>CM054167.1:30867323-30874823 GCA_028751875.1 Rapana venosa | reverse complement strand
CATTATCTTCGAAATATAATAATAATAATATGTTTTGTTTGTTTGTCCATCGTGTTCGACGATGACCTCCAAAACAGCAGAGGAGGCAGCTGCTGTTTCGGAAATTGGGCAGAAATTTGATTATAGTGGACATGCCTTGCCCACAGTACATCCCCACTCTCTCGGCCAAGTGGGCATAAAGACAGTCAGCGTTGGAGATGTTCTCCAAAGGCCAACTAGCCCCCAGGGCTGCAGCACATAAGGACTGTGCGAGTCAAGCCTCCTAGTCAGAGAGTCATAGTCGATCACTACAGACTAAGCTGTAAAGTGGAATTCCATGAGGGGGAAAGAAAGCCACTGGTCATACAGCCTCTCACTTTGCTGTTGCCCCCAGCGTCAATGGTTTAATCAAGAACTGTGATAAACCCCAGGCGCTGACGGCATTGATAATAATAATAATGACTACACTTTTGCGGATGGGAATCGCCACTGTGGCAACACTCGTATGCATACTTGGGCATGTGACAGACTGGGTAACATGTGCACTCAACTCTCCACATGCAGTTGATGTGTGAACTCCGTTGACAACACGAGGGATATGTTCATGGCGCGACGAAGATTCAAATGAGGACGAGGAAATCCTACCTGTCACGTTAGGGGACGGAAATTGTGGTGCGGCCGCGCGCGCGGCGGTGGTTGTGTGTGTGTGGTGTGGCGCGCGGCGTGATGGGTGTGTGCGTGCGTGTGTGTGTGGTGTGTGTGGTGTGTGGGGGGGGGGGGGGGGGGGGGGGGGGAGGTGTGTGTGTGTAGGTGTGGGGGGGGGGGGTAGTGGAATGGGGGGACGTGTTGTGTTTGTGGGTGTTGGGGGGTGTGTGGGGTGATGGGGGGGGGGGATGTTGGTGGTGATGTTGTGTGAAAGTGTGTGAGTGGGGGAGGGGGGGGATGTCGGGGACGGGTTGTGTGTGTAGTGTGTGTGTGTGTGTGTGTGTGTGTGTGTGTGTGTTGGTGTGTGTTGTGTGTGTGTGTATGAGAAGAGAGAGAGAGAGAGAGAGGAACAACAAACACTCCAACCACCTACCCCCCCCCCCCCCCCCCCCCCCCAAACACTCACACAACAGTTTTTGTCCCCTGTAGCATTCATTTTTTCTCCAATTCTGACGAATCTAAAAGAGGAGAACAATGGGGACAGTTCCCCTGGCTCCCTGCTATATTATATAAACTGTCCGGTTTAAACGAAAAATACATGCACACCAATCAACTCCATTCTCTTTTTCCTCCCCCAAGAATTCTTAACACTCGTTCACTCTGCACTTCCATTTGTCACACTCTGCACCTCCGTTTGTCACACTCGTTCACTCTGCACTTCCATTTGTCACACTCTGCACCTCCGTTTGTCACACTCGTTCCCTCTGCACTTCCATTTGTCACACTCTGCACCTCCGTTTGTCACACTCGTTCCCTCTGCACTTCCATTTGTCACACTCGGTCACTCTGCACTTCCGTTTGTCACACCCTGCACTTCCATTTGTCACACTCGTTTACTCTGCACTTCCATTTGTCACACTGCACTTCCATTTGTCACACCCTTCACTTCAATTTGTCACACCCTGCACTTCCATTTGTCACACTCGTTTACTCTGCACTTCCATTTGTCACACTCTGCTCCTCCATTTGTCACACCATGCACTTCCATTTGTCACACTCTGCACCTCCATTTGACACACCCTGCGCTTCCATTTGTCACACTCATTTACTCTGCACTTCCATTTGTCACACTCTGCACTTTCCATTTGTCACACTCATTTACTATGCACTTCCATTTGTCACACTCATTTACTCTGCACTTCCATTTGTCACACTCATTTACTCTGCACTTCCATTTGTCACACTCTGCACTTCCATTTGTCTCATTCGCTCACTCTGCACTTCCACTGGTCACACTTTGTTTTATTCTCAACTTCCATTTATCACACTCGTTTACTCTACACTTCTGTTTTGTCTCACTTTTTGCAATATAAAGTCTCCGTCATGCCGCAATAAACCAACAACGGAGCAACTCAATGAAGAAACTGACAAATAAACGAGTGAATGCAAGACTGTTAGGTAAGTGTAAATAGATCATCTTTGAAACTAGAATGTCACAATAGTCTGCTTGGTACCTACATTTTGCTTGTTTGTCCATTTATACCTTTCTGCAAATGCGTAATCCACACAAACACCCACACGCGCGCGAGCACACGCACAAACACACAAGAACACATATACACACATAAACACACACACACACACACACACACACACACACACACATACGCGCGCGCGCGCGTCTAACAACAACGTAATAAAAAACGGACAAAAAAACCTCAAAATACCCAAATCACACAATATTAAAAGCGCCTGTTACTGTAACTTTTTTTTTTTTTTAAAGCCAACAATGATTGATAACAACAATGAATATAAAGCAAGACAAACAAAACGATCAGATCTACAATTAAAAAAAACAACAACCCAAAACAACAACAAAAATATTGTCACGGAGATTATCGATAAGCAATGGTGTTGCGAAAGCTGAAAATAATACTGATGAAATAAAAGAGTTCAGGGACAAATAATGTCAGAGTACAATTACAACAACAACAAAACCAAACAAAAAAATCCCCAATGTTTCCTTATTGCCACACACACACACACACACACACACACACACACACACACACACACACACACACACACGCATGCACCGATGCACCTTGCAATAATGAGATATATAAACATAGGTGACAACAGGGTGAAACACACACACACGCACGCACGCACACGCACACACACACATTTACACATTAGTGAAAAAGCCCCAGCATCATTTCCCTGAAGTATTCATTTTTCCAATACTGATGAATCTAACAGAGAAGAAAAACACAGAAGCTGCCCCCCTCCCTCTCTCTCTCTCATCCCCCCCCCCCCCCTCCTCTCTCTCTCACTCCTTCCTCCTCTTTCTCTCTTCTCCTTCCCTCCCTCTCTCCCTCTCTCTCTTTCCTTCCCCCCCTCTCTCTCTCCTTCCTCTTTCTCCCTCTCTATCTCCCCCCTCACTCACTCTTTCAATAAGAACATCTTGCGCACACGTTAAATCCTGTTCCGCTTTTCGTAAGAGTAGGTCATTGTGTGCCGGTGGGAACAGATGACAGAATTTACAAAACCGCATACACACGAGGACTGGATGTAAAAAAGCACGTAAGTGCTTATTTCATTATCCTCGATATAAAGAATATTTTAAAAAATTTAAATCCCCCCCCCCCCCCCTTCTCTCTCTCTCTCTCCACACCATTTTGTTCAAATCGAAAAAGCAATTCTTTTATCCAATACTGATAAATTTGACAGAGAAGAAAACAGAGGCCTCTGTCTCTCTCGCCCTCCCTCCCCCTTCTCTCTTCTCCCTCTCTCACCCCCCCCCCCCCCCCCCCCCACCTCTCTCTCCCTCTCTGTACACTCCAATTTGTCTGTTCAAATAGAAAAAGCAAACAAACACCGGTTTGAGTTCCCCCCTCTCTTTCTCCTCCCGGAGGATTCATTCGCACTTGTTTACTCTACACTGACATTTTCCATCCGCGCAACACACACACACACACAAAACACAACACACACACACACACCGGGGACACACACACACACGGACACGGACACACACACACACGGACACACACACACACACACACAACACACACACATACATACACACCCATACCGACACTCAAATCATTTTGAAATAAATCAGCAACAGGGACAAAGTAAACAGATAAACACTGACATGCAGAACAATGGAAATGAGCAGGTAATAAATAGAGTAGTTTTGCAATACGAGAAGAAGAAAAAAAAGATTGATCAATGTAGCATCTTCGTTTTGTTTGTTTATCCATAGGCAAGTGTATGCACATGTCCCTTTGTAAACACACACAAGCGCTCGCATGCACGCACACATAAACACACACGTACACACGCACGCATACACACATTCACACCCACAAATACACACACACACTTCACACACACACACATTCACACAAACACACACACACACACACGCACGCACGCACACACACACACACACACACACACACACACACACACACACACACACACACACACACACACACACACACGTACGCATACACACATACCCGAGCAAACACATATCCACACAATGTAATCTATCACTCACTCACTCACTCTGGGGGACGGGGTAGCCTAGTGGTTAGAACATTGCGCTCGCAATCTGACGACCCGGGTTCGATTCCCGTTCAAGGGGATATATTTTCCCCTGGAGTTAATATCAGTGCAGATTCCACTTTCCACAAAAGTCTTTCGGATGAGACTATAAACCGAGGTCTCGTGTGCGAACGCACGCAGAACATCTTGCGCACACGTTAAATCCTGTCTCGCTTTTCGTAAGAGTAGGTCATTGTGTGCCGGTGGGAACGGATGGCAGAATTTACAAAACCGCATACACATGGGGACTGGATGTAAAAATACACATAAGTTCTTATTCCATTATCCTCGATATAAAATAATAAAATAAATAAAATAAAACACAAGCACGCACGCACGCACGCATACGAACACACGCCGTAATCTCAGACATGGTATTTTGCCATTACTGCAAAGAACCTTCTTCCAATTCAGAAAATGACAAAGTAGACTTCCAGTGTTGTTGCTGCTGCTGTCTCTCTGTCTCTTTCTATCTCTGTCTCCCGCGCGTGTGTGTGTTGTGTGTGTATGTCAGTGTATGTGTGTGAGAGAGAGAGAGAGAGAGAGAGAGAGAGAGAGAGAGAGAGAGAGAGAGAGAGAGAGAGAGAGAGGAGAGAGAGAGAGAGAGAGAGAGAGAGAGAAGAGAGAGAGAGAAATTTCAAATGTTTAATGGGTTTTGGCCATAGGCATACATACACGGTGGAGATGGGGTGGTCCATTAATATATGACAACTGAAATATAATAGCATTTTCCCAATTAGAATACAAAGTACACCGCATTTATATTTACACAAAAGCATTTAGATATTCTACACTATTGCTGATATACAGCTTTTTTTTTATCATCTTTCCTTCCTAGAAAAAGAAAGAAAAATATACATATAAACTGAACAAGAAAATCACTGAACAAACCTCAAGTTAATATTCGGAAAGTGGTGGGGGTGGAGGTGTTGAGACTGAAGATGACCTAAGTTTCAAGAATAGCCTGTCTTCTTCTAATAGCATGAAACACATAATTTACCGACATGGCGACAGACATCTTCGCTCTTTCCATCCAGCAGTCTTGTCAGAGGTAAGTCAAGAAAATCTTTAAGGAACTTTTCGAGAGAGAGAGAGAGAGAGAGAGAGAGAGAGAGAGAGAGAGAGAGAGAGAGAGAGAGAGAGAGAGAGAGAGAGAGAGAGAGAATGACGCGCTTGCACGTGTGTACGATCTGTTTTCAATGTTGGCGCAGAACAGATTTTTTCTCTTCTTCTGCTGCCGCTTCACCCACTACTATAACATACCGACGGGCGCTGTAGCCGTGTGGTTAAGTGCATTCGACTTCAATCCCATGGGTCCATGACAATTCGGCTTCTGCCTCCGCCAACTAAATAAATAAATAAAACAATAAATAAATACATACACGAAGGGAATTGAAGCACTAGCCCGCCTGCGCTGTAAATTGACCTGGGAGATTGTGAGTGATAAAAACAGACCCCCCAAAAAGTTCAAATAAACACAATCCACAACCCCGTATTAACTCAGGAGGGAAATAAAGGAGAAAAGCACAGCCCAAAAGGCAGCGATATCTCCAGAAGTGGTGGCTACGTTTACCTAGAAGAGGGGAAGGGAGAGAACTTTTACGATCGCAGAAACGAGCAGAGGAAGGTGTAAAACAGAATGGAAAGAAAGTCTGTGTGGTTTATGGGGAGAAGAGACAGAAAAGAGGAGAGAGAGAGAGAGAGAGGATGAGAGAGAAGGAGAGAGAGAGAGAGAGAGAGAGAGAGAGAGAGAGAAAAGACAGGAGAGGAGAGAAGAAGAAGAGGGGAGAGGAGAGAAAGAGAAGAGAGGAGAAAAGTGGGGGGAGAGAGAGAGAGAGAGAGAGAAAGAGAGAAGAGGGGCAAGAGAGAGAGAGGAGAGAGAGAGAGAGAGAGAGAGAGAGAGAGAGGAAGAGAGAGAGAGAGAGAGAGAGAGAGAGAGAGAGAAGGAGGTACAGGAAGAGGAACCAAAAGAAGAAGAAAGAGGAGGAGGAGGAGACCACCAATAGATAGAAAAACATGAAAGAGAAAGAAAATGAAAGAAAGAATGAAAGGAAGGAAGGAAGGAGAGAGAGAGAACTATGACCTCTGGAAGGCTTTATTGTACTTCGGCCTTTGGCCACAATACAATTCAAAGGGCAAAAACTGGAAAGATGGAGAGGAGGGAGGGAGGGAGGAGAGAGAGGAGGGGAGAGAGAGAGAGAGAGAGAGAGAGAGAGAGAGAGAGAGAGAGAGAGAGAGAGAGGAGAGAGAGAGAGAGAGAGAGAGTGAGAAGAGAGAAGAGAAAAGAGGAGAGGAGAAGAGAGAGGGGGGAAGAGAAGTGAGAGGGGGAGAAAAGGAGAGAAGAGGAGAGAGAGGAGAGGAGAGAGAGGAGAGAGAGAGGAGAAAGAGAGAGAAGAGAAGAGAGAGGAGAAAAAAAAAAGAGGTAGGAGAGAAGAGAGAGAGAGAGAGGAGAGAGGAGAGTGAGGAAGGAGAGGAGAGGAGAGGGGAGAGGAGAGAGAGAGAGAGAGAGAAAGAGAGAGAAAGTCAAAACCAGATAAAAGTTTACAAATAAAAGAACCAAAACAACCAACCATAACTCAGGAAAAAAAAAAAAAAAGATAAAAGTACAGCCCTAAGAGCGATATCTCAGAAATGGTGGTACGTTTATCTAGAAGAGGGGAAGAGAGAGAATTTGACGATCGCGAGAGAACGAGAGAGAAGTGTAAAACAGAATGGAAAGTTACTGTGGTTTAGGAAAGAAGAGAGAGAAGAGAAGGAAAGAGAAAGAGAAAGAGAGACAAGAGAGAGAGAGGAGAGAGAGAGAGGAGATGAGGAAGAGAGAGAGAGAGAGAGGAGAAAGTTAGGAGGGATGAAGAGAGGAGAGAAGGAGAGGAGAGAAGGAGAGGGAGGAGAGAAAAGTGGGGGCGGGGGGGGGGGGAGAGGGGGAGAGAAGTGAGTGGTAGGAGAGAGAGAGAGGAGAGAAGACAGACGACAGACAGACGAAATAGAGAGAGAGAGAGGCAGAGAGAGAGAGGGAGAGAGAGAAGAGAGGTACGAGGAAGAGGAACCAAAGAGAGAAGAAGAAGAAAGAGAGGAGGAGGAGACCACCAATAGATAGGAAAAACAGAAGAGAAAGAAAGAGGAAAGAAAGAATGAAGGGGAGGGAGGGAGGAGAGAGAGAGAGAGAACTATGACCTCTGGAAGGCTTTATTGTACTTCGGCCTTTGGCCACAATACAATTCAAAGGGCAAAACTGGAAAGATGGGAGAGAAGAGAGAG
>CM054167.1:30859823-30864823 GCA_028751875.1 Rapana venosa | reverse complement strand
ATGGAGAGAGACAGACAGACAGACAGACGAATCAGACAGACAGACAGAGACAGAGATACAGGCAAATGTACATACACAAACAATGGAGAGAGAGAGAGGGGAGGGGGAGGGAGAGAGAGAGACAGACAGACACACAGAAACTGACAAATGTACATACACAAACGATGGGGGGGGGGTGGGGAGAGGAGAGAGAGAGAGAGAGAGAAAGAGAGAGAGAGAGAGGAGAGCAGAGGAGAGAGGGAGAGAGACAGAGAGACAGAGAGAGAGAGAGAGAGAGAGAGAGAAGACAGAGAGCAGAGAGAGAGAGAGAGAGAGAGAGAGAGAGAGAGAGAGAGAGAGAGAGAGAGAGAGAGAGACAGAGAAAAGAAAGAAAGAAAACAAGCAAGCAAGCAAGAAAGAATGAAAGAAAGAAAGAAAGAAATATAGAAAGAAAGAAAATAAAGAAAAAAGAAAGAAAGAAAGAAAGAAGAAAACTAGAGAGAAAGAAAGAGAGAAAGAAAGAAAGAACGAGAGAAGGAAAGAACGAGAGAAAGAGAGAAAGAAGACACATCCTCCCCTCTTCCTACATCGCTGAAGTCTTTACGAAGGCACATGGACATTTAATAGACATGGCAGCTAATTCTAAGACAGAACCAAATGGAATGGCTATGCTACTGCTTACTGCGGCTGTTGCTGCTGTTTCTGTTGCTGCTGGTTTCTGCCTGTACTGTATTTACTTTCCTTCCTTCTTGCTGTGTCTTAAATGGGTCAGACATCCAGTTAGTTGGGGGGGGGGGGGGGGTTGAAGAGGGGAAGGGGTGGGGAGAAAGGGAACAGCAAACAAAAAAACAAAACAAAACAAATAAGGAAAAAAATAAAGGGGGAAAAAAGAGGCGGCAGAATCCAGAGATGATGAATCGCTAGGGAGGAATGGGAGGGAGCGAGAAAATTAAAGAGAGTGAGGGAGGGAGAGAGAGGGTGGGGGAGAGAGGGTGGGGGTGGGGAAGATAGAGAAAGATACACAGAGACAGAGAGATAAGCAAATATACATACATAAACAATGTGTGTAAGGGGGGGGGGGGAGAGAGAGAGGAGAGAGAGAGAGAGAGAGAGAGAGAGGAGAGAGAGAGAGAGGAGAGAGAGAGAGAGAGAGTGTTTGAGTGCGCCGCGCTCGGTGTGAGTGAGAGACTGAGAGAGTGAGTGAGTGAGCGAGTAAGAAAGAGAAAGATTGTGTGTGTGACTGTGTGAGTCAGTGAGGATGAGAGAGAGTGAGAGAGAGTGAGAGAGAGAGAGAGAGAGAGAGAGAGAGGAGTAGTGTGTGTGTGTGTGTGTGTGTGTGTGTGTGTGTGTGTGTGTGTGTGTGTGTGTGTGTGTGTTTTCACAGGTGAAAGAGATAAAGAGAGAGCGACAGAGACAGAAAGACACAGAGAGAAAGAGCGAAACCCACCGTAAGAAAAACACTTTACTAGTTACATAAGAACACGACACATGAGCCAATGGGACATTTCGGCTCTTCTTCCCTTTTTTTCTCTTCTTCCTTTTTTTTTCATCTGCCAAGGATTCCCTAATGGATCAGTGTCTTCACAATCAGTCACGCAGACATCATCACCATAAAGTGACACAGAGACAGATAAAAACTTGTTGACTGTCGTCGACACTACAGACATAATGTCTTGGAGAGTTTTTGGCCTTTTTTGTCAGGGTTTAAAACACACACACACACACACACACAACACACACCACACTCACTGTTTTCATCTGAGGGGGGGGTGGGGGGGGGGGGGGGAGGGGAACACAGTCTTGATGATGGCCCTGTTCCTTGTTTATCCCCCCCCCCCCTTCTCTCTCTCTTACACAGACTCTCTCTCTCTTTCTCCTACATTATCTCTCTCTCCCTCTCTCCTCTCAGGTGTGATCAAAGCTTGTAAAAATGTTATGCTGCATTTTCTTCCCTTTCCACTCCTGTCCACTGAAATTTATTGTGGCTTAAGTCCGATGTACATTAAACCATGATTTCAGAGTTTCTCCCTCCACCCCCACCCCCCTCTCTCGCTCTTTCTCTCTCAGAGACACACACACACACACTCACACACACACACACACACACACACACACACACACACACACACACACACACACAACAAAACACACACACATACTCACTCACTCACTCACTCTCTCTCAGACTCTTTCTCCCTCCTTCTTCTCTCTCTCTCTTTTATCGATTTTTCTGTTTGACTGCATCATCCCGTCCGATCTTTCAATGCAGCTTCTCTCACGCTTCTCCTCCCAACCTCACCACGTACCCCAGTATCCTGCCCCCCTCCCACCCCCCGCCCTACCCCCTCTGTATATATTGAGTCAGAAGTCCACAGTAAGCTATCACTGTTACACCCGTTTCTGGCCCAGGCCAAAAGCTGTGCTGTGTCAGTTATTGATGTCAGCTAATGGCCAAGGCCTACACTAAAATGTTGTGTTGAGATTGCCTTCAGCCATGACAAGCCCTTAACATAACAAACCTGCACACTCTCTTTGAAAGGAGGGGGATAATCCTCTGAAGTCGGAGTGTGGCTGCCTATATGGCGAGGTACTAACCCCCCAAAAAAACAACAACCCAGCCATACACGCAAACTTCTCATCCAGTGTGCAATTTCAATCTCGCAGTGATTCTCTAGGTGGGATGATGAGTGAGTCAAGATTGCACATTCTGGGTGACACCCACCCCCCAGAGTGTTAAGCTGGGAAACGCACAACAACAACAACAACAACAACAACAACAGACCCGTTACACGGCCACCCAAGAAGCAGAGTTGTTGGGCGGTTTATACCACTGCTGCTGCTGCTAGGTTAGTTCCTGTGATGTTCAGTTAAGTACCGCCTCTGATCGAACAGACCAGAAACCCCCAACAAGGAAAAAGTCCGGGTAAGGACCAAAAATGAAATAAATACTGACACGTACCTCCCCGTGAGGATGCAGAGGGGCCTGTCAATATAAAAATAGCATCCCCCACCTTCTGGAAATTCTGCGCTAGGAATTCCCTCTTTTCTATCCCTCTAATTGTCTATTTCACCAATAACGAAAATGAAATTCTGACACCTTCCCGTGAGGATGCTGGGTGGAGGGAGGGGGGGGGGGGGGTGAAGGGGGGGAGGGAGAGAAGCGGCAGTATTAATAGCAACCCCACCTTCTGGAAATTCTGTGCTAATAATTCCCTCTTTTCTATCCCTCTATTTTGTTTCTGGCCTTGTTCCTTTTCTTCCTGTCACCTCCTTCTTGTCTGTTCTCTGCCTTCTTGGTCCATTCTCCCGCCTTTTATTTTTCTTCCCAGAAAGACTACAACAGATTTTCTCTCCTGTGCCGAAGTCGGATGCGCTGGGCCTGACTTGTCTGGCGCTTAACGGCAGCGCAACACATTTTTCACTCATACGATCCGACAGACAACAATATTTTCTGTCTGAGCGTTCAAAGAAGATATTGACACAGAAGAGTCTGAGGTTGTCTACCATGGAAGGGCTGACTATATAACCGCCTTTCTTGAACTTTCCTTCCCATCCCCTCTCCCCCCCGTCCTATCCAATAACTGGCAGATTCCAAAGGATAAAGCAAGAATCTACTGAACTTTTATATTATACATAAAAAGAAATCTGGTCTGTCTCAAAGGATCTCACTGTCCCCACCAATATTATAAGTGCTTATTTCTACTTGTGATGAAAGGGTAAGCCTTGATGTCGCGCTTCACTGAGTCCTGGGAAGAGAGAGGGGGCAGTATACAGGACATATTCAGAGAAGATCTGTGGAATAGTGGCTCATTAATAAAAGAAAAAGAAAAAGAAGAACAGAAAGGGTGAAGAGATGGAGGGATAGGGGAAGGGAAGGAAGAGACCCTACTTGAAGACAAGAAGAAGGAGAAGGAGGTGGAGGAGGAGGAGGAGGAGGAGGAGGAGGAGGAGAAGAAGAAGATGAAGATTGCGAAGAAGAAAATTGCGAAGAAATGCGAAGAAGAAGAAGAATTGCGAAGAAATGCGAAGAAGAATTGCGAAGAATTGCGAAGAGAAGAAGAAGAAGAAGAAGAAGAAGAACAAGAAGAAGAAGAAGAAGAAGAAGAAGAAGAATTGCAAAGAAGGAGGAGGAGGAGAAGGAGGAGAAGAAGGAGGAGGAGACAAAATAGAAGAAGTAGGAGCAGGAGCAGGAGGAGACGAAGAAGAACAACAACAATAATAACAAGATAGTGCTATCAACAATGTTTACAACAATGACAAAGGAATAACAAAAAAATTTTAAACCCAAGAAGAGGAAGTGGAGGAGAAGGAGAAAAGCAACAGAAACAGGGAAAGAGAAGAAAAATATATAAAGAAAACGACAAAAAAGAGAATAAGAAGAAATCTAAAACAAACTTAAAAGCACCACCCCACACCCACCCCCCCCAAAAAAAAAACAAAAAAAAACCAACAACAAAAAACCCAACACAACAAACAAAAAAAAAACATAACAAAACCAAACACCCCCTGCCCAAAAAGCAAAACAAAACCAAAAAAACCCTAAAAACAAAGAAAAACACAGCGACACCCTTCTCCCCTCACTTGCCACGACTGTGGCCAAAGCTACAGTCTTCAAGAGGGAGAGCACACGGATGCATGCATGCATGTACACGGGCAGTTCGCAGTTCAAAGACGAGAAGAGCAAATCGATGCTTACTACCCCTACTACTACTACTGCTACTGCTATTGCTATTGCTGCTACTGCTTTTGTTCCTGCTAGTTCTTGACTTTAGTAGCCTTATCTACCTTACTTCTGGAACTGTCTCAATGGACCAGACATCATCGATCTGGTGGTGGGGGGGGGGGGGGGGGGTCAGGAAGAGGGTGAGGGGGTGGGGGTTGAGGGGTGGAGGGTGGGGGAAAAAAGAGAAAAGAAATGAAGTTGGGAGATAAAGGGGAATGGAAAAAAAAAAGAGAAAACAGAAAGAAGAGATTCGGAGGGGAGGGGGTGGGAGGAGGGGGAGGCAAGAGCAAAGACAGGG
>CM054167.1:30827323-30842323 GCA_028751875.1 Rapana venosa | reverse complement strand
CCTTCAAGGAATTTCCCTGAATCAACATCATGCAGACTCCACTCTCCCAAAGTCTTTCGATGAGACTATAAACCAAGCCCGTGTGGAACGCACGCAGAACATCTGCGCACACGGTAAATCCTGTCCGCTTTTCGTAAGAGTAGGCCATTGTGCGTGGGAGACGGATAACAAATTTACAAAACGCATACACAGGGGACTGGATGTAAAAAGCACATAAGTGCTTATCCAATATCCTCGATATAAAAGAATAAAAAAAAAAATAATAGACAGAGAGAGACCGACACAGACCGACAAACAGAGACACAGAGAGACAGACAGACAGAGAGATAGAACTCCAGCCTTTAAAAAAAAAAAAGATTATATCATAATATTTTCCACTCGTTGACATTTGCAAGCACATCAAAGGATAATTATATTTTCCCGAGAAGTTGTGGCCATACTTCATTATTTAACGAGGCAATTAGTCAGCAGAGAAGGAGACCCCAAACTCAACGCGCCCAGGAGACCTTGAACATTATAACATTTTTTTTTTTTTTTGGGGGGGGGGGGGGGAAGTGGGGTGTTACTCTTCTCTCCCCGCCCCCCTCGCTCTTCCCCCCTCCCATCCGTTAATTCATAATTTAACCTGCGCCAATCATGAACACGTAAATGGTTTTCTTTTGCACTGAACTACGCAGATCTGGTAGCCTGCAAACGCGAAAATACTCGCCCAGGCAGCTTGCATGCATGTGCAAGCACGTACACGCACTCTCGCACGCATTCATGCACGCACACACACACGCATGCGCGCATACACACACACAGACACACACGCATTATGTGTGTGCGCGTGTTGGAACACAGAGAGAGAGGGGGGGGGGAGGGGCAGACAGACAGACAGAGACAGAGAGATCCATAAGAAAGATTTCCACAAGAGAGAGATCCCTATATTGAGTCACTAAAATCAAGGCCCTTCATGTAGGAGGTATAATGAACAACAGAGAGACAGAGACAGACAGACAGAGAGACAGAGACAGAGAGACAGACAAAGACACAGACAGACACGGACAAACAGAAAGAAACAAAGATCTTTAGCAACACATAGTTTTTAAAATGAAATAAAAAAGAGCAAAGGGGCACTGACCCTAGGGAGAAGGGAGAAGGGGAAGGAGAGCTGCTTCTTCAATTCCTTCATTAGCAAAAGAATGATGAGGCCAGCAAAGACTTTTGTCAGCACGTAACCACGCTTTAAAGCTGCCGACACACCATCCTTATGGCTTTAGGGACTCAGAAGGACCCTTCAAACCTGTTCATTCAGACCTCTCCCTGTTAAAAAGGGACAGATTTGCCGCACGAAACGTTTTAAAGCTTTCGACCCTAAACACTTTATATCCTCTAAAGTCGGATTGCCTTCACCTTAATGGTGGGCAGAAACCTTGATCCCACCACGCATGCATATTGTGGTTAGGAAGGTAATGAACGAGAAAGGACCGAGAGGGTACAGTGCAGGAAAAATCATTTTAAAAAATAAGTTTCAAACCTACCACATTTGTATAAAATCACATGAATTTTGAGTCAGAGGCTAGTCTTTCACTAACTTTTTCTTTCTTTCTTACTTTTATGTCTGTGGATTGCCTTTGTACGTGCTGTATGAATGCAAGAGTAATAATAATAGGAAAAAAGAAGGAAGAGTGGCGTAAAATATTTGCTAGTGTGTAGCCTGAATTATTTCAAACTAGGGTTGTTCTATATTCTGTGGAGAAAAAACACTTGTTAAAAACTATCACTCTTCCCTGTGAGGATGCCAGGGCCTGTCAGTACAAATAGCATCCCCACCTTCTGCAAATTCTGTGCTAGGAATTCCCTCACTTCTATCCCTCTGTTTGTTTCTGCCTTGTTTCTTTTCTTCTTGCCACTTCCTTCTCGTTTATTTTCTGCCTTCTTGGTTCATTCTCCTGCCTTTTTTTCCCCCAGAAAGACTTAAAAAGATAACAGTTCTCTCCCTTGCCGAAGTCTGGGATGTGCTGGGCCTGACTTGTCAGGCGCTTAATTAAGGGCAGCGCAACACATTTTCGCTCATATGACAGACAACAATAGTTGCTGTCTGAGCGTTCAATGAAGAAGTAGCTATCACTCCCACCACCACCACTACAAAGAACAGCCTGTGAAGTGTTCGTTTCAGAAAGAAAGAAAGCCCAAATGAGGCCAAAGCCCATTTAAGGCTGCCCATCAGCCCCTAATAAGGGGACCTCAGCTGTGCACCCTGTAAGCCACCAGGGAGGCCCCTGCTGTCACGCGACAACCGAAAATATACAGGGAGAAGGGCAAAGGTCGAGGTCAAGGTCGGTCAGGCGGGCCCTACTCCAGAAATGCATTACAAGCCCAAAGCCCTCAGGGGCTTGAAGCAGGAAGAGTAATGCCTAATTGAGGTTAACACCCAAGACGCCGTAAATTCGAGGAGATACTTTCCGAAGCGTGCGCGGCGCTTATTTTGGGGGAATGTAAGGGGGATGTGCGTGTTCAGAAGTAGCCTGTAAAAGACTGTGCACTTTTGGCTTCTATCCAGTGACTGGGTATGTTCTTTGTTTGTGTAGGCTGGTCCTTTAGATAGGAGGGAACTGAAGTGTAGTCGCTTAAGTGTTGTTAAAGTCAGGTCTCCAAGACGGGGTTTTTTTTTTATACCTGTGTTTCAGGGTATGGGGATTTTCAGGTGTAGCCAAACAGCACCACGGATTAACATTCGGCTACAAACTTGCAGAGACGGTACGAAAGCTTGCTACAATGGACTATGTAAAAGCTGCACAAACTGTTTTCGTTGATTCCCCCCGCGCTCCATTTTGTGAGGAGTTTTGTCTATTTTAGTTGATATGAACACAAAATGTCAATGCTATCACTTATACACCAGCTGACCTGAGAGGCTCTGGTGGGGTTGTTATGTTGTTAGTAAAAAATTTTTAAAATTGCACACCAAATCATCAATCGTTTTCAAAGCCAAAATTTCTAATATCAGGACCAAGTGTTTGTGAAAGACAAATATCTGGTTGTCAAGTTTCCACTACAGTTCCACAAAATCAACTGATTACGTGAAATCATATCTCCTTATATCTATAAATATCAGTCCTCTCAAAAACCAAGCACACTCACCACACAATGTTTTTTTTAAAAAAAATTCCATGCATGTTCTTAAGCCAAACCATTTATCCCCTAAAGACAGGGGAAGGGGTGGATAGCCTGGTACATGGTGGTTAGATTGTTAGCTCGTAATCTGACGGCCCGGGTCTGGAAGCGAGCCACCACAGGAGTACCCATTTTAAGGGATTTTCTCCCTGGAGTAAGCATCAGTGCTGCTGACTCCACTCTCCTAAAAGTCCTGTGGGGGGAGACACTACTATAAACCGAGGCCCCGAGCGCGCGACCACACGCAGCAGAACATCTTGCACACACACGTTAAGAAACCTGTTCCGCCTTTCAAAAGAATGGGCTATTTCATGCCGGAAGGAACGACGGCATTAAAATAAATTAAAATATAAAATTAAAAAAATAATATTATAAAATAATTATATATTACCATATAACAGCACTAACGTAGGAGTTGTGTTTAAACGCCATCCCGGAACACGGAATGCGGATACTTTAAAAGTGGGTAAAAACACAAAAAAAACAAAAAACCCCACCAAACCGGTCGCATAGGCACAAATCTCACCATCACCTGGTAAATCAGCGCTTGTCTTGAACATGGAAGAGTTGCATCGATCGATCAAATCCTGCTCGAAGGACATTTTTCTTTTCTTCTATACTCTGTACTTTTTTGAGTGGTGGTGGTGGTGGTGGTGGTGGTGGTGGTCTGAGTGCTAGATATTCGGTTCAGACTACGGTAAACTGAGCCCCCGACTGTAGCACGCATTCAGCACATGTAACAGAATATAATTTATAGTGACAGAGAAAGCTGTTCCTGACAAAATAATGTGCACACATAAAGCAGCTCTCAGAGGCATGCAGTTTTACAAGCAGATAGGAACAAGAGGGGGGTGGGGGGTGGGAGAGAGGAGACAGACAGACAGACAAAGATACAGACAGAAAGAGATACAGACAGACAGAGAAAGGTGGCAACAAGCTATATAGAGGCAAAGGGTATTCAAAATTGAAAAATCTGCCATGATATTATAAGGTATAATACAATGCAATACAGCCCCCCTTCCCCACCTCCCCCCCCCCCCCCCCCCCACCCCTAAAAAAAAGAACGAATATGGATTATACAAAACATACAAATATCATAACGAAACTGCTTAGAATTGGTATGCAACATTAATTTTGATCCCAATACATCAACAAAGTATTATACCCCAAAAAATGACAGTTTCCCCCTATTTTTAGTCCTTGGACGTGGTTTATAAAATTGTCTCTAATGGTATTCATCAACCTAATAATATTTCGCACAATCTGTGCTTTCCTGTTCGTTAAAAAAGAAAAGTTGTTCATACGTCTGAATATTCTGGATATTCAGTATAACAGTTTGGCAATCAATTTTTGGGACGAGATTCTATGCACTATTTAAATAACGTACCTATTCCTCCTGTACACTGATCCTCTTGAGGACTAGGAGGCAGACAGAGAAGCTTCCCACGGGATTCCCAAACCTCTCACTCAACGCAAAGTCCGCTAACATCTCGACCTACAAACCCAAGACTGATCATAATCACCCCCATAATACGCTTTCTGACCTCGATTACACCAGATGAAATCATCTTCCGAGGACGGATAACGTCTCTAAGAAGATCTCCACAGTCCTTGACAATGATATTATAGAAAAAAGCGGAGGAGAGATGTCCCTGGCTGGTCAATATTCTTGTGTGAGTGTTCTTTTTTAAAATTTTATTCTTTTATATCGAGGATAATGGCATAAGCACTTATGAGCTTTTTACATCCAGTCCCCGTGTGTATGCGGTTTTGTCAATTCTGTCATCTGCTCCCACCGGCACACAATGGCCTACTCTAACGAAAAGCGGTATGTTCTTTCGATCCAGAAGGACCATAGAGCCGGAGCTTATCCCGGTTTCTATAGCGTTAAGCGAACTGATGGTTTTTCACCACCCCTGTGACAGGACGCTAGTCTGTCGCCAGATACTTCCCCAGCAGAGCTGGTACCCACTTGTACACCTGGGTGGAGTGAGGAAAATAGGAGTAAAGTGTCTTTCCCAAGGACACAACACCGAGCCGAGCGGGGATCGAACCCGCGACCTCTGGATCACGAGTCGACCGCCTAAACCACTCGACCACGGTGCCTCCTAACGAAAAGCGGAACA
Organism: Rapana venosa; assembly: GCA_028751875.1. Taxonomy (NCBI): domain Eukaryota; kingdom Metazoa; phylum Mollusca; class Gastropoda; order Neogastropoda; family Muricidae; genus Rapana; species Rapana venosa. The sequence continues at coordinate 30,837,041 of CM054167.1, read as the reverse complement.
GGATTTAACGTGGGCGCAAGATGTTATGCGTGCGTTCGCACACGGGACCTCGGTTTATAGTCTCACTCGAAGGACTTTTGGGGAGAGTGGAGTCGGCACTGATGTTAACTCCAGAGGAAAATGTCCCCTTGAACGGGAATCGAACCCGGGTCGTCAGATTGCGAGCGCAATGTTCTAACCACTAGGCTATTCCGTCCCCCCTAATACGCTTTCTGACCTCGATTACACCAGATGAAACGATCTTCCGAGGACGGATAACGTCTCTAAGAAGATCTCCAGAGTCCTTGACAATGATATTATAGAGAACAAAAAAGCGAAGGATAGATGTTCCCGGCTGGTCAATGTTCTTTTGTGTGGATGTGTGGTGGTGGTGGTGGGGGGTGGGGGTGATCTGGATAACGTAGTATTGTCTCAAGTTATGTTCCTGTGGGGCTAGTTTTCTTCCCCATGGAGCGAGAGCATTACTGCAGTTCTTTTGGTGTTTGTTTTACTCTGGCAAAATGCCGACGAGACTTTTAAGACTGAAACATAAAAACTGTACTCCAGAGAATAAGAGGAAAAATGAAAAATCAGAGAAAACGTCTACCAGTATATTGTAGTTCTATGAAATAACATTAAGATCGATTCTTAGTTAACATAAGGAGTGGTATGCTGCTTCCTTTCATTCCTATATAATTTTAGCAAAGAATTTTTTGTTTAAACTGGACCCAGATCGTATTGCATCTACAGTACATAATGTTTACTGGTCATTCTCTCAAATATCTAGTTTAATGTGGTATAAAAGATGGTATTCTTTGGCCTGTAGGTTGGTATGACAGACAGGCTTCTTTAAGTCATATAATAATAATAATAATAATAATAATAATAATACTGGTTTGGTTGTGTTGTGAAGGAATCGGGGTTTTATTTTTAAATCTGTTTCGTAAACGCTATTAAATGCAGTGTGTGTTTTTTACACGTTGCACATCCATGACATTATTGCAGTGTACCAGTTTGAACTGTGTTGATTGTATGGAATTGTATTGTATTGTTTTGTATTGTTGTGCAGTGCAGTGTAGTGTAGTCTAATGTAGTGTACTGTAGTCTTCTGCAGAGTAGTGTAGTGTAGTGTAGTGTAGTGTAGTGTAGTGTAGTGTAGTGTAGTGTGTGTGGTGGTGTGGTGTGGTGTGGTGTGGTGTGGTGAAGTGAAGTGTATTGTGGTATGGTGTGGTGTGGTGTGGTGTGGTGTAGTGTAGTGTGTGGTGTGGTGTGGTGTGGTGTGGTGTGGTGTGGTGTAGTAAAGTGAAGTGTAGTTTAGTGTAATGAAGTTCACTGTAGTGTCGTAGTATAGTGCAGTACAGGGAAGTGTAGCGTAGTGTTATGTACTGTAGTGTTGCAGTGCAAATCCCTCTGAGAAATCTAGGTTGCTCTACCTACCAACAGCATTTTGTGATAGAGTGGCGCCATTGTTTTTTTCTATCTGCACACGCTGCCTCTAACAGGGGATTACTCCTATAGACAGCACAGCATGGCAATGCTTTTAGCTGCTGTGGCTTCTTAAACGTGCGCTGAACGCCTGTTACACTTTAAACCCGTGAGGTTTTTTTTTGCTTTCATGACAAAGACTATCATCCACACTATCACTCATGGTCTGAAAAAAAAGAAAGAATAATCTGGCTTCAGACGTGATTCCATCCCAAGACTACTGGGAGTCTGAATGACGGTGTTGACACTAGACCTCCAAATGTCCTTAAGTGGTGCTTTTATATCCAGTGGTATATTATGAGACGGGGTCGATTGACTTACCGACTGACTGACAATCTACTAGACTGACTAAATGACTGATTGACTCACTGACTGACTTACAGAAAAACTGACTGATATGACCGATTAACCGATCGATTAGAAGTGCGTTCTCATCGCCATCGAGCGACCGATCCTTGACCTCGTAAACAAAAGGACGAAACCGCCATCCAGGAATGGTAGAATAACGGAACTTGAAACCCGAGAGCGACCTTGGCGGCTAGGGCAGATACAAGGCAGGAAGATCGCCTCTGTCAGTGCAGTCAGGATATAAATGTTTCTGTGGTCAGGACAACACAGATAGCTGTCTGCTCTCTCTCTCTCTCTCTCTCTCTCTCTCTCTCTCTCTCCTCTCTCTCTCTCTCTCTCTCTCTCTCTCTCTCTCTCTCTCTCCCTCTCTCTCTCTCCACATCCCCCCTTTCTCTTTTTCTCTCTGTGCAGTCAGGATATAAATGATGTTTCTGAGATCAGGACAACTCAGATAGCTGTCTGCTCATAACGTTTGATAACTGTGTTCTGCAAACCCGGTGGGTTCTTTCATCGCAGGCTTGCTGAATTCGGACAACTGTCTCCTCCCTAAACAAACCACATGTACTATTTCCAATTCCAAGGCGGGGAGTGGGAGGAGAGGAGGGGGGGAGGGGGGAAGGAGCCTAGTGGTTAGAGTGTTGCGCTCGTGATCTGACAGCTGGACCCGTTTTAGGAGATTTTACCCTGGAGTTAACATCAGTACTGAGCTGACTCTTCTTTACCAAAAGTCCTTCGGATGAGACTATAAACCAAGGCCATGTGTGCCAAAGCACACAACGTCTTGTGCGCACGTTAAAAACCTGTTCTGTCTTTTGGAAAAGGCCATTTCGTGCTGGAAGGCTGACTTATTTTTGTGGTAAAAAACGCACACACACACACACATAAATGTCGTGTTTAGACGCCACCTCCGAAAGCGGAATGCGGCTACTTTAATGATGGTGGGTAAAAACGGTCGCGAAGTAAAATCTCACCTTGGAGCTCTACCCGATGACGAAAAATAAAATGTTCCATTTCCAAGCTGCGAGCAATGTCCACGTGTTCCTGAATGTACTCGACGATAGCGTTGTTGTCAAGATTGCCCGTAGCGGAATTTCAAAGAGTCCTTGGGGGAACCAGGGACAAAGGTAAGGCAGGAAGGGACTGACCCTTGCCTCCCCCTACTAGGGATCATGTTTTTCTTAGGTCTGGACAACACTGACGACTATCTGCTAATTAAGCTGGTCTCGTTATTTATGCTATCCTTGTCTCCTGGTCAGGGCGGATTAATTTTGTTGAGCAAATCTCCAGACTTTGTTCTCTTCCCAAAGAAAACCGCACTGACCATTTTCCTTCTCCAAGACGTGTCTGAATGCATTATTGGAAGCTAGGCTGTTTTTTCCAAAAAATGTTTGTCCTTAACAGAAACTGACAGAGCCCTTGGAGACAAGGGAAGGAGGAGGGGGGAGAGAGAGAGAGAGAGAGAGAGAGAGAGAGAGAGAGAGAGAGAGAGAGAGAGAGAGAGAGAGAGAGAGAGAGAGGCAGGTAGCCGACCTCTCCTGGTGTCAGTACCAGAAGAATGTCTGGTCTGGTCTAGTCTAGCCAACACAGACTGCTGTTTCTTAATAACGTTAGCATCCGTCTGGGATTCTTGCTTCCCGCCGAGGCAATTTGCTCCATGAATATTTTACATTGTTATATTCTGGCATGGAAATAAGATCTTTTCCGTTTGTTGCCATCCTTATTTTATAACCTGAACATAAAAGCAAGGTCAGATGTGTGTGTGTAAAAAAATTTGTAAACAAGGAAGTTCTCAAGGTCTGCCTGTAATAGAGTTTGAAAGAATCCCTAGGGACCAGGATTTAAAAATAAGACAGGATGATGACCGGTGGTGCTCTCAGAACCAGAGAAATATTTTCCTGAGCTCAGTAGGGCAACACTGGCAGATAACTGTTAACAATAATAACAATAACATATATGGAACTTTTACAGTGCTGAATCTTGTAAAGCAAACAAAAACGAAGTACTTGAGTTTGAATCATTTACACACAGTCATGCGACCGTTCACACAAAACAATTAAGATTTTAAATTTCGTAAGGCTGCTACCATCCTGTGATTCTTGTCTCATGCCACGTGCAGATTTTTTAAAGCAAAGATTTACATTGTTAACCCCCTATGGAAATCATATTCATCAATTCTTGTCTCGTCTCACGTGCAGATTTGTTGAGCAAGGCTTACATTGTTATCTCCCCTATGGAAATCATATTCATCTTGTCTCATCTCAACAGCAGGTTTGTTGAGCAAAGGCGTACATTGTTAACCCCCTATGGAAATCATATTCATTAATTCTTGTCTCATCTCAACAGTAGATTTTTTTTTTAGCAAAGGTTTACATTGTTAACCGTCTATAGAAATCATATTCCTCAATTCTTGTCTCATCTCAACAGCAGATTTGTTGAGCAAAGGCTTACATTGTTATCTCCCCTATGGAAATCATATGCATCAATTCTTGTCTCATCTCAACAGCAGATTTGTTGAGCAAAAGTTTACATTGTTATCTCCCCGATGGAAATCAGGTTTATCATCTTTCGTTTTCTAAGCTGTGAGCATAGTAGAGTCAGACGTGTGTCTCAATGGCTTTGTGAACAAGGAAGATTTTACCATGACGGACCTTGATAGCGTCCTTGGAGGCCCAAAAGAGAGATAAAGCAGAAAGATGACCTTTCTGTACTGTCAGACCGGATCAGACAAATGTGACTACTCTAGTCTTGAGATTACAGAAAGACAGCTGTCTCAGGATAATGACGGCATCAGAAGACTTGGTGGGAGAGTGATCGAGACTATTGTCTCCCCAATGGAAATCAGGTCGCCCTTTGGCCGTCTTCATCTTCCAAGGTCTGCGCAAGGTCAGACGTGAATCCGAATTTGTGAATGAAGGATGTTTCCATCCCTGTGTGTGTTTGAGAGAGAGAGAGAGAGAGAGAGAGAGAGAGAGAGAGAGAGAGAGAGAGAGAGAGAGAGACAGCCATTTTAACTGCCAAAATATCTTATGTCATCCTTAAAAAAAAAGAGAGAGAGAGAGAGGAGAAGAGAGAGAAGAGAAAAGAGAGAGAGAAGAGAGAGAGAGAGAGAGAGAGAGATACTGCCAGTTCATAACCGAGAGACAGAAAAATCCAGTTCCTAACCACCAAAATAGCTTCTGTCACTCCTATTAGAGAAAGACAGAGAGGCAGAGATAGACAGAGAGAGAATCCAGTTCCTAACCACCAAACTATCTTCTGTTGTTCCTATGTGAGAGAGAGAAATATCCAGTTCCTAATCGCCAAAATATATTCTGTCATCCTTATAATATATATATATATATATATATATATATATATATATATATATATATATATATATATATATATATACAGAGAGAGAGAGAGAAGAGAGAGATTCAGAGAAAGAGAGAGACAGAGAACCAGTTTCTAACCACAAACATGTCTTCTACATTCCATAAGAGAGAGAGAGAGAGAGAGAGGGGGGGGGGGGGGGGGGAGGGGGAGGGAGTGAGGGAGAAAGAGAAAGAGAGAGAGAGAGAGAGAGAGAGAGAGAAGAGAGAGAGAGTTCTTAACTTCCAAAATATCTTCTGTCATCCCAATGAGAAGAGAAAAAGCCAGTTTTTAACTGCCAAAATATCTTCTGCAATCCCTATGTGAAAGAGAGAGAGAGAGAGAGAGAGAGAGAGGAGAGGAGAGAGAGAGAGAGAGACAGAAGAGAGAGAGAGAGAGAGAGAGAGAGCCAGTTCCTAACTGCCAAAACATACTCCATCATGACAAAGAGAGGGGGAAAGGTCAGTTCCTACCCTTTAATCAGCCAAATCCATAGCGACCCTCATGACCCTGGCCTGGCCTGCAGATCATCAATATCCCTGAGTAGTGGTTTCTGAGAGACAGAGAGAGAGAGAGAGAGAGAGACAGACAGAGAGAGAGAGACAGAGAGAGAGAGAGAGATTGGTTGATTGTTCATCTTTATTGAGATTATATATATGTAGATAGATAGATAGACAGACAGTATTGAGATTATATATATGTAGATAGATAGATAGATAGATAGACAGACAGACAGACAGACAGACAGACAGACAGAGAGATAGATAGATAGATAGATAGATAGATAGATAGATAGATAGATACAGAGAGAGAGAGATTTATAATCTTTATGTGAGAGAGAGGGAGTGCGAATAGTTTATTCAGATTTTAGGCCATAGCCCCTTTCTGAAAGGGGGGGGGGGGGGGGGAAGGAGGGAGGGATAGAGAGGAAGGGAGGGAGGGGAGAGAGAATGCAAATGGCAGCCAAACAGACAGAAATACAGAGATTGGTTGATTCTTTATCTTTATTTGAAAGACAGACAGACAGACTGAGAGACATACATACAGACAGAGACATACATAGATAGATAGATAGATAGATAGATAGATAGATAGATAGATAGATAGATAGATAGATAGATAGAGAGAGAGATAGAGAGAGAGAGGTGGTAGAGACGGACAGACAGGCAGAGACAGTTTCAAGTGGTCAAGGAGATGTCACGACCTGCAGCCTATTCCTCGGAGGCGAAATGCGAGAGATCTTTTAGTTTCCATCAAAGTTTGGAGAGAGTGAGAGAAGGGAGAGAGGAGAGGAAGATCACACGGCATCCACCATCACCACCACCACCACCACCCCTGCACCCACCCACACCTCGCCCCCTACTGACACAAGAAAGGTTACAAGAACAAGAAAAAGGAGGGAAAAGCCAATAGACACCCCACCCCCATGTTTTGCCTAGAAAAAAAAACCGAAAGGGGAAGAGAGAAAGAAAGAAAAACTGAGACTCACACTGCACTGACCAACTTCATCGGCTACAATCGACTGTTAAGTAAAAAGGCATGTCATACTAATTTCCTTTCAACATAAAAAGCACTTCACTCTACTTTATTATTATTATATTATCTTTTATTATCATCATCATCATTACGTTTTATAATTGCAAATAAAATATTTATATCGACTTAAATAAATGTATCAAGGCTAGGTAAGTACGATAAATGCGCTTGGATTTCTTGTTTTCACAAGATGTAGCGCTATATAAAGTCCATGTAGCAGCAGCAGCAGCAGCAGCAGTAGTAAAGTAATAGTAGTAGTAGTAAAGTAGTAGTAAAGTATGGTAGTGGTAGTCATTATTATGATTGTTGTTATTATCATCATCATTGGTATCATCATCATTATCATCATCATATCATCACCATCATCATTAAAATGATTATGATCTTCCGATTTATTTGCGTTCCTGCACCGACCCTCTTTCATTACTTCTACTTAAACTGACAAGACAAATCTCACGACGCCAGTTCTCCAAGGTCAGGATGGAAAAGGCAGAAAGGAAAGAAGAGGCAGACTACCACCAACATCCTACACTGCCAACATCACTGAGATCAGTGGTCTGGGAGGAGCGCTACCGCAGACCGTAGAACTCAGCAGAGACAGAGAAAGATGGCGAATCCTGGTGGCATTGCGTGGAGCTCCTTACCAATAACAGCGATGATGGAGACATTTGAGTTGAGTTGAGTTGAAGTTGACATGATTGTCAAGAACTTCACAGCTGGTTAGGAGCTTAATCCAGAAAAAAAAAGGAATTTTAATGTCACCATAATTATTTTCTCTTTTCTTTAAACTATACAACTATAGTGTTGGTGGAACGGTGGTCTAGAGGTAACGCGCCTTGTCTAGAATGCGAAAAGTCCGGGTCGGAAGTGTGTGGTGGTTCGAATCCCGTTTGGACCCGAAACTTTTCCCCCATCCATTAGACCATGAGTGGTGGTCTGGGCGCTAGTCTTTCGGATGAGACGATACACCGAGGTCCCGTGTGTTACACAAAATTATTCAGCGCACGTAAAAAAAAACAACCACGGCAACAAAAGAGGTGTCCCTGGCAAAATTCTGTAGAAAAAAGCCACTCTGATTGGGAAACAAATACAGTTGCCGACCAAAAGAAAAAAAAAGGTGGCGCTGCTCTTGTGGCGACGCGCTCTCCCCGGGGAGAGCAGCCCGAATTTCACGCAGAGAAATCTCGTGACTTAAAGTTGTAAAATGAAATGAAATGAAATGAACTTCACAAAAGCCATTCTACAGAGAAAACTGTTTAAAAGCAAAATGTCCAAAGGCTGGAAATGAACGGCATGCGTGATATCACTGGCACAGTAAACTTACCATCAACTTACTTCAACGTTCCGAAAAACTAGAAACGGTTCTCAAGCAACAAAACACATAAGAAAACATGACATGACAGTTTCTCCAAATCCGAACAGTATGTCTTACACTCAACAACAACAAAAAGCACCTAAGCCTACTTCTTCACCTCTTTCGGGGACGGGATGGTGGTTAGCGTGATACGCATTGCGCTCGTGATCTGCTGACCCGGGTTCGAATCTTGTTCAAGAGGATTTTTCCTCTAGAGTTAACATCAGTGCCGACTCCACTCTCCCCAAAAGTCCTTCGGATGAGGCTATAAACCGTCGTGCAGAACATCTTGCACACATGTTAAAACCCGTTCGGCTTTTTGGAAAAGTAGGCCATTATGTGCCGGTGGGAACGGATGACAATTACAAAACTGCATACACAAGGGGACTGGATTTTTTTTTAAAAACACACGAATGCTTGTTCCATTCTCTTCGACCCCCCTCCCCCCAACAATAAAACAAACAAACAAACAAAACAGCAAAAAACAAAAAAAAAAACCAACAAACTAGCCCATGTGTGCTTATTTCATTATCCTCGAAATAAAAGACTAAAAGAACTTTTTTTTTAAACAACAACTAGCACACGAATACTTATCCCATTATCCTCGAAATAACAAAAATAAAATAAAACTAGCACAAGAGTGCTTATTCCATTATCCTCGAAATAAAAGAATTTTTTTGGAAAAAAAACTAGCACACGAGTGCTTATCCCATTCTCCTCGAAATAACAAAAATAAAATCAAACTAGCACAAGTGTTTATCCCATTCTCCTCGAACATTAACAAAAAATAACATAAAACTAGCACAAGAGTGCTTATCCTATTATCCTCGAAATAACAGAATAACGTGAAAATAATAAAATCAACAAAATTCACAGCCACGTCCGCCAGAAAGCGCGGGGCGGACCGGGCTGTCTTCCAAGTTTAGACTGCAGCTCAGTTGCGGACCGAACCGTATATCACGTGCCCTAGGGGGGCCAGGCCATTGGGGCGTCCTGGTGAGGAGGAAGAGGAGAAGGAGGAGGAGGATTATCTAGTGCTGTGGTCCATGCCGCGCCATCTATCCATTCAGATATTACCCCCCCCCCCTCCCCCCTCCCTTGCCAGTCTGTGGCCATTTTCTGCTCTGTAGGGGGAGGGGGGAGCTCTGCTCCCTAGGGGCCTTTGCTGGGTTCTGTCCAAATGGGGCAGTTGGTTTTCTTCTCTTGGGGAGACCACACACTACTACTACTACTACTTGCAGTGTGTCTTGATTCTTTATTATGAAAAGAGTAATAAAAAGTGTTTTGAGTTACAGTTTGTGGTTGTCTTGTTTTTGTGGAGTTTTTTTCTTCTTGTTGTTGTGAATGCTGTTATTGCCGCTGTTGTTGTGTGTATCTGTTGGGGGTAAGGGAGTGTGTGTGTGTGTGTGTGTGTGTGTGTGTGTGTGTGTGTGTGTGTGTGTGTGTGTGTGTGTGTGTGTGTGGGGTGGGGGGTGGTGGTGGTGGTGGTGAATGTATGAGTGAGTGAGTGAGAGAGAGAGAGAGAGAGAGAGAGAGTGTGTGTGTGTGTGTGTGTGTGTGTGTGTGTGTGTGTGTGTGTGTGTGTGTGTGTGTGTGTGTGTGTGGATACATCTTCAACGAGTTGTCTTACCTTCTTCTTTTATCAATTAGCTTTCTTTTCTTGCG
>CM054167.1:30812323-30814823 GCA_028751875.1 Rapana venosa | reverse complement strand
AGAGAGAGAGAGAGAGAGCAGACAGACAGACAGAAGAGAGAGAGAGACAGAGGGAGAGACAGAGAGAGGGAGAGACAGAGAAAGAGAGATACAGATTAGTTTTATTCTTCTCTCACGTTCCTCACTATTTACCACATTAACTTAACGATATCATAAATCCCAAGCCACTGACAGGCATGTAAACGCACAAGTATTCATAAACAAACATATATCAACATACACGCACACTAATACACATTCGGCCACACACGCGCGCGCGCGCACACACACACACACACTCACACAAACACACACTTTACCCAAATGCAAACTGACGCGTACAACCTACGTACACATCGCATTAATTACTTCTCCCTCCATACCATTTAGATGTATACCCATCTCTCTCTCTCTCCTCTCTCTCTCTCTCCCTCTCTCTCTCTCTCTCTCTCCCTCTCTCTCTCTTTGACGCGCGCGCAAGCGCACGCACGCACAAACACACACACACCCGTGCGAACGCGCGCAATCCATCTACACAAACACACACACAAACACATACACACACATACTCTCTCTCTCCTAATACAAGACAAGAATCTAAAACACACACACACACACACAATTCCCACCCACCTACCACCCACCCACCCCTCACACACAATCCCCTCCACCCCTCAATCCCCCTTCACCCCCATCCACTCACACACAGACATACAACATCACCAACCACCACCACTAACCACACACACACACAAACCACACATGCACACACATCAACAAACAACAAAGCAACAACGAGAAGCAACAACAAAGCACGTACAACCCGTTCAGTATGAACCGCCGAATGTATGTCCCCAAACTAACCTACCTACCCTCTGCTCTAACCCTACTACTGCTGCTGCTGCTGCTGCTGCTAGCTGCTGCTGCTACTACTACTACAACTACTATACTACTACTAACTACTACTACTAACACTACTACTGCTACTACTACTACTACTACAGCCTGCTACACACACACACACACACACACACACACACAACACACACACACACACACACACACACACACACACACACACACAGCAACAACAACAACAAGCAACAAAGCACTACAACCCGTTCATCACAAACTGCAGACTGTCCCACAAACAACCACCCTAAACCCTCTGCCCTAACCCTACTACACTACTACACACCAGCCACCATCACTCACACTCGACACAAACAGACACACACCAACCAGCACAACACACACACACACTACACACACACACACAGCACACACAACCAACACACACAAACACCACAACACACACGACCACGACCACACACAAGCACCACACATCAAATACACACACACAACACGAGCTACATATACTAACTTTCCCTCCTTCCTATTCCTACCTTCCGACACAAAAATGACAAACAATCTCTATGCACTAACACGGCTCCACACTACTACTACTACTACTACTACTACTAACCGCTATAGCACATCGAAACTGCAACTTACCACCAAAAACCACACCTCTATCTTCGGGCTGCGACGTGGACGCATGCGGCGCATTGTTGTGCTTGTTTTCCACAGACATGTTGGATGCAAGAGAAACAAGCCGTGGAGGCAAGGCAGCGGGAGGAAATACCCTGTTTTTTGCAAGAACCAACACTTGTTCCAAAATAAATCCAGAAACTCCTCTCTCTCTCTCTTACTGTGTACTTCTCTCTCTCTCTTTCTCTTTCTATCTCTTTCTCAGCGTGTTGTCCCTTCGGCAACTAAATCCGCGAACTCCAAACCGAGTGAGGGCCGCGTTTCTCTCCCCTTTACCGTTTGCCCGTGCCAAGGAATGACGTCACTCTGCGCGAGACGGGGGAGACAGAGTCGACCAATCAGAGCAGAGCTTGGAGGCCGACCTTTTTGGGGGGTGCTCGCAAGAGTAGTTATGTTATTGTCAAAATGAAGTGATCGTTTTGGATATGTGGATAGCGGGGGTAAAAACGAGCTGGGATTTCGCAACAGAAAATAGAACAGATTCGGGGTTGTTGGTTTTTTTGGGTTGGTAATGCAATAGAGAGAATAAGGGAAAGATTTGGTTTTCGCAATGGCGAAAGGATCCCCCCCCCCCCCCCCCCCTCACCCCCACACTGATATTTGAACTCTTTTAAAGTTCGTTGGTGCAGTGGTCTGTTTAAAGTCTGTTCACAGGTATTAGACTTAACACTTGTAGTGTGTGTTTTGCCAGGGTTGTCATGGTGAGGTGATGACAACAGTGGATGGAGGGGGACGGGGGACGATCGATTCCAAAACAAGCGGCAGACTTAATGAGGTGATCGACTGCAGAGGTCCATTAGGCGCTTTGTCCATTTTGTGGTGGTGTGTGGTGAAAGCCTAAACCCCCATCTAAATCTCTAGTCTCTCTCACTTTTCAGAGAAAACACACACACACGCACGCACACACACACCACACACAACACAACACACACACACACACACACAACACATACACACACACCTGACAATA
>CM054167.1:30797323-30804823 GCA_028751875.1 Rapana venosa | reverse complement strand
GTGTGTGTGTGTGTGTGTGTCTGTGTGTGTGTGTGTGTCTGTGTGTGTGTGTTGTATGTTGTATGTGCGTGCGTGCGTGCGTGCGCGCTCGTGCGTGCACGCGCGCGCGTGCGTCTGTATATTTTGTGTAAAGTTTACGGACGATTATTCACCCGGAGGCCCTCACAACGGTGTGTTTGCAGTAAGGGGACCCCAGGGGAGCGGGTGGTGTGTACCATTAACTGTAACTGTGTTCTCCCTTCGGTTGATGAGGTTAACTAAGCGTTCAGATCGATAGGGCCTGGCCTGGCCTAGCAGTGACGTGATTTCTCTGTAGCCATGGGATGTTTGTCTTCAGGTTTAGCTTCCACGTAACACCAGTCAGACCTGGTGTGGCTTACACCGCTGAGCTAGTGCTCAAGTTCAAAGATAAAGGTGTCCCATAACCTAATGTGGGAGCCAGGCATCAGAGACCTCAGCTTCTGTAGGGGGCCAGCATATTGAGGGCGGCGCCCGTCTCCTCTCCCTCGCTGCTTTACCTTCCCTGACCCTAAATAGGGCAGGTACCCATTGACAGCTGGGTGAACTAGGGGACCTGTACCGAAGCCAAGGCGCGCGAACGGGTCACCCATCCCCTTGGTAACCACGTTCGATGCTGTTTAGCATTGGCTAGGGGAAAGCGAGTGCTATGACTACTGAAAACCCTGTTACCCAGCAAAAACACACAAACAGCCAGTCAGTCATCAACAACCACACAAGCTCATCGTCATCATGTAGTCATCTTTCATCATCAACGATACTGTTCTTCTTCTTCGTCGTCAAAACGCTCAGACAGCGTTGCGCTGCTAAGTGCCTGACAAATCAGGTCCAGAGCATCCGACTTCGGCATGAGAGAGGACTGTTATCTTTTAAAAGTCTTTCGGGGGGATGGGGGGGGGGGGGGGGGGGGCAGGAGAATGGACCAAAAAGGCATAAAATAGGCAAAGAGGCGACGAGAAGAAAAAGAAGAAGGCAGAAAGCAAGAGGTAGGAAAAAAAAGGAGAATTCCTAGCACATAGTTTCCAGGGGGACGGGGGTGGCATCCCAAAGGGGAATCAACGATATAATCAACGAAAGGGAAAAAAAAGACAAAGCACACCATACCGAAACACACACACACCACGCACACACACACACACACACACACACACACACACACACACACACACACACACACACACACACAGCACGACGCCGCAATAACCCGGGAAAAAGATCCGTCTTCCCACAGCCTCCTTGTTCCGCCTCTAGTCAGAAGAAAAACCATCTGCCATCAAAACCCACACCAGAGGCCAGCTTTTCTTCTTTCCATCAACCTCATCCACTCATTCCCAAATATGATCGATTCTTTCCAAGGAAATCATCAGCCATGTGTCAAAACTATCCAGGTCATTTTTGGTTTGGTAACAGTTCTAGCTGTGATTCTTGGCACAAGTGGAGACGTTTTCATTACAGATGGTGACATAGTCTTTCTTTGCAGCTATAGGCCTAGCAGGACTTCGGATCAGTGAACATTTAGTCTGTCGTTTTTCTACGATAGAAGTGTTTTTGCCATTTGAACTTTCTTTGTTGTTTTTTATTCCTTTTTTTTCCCTTGTCTTTTTTCTCGTTTGTTTAGGGTTTGTTAGTTTTTAAATTAGATCTGTAGGGTTACCAGTTTACTTTTAAATGTAAAACAAATATCAAAATGAAAAATCCTAGATCTAATATTGATATCATGCAGTGGAATTGCCGATCGATTTCAACAAATTTGCATTATCTTCTACAACATCTCTCTTCTAAACGTTATCAAACTTTGGTTTTGCAATCTTTAAATGTAGACCGGCATAAACTTCCTAAAATTCCTAACTACTATTACCCTCCTGTATATCAGGTAGAAGACGAAAAAGGAAAGATCAACACTGCTATATATATTCAAGAAAAACTTAGTTATGTTGAGCTTCTGTCTCCTTTTCCAAAGGACACTGAAAATATTAATGCTTGTGCAGTCAGGATAAAGTTTAATGAACAGCTGACTTTAAATATTGTTTCAGTGTATTTGTCTAAAGGCCCTGTCAATCAAAATACTGAATGGCTACGTGCCCTAAGGGACCAGAACGATAAATGGCTCATAGCTGGTGACTTTAATGCCCATTCTCCGTTTTGGGATAAAGAGTGTAAAAATACTACTCATAACCGTTTTTTAGAAAATATTGTGGACTCTCCTTTATACTTGCTAAATAACGGAAATATTACAAGAATACCAGACGTATCAAGTCATAGAGCAACAGCAATCGATCTATCTTTCATATCGCCTGCACTTGGCACCCATTCTGAGTGGAGAACGCTCCATGATACGCTTGTAAGTGACCATTTGCCTGTTATTATAAGTATAGATAGCAAACTGTCAAAAACAGATTATCCCAAAGACAGAATTCCAAAATATAGTTATAAAAAAGCCAACTGGTTCAAATTTAAAGACATACTGACAGCATACAACACTGATGATTTTCTGACAGACAGCATAGACAGAACTTACGACAATTTTGTTAAAACAATTCTGTATGCAGCTGACATGTCCATTCCAAAATGTAATCCTTTAAAATCTAGTAAGTATTCAGGTAATGTATGGTGGAATGACTCCTGTGAAGTTGCCAGACAAAAGAAAATACAGGCTTTTAAAATCTACCTAAAAGATAGAAGTAATGAAAATAATAAAGACAATATGAAAAAAGCTAAGAATCAATGCAACAGGATAATAGAAGAAGCGAAAAAGCAGTATTGGTCCACTTTCTGTAAACCAGATATCTCAGGACATAAAGATCTTAACAAAGTCTGGAAAAAAGTGAAGGAAATGAAAAATGGTATAGTTTTGCCACCATACCCCATAACATCAGAAGACAATGAGTTTCCATCTAACTTTGAAAAGGCTGAAATTTTTGTAGAATTATTTGCAAAGAATAGTAATGTGGAAAGTTTATCGGTAACTGAAAAAAGTATAGAGAAGATATAGAAAATGCCAAAATAACTGCTAACAGTATCATCTATCAGCATTATCTAAATGCTGACCTTTCACTTCAGGAATTAAAAGATGCTATTTCAACCCTTGGCACAAAGAAAACATCTGTCGGTCCTGATGCTGTATCAAATAAAATGATTAGACATCTTCCAGATAACTTCTTAACTTTTTTACAACAATATTTTCAGAACTGTTGGTTAATTGGGACTCTGCCATCTTTGTGGAAACAATCGATCATTGTGCCAGTTATTAAACAGGGTAAACCAAATGCAGACAAAAACAGCTACAGGCCGATCGCCCTAACATCACACTTAGGGAAATTAATGGAACATATCATCTTAAAAAGGCTCAATCATTACTGTGAAAAGCATAACATCATGCCTGTCTCTCAAGCAGGCTTCAGGAAAGGCAGGTCAACTGTCGATCATCTAATTAAAATTACGACCCAAATTAAACATCAGTTTGCTAGAAGACAAAATGTACTTGCAACTTTCTTTGATGTAAAAAAAGCGTACGACCAAGTCTGGCATGACAAGCTACTTTATAAACTGAGATTAATTGGGCTTTCAGGTTGCATATATAATTACTTTAAAGCATTTTTAAGTGAAAGGTCCATTCAAACAAAAGTAGGAAGCGCCTATTCTTACTTAAGGTCTCTTCACATGGGAATTCCGCAAGGATCTGTTATAGCCCCAATACTGTTTAATACTTTGACCTATGATCTTTCTAAGCCGTTATCTAAAAATGTTGGAATTGTGCAGTACGCAGATGATATCTGCATGTGGTTGAAAGTGAATCTTAAAAAACGCACTCCTCGTAGATATATAAATAATATTAAAAAGATGTATCAAACTGAGCTTGATAAAATTAATGCATACATGCTAGAAAATGGGTTATCCCTTTCTTCAGAAAAAACTCATATGATGCTTTTCAATTCAGGGCATAATCCAGATTTTCTCCCAGTTTTTAAATTAAATGGATCTGCAATTGAATACACACAAGTTGTAAAATTTTTAGGAGTATATCTTACATCTAAACTGACTTGGAATCATCATATAGAGTACATTCTAACAAAGGCCAGAACAAGTTTAAACTTTTTGAAGATTGTGAGTAGGCAACCTTGGGGTCAGGATTCTCATACCCTTTTACACCTAGCAACATCTTTGGTTCGTTCAAAATTAACATATGCGCAAGAAATTTTCTTCTCGGCTCCAAAATATCTATTTAAAAAACTACAAAGCGTAGATAGCAAAGCCTACAAACTTGCACTCGGTGTGCCGGTTCATACTGCGAGACTGAGTGTATATGCCGAAATTGGAGTGATGCCTTTTGAATCACAAATGAAGCTTGCTTCAGCTAAATATATCTTGAGAAGTCATACAAATCAAAACTCATGTATGCCAGAACTTGATTTAAAGGCTGAATCCCATTATCCCAAAAGAGCAAAAACAATAAGTTCTTTAACTCCGATAGGGAGCTTCACATCTGACCTGTTTGAAAAATCAGGTGTGAATCCAAAAAATGTTGCTCCTCGATTGTCGTTCAGCGTTATTCCTCCATGGGAGCTTAACATTGCCAAATTTGACATAGACTATGCTGACCTTAAAAAGAATGATGGGCCTGTTCTTTCGGCATTTGTTAGATCTCATCTACATGAAAATTATACTAATCATTTGAAAATCTATACAGACGGCTCTGTACTTGATAGTAATGATGCAGGTGCTGGATTTGTAATTCCAGCTCTGAAAATTGAAAGGTCTTATTACCTTGGAAAAGACTTTTCTATTTTCTCAGCAGAGCTTGTTGCAATTGTGATGGCGTTAAACTTCCTGCTTAATTTACCTTTCGCCTGTGTACAAGTATTATTCTGTGTTGATTCCAAGTCTGTTCTACAGTCTTTACAATCGTTTAGTTCTAATATAAGAGGTGAAATTGTGACTGAAATTGTTCATTTAATTCATTTTTTGTCCACACGTGGTACCTGTATACAATTTTGCTGGATTCCATCCCATTGTGGTCTTTGGGGAAACGAATGGGCAGATTGCACAGCTAAAAGAGGTGCAATGAACAAGGAAAATACCATCAAAATGCAACTGCCGCTGTCTTTACAAGAGGGATATTGTCTTCTAAATAAGACTTGCTGGGATCAGTTTGGCACTCTATATCATGAAACGTATCATTCAAAAGGATGTGCAAGACCTAAGGCGACAAAGTCTAAATACAACGATTTCTCTGATCAGAACAAATTGTGTCATAGACTGTTGACAAGTCTGATATACAGACTAAGGCTCGATGCTCTCAAAACGAAATTCAGTCGAAATGTGTCATGTATTTGTGGTGATCAGATTACGCCAGAACATGTTATGTTTTATTGTGATCAGTTGAAGCCTTTTTTGCCGGATTGGTTGTCTAACAACAACTCTGCTAGTTTATCCCACACAGACATTTTGTTTGATAATCTTAAAATGCTAGAATTAGTGAAAGGCTTGAGTAAGAGCCCAGTCGGTCGTTTTTTATAACAGATATTTGTTGTTCCTGTTCAAGTTAAATTTGATTCCGTTTGATTTCTTAACATTTTTTTTTAAAACATCACAACTATGTAGGCCTACAGATTCCTAGCTGATGTAGAGTATACCGTACCTATGCACACACACACACACACACACACGCGCGCACGCACGCACGCACGCACGCACAAACACACACATACCTTACACACACATTCATATACACCCAAATACCCACATACACTTGCATAAACACACACACACAATCACACACAGACATACATACACGTGCACAACACACACACACACACATACAAACACATGCGCGCCCGCACACTCACATACACTCTATAGACAAATATGTACACACATCTACACCCATGTATGTTCTCTCTCGCACAAACACATATACACACCCACTCACATACACACACGTGCACACACACTCACACAAACACACACACACACACACAATTTGTCTAGTATCACGTAATGTGAAAGACGTTAAATTAAAGAAGAACACACACACACACACACACACACACACACACACACACACACACACCACACACACGGAAAAGAACTCTGATACTGATACAAGTGTCACCATCACCAACAGTATCAGTACTAATATTTCTTCCATCTTCATCCTCTCCCTCTTCATCACTAGCGTTATCAAAACCACAAGTAATGACAGAAAAAATACAAACAGTGGATGAAAATAAGAAGAACACTTACAAGGAGAACGAAAAGCAGGGGGACAAGGTAGAAAAGGAGAAGGAGGAGAAGACGAAGAAGAAGAAGAAGAAGAAGAAGAGGAGGAGGAGGAGGAGGAGGAGGAGGAGGAGGAGGAAGTATAATTATTACTGGCGCTTATGCTGCTACTCCTGCTGCTACAACTTCTACTACTACTTCTACTAGAGCTACAACTGCTACAACTACTACTGATGCTACTACTACTACTGCTACTAACTACTACTTCTGCCACAACTTCTACCATTACTACAACAACTACTACTACTACTATACTACTACTACTTCTACTATTCTTGCTACAACTTTTACTACAACAACTACTACTACTCCTACCACTAATATATCTACTGCTACTGCTACAACTTCTAACAATTTGTACTACTACTACTACTACTACTTCGGCTACTTCTACTACTACTACCACCACTACAACTTCTACCACCACCACCACCACTACTACTACTGCTGCTGCTGCTGCTGCTGCTGCTGCTGCTGCTGCTGCTGCTGCTGCTGCTGCTGCTGCTGCTTCTTCTACTGCAAGCAGCGTTAAAACAAGCAATTAACCTGACACAAAATTACCCCAAGAAAACAGACACACCGCTGTGTCAACGTTTTACCTCAGCAGGTAACAAGGATTGATTTGTGCGGGGTGCCCATAATGTCCCCACGTGATCGTCACTGGTCACTACTTAGTCCGTGAAATTACTAACCCTGTGGAGTGTGTGTGTGTGTGTGGTGGGGGGGGGGGGGGGGGGGGGGGTAATATGTGTAGTGTGTATGTGAGTGTGTGTGCGTGTGTGTGTGCGCGGGGGGGGGGGGGGTAGTATGTGTAGTGTGTGTATGTGAGTGTGTGTGTGTGGGGGGGGGGGGGGGGGGGGTAGTATGTGTAGTGTGTGTATGTGAGTGTGAGTGTAATGTTGGTGTGTTGGTAGTGTGTATGTGTTGTGTTGGTAGTGTGTGTGTGTGTGTGTGTGTGTGTGTGTTTGTGTGTGTGTGAGTGTGAGTGTAGTGTTGGTGTGTTGGTAGTGTGTGTATTGTGTGTGTGTGTGTTGTGCTGTGTGTGTGTGGAGGGGGAGGGGGGTGTGTTGTTGTTGTTGTGTGTGTGTGTGTGTGTGTCTGTATGTGCGTGTGTGTCTGTATGTGTGTGTTTTATTTCTTGTTATTTATTTTATTCTTTTATATCGAGGATAATGGCATAAGCACTTGTGTGCTTTTTTACAT
>CM054167.1:30779823-30787323 GCA_028751875.1 Rapana venosa | reverse complement strand
TAGCTTCCTTACCGCAATATGATTTACCGCTCTGATTTGTCTTTGCAAGATATAGCGCTATACAAATTCCATTTATTATTATTATATTATTATTATTATTAATATGCATGCGCGGGGTCAACACTGTAAGAAAACCAAGCCATCCTCATTTGATGATTATTTCCAACTTTCTCGTGACTACCTGCTATTGCTCTATGTCCTCAATCCCCAAAAATGAAGTACACGGTGCATTTTTTCATACTTAAAAAAGAAGTGAAAATGATAAAAAAATATTTTAAAATTCCGACTTGCACTCTATACAAGAGAGTTCATGACCCCGGGGCAAGCTAATACAGGTGTGTAACCTAAGGACTTTCCAGTTTAGGCAGATTCTTGGCACTGACCCAGGGTTCAGTGAAGTAACAAGAGGTTGTTGACAGAACTTTGTTCCTGCCATGATTCCTATATGTATGTTTCCATTCTTCCGCCGACTCTTCTGACTCCCTGTGTTTGTGTTCGTGTGGGGGTGGGGAGTGTGTGTGTGGTGTGGGGGGGGGGGGGATGTTGGTGGTGTGTGTAGGGGGGGGGGGGGTGGTGTGTGTGTGTGTGTGTATGCGTGTGTGTGTGTGTTTAGGGGGGGGGGGGTGGTTGTTTGTTGTGTGTGTTGTTGTTTTTGTTGTGTTGTGTGTGTGTGTTGTGTGTTGTGTGTGTGTGTTGTGTGTGTGTGTGTGTGTGTGTTGTGTGTGGTGTGTGTGTGTGTGTCCCTCTCTGTCCGTCTGTCTCTCAATTTCCACTCTGTGTGTGTGTGTGCACGCGCGCGCGCATACACACACGGCGTGTGAGTGTGTCTGATGTGTGCTGATAGTGTGTAAGTGTGTGTGTGTGGTGGTGCGTGCGTGTGTGTGTGTGTGCGTGTGTGTGTGTGTGTATGTGTGCGCGCGCGCTGAAGTACGCTTGCGTAAGTACGTGCCCTCATCCGTGTATTTGCGCCCGCGCATGTATGCGTTCATGTGTGATATGTTCATGACTGTGATGTGGTGAGATGCTACTGCTGCTGCTGCTACTGCTGCTGCTGACGATAGTATCAGTGACGAGTGGTGTTATTGCATGTGATGGGGACGGTGTAATGGCATCCGTGCGCGTTTGCTTGGTTGCAGATGCAGCTCTGTTATATGTGGTGTGTGTGTGTGTGTGTGTGTGTGTGTGTGTGTGTGTGTGTGTGTGTGTGTGTGGTGTGTGTGTGTGTGGTAGTGTGTGTGTAAGTGTGTGTGTGTAGTGGTGTGTGTGAGTGTGTGTGAGTGAGTGTGTGTGCGTGTGTGCATGAGTGCTTGCATGTTTGCATTCAGACAGTAAAGCTTTCGGTTCTAAAAGGCCCAGATAAGACTTCGTGTTATCTTCCAACTGACCATTTTACGTTCTGGTATCTGTAGTGATGCAGTGTGAATGCGCGCGCGCGCGCGCAAGTGTGTGTGTGTGTGTGTGTGTGTGGTTAAATTTTCGTTGTTTCACGTTGTGTATTTGAGTGGTGTGTGGTGTGTGGTGTCAATCACTTTCAGTGTGGATATTAGACGGGGGGGGAGGGGTGGGGGCAGCAGGGGGAGGAGGGTGTATGGGTGTCAAGGGAGGAGGGTGTAGTTGGTACTGTACAGGAGATGGAATTTGAGGGGATCAATGCATGCGAAATGATAAACAAAATTTAAAAATAAAGAATATAGAAAAAACAACTACCAAAATTATAGAAAAAAACCAACAACACCGTTACATTACTAACCTATTGAACTACAATAAACAACAGGAAAATGCAATTCTAACAATTTCTAACAAAATCAGTAATTCCAATGAAAAATGTAAATAAAATTTCAACTACTGAATTTCACGTGAAAAAACCTAAACCTATCATAATAGACGGGATAGCTCAGTGGTCGGAGCACTCGCTTTCCCCCAGCCAAGTTAAGCAGTGTCGAGCGTGGTTACCAGTTGGATGGGTGACCGTTTGCGCGCCTTGGCTTCAGTACAGGCCGTGATAGTCTAGTGGTTAGGACCTCACGTTGTGTGTGTGTGTGTGTGTGTGTGTGTGTGTGTGTGTGTGTGTGTGTGTGTGTGTGTGTGTGTTGTTTTGTTTTGTTTAATGTCTATTCACTACATGGTGATTTAGACACATCCGCATTCATACCAAAGTACCTATTATTACACACCGCATCTCTCTCTTTCTCTCCCCTACACGCACCCACATCCACACACACATAAGTATATATATATAATATATATATATATATATATATATATATATATATATATATATATATATATATAATATATATATATATAATAATGTAATTAAATAAAGGTTTTAAAACAGGTCGGAAGAATATATGACTTCAGCAACTGACACTATGAATTGCTGAGAGTCATATAAAACTTCTTGACTAGTGGCATATTTCTTGTGTGTGTGTGTGTGTGTGTGTGTGTGTGTGTGTGTGTGTGTGTGTGTGTGTGTGGTGTGTGTGTGTGTGAGTGGTGCTGTGTGTGCGCGTGCGGCGTGCGTGCTTGCATGTTTGCATTCAGACAGTAAAGCTTTCGGTTCTAAAAGGCCCAGATAAGACTTCGTGTTATCTTCCAACTGACCATTTTACGTTCTGGTATCTGTGGTGATGCAGCGTGAATGCGCGCGCGTGCGTGCGTGCGTGTGTGTGTGTGTGCGCGCGCGTGTGTTGCGTGCAGACAGACAGGCAGACAGAGACATAGAGAGAGAGTGTGTGTGTGTGTGTGTGGTGTGTGTGGTGTGTGTGTGTGTGTGTGTGTGTGTGTGTGTGTGTGTGTGTGTGTGTGTATGTGTGTGTGTGTGTGGTGCTTGGCTCACCCCTTCCCACCCCCTCACACACACACACACACACACACACACACACACACACACACACCACACACACGGAGTTAACATCAGTACCGACCCCACACCTCCCCAAAAAGTCCTTTGGATGAGACTTTGAACCGAGGTCCCGTGGGCGAACGCACGCAGAACATCTTGCGAAAACGTTATAACCTGTTCCACTCTTCGGAAGAGTAGGCCATTGTGTGCCGGTGGGAACAGATGACAAAATTTACAAAAACCGCATACACACGGAAACTGAATGTAAAAAAAAAAAAAATTTTTGAGCTTACGAGTACTTATTCCAGTATCCTCGAGAAAAAAATGAAAAAAAGATAAAAATGAATAAAACACACACATGCGTGTGAGCGTGCGCGAGCGCGAGCGCGCGCGCACAACACACACACACACACACACACACACACACACACAAAACACACACACACACACACACACACACACAAAACTATAACTGCTAACTTTACACCTCCATCAAAAACAATAACAAAGTAACATCAGCAACTAACATAAAATACAATGCTCTTTGGAGTCGTGAAATTCCACCCTCTGGTCGCTAACACGATACAGGCCATAATTATATCGAGGCATCTTCACAGCGATAATAATGATATATAACCTATAACGATCAACAGATAAATAAATAAAACGTAATAGCGTTAACGATTCGCTGACTGCGGAAAACGAACACACAAACAAACAAAAGCTAGCGAGTCTGCTGTTTATGTGCAGGAGAGAGAAAGACAAGGTAGGGGAGGGGGGGGGGGGTAAATAGACACAGAAAGAGAAGGGGCGATGGGGAGGAGGACAAACAATCGCAGAAAGGGGAGAGGGATGGGGAAGGGGCGAACATTCACCCAAAGAGAAGGTAAGATGGGGGAGGGGAATAAACACTGACAAAAAGAGAGAGGGTGGGGAAGGAGATCACCTCACCTCACCTCACCTCACCTCACCTATCCCCCTAGTCCGTGGACCATGCCGGCACTAATGAAGATTTTGCATCCAGCTTCCTCCACACCCCACACCCCCACCCCTCTCTTCTGCTCTCCGTAGCAAGTCGTTCCATTCAAGGCTACCAGTCCACTCTCTGATGTCTTCCCCATCATTTTCTCTGTTGTCTGCCTCTTCGTCTCCCTCCTTGTACTGTGGAAGTAGAGGAGGGGGTAACAGTCATACAAAGAGAGGGGGAGATGGGGAGAGGGGGTAACAGTCATACAAAGAGAGAGGGGAGATGGGGAGAGAGGGGTAACAGTCATACAAAGAGATGGGGAGAGGGGGAGAGGGGGTAACAGTCATACAAAGAGAGGGGAAGAGAAGAGGGGGAGAGGGGGTAACAGTCATAAAAGAGAGGGGGAGATGGGGAGAGGGGGTAACAGTCATAGAAAGAGAGGGGAGATGGGGAGAGGGGGTAACAGAAAGACAGTAATACAAAGAGAGGGGGAGAGGGGTAACAGTCATAAAAGAGAGGGGGAGATGGGAGAGAGGGATAACAGTAGAGAAAGAGGAGAGGGGTAACAGTCATAGAAAGAGAGGGGGAGATGGGGAGAGGGGGTAACAGTCAGAAAGAGAGGGGGAGATAGGGAGAGGGGGTAAACGGTCATAGAAAGAGAGGGGGAGATGGGGAGAGGGGTAACAGTCATAAAAGAGAGGGGGAGATGGGGAGAGGGTAACAGTCATAAAAGAGAGGGGGAGATGGGGAAGGGGGGTAACAAGTGATACAGAAGGAGGGGGAGGTGGGAGAGGGGTAAACGATCAAACAAAGAGAGGGGGAAGGGGGTAACAGTCATACAAAGAGAGGGGGAGAAGGGGGGTAAACAGTCATACAAGAGAGGGGGAGAGGGGTAACAGTCATACAAAGAGAGGGGGAGAGGGGGTAACAGTCAATACAAAATAGAGGGGGAGATGGGGAGAGGGGGTAACAGTCATACAAAGAGAGAGGGGGAATGGGGAGAGGGGGAACAGTCATAACAAAGAGATGGGAGAGGGGTAACAGTCATAGAGAAGAGGGAGGAGCGAGATAGGGGAGAAGGGGATAACAGTCATACAAAGAGAGGGGGAGAGGAGGGTAACAGTCAACAAAAGAGGGGAGGAAGGGGTAACAGTCATAGAAAGAGATGGGGAGATGGGGAAGGGGGTAACAAGATCAAGTAAACAAAAGAGAGGGGGGAGAGGGGTAAACAGTCATACAAAGAGAGGGGAGTGGGGAAAGAAAGGGGTAACAGTCATACAAGAGAGGGGGGAGATGGGGAGAGGGGGTAACAGTCATACAAAATAGGGAGAGGGGGTAACAGTCATACAAAGAGATGGGGAGATGGAAGAGGGATAACAGTCAAAACAAAAAGATGGGAAGAAGGGGTAACATCATACAATAAAGAGGGGGACGGGGTAAACCTCCATAGAAAGAAGGGTGCAATAGGGAGATGGGGTAACAGTCCATACAAAGAGAGTGGGGAGAGGAGGTAACAGTCATACAAAGAGATAGGGGAAGATGGGGAGAGGGAGTAACAGTCATAGCAAAGAGAGGGGGCAAAATGGGGAAGAGGGGGTAACACGTCATACAAAGAGAGGGGGAGTATGGGGAGAGGGGGTAACAGTCATACAACAGACATGGGAGGTTGGGAAGGGTAACAGTCTACAAAGAGAGCGGGAGATGGGGAGAAGGGGGTAACAGTCATAGAAAGAGAGGGGAGCAGGGGAAGGGGGTAACAGTCATACAAAGAAGAGTGGGAGAATGGGAGAGGGAGTAACAGTCTATACAAAGAGAGGGGCAGGTGGGAGAGGGGTAACCAGTCTACACAGAGAGGGGAAATTATTATTATTTATTTATACCACTTTAAGTCACGAGATTTCTCTGCGTGAAATTTCGGCTGCTCTCTCCCGGGCAGTCGCGTCGTTGCCACAGAGCAGCGCCACCCTTTTTTTTTTTCATTTTTTTTTTGGTCTGCATCTGTATTTGTTTCCCTATCAGAGTGGCTTTTTCTAAAATTTTGCCAGGGACAACTCCTTTGTTGCGTGGGTTCTTATTACGTGCGCTGATAATTTGTGCAACACAAAAAACGGGACCTCGGTTGATCGTCTCATCCGAAAGACTAGCGCCCAGACCACCACTCATGGTCTAATGGATGGGGGAAAAGTTTCGGGCCCAAACGGGATTTGAACCACCGCACACCTCCGACCCGGACTTTTCGCTTTCTAGACAGGCGCGTTACCTCTAGACCACCGATCCAGCTAAAATGCAAATTCGACCAGGCACTCATAGTCACAGATAAGACAGAAATAATCTTTATTTATTTTTATTTATTTATAAGATAGGGAGGGGGTAAACAGTGACAGAAACAAATAGGGAGATGGGGAAGGGGGTAAACAACCACAGAAAGAGAGGGGGAGATGGAAATGGGGAGGGGGGGGGGGGGGGTGAACAATGACAAACAGAAAGGGGGAGTTGGAGAGGGGTAAAACAGTGAACAGAAAGAGAAGAGGGGAGATGGGGGGGGGGGGGGGGGGGTAAAATGATCATAGAAAGAGAGAGGGGAGATGGGGAAGGGGGTAAAGTCATAGAAAAGAGAGAGGGGGAAGGGGGTAAACTGTTACAGAAAGAGAGGGGAAAATGGGGAAGGGGTAAACAGTCACAGGAAAAAAAAAGGGGAGGTGGGAAGGGGGAGGGTGGAGGGAAGGTAATGCAGAATTCTGCATTCCCTCTTAACACAAGTCTATGTCGCGCTGTCTTCAAGATATAAAACAAAACACTGAATGATTCAGAACAAGTTACAGCTGAACGCCGATATAACTAAAGCCACGCTGCTAGGGACCGAACATAAACTCTCCTCCATCACAATGACTTCAATAGAATTTGGCAGTACCTCAGTCCACTTCTCTCAAGTATCTAGACGTTGTTATTGGTAACACACACACACTCCATGCAAAATTCATCAACCAGACTTGCCCAGTCTTACTACTACCAATTACGGCATATCAGTGCAAACTGCAAGTATCTGTCCACTGTTGCAACATCCAAGCTTGTCACACCTCTCAATTCTTTCACGACTGGATTATTGTCATTCTCTTTTTTGACTGGTCTACCTACATCATCACTCATCGACTCTCTCCGACGCATACAAAACTCTGCCGCTCGACTAGTCCTAAGAAAGAAAAAAATCTGAACACATCACTCCTCTCTTGCGATATCTTCACTGGTTTCCTGTCTCACTTCGAGTGAAATACAAGATCGGTACTCTCTGTTAGAAATACCTCCGCAAAGCTGCATCTCCTTTATCTGTGACTGTCTTCACCTTTACACCTCCATCTTGTTCCCTCCGTTCTGATGCAGATACCTTGTGCTTACACACACACACACCCAGATTCAAAGAATTCACAGTTAGCTATCGTTCTCTATTTCTCGTCCATCTATCTGGAATGACCTCCCTCTCTCCTTTCGCCAGTAGCCTTCGTTTGAAACACAAGAACCGATCTGATTACATCAGTCCTGCTGGGGAGAGTCGTGGCAACAACAACAACAACAAAAGCAAGGAAGGCCAGTAAAATTCTTCATGGACAACATCACTGATGCCAGCAAACTGAGGCTCCAAGATACCAAACACAGGAGTAAAGTAACCCCCCCACCCCCCCACCCTTCTCCC
>CM054167.1:30769823-30772323 GCA_028751875.1 Rapana venosa | reverse complement strand
ACAAACAAATAAACAAACAACAACAACAAACCCAACCAACTTGAAACAAGCAAAATTAAAAAAACTGTGACGACCGACCGAAAAACTTAACTAGACTACACACAACAGAAATCACTTGATCCAAAGAAAATGACACAAACGACCGAAAAACTAAACGAGACTACATGCAACAGAAATCACTTACATCCAAAATCCTGGTAGGTATCCCGAGGTTTATCTTGGGCAGGTCGCACTGCGGCAACATGCTGTTGATGTTGATGCTGATGTTGATGTCCTCCAGCCTCCAAAGTAGCGGACGTGGTAGGCACAGGGTGAAAATCCCCCACCTCCCTCGAATGTCCACTGGATGTGTACAAATCACTCGAATCCGGAACTTTTTTCTTGTAGAAATCATCGTCAGATGGTCGCCCATACGACGTTTCTGATTTTGGGCGGTGTTCTGAAGTTGTTGCGAAGTTCGGATTCGTTGAAGAACTTAATGTTTGATCTTGTAACCCGGTCGTTTGAAACTGCGAGTCGGTCGTCTGCTCGTCGTCTCGGTCAGAACGAGCTTTGTCGTCATCCTCGTCAGCCAATCGCGGCGTTCGTTCTGTTTTGTGAAACAAGGCAGTGTCGTCGTCGTCGACGTCATCATCATCGAATGTCGACTGCTTTTCCGGGGGATTTTCGTCACCCGTTTCAGCTTTTATTTCTGCTGGTTCTTCTTTCTCTTGTGAGGAGGCCGCTGTCGTCTGATCGTCATCCCAGCCTTGTGTCGTCTGCTGGCGCTGTTTGCGGGGAGAGAAAACTTCGGGTAGCTCCACATGTTCCACCTCTTCGGGATCATCTAACGGTTCGGGGGACACCCGATTCTTCCCGATACTCGACATGAGGATCGTTGGTGGGCCGTCTGTTTACGGTGTTTTTTACCTGATAAGACACAGAATGGTGGAAGTTTATTGGAAAGAAGCTTAACAAGAAAACAGAAAACAAAAGAAACAGAAAAAAATCCCAACGAGCTATATCGACTTTAATATGTTAAAATAGCCGTAAGAATGCTTGATATAGATCAAGCACATCCACATGAGCTTAAGCGAGTTCACTCACACACACACACACACACACACACATATAACATGGGACACACACGATGGCTCACTCACTGATGAACGTTTCAAACTGATGATGCTCTGGGCCTTAGGAGTAGGGGAGGTAAGTCCCGCAGGTGCTGAAGTAAAAATAACAGTGGCCCAGATCTAGTAGATCTAGAGCCAACTGACCTAGTTGACCTAGATCTACAGCCAACAGGTGCAACGTTCGTCACTGCAGTGCCCCTACGACCCCGGAGGGGGTTAAGGGAGCAGATGTTATGAGATCTAGTAAGAATATAAACCGTTTAGATGGAGTTGGGCAGCATGTTGCCTCTTGCTATTAATTGTAGGTTTAGGTTTTTTTCCCTCTACGTTTACTACTAGGCCCTATAAGCAGGACATAGTCTACATTTATATCCACGCTCTCTACTGTAAAATAAAATTTTAAAAATAAATGACCCTTGAGATCAACACAACCAGTCCTTTTTTTTTTTTTATTGGGGGGGGGGGATAGACCCAAAATATACGACTTCGAGTTCAGTTAAAAGGAATCAGACCACGAAGACCTAGCTAGCACAGCTGTCAGTTTCCTTCCACTTTCAGCTCCTCTCAGCTGCTATCCATTCCATCCCAGCTGGTGCTGATTATAGCAGAAACTGACCGCACTTGGACTTGGTAACAGGAGGGGGTTGGAGGGGGGGGGGGGGGTGCTAATTTTAGCACTGGGCCCTGGAACCTTGAGTGAGTTATGCTGGATTTGCCTGCTGTGTAGCTAGATCTGTCTGTCACTGTTTAGATCACACACACACACACACACACACACACAATGTGTAACTTAACGAGTTCTAGAACGTGTTAGGAAAGGAACAGCACATGTAAAAAAAAAAAAGCACATAAGTGCTTATTCTATTATCCTCGATATAAAAGAATAAAATAAATAAAATAAAATAAAATAACAGCGATAGCCTAAAGAAAACATCTATAAGGAAGATGGACAGCACAAGGTTTTTTGTTTTTTTTACTTTCGAAGATAATGGAGGGGGGGGGGGGGGGGGGGGGGGAGGGGGTAGAGGCATACAGATCATGACTTCTGGGCTCCAGTCTGCTGTTTACTTCTTTTGTTGTTTTTGTTTGTATGTTATTTCTGTCTAGTTGTTGTTGTTGCTTTTGTAGATCCGGATTCGAACCCCGTGCTGCATTCAAAATAATAATGACCATTCGATTTTCAGGACATCGAAGAAGTTTGCTGTTGTTGTTGTTGTTGTGTTGTTGTTGCTGCTGCTGCTGCTGCTGCTCTGCTCTGCTGCTGCTGCTGCTGCTGCTGCTTGTGTAGACCCGGATTCGAACCCTGCCATGCCTTCAAAATAGACTTACTGATGCCTGTTCGATTTTCAGGAAATCGAAGATCGATCTCGATCACGTCGACACTC
>CM054167.1:30737323-30764823 GCA_028751875.1 Rapana venosa | reverse complement strand
ATTGAAGAGGTTTATCACTAAACTGTTCAGGGTTTGTGTGTCAAGTCTTTCTCTCTCTCTCTCATCTTCTCTCTCTCTCTCTCTCTCTCTCTCTCTCTCTCTCTCTCCATGATTATCCATACACACTCTCTCTCTCTCCCTCCCTCCCCCCCCCACCCCATCTCTGTTAGATGTGTGGTGGTTATTGAAGAGGTTGATCACTAAACTGTTCAGGGTTTGCGTGTCAATTTGAAGTTTCTGGCAGGGGTAAAAATATGGATGACTGAATGCATGACTGTGTGTGTCCCTCCTGCACTGTGCCTGCCTATTGTGTGTGTAATTGTGTGAAGAACAGGCGGTGTGTGCGCGCGTGCGTGCGTGCGTGTGGGTGGGTGAAGTGGTGGTGGTGGTGTGTGTGTGTGTAGGGGGGGGGGGGGGTTGGATGAGAGAGGGAAGGATGGTATGTGTGTGAGAGTGTGTGTGTGTGTGTGTGTGTGTGTGTGAGAGCATATGTGTGTGAGAGCATGTGTGTGTGTGTCCTCACATTTACACATACACATTGCAAGCAAGTGTGCGCGTGTGATACACACACACAAGTGATAGCATGAGGTTCACACCCACTAAGTACCGCCACACTATAACAGTAAATGGCCCCTGCAATCAGTTCAAATTGGTATCATTCCTTATAGATATGTGACCCGGAACAGAGTTTAACTTAAAAATTTTTGTTTTTGTTTTTATCAATTTAGTTATTGTTGTTGCTGTTGTAACTATCTAATTCTGTTTCTCTATATGTCTGTCCATTTTGCAGAGGGCGAAGGGGGGGGGGGGGGGGGGGAGGGGGGAGGGGTTCAGATGAAGGGACAGTGGGGAGGGGGGGGAGAAGAGAGAAGAACCCATGTCGATTCCAGTTTAAGGGATGACAGCAAGCTTTTATATTATTCTGTCAATAGTTCGAACTAACGGTCACGCCCTCTGGATATTATTTTGACCTATAAATGCTTTTGTTGGGTTGTTTTTCTTTTGTGTGTGTGTGTGTGTGTGTGTGTGTGTGTGTGTGTGTGTGTGTGTGTGGCTGTTGTTGCTTTTAAACGTCGTCGTCCGCTCAGACAGCAACTATTATTGTCTGTTATATAATAATAATAATAATGTATAGAATTTATATAGCGCTGAATCTTGTAAAGCAACAAATCAATGCGCTCAGATTTATTATATATATATATATATATATATATATATATATATATATATATATATATATATATATATATATATATATATCGAGGATAATGGAATAAGCAAGCATTCATGTGCTTTTTTTTACATCCAGTCCCCGTGTGTATGCGGTATTGTCAATTTTTGTCATCTATTCCCACCGGCACACAATGGCCTACTCTTACGAAAAGCGGAACAGGATTTAACGTGTGCGCAAGATGTTCTGCATGCGTTCGCACACGAGGCCTCGGTTTATAGTCTCATCCGAAGGAGGGAAAATGCGTTAAGGGCCTGACCAGTCAGGTCTAGCGCATACGACTTCGGCATGAGAGAGAATTGTTTGTCTTTTAAGACTTTCTGGAAGGAAAAGAAGAAAAAAAAAGAAGGCAGGAGAATGGGACTGAGAAGGCAGAACGCAGACAAGAAGGCGTAGACGGGAAGAAAAGGAACGAGGCAGAAACAAAGGGAGGGATAGAAAAGAGGGATTTCCTAGACACAGAATTTCCAGAAGGTTGGGAATGCTATTTATTTTCATAGGATTCTGGCATGCTCGCAGGAAGCTTTTAAACTACTCTACTTTTCTGTCTGTCTGTATATTTTGGCCGGAAGAAAAATAAGTTCTATTTGGTTTAAGAGATCGCAACACACTTACATTCTAATAATGATGAAACGAAACGAGTGGCTATCATACCTTATAAAATAGTTAACCTGTAGTTATAGCTTTGTTGTTGTCAGGTTGGTTGTTGTTGGTTGTTGTTTTTCTAAATCACAGTCTGTTTCTCTGTCAGTCGGGCTAGGAAAAAAAATCGATTCCATTTTGTTTTTTCAAGGGACGATAACTCTGACATTCAGTCAGTGACTTCAAGTAATTGTCGTGCCTTAGATCTATAATATAGTATTGTGATCTTTCAAAGCTTTTTGTTGTTAGTTTTTTTTTTTTTAAACCCTATGTCTGTTATATATATATATATATATATATATATATATATATATATATATATATATATATATATATATATATATATATAAGATTGATTCTAATCTAAAAGACCCCAATACTTAGGATTATAATTCTTGTCAATGATCCGAACTAGCAACAATCGTGCTGTGCAAATCTGTGCTTCTCTGTAATTACCTGCCCTTCATGGGATGATTAAAGGCAGTTTGATTTGACTTGATTTTTGTCCTAAACTTAGTTGACCCGTAAAATCGTTTGTTGTTGTTGCTGCTGCTGATGTTTTTCTTTCATTCATTTCTTTCTTTCTTTCCTTTCTATCTTCTTTTTAGTTAAAAAAAAAAAAGTCAACTTCTCTGACGTCTGTCTATTCAACTGAAAAACGATGTCGATTAAATTTGAAGAAAACGCCTCAGATCTATTATGGGTATTAAAAAGAAAGTAATCACAGCAAGACTTTTTTTTTTAAAGCTTTAAGGACAAATGAGTACACAACTTAAGGAAGAAAGGAAGGTGTGTGTATGTGTGTGTGTGGGAAAGGGGGGGGGGACAAACCTCTCCCCGTTTAGTGTGACCTTAGTGGCAGCTTTGATCCGAGTCTTAATAAAGAAAAAAAATACATGATTATATAAAACACACACGCGCGCGCACGCACATATGCACGCACGCACGCATATAACCACGCACGCACGTACGCATACACACACACATGTTAAATCCTGTTCCGCTTTTCGTAAGAGTAGGCCATTGTGTGCCGGTGGGAACAGATGACTGAATTTACAAAACTGCATACGCACCGGGGACTTGATGTATATAAAAAAAAAAGCATATAAGTACTTATTCCATTATCCTCGATATAAAAGAATAAAATAAAAAATAAAATAAAATAAACACACACACACACATGTGTATATATATATGTGTGTGTTGTTGTTGTGCGTTCCCCAGCTTTACACCCTGGGGGTCACCCAGAACATGCACTCTGCCTCACTCATCATCCCACCTGGGAATCTCTGTGTGTGAGATAGGAAGTACACACTGGATGAGAAGATTACGTGTATGACTCTTTTTCAAGCACCTTGCCATATAGGCAGCCATACTCCGACTTCAGAGGATTTTTTTTTCTCCTTTAACAAAGGAGAGTGCGGGTTGTTATGTTAAGAGCTTGTCATGGCTGAAGGCAATCTCAACACAACATTTTACAACATAACAACGTTTTAATGTAGGCCTTGGCAATTAGCTGACATCAATATTAACTGACACAGCTTTTGGCCTGGGCCAAATATGTGTGTGTGAGACAGAGAGAGAGAGAGAGAGAGAGAGAGAGAGAGAGAGAGAGAGAGAGAGAGAGAGAGAGAGACAGACAGACAGACAGAAGACAGAAGACAGAGACAGAAGAAAAGACAGAGACAAAGCGAATAATATGTATGTGTGTGTGTACGCACGCACGCACGCGCGCGCGCGTGTGTGAGACAGACAGACAGACAGACAGGAGGCAGACACAGAGACATACTGTAACATTGGGTAGGCCTAGTGGCAGGCACTTAAAAGTACCCCTGAAGGGTTTCGAAGGTAGCCAAGAAATCGGCCAAGCGTTTAGTAGACCAGCCAAGGGTATCTCCACTCACTCACTCATCCCTTGGTCGGGACAACCGTTGGGGTACCCGCATGGACGCTGCAAGTGGACCGCCAAATGGTTCTGTCCTGGGCTGTTTTCAGGAGGCTTGGTACAGTGAGGCCGGTCCACTCCTTGAGGTTGGATATCCAGCTTTTGCGTGGTCGTCCCTGCCTCCTTGCTCCTTCCACCATTCCCTGCAGGACTGTCTTTGACAGGCTGTTATGCCTTGTTGTGTGGCCAAACCACTTCAGTTTCCTCCGTTTGACTGTATCTAGCAATGGTTCTTGTTTGCCAGCCAGTGCCTCGATCTGCTGCCAGACGTAGTCATTGGTTTTGCGGTCTCTGTAGGTGATGTTCAGGATCCGCCTGAGGCACTTCATCTCAAAGGCTTGATACCAAGGGTATATAATATATATAGGGTATATATATAATATATAAAATAAATATAATATAGGTAAAATCTCTAACTCTCTCTCTCTCTCTCTCTCTCTCTCTCTCTCTCTCTCTTTTGGGGGTGGGGGTGGGGGTGGGTATTTTAGGGTTTTCTTTTATTTGCTTGCTTTGGGGGGGGGGGGGGGGGTGGTTGTTGGGGGGGGGAGCTGTTTTGAAAAGGGTTATTTCCCCTTGTTTTTATTGTGAGACTGTATAAGTATTGGGTTATTATTATTTAGATGTATCCCTAACGGGCGGGGGACTGGATGTAAAAAAGCACATATGTGCTTATTCATTATCCTCGAAATAAAAGAATTTGTCATTCTCTCTCTCTCTCTCTCTCTCTCTCTCTCTCAGAATGATGTTTAATTTAAAATGTCATACCAACCCTTTCACAATGATGTAAAATTGAGATTGACGTCATTCCACCACGTCATAATTATAAAAAACCTGAGGAAGGCGAAAGCCGAAATATTGGGGAACATTTATTATGCTGGTTGTTATGCTTTCACTTTGTGTGGTATATATATATCTCTCTCTCTCTCTCTCTCTCTCTCTCTCTCTCTCTCTATATATATATATATATATATATACACACACACATATATATGATCTTTCCTTCAGTGATATCAGGTATACATGTACAGATCTACGTTGGGAAAGAGCGGGTCTGAAATTGCCTAATAGTCATTCATCGGCTGGCAGAGGTGTTGCAATGTCTGATTTGTGTGAGAACTTGTAAGTGTGTGTGGTGTTGTGTGGGGGTGGGTGTGGGGGGGAGGGGTTGTGTGTGTGTGTGTGTTGGGGGGGGGGGGGGGGGGGGGGTAGGGGGTGTTGTGATTTGTGTGTGTGTGTGTTATGTGTGTGTGTGTCGAGTGTGTTGTGTGTGGTGTGTGTGTGTGTGTTGTGTGTGTGTGACTGTTGTGCTGTAGTGTGTGTGTTGTGTGTGTGTGTGTGTTGTGGTGTTTGTGTTGTGTTGTGTGGTGTGGTGTTGTGTGTGAGTGTGTGTGTTGTGTGGGTGTGTGTGGGGGTGCGTGTGTGTGAGTGTGCGCACGCGTGCGTGCGTGTGTGTGTGTTGTTGTGTGAGTGCACGCGTGCGTGTGTTGTGTGTGTGTGTGCGCGCACGCGTGCGTGTGTGTGTGTACACACACTGACACACATATGCGCGCGCGTGTGTGCACATAATTCTATATAACCCATCTTTATGCTCAAAGGTTGTCCACGGCCAAAACCTTTGTCAGTTATTGTTGTTGTAAGGTAAAATAATAATTATCAAGACCTACTTTAATTATTAAAAGTGTTGTTAATGTTGTAATAATTATGTTATGTTGAGCTAGATTGTCTTCAGCCATGACGTCATGGTCTTAGGGTAACAACCTGAAGTCTCCTCTTTAAAGGAGAAAAAAAAAAATCATCTGAAGTCGGAGTATGGCTGCCTACGTGGAGAAGCAATTCTACTGGAAAGGAGTCAAACTCGCAAACTTCTCATTCAGTGTGTGCTTTACAGTCGCACAGTGATTCCCAGGTAGTGTGTGTGTGTGTGTGTGTGTGTGTGTGTGTGTGTGTTAACGCGCGCATACACGCGTGCACATACGTAAGTAATTGCGTGTGTGTGTGTGTGTGGGATGAGTGAGACGAAAGTGCATAATTATTCTGGGTGACCCCCCCCCCCCCCCCCCCCCCCAGAGTGTTAAGCTGGGGAACGCACAACAACAGCAACAATATAATTATTAACAACAACATTTCTAAAAGTAACAAATACAAATAAGTATACCTTTTATCTGCACAGAGCGAGAGAGAGAGAGAGAGAGAGAGAGAGAGAGAGAGAGAGAGAGAGAGAGAACTCAAAGATTTATTCACAAAAAGGCCACTGGCCCATACATGAAGGGGGGTTGCCAAACTGCTTAGTATTTTAGTGAGAAAAATAAGTAACACAAAAAAAACAAAATGTTATACAACTACCACAATAAAAATCAGTTCCCAAAAAATATGACTTAAGAAACCAAGATATCTCTTTTTGTAAAGGCTTTACACAAATATAAAGCAAGGCTGCGCACAATGAGAGAGAGAGAGAGAGAGAGAGAGAGAGAGAGAGAGAGAGAGAGAGAGAGAGGGAAAGACAGACATAGAGAGGTAGATAGACAGACAGACAGACAGACAGACAGATAGATAGATAGATAGATAGATAAGAGAGAGACAGACAGGCAGACTGACAGAGAGAGAGAGACAAAGACAGACACAGACAGACATACAAACAAAAACAAAGACAGAGAGACAGACAGAGAGGCGGACAGTCAGACACAGACAGACAGACGCAGACGAAGTGAAGCAGAGAGAAAAATCAAAGAAACATTCATCTCACAGGTGACCGGTAAAATACCTGCGTGCACCTTTTGATCTGACAGAGGCTGTTTCTGGCTACATTTCCGGTCTAAGGGAGACCATCGTGATAATGAGCTTAGACAATCAGGAGTTATCGTTACGGAACCTTCTCGGTTTCAGATAAATCTCTTTTCAGATGAACATGAATTTCTACTATAAAAAAAAAACCAACCCAAAAAACCTCCTCACTTCCTCACAGGAAAGCGAAGAGTTAAAAAAAAAAATCCAAAGTATGAATGAGAAAACAAACAAATAAACAAACAAAAAACCAACAAGAATGAAAAAAACAAAACCAACCAACCAACCAAACCCCCACAAAAAAGCCAACAAAAAAATACACAAATGCACAGAACTCTTGTTTTCATCATTTCCGTTTGTTCACATGCAAAAAGCACATGCACATTCAACAAAAGAAATACAACAATACAATTATCTGGTTTGTTTGTTGTTGTTTTTAATTATCTTTCTGAACAACAAACACATCATTAATATTTCTCAGCTTGTTATTTTCCCCCCCCAATCTTTTCAAAAAATACTTTCTAAACAACAAACACATATATTTCTCAGCTGTTTGTTGTTTTTTTTTCAATCTATTCCAAAGATACATTTTACTTTCATGATAAAATATCTGTCAATATTATTATTGTCATGTTCAGAAACATTTCAATACTAAGCAATAAGCCTGTTTTGCACAAATATATATATATATATATATATATAGTCTGATAAAGAAAAAAAACAAAGGTTAATTGTCATGAATTTATATATATATATATATATATATATGTATATATATATATATATATATATATAAACAAATTATCATAATAACATTCAGCGATTGTTCCTCTGGAATTCTAAAACATGGTCATTTCACAATATACAAGGTTGATTAAGACCTGAGTGATTTGGGTCATAATTACAGCGAAAATGTAAACAAAAAAATAATCATATATACATACATGCATACGCGCGCGCGTGTGTGTAAGTAATATAGTTTTTGGCAGTAAGTCATATATAAAGTAATTTTTAAAAAATTTAAAGCAAAAGAAAAGAAAGAAAAAACAAGAAAATATGTGTGTGTGTGTGTATGTGTGCATGTATGTATGCATGTATGTATGTGTATACACACACACACACACACACATACATATCAATCTGTCTCTGTCTCTATATATATCTATATACATCTCCCTCTCTCTCTCTCTCTCTCTTTATTATATATATATATATATATATATGTATATATATATATATATATATATTATATATTGAACATACAAGCAAATACCAGCTGTTGATCACAACCAAAGATAAAGCAAAACGCTGTCAATAAAGAACGGATGCATCAACGAAAACATGAACCTCCTAACAAAGAATTTCCATGACAATATAACAATAGTCCACCAACAATAAATAATAACATTTCAGCCCAGCTTCTCCCCCCCCCTCCCTTTCCCCCCAGAACAAAACATCAACAACAACAACAACAAATAAAAACAATAAAGTCAGAAATGAACAACAAAACAGAATAGGAAAGCCCAGAAAGCCTTTTTTCCAACATCATTGTGAGTCTCCAATAATGAAAGACATTAACAATAATGCCCATGTCAACGTTATTCCTTATCTGTTGATATGGAAATTATATATATATATATATATATATATATATATATATATATATATATATATATATATAATATATATGTATGTATATATGTATGTATATACATATATATAACGGTATAATATATCATCACCATCATCATCATTGACATCATCATCATTACAGATAAAAGGCGAGACAGTTTTCATTGAAAAGTACACATCAGCTTATTTCCATTTATATGCTGCGCACGAGCGCACACACACACACGCACGCACGCACAAACACACACGTGTCATTCAAAATCACTGAGAGTGAATACCAGCTAAATTGAAAACAACAAAAACAACACACATACACATGCATACACACTCACACACACACTCGCATGCACACACACACACACTCTCACACATAATAATAATAATAATAATAATACATGGAACTTATATATATAGCACTAAATCTTGAAAAGACAAATCAAAGCGCATGCATTCAACCTAATCTTACACAGTCATGCAATCAATGACAAATGATCAATACGACAATAGTTTAAACAAACAGATATTTACAAACATAGTGCGCTGCAGACAAAATCTATGAAATAAAATTTCAATAGTCAAATGTTTTACAAAAGTAGACACACACACTCACTTAGGTCCTATACTTTAGCAGGGTGATAGGACATGGGTTAGTGAGGGTGGGATAGCTCTGATATGAAACAGGAGGGGGGAAATCTTAGGTTTGAAATAAATATGTCAGAGGCTGGATTTAAAAGTGTCATAACACATACACATACAAAGAACGCAAAAACTGAGTACATAAATTAAGTGACATAATCACAGTTGATGTACATCAAGCAGATATCATCAGATATGTGTATGAGTGTTTTGAAAAAAGAGAAAAAGAGAAGTAGAATGCAACATGTTTTAAGTGTACATCACTTTTAGCCAAAATAGATAATAATTATAATTGATGTTTTTGTTGTGTCAAATAAGTCTACATGACTTAAATGGCAATAAAATATTCTGCATCTGAATCTGAATCTGAATCTGAATCACACAAAGGAAGGAAGGTGGCAGTATGGTTAAGATGTTGATTTGATTTGAAGCGCTTTGATTTGTAATTGCAAGATATAGCGCTCTATAAATTCCATTTATTATTATTATTATTATTATTATTAAGATGTTCGCCTGCCAACAAGTAAACCATGAGGTTGTGGGTTCGATTCCCAGCCTCGCCCTTTCTTCCCAGTTTGACAAAAAAATCAAACTAAATGTCAAAGTCATTCGGATGAGACTATAAACCGAGGCCCCGTTGATCCATTTTGCATTAGCACCTCTTTCCTAACAACCTCTTGGTGAAATACTTCAACCCAATCCCTCCCCCCACAACACTTAAACCATTCAGCAATTCCCTTAGACATCTGTGATCACAATTCTGGACAGATTTAAACTGAAACAACTCAAGGGGGGACGGGGACGGGATGGCCTAGTGGTTAGAAGACTGCGCGTTGCGCTGGCGATCTGACATGCCTGGGTTCGAGCCACCACAGACACGCACGCCCGTTCAAGAGGATTTTTTTCCTCTGGAGTTAACATCAGTAGCTGACTCCACTATCCCCTGGCTAAGTGTAAGTCCTTCGGATGAGACTATTTAAACCGAGGCCCCGTGTTCGAACGCATGCAGAACATCTTGTGCGCACATGTTAAAATCATGTTCCGCTTTTCGGAAGAGTAGGCCATTGTGTGCCGGTGGAAACAGATGACAAAATTGACAAAACCACATGCACACGGGGACTGGATGTAAAAAAGCACATGAGTGCTTATTCCATTATCCTCGGTATAAAAGAATAAATAAATAAAAAGTGCTTTGGATGAGACTATAAACCGAGGTCCCGTGTGTGGACGCATGCAGCAGGCCTACATTTTGCACACACACACACGTTAAAACCCGTTCTGCCTTTCAAAAGAGTAGGCTAGGCCTGCCAATCGCAAACACATGGGGAACTGGATATAAGAGATGGGGAAAAAAGCACTTGAGTTTTTATTCCATTATCCTCGAAATAAAATGAACAACAACAAAAAAAATATATATATATCTACACTGGGACTGGATGTGAAATAGCGCTTGAGGGTTTCTTCCATTATCCTCGAAATAAAAAGAACAAAAATATATATAAATCTTACGCAGGGACTGGATGTAAAATAGCGCATGAGTGCTTCTTCCATTTTCTTCGAAATAAAAGAACAGATATTTTTAAAAATCTGACATCAACAGTGATCATACTCAAGATCTACTATGCGACCAGCTGAAACTTGTACTGCAAGGTGAACAGTGTACGATATTTAGTAGGTCACAGGATTTTTCTGGTGATATTTCAAGCCATTGCCACTTTAAAGACAAGAATTCGATGGATAACAGGCGCGCAATCATGTTATATTATGTAAGGGTGTTCTGGGACTTCTAATGACAATCATTTGACGATTCGAACTTTAACGACAATCTTGGGAACAACAAACTTGGGACTTCACACGACAATCTTGGGACTTTAACGATTGTGGCTTTTACGACAATCTTGGGACTTAACGACAATCTTGGGACTTTAACGATTGGGACTTTAACGACAATCTTGGGACTTTAACGATTGGGACTTTAACGACAATCTTGGGACTTTAACAATTGGGACTTTAACGACAATCTTGGGACTTTACCGACAATCTTGGGACTTTAACAACAATCTTGGGACTTTAATGACAATCTTGGGACTTTACCAACAATCTTGGGACTTTAACGATTGGGACTTTAACTATTGGGACTTCAATGACAATCTTGGGACTTTAACGATTGGGACTTTAACGACAATCTTGGAACTTTTAACGATAATCTTGGGACTTAAACCACAATCTTGGGACTTAAACCACAATCTTGGGACTTTAACTAACGACAGCCATACACGCGAAAACTTCTCATCCTGTGTGTACTTCTTCCTATCTCACTAGCGATTGTCCAGGTGGGATGAACGAGTCACGAGCGCACGTTCTGGGTGACCCCCCCCCCCACACACACACAGAGTGTTAAGCTGGAGAACGCACAACAACAACCACAACAACCAGGGGGACGGGATAGCCTAGTGGTCAGAACATTGCGCTCGCAATCTGACAACCCGGGTTCGATTCCCATTCAAGGGGATATTTTCCCATGGAGTTAACATCAGTGCAGACTCCTCCACACTCCCCAAAAGTCCTTCGGATGAGACTATAAACCGGGGGGCCCCTGTGTGCGAACGCACGCACGCACAACATCTTGCGCGCACACGTTAACATCCTGTTCCGCTTTTTGTAAGAGTAGGCCATTGTGCGCCGGTGGGAAGAGATGACAGAATTCACAAATCCGCATGCACACGTGGACAGGATGTTAAAAAAAAAAAGCAAGCACATAAGTGCCTATTCCATTATCCTCAATATAAAAGAATAAAATAAAATAAATAAAATAAAACAAAACATTCATTCATGCACTGCATGCCGGCCACACTACCGAGGCTTCCTCCATCGGAAGATGCTCAGTCAGGTCCGGGGTTGAGGGTGTAGAGGGACTCAGTGACTGGTGGGGGCGATTGTGATTTCTTTGGTGACTTCACAGCGATTTCGGCGGATTCGGTAGATGTTGGAGACGATCATGAGGACTCCTGACACCGCCAAGGCAGCTCCGCCCAGGTAGAAAGCTTCGTCGAATCTCCCGAACTCATCCTTCAGCAGGCCTGAAAGGATTGGTTGGTTGTAAAGTTTTGATTAAAAGAGAGACAGAAAGAACATGATTATGTTTGGAGTTTGCTTTTAAAAACTAGACATAATTGTTTACTTTTGTTGTGTTTTTTTTAATAATAATAATAATAATGATAATGATAATAATAAATGGAATTTGTATAGCGCTATATCTTGGCAAAGACAAATCAGAGCGCTTGCATATATAATATACATAACTAATATAAATGTTTGATAGTGCTGACATTTGCAGACGGAACAAAAATGAAACTGTATCTAAATAT
Source organism: Rapana venosa (assembly GCA_028751875.1). Taxonomy (NCBI): domain Eukaryota; kingdom Metazoa; phylum Mollusca; class Gastropoda; order Neogastropoda; family Muricidae; genus Rapana; species Rapana venosa. Next base: position 30,752,588 of record CM054167.1, on the reverse strand, counting down.
ACATGAAAATACAGCAAACATTTGGATAACATGTACCTTAGAAATTGCAGTAACAAACCCCCAACCAAAACTAAAACCAAACAAATTTGCTTAAACACAAAACAACACCACCAAAACCAATGCAACGGTAATGTCAAAAAGAAAACAACAACTGAACAATGTTTACTTAATAAGTTAATTGCAATCTAAACTGTTTAACTTGTTTGCAATCTAAACTTGTATCTTATCTTGATTGCAATCTAAACTGTATCTTATCTCGATTGCAATCTAAACTATATCTTATCTTGATTGCAATGTGGATCGGTGGTCTAGAGATAACGCGCCTGTCTAGAAAGCGAAAAGTCCGGGTCGGAAGTGTGCGGTGGTTCGTATCCCGTTTGGGCCCGAAACTTTTTCCCCCATCCATTAGATCATGAGTGGTGGTCTGGGCGCTAGTCTTTCGGATGAGACGATAAACCGAGGTGTTGCACATAATTATTTAGCGCACGTAAAAGAACCCACGGCAACAAGAGAGTTGTCCCTGGCAAAATTCTGTAGAAAAAAGCCACTCTGATAGGGAAACAAATACTGTTGCAGACAGGAAAAAAGAAAAAAAAAAGGGTGGCGCTGCTCTTGTGGCGACGTGCTCTCCCCGGGGAGAGCAGCCCGAATTTCACGCAGAGAAATCTGCGTGACTTAAAGTGGTATAAATAAATAAATAAATCAGGCAGGCAGGCACACACACACACACACACACACACACACACACAACACACACACACACACACACACACACACACACAGAAGCTAAGACGCGCAAACGGTCACCCATCCAACTGGTTGGTAACCACGCTCGATGCTGCTTAACCTGGCTTCGGGAAAAGCGAGTGCTCTGACCACTGAGCTATCCCGTCCCCTCAGTCAAAGTAATGATCCGTAACCTCCACTGCATTCTTTAGCTCACTTATCTGATTACTGCTCTATCCTTAGAGCTGTGTTGTATCTACGCTCCTGTACGGTTCTGAGTGCTGGAGGATGACGGAAGCGGATCTTACCAAACTTTGATCCTTTCACACCATATGCCTGCGAAGAATTCTCCGGATCTTTTGGCCAGAGAAGATCTCCAATGAAGACCTACTATGGAGATGCAGGCAGGAAAACATGGGAACCATCATCACCAGACGACGGTGGAAGTGGATTGGGCACATCCTCCGAAGAGATCCACCGATCCACACAAGAACAGCATTGCACTGGACCCCAGAAGGAAGGAGAAAGAAAGGAAGACCAAAAGCAACGTGGAGGAGAACTGTAGAAAGCGAGATGAAGGCCATGGAGCAGCACTCTTGGGGATCAGTAACTAGGTTAGCCCAGGATAGGCAGGAGTGGAAGCGCTTTGTTGCTGCCCTACACACCACTGGGTGTAATGGTTAATGATGATGATGATGATGCTCTAACCTTAAACCTTGACACACAATTGATAAACCGGCTCATCCATCAGTCAGTTTATATTGGTGTGTAAAATCAATATCTCACGTACCCCTGTCTAAGCGTGGGAAGAAGAATTGTGAAGAAAAAGAAGAATTGCGAAGAAGAAGAATAGTGAAGAAAAAGAAGAATTGCGAAGAAGAAGAATTGTGAAGAAAAAGAAGAATTGCGAAGAAGAAGAATTGTGAGAAAAAGAAGAATTGCGAAGAAGAAGAATAGTGAAGAAAAAGAAGAATTGCGAAGAAGAAGAATTGTGAAGAAAAAGAAGAATTGCGAAGAAGAAGAATAGTGAAGAAAAAGAAGAATTGCGAAGAAGAAGAATAGTGAAGAAAAGAAGAATTGCGAAGAAGAAGAATTGTGAAGAAAAAGAAGAATTGCGAAGAAGAAGAATTGTGAAGAAAAAGAAGAATTGCGAAGAAGAAGAAGAATTGCAAAGAAGGAGAATTGTGAAGAAGAAGAAGAAGAATTGCGAAGAAGAAGAAGTATTGCGAAGAAAAAGAATTGTGAAGAAGAAGAATTGCAAAGAAGAAGAATAGGAAGAAAAAGAAGAATTGCGAAGAAGAAGAAGAATTGCGAAGAAGAAGAAGCATTGCGAAGAAAAAGAATTGTGAAGAAGAAGAAGAATTGCGAAGAAGAAGAAGCATTGCGAAGAAAAAGAATTGTGAAGAAGAAGAAGAATTGCAAAGAAGAAGAATAGTGAAGAAAAAGAAGAATTGTGAAGAAGAAGAATTGTGAAGAAAAAGAAGAATTGCGAAGAAGAAGAATTGTGAAGAAAAAGAAGAATTGCGAAGAAGAATTGTGAAGAATGACGAAGAAGAAGAATAGTGAAGAAAAAGAAGAATTGCGAAGAAAAAGAAATTGTGAAGAAAAAGAAGAATTGCGAAGAAGAAGAATTGTGAAGAAAAAGAAGAATTGCGAAGAAGAATTGTGAAGAATGACGAAGAAGAAGAATAGTGAAGAAAAAGAAGAATTGCGAAGAAGAAGAATTGCAAAGAAGAAGAGGGGAAGGAAGAGGAGGAGGAAGAGGAGGAGGAGGAGGAGAAGGAGAAGAAGAAGAATTTGAAGAAGAAGAATTTAAAGAAGAAGAAGAAGAAGAAGAAGGAGGAGGAGGAGGAGGAGGAGATGGAGGAGGAGGAGAGGAGGAGGAGGAGGAGGAAGAAGAAGAAGAAGAAGAAGAAGAAGAAGAAGAAGAAGAAGAAGAAGAAGTAGAAGAAGAAGAAGAAGAAGAATTCATCTTGAAGAAAAGTAGACGATGCAGAAGTAGAAGATGACAATGATGACGACAATAATGACGATGTTGATGATGATGATAAGTGTTTACTCTACAATCACATGTGTTTCTTTGTGTCATTAGCTATTTCATTTTTACATTCATTAGCAAAGATTGCAAATTATTGATGACAAATATTTTTGTCGTTGCTAGTTTACAACTGTGCAGCTCAGCAGCCGTCATGTTCATTGTTCAATTTGACCAACCACACGCCATAAGCTACAAGCTTGTTGTTGCTATGATTCCAAAACTCTGTTTTCAATGTTTGTTCTCATTTCTGAATAAAAGAAAAAAACCACCATGATGATGATGATGATGATGATGATGAAAACTCAACAAAAGAAGAAGAAAGAAACGAAGGAGAAAGGTAAAAATGGCAAAGGTATCCCGTAGGGGAGAGAGATGTCACAGACCTCAACTTCTCCAGGGGCCAGCATGTGATTTAAAGGCGGCGCCCATCTCCTCTCTCTCTCCCTCGCTGCTTTGACCTTCCCGGACCCTCAAAGAGGGCAGGTACCCATTTTACAGCTGGGTGAACTGAGGGGGGGGGGGGAGGGACTGTACTGAAGCCAAGGCTGCGCGAAAAAACGGTCCCCCATCCAAGTGGTAACCACACTCGCTTGCTGCTTAACCTTTAGCTAAAGGGGAAAAGAAAAAAAAAGCGAGTGCCCTGACAACTGAGCTATCCCTTGTCCCAAAACGAAGGAGTAGAAGACAACTCCTCCACCACACAGACACACAACACAACACACACACACACACACACTCCACACAACACACAGACAACACACACACACCACACCACAACACACACAACACAACACACACAACAACACACAGACACACACACACAGACACACACACTTAGAGTGAACAGACGTAAAATTGAACACAACAACAACAACACACACACACACACAGACACACACACAACACACCACACCACAACACACACACCACACCACAACACACACACCACACCACAACACCCACCCACCCACACACACACACCACACACACAACACAACACACACACCACAACACACACACATCCCCTAATTTTACACACCCACACAAACAACAAAACAACACACACACACAAAAAACCCAGCACACTCACTCACTCACTCACTCACTCACGCACTCACTCACCAGACAGAGGCGGCCCGAGGATGGTGCCCAGCCCTTGGAAGCTGATCATCAGCCCGAAAGAACTGCCCAGCTTCAGCTGGCCCAGGATGTCCACCAGTATCACCGACTTCTGGGAAATGTAGGTCCCGGACAGCAGCCCGTAGAGCACGAACAGCACCGCCAGCTGCCCGAAATCCCGCAGGAAGGGCGCCAGGAACGACAGCGCCACGATGACGAACACCACGCTGTTGTACACGATGGGCCGGAACGGCCGGAGCCCATCCGTGTCCAGCAAGAGCCCCGAGCAGATGCGCGACACCGTGTCGGCCAGCCCCGAGAGGGAGAGCAAGAAGGCGCCTTCCTTCTGCGACATGCCCCGAGCTGTGGCCAGCGCTGGGAGGAAGACGAAGGCGGACTTGAAGGCGGCGGTGAACAGGCAGATGCTGAGGCAGAAGAAGAGGAAGGCCGGGTTTTTCAGCAGCGGCCACTCGATCAGTCTCTGCTTGGGCGCGTCGCTCCGTTTCTCTTCGGTCGGGAAGCAGGTTCGGAGCGCGGAGAGGACACGGCTGGTCTGTCTGGATGCGTGTTTGATGACAGGAGGGGGTGGGTTGGTCAGGTCGTCGTTGAGGTTGCCGTTCTCCGTGTTCGTTTTCGGAGAAGGAGGTGGTGGTGGTGGATGTGACGGTGTCTTCTTCTTGTTCTTCTCTTGCTCGGTGTGGGTGATGATGTCTGGGTTAGTAGGTGCGCTGTCGTTGCTAACTCCTGCTGGGGATTCTTCTTTTTCGTCGTCTTCTTCTTTTTCGTCTTTTTCGTTTTCTTCTTTTTCGTGTGGGGTTGTGGCGTTGTTCTTTCGTGAAGGGAACAGAGCTTTTTCCTCGTCAGTCTTCCGAGATCTGGAAGGGAAGGAAATGAAACGAGCGAGTGTAAGGTGTTAGGTGGTGGAAACCTGTGTGTTTTTGAAGAAGATGGTAGTGGTGGTGGTGGTGGTGGTGGTGGTGGTGGTGGTAGTGGTTGTGGTGGTAGTAGTAGTAGTAGTAGTAGTGGTGGTTGTGGTAATAGTAGTAGTAGTGGTATTGGTAGTGGTGGTGGTAGTAGTAGTAGTAGTGGTAGTAGTGGTTGTGGTAATAGTAGTAGTAGTGGTATGGTAGTGGTGGTGCTGGTGTATAGTAGTAGTAGTAGAAGTAGTAGCAGAAGTCGTGGTGGTGGCGGTGTGTGTGGTGGTGGTAGTAGTAGTAGTAGTAGTATAGTAGTAGTAGTAGTAGTAGTAGTAGTAGTAGTAGTAGTAATAGTAGTAGTAATAGTAGTAGAAGTAGTAGTAGAAGTAGTAGTAGTAGTAGTTAGTAGTAGTAGTATAGTAGTAGTAATAGTAGTAGTAGTAGTAGTAGATAGTAGTATAGTAGTAGTAGTAGTAGTAGTAGTAGTAGTAGTAGTAGTATAGTAGTAGTAGTAGTATAGTAGTAATAGTAGTATGGTAGTAGTAGTAGTAGTAGTAGCAGCAGCAGCAGCAGCAGCAGCAGAGTAGTAGTAGTAGTAGTAGTAGTAGTGGTAGTAGTAGCAGCAGCAGCAGCAGCAGCAGTAGTAGTAGTAGTAATAGTAAGTAGTAGTAGTAGTAGTAGTAGTAGTAGTAGTGGTAGTAGTAGCAGCAGCAGCAGCAGTAGTAGTAGTATAATAGTAGAGTAGTATAGTAGTAGTAGTTTGTAGTAGTGGTAGTAGTAGCAGCAGCAGCAGCAGCAGCAGTAGTAGTATAGTAATATAGTAGTAGTTTGTAGTAGTAGTATTTGTAGTAGTAGTAGTAGAAGTAGTAGAAGTAGTAGTAGTAAATAGTAGTAGTAGTAGTAGCAGCACAGCAGCAGCAGCAGCAGTAGAAGTAGTAGTAGTAGCAGCAGTAGTAGTGGTGGTGGTGGTGGCAGCAGCACAGTAGTAGTAATAGGAGTAGTAGTAGTAATAGGAGTAGTAGCAGTAATAGGAGTAGTATTAATAGTAGTAGTAGTAGAAGTAGTAGTAGTGGTAGTAGTAGTAGTAGTAGTAGTAGCAGCAGCAGCAGCAGCAGCAATAGTAGTACTAGTAGTAGTAGTAACAGCAGCAGTAGTAGTAGGAGGAGGAGTAGAAATAGGAATATGAGCAGTAGTAGGTAGAAGTGGAGAGATAATGAATATGAGGAACATATTGGAATATGAGTCGGTGGGTGAGACGGATGATTCACTGATGATCAATATGTTCGTGACCCTGTGGGGATGCCCCGGGGGCTTTGTTATATAACAAAACCCCCACCCTGGAAGCCCCCCCCCCCCCCCCCCCTCCACACACACACACGCACGCACCGCGCGCACACACACATCACACACACCACCCCCCCCCTCCACAAACACACACGTGCACACACACTCCCACACAGTTCACAAACACATTGCTTATTCAAGTACCATCTGGAAAATATACTCTCTCTCTCTTCCCTCTCCTCTCTCTCTCTCACACACAACCACACACACACACACACACACACACACACAACACCATCCCCTCCCCACTCCCCCTCGCATTCATTCCCCCCCCTCCCCCAAGCACCCACCCACCCCATCATCCACCCCTCCTCCCCCCCCCCCCACCCCACCCCCCACAACTCACCTCTGGCCCCATGGGGACGAGTTGGGGTGCACGTAGACGGCCTTACGGGGCGGCCACCACGCAGCAGTTGAGGACGAGCCGGCCAGCCCCGGGAAGGCCCCCGGGAACCCAGCCCGCTGAAGAGCCACTGCCCGGGGGGGGGAGGAGGAAGGTGCCCGCCCCCACCCCCGCCGTCCCCCCGCCCCACCCCCAGCCCCCCGGCGGGTTAGTACTTTCCCACCACCACCAGCGGGGTGTAGATGAGGCCTCGGCCGATTCCTGGGGAGTAGTAGAACGACGGTCCAGGTTCGAGATTTTATTTCAAGAAAAAGCTTCCCCCCCCCCTTCCAAGGTGTTACTACTACTACTACTACTACTACTACTACTACTACTAATGTATGGAATTTATATAGCGCTGAATCTTGTAAAGCAACAAATCAAAGCGCTCATGAAATTTTAACCCCAAACCACAACTTGGCGGATGTGGGGCGTGTGGGGGAAAAAAGCCAACAAGAACTCACAAACACACCAATAATTCGTTCTAAAAATGAAGAGCAACAAATTTTATGGACCATGAAAAGTTTTGAAAGAGCATGACTTTTATACAAGTACAGGATAGGTATGATATATCACCATGTTTTGGATATACTGTATCAACAATCAATTTCTCTCTGTCTGTCTGTCTGTCTGTCTGTCTCTCTCCTTCACCCCCCCCCCCCCCCCTCTCTCTCTCTCGGCATACCACGTGCAACGCAAAGGCACCTATAAGCACACACACACACACACACACACACACACAGCGGGGGACGGGATAGCCTAGTGGTTAGAACATTGCGCTCCCAATCTGACGATTCCCGTTCAAGGCAATTTTTCTCCTGGAGTTAACGTCTGTGCAGACTCAAGTCTCCGCTAAAGTCCTTCGGATGAGACTATAAACCGAGGTCCCGTGCCCGAACGCACGCTGAACATCTTGCGCAGACGTCAAATCCTGTTCCGCTTTTCGAAAGAGCAGGCCATTGTGTGCCGGTGGGAACAGATGACAAAATTTCCAAAACCGCATACACATGGGGGCTAGATGTAAAAAAAGCACATAAGTGCTTATTCCACTATCATCGATATAAAAGAATAAAAAAAATAATGAAACACACACCCACTCCCCCCCCACACAAACACCCCTACCCACACACAGCCACCCACTTCTCCACCCCACCCCCGCTCAACACACACACCCACACAAACAAACGTACATACACAACACCATTCCCCCAATTCCCCCCCCCCCCCCCCCCCCAAACACACACATACACCCCCCCATCCCCCCACCCACATAACACACACACCCCTCCCCCACCAACTCCCCCCCCCCCCCCCCCCCCCACACACACACCCAAAGTTGTTTTCGCTCCTAAATAAATAGCTTGATTAAAACAAAAACCAAAAACAAAAGCAAATGCATTGCTTACTCAATATATTATGAACATCAAAATCAAAAACTTTTGACTAGTCCTACCAGAAGCAAGAGACAGTAAAACAACAACCCCCCCCCCCCCCCCCCCCCCCACCACACACACCCCCCCCCCTCCCCCACCACCACCCTCCCACCCCACCCCTCCATCCATCCCCCACCCTTCTCACCTTGCAGTAAGCCATAGCTGAAGTAGAGGAAGTAGACGTTGGGAGCATAGCCGCAAATGATGAGGGACAGGGCAGCCAGAGGGTTCCTGCCATCGCTGAAGCCCGTATACTGTAGCGGTTAGACACTGCTGTGGCGAAAGGACCTGGTGTACAATGAATGTCATTAGCACCATCTTCATCCCAACTGTCTTTTCTCTCTCTCTCCCTCTCTCTCTTTTTCTCTCTCTCTCTTTCTCTCCCTCCCTCTTTCTCACCATCTCTCTCTCTCTCTCTCTCTCCCTTTCTCCCTACCTCTCTCTCTCTCTCCCCTCCCTCTCTCTCTCTCCCTCCCTCTCTCTCTCTCCCTCCCTCTCTCTCTCTCCCTCCCTCTCTCTCCCTCCCTCCTCTCTCCTCTCTCTCTCTCTCCTCTCTCCCTCCCTCTCTCTCTCTCTCCCTCCCTCTCTCTCTCTCCCTCCCTACCTCTCTCTCTCTCTCCCTCCCATCCCTTTCTCTCTCCCTCCCTTTCTCTCCCCCTCCCCTCTCTCTCTCTCTCTCCCTCCCTCTCTCTCCCTCTCCCTCCCTCCCTCTCTCTCTCTCCCTCCCTCCCTCCTCTCTCTCTCCCTCCCTCTCTCTCTCTCTCCCTCTCTCTCTCACCGCTGTCGCGAAGGGACCTGGTGTACAATGTCATTAGCACCATCTTCATCCCACTGTCTCTGTCTCTCTCTCTCCCTCCCTCCCTCCCTCCCTCTCTCTTTTCCCTAAGGGCGGGGACTGGATGTAAAAAAGCACATGGGTGCTTATTCATTATCCTCGAAATAAAAGAATTTGTCATTGTCATTCTCTCTCTCTCCCTCTCTCTCCCTCCCTCTCTCTCTCTCCTCCCTCTCTCTCTCCTCCCTCTCTCTCCACCCCCTCTCTCTCTCTCCCTCCCTCTCCTCTCACTCTCCCTCTCTCTCCCTCCCTCTCTCTCTCTCCCTCCCTCTCTCTCTCTCCCCCACCTGCTCTCTCTCTCTCCCTCCCTCAATCTCATCTCTCCTCTCTCTCTCTCCTCTCTCCCTCCCTCTCTCTCTCCCCTCCCTCTCTCTCTCTCCTCCCTCTCTCTCACCGCGTCGCGAAGGGACCTGTGTACAATGTCATACACCATCTCATCCCACTGTCTTCTCTCTCTCTCTCCTGTCTCTCTCCCTCTCCCCCCCCCCCCCCCACTCTCTCCTCCCTCCTCTCTCTCTCCCCCCCCCTCTCCCCCCTCCCCCACCGCTCTCCGCTCCTTTCTCATTCACCCCCCCCTCTCTCTCTCTCTCTCTCCTCCTCTCTCTCCTCACCCACCCCTCTCCTCCCCCTCCCCCCCACTCTCTCTCTCCCTCCCTCTCTCTCCCCCCCCCCTCTCTCTCTCTCTCCTCCCTCTCTCTCCCCTGTGATGGATATGGATGGGGATGGGAATGGGGGATGGGAATGGGGTGGAGGGGTGGTGGGGTGGGGTGGGGTGGGTGGGGGGGTGACCTACCCATCAGCAGCCGAAGGGTGGAGCAGATAGCGGCGGGCCAGGCGGTGACCTGAGCCCCTTGGTGAAAGCGGTCAGTGAACTCCAGAAACATCACCCCGTCCGCGCGTTCAAACCCCCCTGTCCTCGAGAAGACGAGGGTAAAAGTTGTCATCGTCATTATCATTGTTGTTGTCATTGTCAGTGTCATCATTGTCAGTATCATCATTGTCAGTATCATCATTGTCAGTATCGTCATTGCCAGTATCGTCATTGCCAGTATCATCATTGTCAGCATTATCATCATCATCATTGTCAGTATCATCATCAGTGTTATCATCATCATCATTGTCAGCATCATCATCATTGTTACCATCATCATCATTGTCAGCATCATCATCATTGGTATCATCGTCATTGTCAGCATCATCATCAGTGTTATCATCGTCATCATCATTGTCAGTATCATCATCATTGTCAGTATCATCATCATTGTCAGTATCATTTATCATTGTCAGTATCATTTATCATTGTCAGTATCATCATTGTCAGTATCGTCATTGTCATCGTCGTCATCACGATCGTCATCACCATCGTCGTCATCATGATCATCAACAGCATCATCATCATCATCACTATCTTCACCACCATCATTGTCATCATTATCGTCATCATCATCATTACCATAATCGTCGTCACCACCACTACCATAATCGTCGTCACCACCACCATCATCATCACCACCACCACCACCGTCATCACCACCACCACCATCATCACCACCACCACCATCATCATCACCACCACCACCATCACCACCACCACCACCACCACCACCACCACCACCATCATCATCATCCACAACTATGGGGACACATGTATTGTTACACCGCTTTAAATCACGGCTAATTTCCCTGCGTGAAATTCAGGCTGCTCTCCCCCGGAAGGAGAGCACGCGTGTCGCCACAAGAGCAGCGCCACACCATCCGTTATTTCCTTTACTTTTCCCGTCTCCATGTGTATGACTGTATGCTTCCTTATTAGAGAGTGTGGGTTTTTTCTTCTATATAATTTTGCCACAAACAACTTCTTTTCTCTGTGTTACAATACAAGACCCCGGTTTAGCGTCTCATCTAAAAGACTAGCACCCAGCCCAAGGTCTAGTGGATGGGGGAAAAGTTTCGGGCGCAAACGGGGTTCGAACCATCACACATTTCGAACCCTGGCTGTTCGCTTTCTAGGCAGAGCGTTACCTCTAGACCACCGAAACAATGTATAAAATGTCTCTATCATACACGCACGCAAGATTGCACGCACGCACGCACATAGACACACACCACACACCACTACACACACGCACACCACACACATACACACACACACCACACACATCACATACACACATACAACACTACAAACACACACTACACTACACAACACTACACACACACACACACACTACAACACACTACACTACACTACAACACACACCACTCACAACAAACACACAACACACACACACTCACACACACACCACGCACACAACACGCACACAACACACCACACACACACAACACGCACACAACACACACACCACACTACACACATCACACTACACACACACAACACTACACACACAACACAACACCACACTACACACACAACACCACACAACACAACACCACACACACAACACCACACTACACACACACACACTACACACACCACACTACACACACAACACTACTCACACAACACTACACACACAACACTACACACAAACACACACACCACAAACACAACACTACACAAACAAAATCACACACACACAACACCCACACACACAACACACCACACAACACTACACACACACACACACAAACACTACACACACACATACACTACACTACACACACAACACACACACACACAAACACTACACTACACACACAACACACACAACTCAACACTATACACAAAAACACCCACTACACACCACACACCACACAACCACTATACACACAACACTACAACACACACACAACACTACACACACCACACAACACACCAAACACACAACACTCACACCACACACACTACACACAACACCACACAACACACACACACACACCACACAACACACACACACACCACACAACACGGCACACACACCACACTACACACACACCACACAGCAAACACACACACAACACAACACTACACACACACACCACACTACACTACACACACACCACACTACATACACCACACAACACTACACACACACACAACACTACACACCACACTACACACACCACACCACACACTACACTACACACACAACACATACCACTACACACACACACCACACTACACACCACACTACACACACACCACACACACACCACACACACACACACCACACTACACACACACAACACTACACACCACACAACACTACACTACACACACCCTCACCCCCCCCCCCCCCCCCCCAACACTACACACACACACACTAAAACACCACACCTATAATCAGTGAGAGAGGAAACAGCCCAGACACACACACAACACTACACCCTACACCACACTACACACCCCCTCACAACCCCCCCCCCCCCCCCCCCCCACCCCCACACACTACACAACACTACACACACACACCACACACCTATGATCAGGTGAGAGAGGAAGCAGCCCAGACACACAAACCAGGCCCAGCCACTGTCCTGAAGTCTGGGGTCTATCGTGTCCTCATCCTCACCAGCCCCCTCACCACCCTCATCATCATCGTCGTTTTTCTCCTCACCACAGTCTTCATCCCTCATCGTCAACTTCTCCTTGGAGAAATCAGAAATCAATCAGATTCAGAAATTTTTTTATTGCTACAAGTCACTGAATCAGAAATTAATCAGAATGAGAATATTATTATTGCTACAGAAGTCACTGAATCAGAAATTAATCAGAAGCGGAAATTTATTATTGCTAGAAAAGTCACTGAATCAGAAATTAATCAGAATGAGAAATTTTTTATTTGCCACAAAAGTCACTGAGTCAGAAATTAATCAGAATCGGACATTTTTTTATTACTACAAAAGTCACTGAATCAGAAATTAATCAGAATCTGAATTTTTTTTTTATTGCCACAAAAGTCACTGAATCAGAAATTAATCAGAATCGGAAATTTTTTAAATGCCACAAAAGTCACTGAATCAGAAATTAATCAGAATCAGAATGATATTATTGCTACAGAAGTCACTGAATCAGAAATTAATCAGAATGAGAATATTATTGCTACAAAAGTCACTGAATCAGAAATTAATCAGAATCGGAATTTTTTTTTATTGCCACAAAAGTCACTGAATCAGAAATTAATCAGAATCGGAAATTTTTTATTTGCCACAAAAGTCACTGAATCAGAAATTAATCAGAATCAGAATGATAATATTATTGCTACAGAAGTCACTGAATCAGAAATTAATCAGAATGAGAATATTATTGCTACAAAAGTCACTGAATCAGAAATTAATCAGAATCGGAAATTTATTTTGCCATGAAAATCAATGAACCATAAATTATTTATTGCCACAAAAGTCACTAAATCAGAAAAAAAAAGCCATAAAAGTCACTGATAACAGTTTCTCTGAAATTATTCCGATTCAGAAATTGTCTACTGCCATAAAAGTCAATGAATCAAAAATAATAAATTATTTATTGCAATGAAAGTCACTGAATCAGAAATTAATCAGAATCAGAAATTGTTTATTGCCATAGAAGTCACTGAATCAAAAATTAATCAGAAATTGTTTATTGCCATAAAAGTCACTTGAGACTTCTTAGACAACACGAAATAAACTCATCAGAATTCAATACACACACACACACACACACACACACACACACACACACACACACACACACACACCAGTGTGACTGAACATGATGTGCATAAAAAAACCATGTTGCAATCCGTCTTAATCAACCCCTCTTCTCTCTCTTCTCTCTCTCTCTCTCTCTCTCTCTCTCTCTCTCTCTCTCTCTCTCTCTCTCTCTCACACACACACACACCTCTCTCTACTCACTCTCTCTCTCTCTCACCCTCGCCGCCCCGGTTCCCTCTGTGACGTCACCCTCCACGCTGACGTCATCGCTCTGGTTGACGCGCGTCAAGGTCGACGTCATCGTCATCATCGTGGTGGTCTTCTTCACTTCCTGGGCATCCTCCTCCGCGACAGTGGCTCGCTCCTTCGAGGACTTTCCGTTGACCAACGCGTCCCTATGGCTGGGACTGCCCAGTTCTGCGGGAGAAGGGGGTCTGTCCTCCCTGTCTCGGTTTCCCATGGCTGGCAAAGTCGGTCCCCGGAGTTTGTGGGCAGCAGTTCCTACGTTCTGGAAAAACGCACACACACACACACACCACGCACGCACGCAGAAACACACACTCATTATCTTCGATATAAAAGAATAAAATTAAAATAAAAAATAAATAAAAACTCACACACACACTCACACACACACACATATATACACTCACACACACACAGACACTCACACATTAAAGTAAACTCGGTGGATCGGAGGTCTAGAGGTAACGCAACCTGCCTAGAAAGCGAGAAGTCCGGGTCGGAAGTGTGTGGGTGGTTCGATCCCCGTTTGGGCCCGATATATATATATATATATATATATATATAATATATATATATATATATATATATATATATATACATATATATATCGTTTCATCCTGTTGGGTAATTGCTGATGAATAGTTGATTGCGGATGGTCCCTATTGTGTTGACATTACCTGGTTGCCTACCCTCAGTGAAAAGCTTTGATCATAGCTGCTGAACGGGAAAACTGCATTGCCACAACGGCACAGCCGCCAACTACACTGTCATACGTCTCTGTGTAAGGCGGGCTTTACATTTTCTTCTTTATTTGCCTCTGAATAGCATGCAATGTTGAATTAAGCAGGCGACAGACTTTGCCTCCTGAAAAAAACCCGTAAAGCTGGAGACGCACTACTATAGCTGCGAACTTAACTAGACTGGCACGCATCTGTGTGAGGCGAGCTTTAAATTTTCTGTTTTATCTTACCTATGAAGACGTGTAATGGTTAATTAAGCAGGCGACAGACTTAGCCTCCTGAAAAAACCGTAAAGCTGGAGACGCACTGCTACAGATGCGAACTTAACTAGACTGGCACGCATCTGTGTGAGGCAAGCTTTAAATTTTCTTATTTTTATTTGCCTCTGAATAGCATGCAATGTTGAATTAAGCAGGCGACAGACTTTGCCTCCTGAAAAAACCCTAAAGCTGGAGACGCACTGCAATAGCTGCGAACTCAACTAGACTGGCACGCATTTGTGTGAGGCGAGCTTTAAATTTTCTGTCTTATCTTACCTATGAAGACGTGTAATGGTCAATTAAGCAGGCGACAGACTAGCCTCCTGAATGACCCGTGAAAGGCCAGGGCAGTCACAAAACAGAACGCACACGGATAATCTGTCAGCGTCACTGTAAACGTAACGTCTCAAAACGGCTTGTGGCGTCAAGAGTTCAAACCCGATGGCTGGAGATAAGAGCCAGTTCTACTTGGATTGGGTTGAAACGGCCAGCTCGCATCTTCCAGCCAATCACTATTCAGCTTATAGAGGTTCAGGTCACCTTATATAGGTGCGAGCGTGTGTGCACTTTGTGAA
>CM054167.1:30729823-30732323 GCA_028751875.1 Rapana venosa | reverse complement strand
AGAGAGATGAGAGAGAGAGAGAGAGAGAGAGAGAAGAATGAATGAATGAATGAAATGAATGAATGAATCATCTTTATTTTTCAAGGTTACAGATAAGCAATCACATACTTTTTATTTCATCCAGCCCTTCCCCTGATTAGGAATATCAGAACATAATGAGGGGGAGAGAGAGAGAGAGAGAGATGAGAGAGAGAGAGAGAGAGAGAGAAGAGAGAGAGAGAGAGACGAGAGAGAGAGAGAGAGAGAAGAGAGAGAGAAGAGAGAGAGAGAGAGAGAGAGAGAGAGCACTATCCTGGAAATAAAATTACAAAATTTAACAAATCACACACACACACAGTTACAAACACACACGCAGTAACACACACACACAACCACACACACACAGGGGGGAGAGAGAAAGAGAGAGAGGGGAGGGGGAGGGGGGGGGGGGGGAGAGAGAGAGAGCGAGAGAGGGAGGGAGACAGAGAGAGAGAGAAAGAGAGGCAATTTTATTTCACGAGGGTTATATTAATTATAACAGATGAAGTAACCGTAACAGAGACTTTTTTCTTTCAATCGGCCTCAACTACAAGAGAGAACTTTGAACTCTGAACTCTGAAATATGTTAATGTACTTCGGCCACCGGCCACAATACAAACAACAACAATAAAGAGGGCGTTATCATTGAAATACCATTGCTCATGTCCTCCTAAATATCCTCCCTTTCTGAATACCATTACTTTTGTTTTGTCAGTGTTTACGACGAGAGAGAGAGAGAGAGAGAGAGAGAGAGAGAGAGAGAGGGGAAGAGAGAGAGAGAGAGAGAGAGAGAGGGGAGAGAGAAAGAGGGGGAGGGAGGGAGGGAGGGAGAGAACCCTTGGAACTCTGAAAATTTTCTTGTCCTACCCCCTGATTTATCTATGCATATCCAAGCCCCAGTTCAGATAAACATATTCGTATAAGCGCTCTGATTTGTAATTGCAAGATATAGCGCTCTATAAATTCCATATATTATTATTATTATATTAGATACCCAATTAACTTTACCCCTTGCGTCTAAATCAAGCAACATGTTATATGCCTTTTGTGGTAGCCAATCGTTATTCATCTTTAATAATTTAAACCATTACTGTATGCACCTAACGGCGGAAGGAATGAAAATAGGGTACCTGTTTGTTTCTCCATATATTAAATCGTTTGGTGTTTTCCTTTTTACCCCTAAAAACTTTTTCAGTCCAAACACATGAACAGATTCACAGAGCTCAGCAGCTTTTACATCTAAGCCCCACAATTCAGAACCATACTGCATTATAGGCTGTACTTGTGTATCAAATATCTTAACAAACAGTTGTAGAGAATTATTACTTAACACAAACAGTTTTCTTCATGAGAGAGAGAGAGAGAGAGAGAGCGAGAGAGAGAGAGAGAGAGAGAGAGAGAGAGAGAGAGAGAGAGAGAGAGAGAGAGAGAGAGAGAGCGAGCCTGGGGAGGAGGGGGGGGGGGGTAATGGTTTTAAATAAAAAGTGCGATACATTAATAGAGCTTTTAGACCGAGTTTAGGGATAGTATATCTTCACTGTCAATACGCCTGTTTTTTATATATATAAAAGGTAAAGGTGTCCCATAACCTATATTAAGGTCGTAGGGGAACGAGGCGTCAGAGACCTCACTTCTCTAGGGCCAGCGTATTGAGGGCAGCGCCCATCTCCTCTCCCTCGCTGCTTTACCTTCCCTGACCCTTAAGAGGGCAGGTACCCATTTACAGCTGGGTGAACTGGGGGAACTGTACTGAAGCCAAGGCGCGAAAACGGTCACCCATCCAATTGGTAACCACGCTCGACGCTGCTTAACTTGGCTGAGGGAAAGCGAGTGCTCCGACCACTGAGGTACCCCGTCCCCATATATATATATATAAAATTTTAAATATATATATTTTTTCCCGTTCCTCAGCTAGTGCTCCGAGGTTCACCAATGGTGGGATTTTGCGCATGCGACCATTTTTGCCCACCATGAAGGTAGCCACAATCCGACCTCGGTGATGTATGTTGGGCATGTTGGTGTTTGTGAACGCTGACGACATGAATTACAAGATCTTTAACGTGTATAATTATATGATCTTCTGCATGAGCATGTATACATGAAGTAAGACGGACAGTTTAATCATTTAAAAAAACAACTATTATAAGCGTTGGGCTCTGCAAGAGAAGATTTTACTAGATGCTTGAAAATGACTTCAAAATTGTCACCATAGTCCATATCCACTTCAAATACCTAATAACAGTCTCTATGGGTTTTTTTTCTATCCGTGCAAAATTCATACAACGAAACACAAAGTAGTCCACATAACTCTTCCTCTATTAAAGCAACAAGAACAATAACAAACAACAAAACAACATGACAGACATGCAGTCACATTGCTATTAAAGAAAACAATTTCACCAATTCCCATGAAAAACTGGGGGGAAAAACCCAATTTTTGACGACAGTGCATTTTCATACAACTTTTAGTTAAAGTACACAC
>CM054167.1:30609823-30719823 GCA_028751875.1 Rapana venosa | reverse complement strand
GCGCTTTGATTTGTCTTTGCAAGATATTGCGCTATATAAGTTCCATTTATCATTATTATTATTATTATTATTATTACTGACACCACTCCATATATCATGAAACTCACTTACTCAGTATAAATTTCTGCTTATCATGTACACTGTATACTACTACTAGGGACGGGATAGCCTGGGGTTACAGTGATGTATTCATGATCTGCTGACCCGGGTTTGAATCTCGTTCAAGAGGATTTTTCCACTGGAGTTAACATCAGTGCCGACTCCGCTCTCCCCAAAAGTCCTTCAGATGAGACTATAAACTGAGGTCTGTGTGCTGCAAACGCATGCAGAGCATCTTACACACACGTTAAAACCCATTCCGGTTTTCAGAAGAGTAGGCCATTGTGCGCCGGTGGGAACGGATGACAAAATTGACAAAACTGCATACACACGGGGACTGGATGAAAACAAGCACATGAGTGCTTATTCCATTATCCTCGAAATAAAAGAATAAAATAAATGAATAAAAAAAAAATCTGTTGTTTTTCAGGGCACCCCAGTGAAGGATGTCACTCTGTCAGACAATGTGCCCAAGACTCTGCTTCTTCAGCAGCATGCTGACTACATCGCCGCCTATGGAAACAAGAAAGATGATTATGTGAGAACATGTGATAATTATATTATTATAATAATAATAATGTATGGAATTTATATATAGCGCTGAATCTTGTAAAGCAACAAATCAAAGCGTTGACATGACATTTTTTTTTTAAATATTGAGGATAATGGAAGAAGCACTCAAAGTCTCATGTGCTTTTTTTTTTACATCCAGTCCCCGTATGTATGCGGTTTTGTAAATTTTGTCATCTGTTCCCACCGGCACACGATGGCCTACTCTTTGGAAAAGCGGAACAGGATTTAACGTGTGCGCAAGATGTTCTGCATGCGTTCGCACACAGGGCCTTGGTTTATAGTCTCATCCGAAGGACTATGTATGTTCTGTTTCTTAAATCTGATGAAAACAGTTCTTTAAGGTAAGGTTGAGGACAATGTAAGGAAAAGAAACAGACCATTGAGACCACCTAGTGGTTAGAACATTGCACTCGCAATCTTACGACTCGGGTTCGATTTCTGTTCAAGGGGATATTTTCCCCCTGGAGGTTAACATCAGTGCAGACTCCACTCTCCCCATAAGTCTTTCGGATGAGACTATAAACTGAGGTCCCGTGTACGAACGCACGCAGAACATCTTGCGCACACGTTATATCCTGTTCCGCTTTTCGTAAGAGTAGGCCATTGTTTGCTGGTGGGAACAGATGACAACATTTACACTACTGCATACACATGAGGACTAGGTCAGTGGATGTAAAAAAAAGCACATGAGGGCTTATTCCATTAAAGAATAATAAATAAATGAATAAAAAATGAATAATACATTGCCAACATCACTGACATCAGCGGTCTGGGAGGGTTGCAGGAGATGGTAGAACTCAGCAGAGACAGAGAGAGATGGCGAACCCTGGTGGCATTGCGTGGATTTCCTATTGACGACTGCGGTGATGGAGACAGTTGAGTTGAGCTGAGTTCTCTCAGCAGGCAGATTTTCATTTTTGTAATGGAGATGAAAACAGTACCTTAAAAGTTTTTTTTATAAAAAGTTTGCTTTCGTGTTTTGACGCTATGCATGCTATAGATTTTCAAAATATGCTGCAGCAGTTTTTTATTTTAATTGTTATGAATTATTTACAACAAAAATGTACCATATAAAATTAAAACAAAAAGTTTTCTATGTGAAGATGTATCATGCCTTTGATTTCTAAGATGCCCGTGACTGATTTTCTAAGAACTAGAACATTAGTTCTAATGTTAACAAATAAATGAAATAAATATAATAAAACACACTATACAGAATAAAGAAATAAAATAAGCAAATGAAATAAATAAAATAAAATGCATTATATTTATATATATTTTATATATTATATTATATATATATATTATATATATTATTATATATAATTTATATCATACAATAAAATGAATAAAGAAAGCGCAATATAAAGAATAAATCAATAAAATAAATAAATGAAGTAAATATATGAAATAAATAAAATGAATAAAATAAATTGCAGTAAAATACAATAGATAAATAAAATAAATAAATGAAATGAATAAAATTCAGAACAAAATTTATATATAGAATGAATAAATTTAATAAAATAATTGACCAAATAAACTAAAACAATATATTGAATAAATAAGTGAAATGAATAAAACAAAACACAATGTATAAATTAATAAGATTTTTTTAAAATTAGTAAAATTCGATATTAATTTTGTTTATTTAAAAATGAAAAGAGAACTTAAACGTAATTATTAAAATATAACAAAATGTATTATTAGTTTGATGTGGAAGACAAAATTCTTTCCTTGTTTGTTCTGTTGCTTTTTTTGGGCTGAGGGGCTGCTGTGGGGGTCGGTCGGTCTGTGGGGAGATGAGGGCGTTCGTCTTTTCTCTCTCCTGCACCGCCCACCCTCCTCCCATCAGCTCTTCTTCTTCATTTTCTTCTTTTTCTTCTTCTTCTTCGAGTTCTTCTTCTCTCTCTCCTTTCTTCTTCGTTCTCCTCCGCTCCTCCTTCTTTTCTTCTCATCTCCTCTCTTCTCTCTTGCCTGTATCTGCTTCTTCTTATCTGCTTCTTCTTCTTCTCTTTCTTCTTCCTCTCTCTTCGATCCCTCCTTGCAGTCTCCGTCTTTTCTTCTTCTTCAGTCATCTTCTTCTTCGCTCTCCGTCCTCCTCTCCTCTCCTCTCTCTCCTCCTATTCTTCTCCTCTTCTTCTTCTTCCTCCTTTCTCCTCCTCCTCCTCCTCCTCTCTTCTCCTCCTCCCCTCCTCTTCTTCTCCTCCTTCTCCTCTCTCTCCTCCTTCTTCTTCTCCCTCTCTCTTCTCTCTCTTCTTCTCTTCTTCTTCTTCTTCTTCTTCTTCATTATCTTTCTTCTTCTTCTTCTCCTTCTCCTCTCCTCCTCCTCCTCCTTCTTCTCCTCCTTCTCCTTCTTCTTCTTCTTCTTCTTCTTCTTCTCTTCTTCTCCTTTCTCCTCCTCCTCCTTCATCTTCTTCATCTCCTCCTCATCTCTTCTCCTTTCTCTTCATTGGAATGTGTCTAAAACTGCTGATTCTTACTGTTTGCATACTTTGTTTACTTGAATTTTTTGTTTGCATTGGTGTGTGTTTGTCTATTTGTTGCTGCTAGGTTTAGTTTCAGTTCTTCTGTTTTGATTAGTGTGTGGTGTGTGGTGTGTGTGGTGTGTGTGTGTGTGTGTGTGTGTGTGTTGTGTGTGTGTGTGTATGTAGTTTTTCTTGACTTTTTTCTTCTTTTCTTGTTGTTTTTTTTCTGTTTTTTTCCTTGTTTTTTTTTGTGTGTGAGAGCATGGTGTAAAGAAGCCCTGCGCTTATCCATTTACTCTCAATAAAATTTCGATTTTCAGTTCGAGTTCTCCTTTATCTTCTTCTTCTTCTTCCTCTCCTCCTCCTCCTCCTCCTCCTCCTCCTCCTCCTCCTCCTTCCTCTCCTCCTTCCTCCTCCTCCTCCTCCTCCTCCTTCCTCCTCCTCCCTCCTCTTTCCTCCTCCTCCTCTCCTCCTCCTCCTCCTCTCTCCTCCTCCTTCTCCTCCTCTTCTTCTTCCTCTTCTTCATCTACTTTCTTCTTCTTTCTTCTTGTTTCTGCCAGGAGTACATTATGACGGAGTACCTGCGCATGAACGGCATGTACTGGGGGCTGACCGCTATGGCTTTGGCCGACCAGCTGGACCGCATGGACCGTGCCGAGATCGTGGCCTTCGTCAAGGCCTGTCAGACCGAGGCTGGGGGCGTGGCCTGCAGCGTGGGTCATGACCCTCACATGCTGTCCACGCTGAGTGCTGTGCAGGTGTGTGTGTGGGGGAGGGGGGAGGTGGGTGTGGAGGGGGGGGGGGGGGGGGGGTTGGTTGGGGGGCGGAGGTGGGGGAGGGGGCAGGAGGAGGGGGAGGGGTTGTGTGGTTGCTGCTTTTAAAAAAACAACAACTGTGAGTTGATGACTTAATTTTAAAAACAAGTTGAGATGTGATCTTTTATTTTTAGGGGGTTGGTATTTTTTCCCAGAACTTCTCTGGGAACATGCATATTCATACACGCAGAGTTGGAAGCATGCATGCATGGGAAATTCTGTGAGCACTAGAAATGTCCTCTTTTCTATCACACTCTTTGTTTCTGCCTTGTTCCTTTTCTTCCTGTCACCACCTCCTTGTCTATTTTCTGCCTTCTCGGTCCATTCTCCTGCCTTTTTTTTTTCAGAAAGATAACAGCTCTCTTTTATGCCGAAGTCTGATGCGCTGGGCCTGACTTGTTGGGTGCTGAACGGCAGTGTGGTGCATTTTCGCTCATATAACTTCTTCCTTTTTTGTCATGTTTCTCCCAGGGGAGGTTTGACATTGATGAGCCTTCTCCATCTCTCTCTGTTTTGAGCTTCTTCCTTATTTATGCCCCTTTCTCTAAGATCATTTTCGCTCATATAACTTTGAACAATAGTTGCTGTCTGAACGTTCAGTGAAGATAATAATGTCCAGACGACATGGCCTCCTGACAATGTTTTGCGGTGAAATGACGCCAGTGTTGTGTTGTGTTATGTTTTGTTAATGTATTTATTTATTTATCTTTATTTTATTATTTTTATTTTATTCTTTTATATCGAGGATAATGGAATAAACACTTATGTGCTTTTTTACATCCAGTCCCCGTGTGTATGCGGGTTTTGTCAATTCTGTCATCTGTTCCCACCGGCACACATTGGCCTGCTCTTACGAAAAGCGGAACAGGATTTAACGTGTGCGCGAGATGTTCTACGTGCGTTCGCACACACGGGACCTCGGTTTATAGTCTCACCTGAAGGACTTTTGGGGGAGAGTGGAGTCGGCACGGATGTGGACTCCAGGAAGGAAATATCCCACCTTGAACAGGAATCGAACCCAGGTCGTCAGATTGCGAGCGCAATGTTCTAACCACTAGGCTATATTGTCCCACATTGTTAAGTTATGTTATGTTGCAGATTCTGACGCTGTACGATGCAGTGAGCACCCTGAACATCGACTCCCTGGTATCCTGGGTAGCAGGGCTGCAGCAAGACGACGGCAGTTTTTACGGCGATAAATGGGGTAGGTGCTGGCGATAAATGGGGTAGGTGCTAGTTCGTTTCTCTCTTTTGTAGGGAGGGGCCCAATCAAGGAGATGGGGTAGCTCAGTGGTCGGAGCACTCGCTTTCCCCTCAGCCAATGTTAAGCAGCGTCGAGCGTGGTTACCAATTGGATGGGTGACCGTTTGCGCCACGCCTTGGCTTCAGTACAGTTCTCTCCCAGTTCACCCAGCTGTAAATGGGTACCTGCCCTCTTTAGGGTCAGGGAAGGTAAAAGCAGCGAGGGAGAGGAGATGGGCGCCGCTGCCCTCAATATGCTGGATCCTTGAGAAGTGAGGTCTCTGACGCCTCGCTCCTCTACAACTTTAATATAGGTTATGGGACATCACCTTAATCTGGGTTGATTTTTAAAAATTATTTATTTTATTTTATTTTGGAGGGATAATGGAATAAGCACTCGTGTGCTTTTTTGAATTAAAATTTTGTGTGTGTCTGTGCATATTATGATTTACTTATTTATAGGCTCATCAATGTCAAAGCTCCCCCGGGAGAAACATGACAAAAAAAGGAAGAAGAAGATTATGATTTACTTATTTACTTTTTTTTCCCTTTTGTTTCGAGGGAATATGGAATAAGCAGTTATGTGTTGTTGGTTGTTGTTTTTTTTCTTTACATATAATTTATATATTTGTTTGGGGGTTTTTTATTTTTTTTTTCCCCGAGGATAATGGAATAAGCAATCATGTGCTTTTCTTTTACATCCAGTCCCTTTGTGTATACATGTAGTTTTGTAAATTTTTTCATCCACTCCCACCAGCACGCTGTGGCCTACTCTTCCAAAAAGCAGAACAGGTTTTAGCATGTGTGCAAGATGGTGGTATGCATGCGTTCACACGCAGGACCTCGGTTTACGGTCTCATCTGCAGGACTTTTTTCGGGGGGGGGGGGGGGGGGGGGGAGACGGTGGAGTCGGCACTGATGTTAACTTCAGGGGGGAAAAGATCTTTCCTCCTTCTTCCTTTATGTTTCTCCCATGGGAGGTTTGACATTGATGAGCCTTCTCCATCTCTCTCTGTTTTGAGCTTCCTTCTTATTTATGCCCCCTTTCTCTAAAGATCATCTGCAATACAGGCAGCCCAGGTTTTGCTAGGTCTTCCCTTTGGTCTCTTTCCATCCACTATGAAGTTCATCGCTCTTTTTATGATGTGGTGGTATGCTTTCCGTTGAACGTGCCCAAACCAGCGCAGTCTATTGGTACTAGCTACAGACTTCAGATCATCAACTTTGCACATTCTCCGCAGTTCTCCTTGAAACGGAATTTGATCTCGGGTCGGCAGATCGCACGTGCAGTGCACAAAGCTCTAACCACAGGTTGTCCTGGCTATGTTGATGCAGGAAGAATATTGAAGTGATGTAATAATAATAATAATAATAAATGGAACTTAATAGAGCGCTATATCTTGCAAAGACAAATCAAAGCGCATAATGTTGTACTGGACAAGATGGCTGTTGTTGTTGTTGTCATCATTGTCATCATCATCTTTATTATCATTATTGTTGTTATTATTTTGTTATTATTGTTATCATCATCATTATTATGATTAGTATTGTCGTCGTCATCATCATCATTATTTTTTTATTATTGTCATCATCATCATCATCGTTATAATATCAATAACATTATTATTATTATTATTATTAACTGAGCTAGCTAGCTAAAAGAACTGTGATGGTGTTGGTAGCTGAGAAAACGACTACAAAAATCTACTGAAAATCTCTCTCTCTCTCACTGTGTGTCTCTCTCTCCTCTTCCCCCTCTCTCTCTCTCCCCTCCTCCCTCTTCCCCCACTCTCTCTCTCCCCCTCCTCCCTCTCTCTCTCTTCCCCCTCCCCCTCTCTCTCTCTTCCCCCCCCCCTCTCTCTCTTCCCCCCCCCCTCTCTCTCTCTTACCTCTCCCCCTCCCCTCTCAATCTCTCCCTCCCTCTCTCTCTCCCCTCTCTCCCTACCCCCCCCTCTCTCTCTCAATCTCTCCCTCCCTCTCCCCCCTCTCTCTCTCACCACCTCCTCTCTCTCCCTTCTCTCTCCCCCCCTCTCTCTCCTCCTCCCCTCTCTCTTCTCTCTCTCCCTCTCTTCTCTCTCCTCTCTCTCTCTCTCTTCTCTCTCTCTCTCTCTCTCTCTCTCTCTCATTCTTCTCTCTCTCTCTCTCTTCTTCAATCTCTCTCACCCACCCACTTTCAATATATTTTCATAGGGAACAATATAGATGACTGTAACTTGTGGAACGCTATGTGTGTAACAGTCCATTCATAATGGCAACAACAACAAAAGAAAAAAAAAGAAAAAAAAAGAACATCTGCAGTTCTGCGTTAATAACTTGGTTTTCTGTTACAGGAGAAGTGGACACACGGTTTTCATTTTGGCAGTGGCTGTTCTGTTGTGTTGGTATGTGTGTGTTGTGTGTGTGTGTGTGTGTGTGTTGTGTGTGTGTGTGTGTGTGTGTGTGTGTTGTGTGTGTGTGTGTTGTGTTGTGTGTGTTGTGTGTGGTTGTGTGTGTGTGTGTGTGTGTGTTGTTGTGTGTGTGTGTTGTGTGTGTTTGTGTGTGTGTGTGTGTGTGTGTTGTGTGTGTGTGTGTATGTGTTGGTGTGTGTGTTTTTTTATTTTATATTTTATTTTATTCTCTTATATCGAGGATAATAGAATAAGTACTTATGTGCTTTTTTACATCCAGTCCCCGTGTGTATGCGGTTTTGTAAATTTTGTCATGTGTTCCCACTGGCACACAATGGCGTACTCTAACGAAAAGCAGAACAGGGTTTAACGTGCGCATAAGATGTTCTGCATGCGTTGCACACCGGGCCTCTGTTTATAGTCTCATCATATAGTGTCATCTGAAGGACTTTTGGGGAGAGTGGAGTCTGCGCTGATGTTAACTCCAGGGGAAAATATCCCCTTGAACGGGAATCGAACCTGGGTTGCCAGATTGCGAGCGCAATGTTCTAACCACTAGGCTATCCCATCCCCCCTGTGTGTGTGTGTGTTGATGTGTATGTGAGAGAGAGAGATAAAGAGGGATGGAGAGAGAAAGAGAGAGAGGGAGAGAGAGAATGCTGCAACCTTAATGGTGGGTAAAAAGTGGTGGCATGATGTACAATAAAATCTCACCCTTGGTGAACTTCAGACCTCTAACCAAAGAAAAACAAACCCACCCCCGTCCCCAACTCAAAATGAACATCAATATGAAGTAAATGAGGTGACAGCTCTTGTATATAGCCTCTATGTTTGTTGGGGAGGGGGGGGGGGGGGGCACAGCTGTCAGGTTCCATCTACTTTTAGCTGCTATCCATTCCATCCCAGCTGGTGCTAATTATAGCAGAAACTGACCGCACTAGGACTTGTAAAAGGAAGGGGCTAGTTTTAGCACTGGCCCTGGACTGAGTTATGGTAGATTTAACCTCTTAACTGCCGAGGTAAGTGCACCCTATATGCCGGGGAATAAAATTCTTATGTACCACTCGCTATGTTCATGTCCCTAATACTCAGAAATTACTCTATGAGTAATCCTGATATTCTACCCAATGGTAATCTATATATTGTAGATTGGTTTCAGTCAGGCAAGCTCAGTAAGTAGTAAGCATGATATTTTGTCTACAAAAATATATTAATAAAGATGGATGAAAATACACTTTCTTCATCACCACTGTCATTTTGTGTATCTCAATAGCATCACACATAAGTCGAGGCAAAATCTCGGTAATTTTTTTCATCTGCACTATCTCATGAATCATACACGATCATTTTCATCACTGTCAGGATTATCTACAAATATATTTGCCACTTCAAAATCTCAATCATTTTTTTTTCATCTGCACTATCTCTTGAATCATACACAATCATTTTCATCACTCTCAGGATTATCTACAATTTTATTTGCCACTACTTCAGCTGTGTAAAGTCATTTGATGTGTTCAATGAGAAGGGTCAGCCATTTTGAACAAGAATATTTAGCCCAAGCAGTCATACAAAATAACTTTAAAAAAAATGAGCTGAAAAATGATCGTTTTTGCCGTAGTTTTGCAGCTGGATGTTGCTAAGCAAAAGGACAGTGATCTCTACTTAACTCTCGAGTTGTTTCCCTTTAATTGTGGTCGAGGAAGCTGGCTTGTTTACGTTGGTTCGAAACCCTGGAAATTTTGGGGGGGGGGGGGGGGGGGGGGTTGTTGGTGTATAGAGTGCACATTTAGTCACAGAAAATGTCCAGGATGGGGCACTCAAGCGGTGAAGCACTATGGGGGATGCCCTGTAAACTAG
This sequence comes from Rapana venosa, assembly GCA_028751875.1. NCBI lineage: Eukaryota > Metazoa > Mollusca > Gastropoda > Neogastropoda > Muricidae > Rapana > Rapana venosa. The sequence goes on along the minus strand of CM054167.1, from coordinate 30,710,379 downwards.
ATGAAATAAAAAATGTTGTACAATGATGATGAGAAGGAAGGTGGAACAGGATGGTTAAGACGTTCGCCTGCCAACAAGTAAACCGTGAGGTTCTGGGTTCGATTCCCAGCCTCGCCCTTTCTTCCCAGTTTGACCAAAAAAATCGAACTGAATGTCAAAGTCCTTCGGATGAGACTATAAACCGAGGCCCCCTGTGCGAACGCATGCAGAACATCTTGCGCACATGTTAAATCCTGTTCCGCTGTTCGAAAGAGTAGGCCATTGTGTGCCGGTGGGAAGAGATGACAAAATTTACAAAATCGCATACACACGGGGACTGGATGTAAAAAAGCACATGAGTGCTTATTCCATTATCCTCGATATAAAAGAATAAATAAATTTTAAAAATTAAAAAAAAGAAAAGCACTATGGGGGGATGATGCCCTATAAACTAGATGAAATAAAAAATGTTGTACAATGATGATGATCAGGATTTTGTTTCCCTCTCATGCTGATTACCTTGGTGTGGTGGTGGGGGTGATGCAGGGTCGACTGGACGCCATCAAAGTGGACAAAGCCGTGGAGTTTGTTCTCAGCTGCAAGAACTTTGACGGAGGCTTTGGCTGTCGGCCAGGCAGTGAGACTCACAGTGGTCAGGTATGTAAGGTCACGGTCGGTGGTGTCTTGTGAAGTTTTGTCGTTCGTTTTTAGTTTGTGTGTCTGTGTGTGTGTGTGTTTATTTATTTTGTTCTTTTATTTCAAGGAATATTGAATAAGCATTCGTGTGCTTTTTTTTTTTCATCCAGTCCCTGTGCTTTGATTTGGTGTTTTTTTTACAAGATATAGCACTATATAAATTCCATTTATTATTATTATTATGTATGCAGTTTTGTCATCCGTTCCCACCGGCACACAATGGCCTACTCTTCTGAAAGCGGAACGGGTTTTAACATGTGCGCAAGGTGTTCTGTGTGTATTTGCACACAGGGACCTCGTTTTATAGTCTCATCTGAAGGACTTTTGGGGAGAGTGGACTTGGCACTGATGTTAACTCCAGAGGAAAAATCTTTTTGAACGAGAATTGAACCTGGGTCAGCAGATTTACGAATACATCACTCTAAGCACCAGGCTGTTTGTGTGTGTGTGTGTGCAATTTAATGTCTTTTCACTCATTGTGTATGTGTGTGTGCGCGTGCATATGTATGCGCGCATGTGAGTGTAAGAGTGAAGGTGTGTGTGTTGTTTTATATATATATTTTTTCATTTAAATTTTTTCTTATTTCAAAGATATTGAATAAGCACCCATGTACTTTTTTCACATCCAGTCCCCGCGTGTGTGTGTGTGTGTGTGTCCATGTTGTGTGTGTCCATGTGTGTGTGTGTGTGTGCATGAGTGGATATATCTGTGTGTGTTGCTATGCTTTATATGTGTGTAAGCTTGTGTGAGATATGTATGTGTGTGTGTGTGTTTGCGTACATGCATGCACAAGCATATACATATGTTTGTGTGTGTGTGCATGCATGTGTGACAGCTTTGCTTTCAATTTTCAACTTTGCAGGCAATATGGAGAGTTATGTACCCTACATTACAAGCAAGCGTGGTTTTCAGTAAACGAACAAGAGAGTGTTGACTATCAAGTGTACGAACATAATACTGCATTGCACATTGTTCTTTGTTACCAGCTGTCGTGTGCTCTTTCAGTTTTGATGGGTGTGTGTTACAAATCATATGATAATCTGTGTGTGTATGTGTTGATATCGGTACCACTACCATAATAACAAGAGTTTTGACCTTTTTAGGGGCACAGTAGGATGAAGTGTGTGTGTGGAGGGGGGAGGGGGGCAGGGTGTTGTGTGTGGTGAGGGGGGGTGAGGGTGGTGGTGGTTTGTGTGTGTGTTTTGTATGTGTGTGTGTGTTTGTGCGTGTGTGTTGTTTGTGTGAGTGTGATTCATACTCAGATTCAGAGTATGTGCGTGTGTTGTGTGTGTCGTGTGTTGTTTGTGTGAGTGTGATTCAGACTCAGATTCAGAGTGTGTGTTGTGTGCACGCATGCGTGCGTGCGTGTGTGTGTGTGTGTGTTGGTATGTGTGCATGAAGATTGGTGATGGTGGTGGGTTCTTAGATAATTACAGTGCTTGGCACATGAGCTAGCTCTCACTTTAAATGATCACATAGCTTTTTCTATATTTTCTACCTGCGTGTTTTACAAAATAAGTAGAGGTCTAGGAATACATTGTGATAGGGGTTGAAATCTTCAGAGAAATGTATGGTGGCCTGCTATCATTTTGAGAAAAAATGTTCCCATCTATTGTTCAGAAATTGTGAAAAAAATAGTCCCATGTGTTGTTCAGCACTTGTGAAAAAATAGTCCCATGTGTTGTTCCGCACTTGTGAAAATATAGTCCCATGTGTTGTTCAGCACTTGTTGGAAAATAGTCCCATCTGTTGTTCAGCACTTGTGAAAAAATAGCCCCATGTGTTGTTCAGCACTTGTGAAAAAATAGCCCCATGTGTTGTTCAGCACTTGTGAAAAAATAGTCCTATGTGTTGTTCCGCACTTGTGAAAAAATAGCCCCATGTGTTGTTCAGCACTTGTGAAAAAATAGTCCTATGTGTTGTTCAGCACTTGTGAAAAAATAGCCCCATCTGTTCAGAATTTGTGGAAAAATAATTCTATCTGTTCAGAATTTGTGGAAAAATAGTTCTGTCTGTTCAGAATTTGTGAAAAAATAGTCCCATCTGTTGTTCAGCACTTGTGGAAAAATAGTTCTATCTTTTGTTAAGAGCACTTGTGAAGTTAAACGGGCCATATCCCTGAGGTCGGTAGTCCATGAGGAGTTTATCAATGTTTGGCTGCTGTAAAGCCACTGACCAGAATGGCCCTGCTTTAGTGGTTCTTCACTTCCGTGGTGTTCAATCGGGGATTCCTCATATGAGTCCTTTGGATGAGACTATAAACCAAGGGCCTGTGTGTGAATGCATGCAGAACATCTTGTGCACACGTTAAAACCTGTTCCACTTTTTTGAGAGTAGGCCATTGTGTGCTGGTTGGAACAATGACAAAATTTACAAAACTGCATACATAGGGGGGACTAGATGTAAAAAAAAAAGTACATTAGTGCTTATTGCATTATCCTCAAAATGAAAGAATAAAATACAATAAATAAAATAAACACACGCTTGCACGCATACACACACGCACGCACGCACGCACGTACATACACGCTCACACATATGCACACACTTGGATTTAGGTTTAAAAATGAAAACATGGAAATAAAAATATTGACAAGAACAAATCATAAAATGTCAAACAAATGATATCAGGTTACAATATCACTCATTCTTTTATGTTTATACTAGGAACCCCCCCAAAAAACTAACAACACTCACAAAACCACCAGGCATTCATCGCTGTTAGCATTGACGATGCTGTCAGCTACGATATCCCTCCTCTCCCCCTCCACATACGCGAACATGTACTCATAGGCGCTCATGCTCTTAAAAAGTAGTGTGTTCTAACATGTAGAGTATAACGAAACGTGATCTCTCTGTTTTATGCTGTGTTTCAGATCTACTGCTGTGTGGGCTTACTGGCCACTAAACATGATCTCTCTGTTTTATGATCTGTTTCAGATTTACTGCTGTGTGGGATTACTGGCCACAAACTGTGATCTCTGTTTTATGCTGTTTCAGATTTACTGCAAATGTGATCTGTTTTATGCTCTGTTTCAGATTAACTGCTGTGTGGGCTTACTGGCCACTAACTGTGATCTCTGTTTTATGCTGTTTCAGATTTACTGCTGTGTGCTACTAAACGTGATCTCTCTGTTTTAAGCTGTTTAAGATTTACTGCTGTGTGGGCTTACTGGCCACTAAACGTGATCTCTGTTTTATGCTCTGTTTCAGATTTACTGCTATGTGGGCTTACTAAATATGATCTCTCTGTTTTATGCTCTGTTTCATATTTACTGCTATGTGCCACTAAACGTGATCTCTCTGTTTTATGCTGTGTTTCAGATCTACTGCTGTGTGGGGCTTACTGGCCACTAAATGTGATCTCTGTTTTATGCTCTGTTTCAGATTTACTGCTATGTGGGCTTACTAAATATGATCTCTCTGTTTTATGCTCTGTTTCAGATTTACTGCTGTGTGCCACTAAACATGATCTCTCTGTTTTATGCTGTGTTTCAGATCTACTGCTGTGTGGGGCTTACTGGCCACTAAATGTGATCTCTGTTTTATGCGCTGTTTAAGATTTACTGCTGTGTGGGCTTACTGGTGACTAAACATGATCTCTCTGTTTTTTGCTGTGTTTCAGATTTACTGCTGTGTGGGGTTGCTGGCCATCACTGGTCATCTGCACAAAGTGAACGCTGACCAGCTGGGCTGGTGGCTCTGTGAACGACAGCTGCCTTCAGGGGGTCTGAATGGTATGTGGGAACACACTGTTTACTTGCTGACTTATTCTTTTTTATATCGAGGAGAATGGAATAAGCACTCATGTGGGTTGTTTTTTTTTACATCCAGTCCCCGTGTGTATGCGGGTTTTGTCAATTGTGTCATCCGTTCCCACCGGCACACAATGGCTTACTCTTTCGAAAAGCGGAACAGGATTTAACGTGTTGCGCAAGATGTTCTGCGAGCGTTCGCACACGGGGCCTCGGTTTATAGTCTCATCCTTTCGAAAGGCTTATATTGGGGGGAGGTGGGGGTGGAGGAGGAGGGGAGAGGTCGGGGTTTGGTGGGGGGGGGGGGTGTGTGTGTGAAGGAGGACGGTGGCAGGACGGTTAAGGTGGTCACCTGCCTAACAAGTAAACTGTGAGGTTCTGTGTTCTAGGATGAGTACCCAGCACTTGCCCTTTCTTCCAGCAGGTGGACAAAAAACACAAACAGTCTTGGGTTCAATTCCACCCCAACTCTCTCTCATATATCCGTAAGGGCGGGGACTGGATGTAAAAAAAGCACATGGGTGCTTATTCATTATCCTCGAAATAAAAGAATTTGTCATTGTCATTGTCTTCGTAGTTTGATGACAAAACTGACACTTGAACGTGCGTGTGTGCGTGCCTGCAAGATGTTCTTGCATGCATTCGCGCATGGGGCCTTCTTGGTTTACAGACCTGTCAGTTCCTGCTATAACTATCACCAGCTGAGCTGGGATGGGATGGATAGCAGCTGAGAGTGGCTGAAAGTGAGGGGAAAAGTGGCTGAAAGTGAGGAAGGAAAGTAGCTGAAAGTAGGGGAAGGAAAGTAGCTGAAAGTGGGGAATGAAAGTAGCTGAAAGTGAGGAAGGAAAGTAGCTGAAAGTGAGGAAGGAAAGTAGCTGAAAGTGGGGAAGGAAAGTAGCTGAAAGTGGGGAGGGAAAGAGCTGAAAGTGGGGAAGGAAAGTAGCTGAAAGTGGGGAGGGAAAGTAGCTGAAAGTGGGGATTGAAAGGAGCTGAAAGTGGGGAATGAAAGTAGCTGAAAGTGGGGAATGAAAGAGCTGAAAGTGGGGAATGAAAATAGCTGAAAGTGGGGAACGAAAGAGCTGAAAGTGGGGAAGGAAAGAGCTGAAAGTGGGGAAGAAAAGAGCTGAAAGTGGGGAATAAAAGAGCTGAAAGTGGGGAAGAAGTAGCTGAAAGTGGGGAATGAAAGTAGCTGAAAGTGGGAGAAAAAGTAGCTGAAAGTGGGAATGAAAGTAGCTGAAAGTGGGGAATGAAAGTGCTGAAAGTGGGGAAGGAAAGTAGCTGAAAGTGGGGATGAAATAGCTGAAAGTGGGAGGGAAGTAGCTGAAAGTGGGGAGGGAAGTAGCTGAAAGTGGGGATGAAAGTAGCTGAAAGTGGGGATGAAAGTAGCTGAAAGTGGGGAATGAAAAGAGCTGAAAGTGGGGAAGAAAGAGCTGAAAGTGGGGAAGGAAATGTAGCTGAAAGTGGGGAATGAAAGTAGCTGAAAGTGGGGAATGAAAGTAGCTGAAAGTGGGGAATAAAAGCTGAAAGTGGGGAAGAAAGTAGCTGAAAGTGGGGAGGAAAGTAGCTGAAAGTAGGGGAAGGAAAGTAGCTGAAAGTGGGGAGGGAAAGTAGCTGAAAGTGGGGAATGAAAGGAGCTGAAAGTGGGGAATGAAAGTAGCTGAAAGTGGGGAAGTGAAAGGAGCTGAAAGTGGGGAAGGAAAGGAGCTGAAAGTAGGGGAAGGAAAGTAGCTGAAAGTGGGGAGGAAAGTAGCTGAAAGTGGGGAATGAAAATAGCTGAAAGTGGGGAATGAAAATAGCTGAAAGTGGGGAATGAAAGTAGCTGAAAGTGGGGAATGAAAGTAGCTGAAAGTGGGGAATGAAAGTAGCTGAAAGTGGGGAAAAAGTAGCTGATAGTGGGGGAAAGTAGCTGAAAGTGGGGAAGGAAAAGAGCTGAAAGTGGGGAACGAAAGGAGCTGAAAGTGGGGAAGGAATGGAGCTGAAAGTGGGGAATGAAAGTAGCTGAAAGTGAGGAATGAAAGGAGCTGAAAGTGGGGAATGAAAGGAGCTGAAAGTTAGAGAAAGTTGCTGAAAGTGGGGAAGAAAGAGCTGAAAGTGGGGAAGAAAGCTGAAAGTGGGGAATGAAAGTAGCTGAAAGTGGGGAATGAAAGTAGCTGAAAGTGGGGAATGAAAGTAGCTGAAAGTGGGGAGGAAAAGTAGCTGAAAGTGGGGAGGGAAAGTAGCTGAAAGTGGGGAATGAAAGAGCTGAAAGTGGGGAAGGAAAGGAGCTGAAAGTGGGGAAGGAAAGTAGCTGAAAGTGGGGAAGAAAGTAGCTGAAAGTGGGGAATGAAAGTAGCTGAAAGTGGGGAATGAAAAGTAGCTGAAAGTGGGGAATGAAAGTAGCTGAAAGGAATGAAGTAGGAAGGGAAAGTAGCTGAAAGTGGGGAGGAAAGTAGCTGAAAGTGGGGAAGAAAGTAGCTGAAAGTGGGAAGAAAAGTAGCTGAAAGTGGGAGGGAAAGTAGCTGAAAGTGGGGAAGGAAAGTAGCTGAAAGTGGGGAAGAAAGGAGCTGAAAGTGGGGAAGGAAGAAGAGCTGAAAGTGGGAAGAAAGTAGCTGAAAGTGGGAGGGAAAGTAGCTGAAAGTGGGGAGGGAAAGTAGCTGAAAGTGGGAATGAAAAGTAGCTGAAAGTGGGGAATGAAAGTAGCTAAAGTGGGAAAAAGTGAAAGTGGGAATGGAAAGTAGCTGAAAGTAGGGAAGGAAAGTAGCTGAAAGTGGGGGAAAGTAGCTGAAAGTGGGGAATGAAAATAGCTGAAAGTGGGAGAAAGAGCTGAAAGTGGGGAATGAAATAGCTGAAAGTGGGGAATGGAAAGTAGCTGAAAGTGGGGAAAAAGTAGCTGAAAGTGGGAAGAAAGGAGCTGAAGTGGGGAGAAAGTAGCTGAAAGTGGGGAAGGAAAGAGCTGAAAGTGGGGAATGAAAGAGCTGAAAGTGGGATGAAGGAGCTGAATGGAAGAGCTGAAAGTGGGGAATGAAGAAGTAGGAAAGTGCTGAAAGTGGGGAAGGAAAGTAGCTGAAAGTGGGGAATGAAAGTAGCTGAAAGTGGGGAGGTAAAGGACTGAAAGTGGGGAATGAAATAGCTGAAAGTGGGGAAAAGTAGCTGAAGTCTGGGGAAGTAGAAGTGCGAAAGAAAATGAAAAGTAGCTGAAAGTGGGGGAGAGCTGACAGTGGGGATATGCTGTTGTAGCTAAGTGGGAAGAAAGAGCTGCGAAGTGGGTTACTGCCTGCTGTGGAGTTCTGGCGTGCCGAGAAGGCCGAGTGTGTGTTATCCTGGTGGGCTGGTTCATGGCATCATCGGTTGATGGTGACAAGGTGCCTGCTCATTTCTTTCTTCTCTCTTTTTCTTTTGGTGGGAGGGAGGTGTGTGTATTGTGTTATTGTAGGTTGTTTATTCTTGTTATATCGTGAGATATGGATAGCTCATTCTTTTTCATTGCGGTTTGGGTTGAATGTGTGTTGTATCTATCGAAATAAAATGGCCTACTATTCTGAAATTGCGGAGACAGGATTTAGTGTGGAGAGTTCTGCATGCTTCGCACAGGAAGAAATAGTATCGGTCTCATACCGAATGAGGGGAGAGGTTTCAGCTGGATTGCTTTATTTATTTCCAAGCTTCAAGATAAGACATGCCTACTATCTAAGTTGACGTGTGGGGAGTTTTTTGGTTTGGGCGAAGAATAAGTCGGTATACCCAGACTTGAAGAAGTATGGTTGGAGCGCTCACTTTTACCAGCTAAGATTAAGAAGCATCGAGCTCGGTTACCAGTTGGACGGGTGACTGACCGTTTACGCGCCTTGGCTTAAGTACAGTCCCCCCAGTTCACCCAGCTGTAAAAGAGTACCTGCCCTCTTTAGGGTCAGGGAAGGTAAAGCCGCGAGGGAGAGGAGATGGACGCCGCCCTCAATATGCTGGCCCTAGAGAAGTGAGGTCTCTGACGCCTCACTCCCCTACGACTTTATAGGTTATGGGACACCCTTTACCTTACCCTAAAAGAGGTGATCGGTGGTCTAGAGGTAACGCGCCTGTCTAGAATGCGAAAAGTCCGGGCCGGGTGTGTGCGTGGTTCATATCCCATTTGGGTCCGAAATTTTCCCCCATCCATTAGACCATGAGTGGTGGTCTGGGCGCTAGTCTTTCGGATGAGACAATAAACCGAGGTCCCGTGTGTTACACAAAATTTTCAGCGCATGTAAAAGAACCCACGGCAACAAGAGAGTTGTCCCTGGCAAAATTCTTAGAAAAAAGCCACTCTGATAGGGAAACAAATACAGTTGCAGACCAAAAGAAAAAGAAAAAAAAAAGGGTGGCGCTGCTCTTGTGGCGACACGCTCTTCCCAGGGAGAGCAGCCCGAATTTCACGCAGAGAAATCTCGTGACTTAAAGTGGTATAAAATAAAAAAATAATAAATATTTTTAAAATCTTACCATTGGTGAATCTTGGAGCTCTAGCTGAAGAATGAAAAAAAAAAAATTTTTTTTAAATGAATGTGGTGACTGTGAACAGGACAAGTTGCGGGTGTTCATGTTGGCCTGCCAAGATGACGAGACTGGAGGTTTCGCCGACAGACCTGGAGACATGGTAAATAGGAAGAGAGAAAAAACCCAAACTGTCTTTGTCTTTCTGGTCTGTCTGTCTGTCTGTTTCTTTGCCTGTCTGTCTGTCTCTCTGTCTGTCTGTCTGTCTGTCTGTCTTTCTTCTCCAAATCCTGCAAGCGGCCATGCTTTTTTTCTCCCATAGCTGTCAGTTTCCTCCTCGTTCAGCTGCTCTCAGCTGCTATCCATCCATTCCATCCCATCTCAGCTCAGCTGGTGTTAATTATTATAACAGGAACTGACCACACTTGGACTTGGTAAAAGGAAGGGGCAGGCTAGATTTAGCGTTCTTGACTGAGTGATGTTGGATTTGTGCGTTGTTTTATTTATTTATTTATTTATTCTTTTATATCGAGGATAATGGAATAAGCACTCATGTGCTTTTTTACATCCAGTTCCCCGAGTGTATGAGGTTTTGTAAATTAATTTTGTCATATGTTCCCTCCCCCTGGCACACAATGGCCTCCTACTCTTCCGGAAAAGCGGAACATGATTTAACGTGTGCGCAAGATGTTCTGCGTGCGTTCGAACATGGGGCCTCGGTTTATAGTCTCATCTGAAGGACTTTGACATTCAGTTCGACTGTCTGTCTGTCTGTCTGTCTTCTCCAAATCCTGCAAGCGGCCATGTTTTTTTCTCCCGTAGCTGTCAGTTTCCTCCTCGTTCAGCTGCTATCCATCCATCCCATCCCATCCCATCCCATCCCATCTCATCTGGGACCAGCTGGTGCTGATTTTAGCTAGAACTGACCACACTTGGACGTGGTAAAAGGAAGGGGCGCGCTAAATCTAGCGCTCTTGACCGAGTGATGATGGATTTCCGCGCTCCTTGCTTTTCTTATGCTTGACTGTATGTATATGATGATAATAATAATAATGATGATAATAAATGAAATTTGTATATCGCTATATCTTGCAAAGACAAATCGAAGCGCTTGTAAAGGTAAAATAAAGGAATAAAGGTTGCAATAAAGCCTTTTTTATTATTAAAGGTTTATCTTGCAGACACGTTAAATCCTGTTCCGCTTTTCGTAAGAGTAGGCCATTGTGTGCAGGTAGGAACAGATGACAGAATTTACAAAACTGCATACACACGGGGACTGGATGTAAAAAAAGCGCTTAAGTACTTATTCCGTTATCCTCGATATAAAAGAATGAAATAAAATTAAAATAAATAAAATAATATCTTGTATCTGCTAGTAATGATGCTGCCAGTTTGGGCTACACTCCGCATTTAGCTTCTGACTGATGTGTCTTCCAGTATTCTTTCCATATTCCACGAATCAGTTCATGATTAAAAAATTTTTTTTTAATATCAAATGTTATGGGTTATAACTACAAGACTCTTCTGATTTATAAAGGTACCTCTCCCCAAAGTTTTCGCTGAATATTCTGATCACGAATAGAGCAAAGACAACAGCACATTGTAAGTATAAGGAGCACATCAGAATGACTGACTGGTCAAAAGATGGAATTCAAGGAACAAACTTTCAGTCAGTGAATCAGTAGGCTGTTGTACGTCACTGGACTTCGCTCGGCCTTGGACAAAATCAGTCGACCATTGCTTTTTGGGTTGTTTGTTTGTTTTCCTCCTGGTTCCTAATCATCGCTTGAAATTTTCAGTACGGTGAAGCAAACTATTCAGATTTAGAGTTTCTCCACTGGATTTATGTGTGTGTGTGAGTGTGTTTGATTTTAATTGCTACAACTGTAGAAAATTGCATGCGGTGTCTTATGAAGACCAGTCACTTTTTACTATTTGTGTCGTGTTGGTAAATGAATATTTGGCCTTTGACCAATGAGAAACTAAAGAAAAGTATGGGTGACGTATTTCCTCTCCACATTTCCATTTCCTGTTGGCTGATTGAGATGCTGCAATATTTTTTGCAGTCAGATAATAAATTTGTTTATTTACTTGTTTATTTATTTGTTTTGTTATACCACTTTAAGTCACGGCAGATTTCTCTGCATGAAATTCAGGCTGCTCCCTGGGTAGAGTGCTTCACCACAATAGCAGCGTCACCCATTATGTTTTTTTCATTTTCTGTCTGCAGCTGTAATTGTTTCCCTATCAGAGTGGCTTTTTTCTACAGAATTTTGCCAAGAACAACTTTCTTGTTGTTGTGGGTTCTTTTAGATGGGCTAAATAATTTTGTGTAGCACACAGGACCTCGGTTTATTGGGTCTCACTGAAGACTAGCCTTATGGTTAGGATTGGCGCGAAATTTCGGGCCGTTTAATGAGGGGAACCACCAATACATTCAGACCCGACTTTCCCATTTCTATGGAGCAGTTACCTTAGACCGACGATCCATATGGCTATTGTGGATCATTGGACAGTTGTCAGCAATTAATTCCTAAATTAAAATTTTTTTGAAATGTGGCTTCAGATGACAAATCCAGCTGGACTTGTTTCAGGTGGACCCTTTCCACACCCTGTTTGGCCTGGCAGGGCTGTCACTGCTGGGTGACCCCGAGGTGCAGCCTGTGAATCCAGTCTACTGCATGCCTGAAAGCATCATACGGCGTCTGCGTCTGTCCATTTTCGAGGATGGCGACCATGCGTGATACTGCTCTGTGTTTGTGTGTGTGTGAGAAACTTTGCATGCGCGATGTGTGTGATTTTTTAAAAAAAGTTGAAGTTGGATGTACTGTTCCCCTGGTGGTGAATAGTAGCAGAGTTTTATGTCCAGTTTCTGTGGAGACAAATCGGGCCAAGTGTTGGGTTACGTGTAGGTGAAATTTTTGTTCGTTTGGTTTTTTTGGTATGTTGGGATTACTGAAATTGTGAAGCACAAGAGCTTGTGCAAATCTACATTTCATCCAGAATTGGGATGTTTAATTTAATTTGAATGAAAGCGCTGTTCTTCATAGAAAGCGCAAGCTAAACTCGAGACAGCCCATGAAATTGGAAACACCAACAACCAAAAATAAGGAATTTTGGTCGTCGTGGTGTCTTTAAGCGCTTCGATTTGTTTCTTTTACAAGATTCAGCGCTATATAAATTCCATATATCATTATTATTATTGTCAAATGCTCGGCCATCAACTATTTGTCGATGGTCTGAAATAATAAAGAAATATAAAATGACAGGAGAAGCGAAAAATAACTGCAAGGAGAGCAGGACTTGCGGATCTCTGGAGAAGATTCCTCCATATGGTAAATGTTTAGGCTCTTAATTTCTCATACAGGATGAAAAGTCAAAGGGGGAGATAGGACGAGTGAGGAAGGCCAGTTTTGTGACCGCTAGAATTGTAAACGCACCACTCCAGGACCTCAACAACAACAAAAAATATATATATATATTATAATATATATATATATATATATATATAAAAGAATGAAGATGGAAGAAAACTCGGAAAGCAGTTTGAGAAAGAATTCAAAACTCTTGGTAGGCCAAACCATGAAGTCAGCTTATCCGAAAGTCATAAGTGTTCTACATTCGGATCCCCAAATTTTGGGGGGGTTTGTTTTGCTAGTTTTGGCTTTTTTGTTTTGTTTTGGTTTTTTTGTTCATTCCTTGGCTAGAACTCCAAGGTTGAGATTTTACATTTGTGACAATTTTTGTTTAAAAAAACCACTGTTAAGGTAGCCGCATTCCGACTGCAGGGATTGAATAAATGTATTGAAGAATTGGGGGATCTTGTGATGAACATTTTGGAAAAAACAAGCTGGTCCAGTTGTACAGCGGTTAGAACATTGAGCTGGCAATCTGACGACCGGGTTCGATTCCCATTCAAGGGGATATTTTCCCCTGGAGTTAACATCAGTGCAGACTCCACTCTCCCCCAAAAGTCCTTCGGATGAGACTATAAACCGAGGCCCCCGTGTGCGAAACGCACGCACAGAACATCTTGCGCACACGTTAAATCCTGTTCCGCTTTTTGTAAGAGTAAGCCATTGTGTGCCGGGGGGGGGGGAACAGATGACAAAATTGACAAAACCGTATACACACGGGGACTGGATGTAAAAAAAAAAAAGCACACAAATGCTTATTCCATTATCTTCAATATAAAAGAATGAAATATTAAAAAATAAATAAATAAAAAACTTAGCTGAGATGCTATGGTATGCGGATGAAGAAAACATTCCTGCTTTTCACCTGCTTCTTGCTTTAGGCAAAACTTACGATGGTAGTTATTATGAGTAGCATTTGACTGTGTCTTCTGTCGATATATATAATTATTGTTTTGTCAAGGTTTGGGATAATTTTAAAAAATTGACAGCATGGTCTGTCGATATATTGTTTTGTCGAGTTTTGGGATGATTTTTAAATACGTATGAACTGATGCTAGGAGGTGACATGGGTGTGCATGTGTATGTTATGTGCGTGTGTGTGCCCGTGAGTGAGTGAGTGAGTGTCTGTATGGATATAATGAGCTTACTGAGGTGATTGCAGGAGGAGTACAAAATGTGCATGTTTTCGGTAAAAGACTGCAGTATTTTATTGTCTGATAAAGGATCATCGTGACGATTATAATACAGCAAGTGTTTTCACGTCTACATTATTTGAATGTTTTTTTTCTTTCACTATGTGACATCTTTTCACATTACACCATCATATTATTCGAAGTTACCTTTCTATATATAATAGATATGTTGCCCAGTGTGCGTTTGTGGTTATCAAGCAACATGAATGAAGTGCAATCATTGTTCTTTTTTTATTGTTTGTTTGTTATGATTATTCTTTAGCATTATGGGTGTTGAGTTACGCTTTGATAAAGGGTGTTCATCTGCTTAGCAATGTTCTTGCGCTTGTGTAATTTGAATGGAATGGTCTGCAGATAGTTATCTTTACAAGATTCAGTGCTATACAAATTCCATATGTTATTATTATTATTGTTACCATCATCATTATTATTATCACCATTATCATTGGAAAATCCGACTTCATCTGAATGCTATCATTAGCAGACAAAAGATTTTGCTTTATCACATGCTATCATTTAAAGGATTAAAAAAAACAAACCCTGTAACGAACACCTTTCCTGTATTGGAGCAAAAACATTGCCTTGTCTATGCGAGTGATGACATTGAATGTTGAAAACTTTCTCCCCCCACAACATTCTCATTCAGTTTTCGCTGCATTCTGAATCTGCTGAATTTCAACTATTCTGGTCTGAGGCACAAGCTGCAAATCCAGCATAACTCAGTCAAGGGTCCAGGGCCCAGTGCTAAAATCAGCCCCTTCCTTTTACCAAGTCCAAGTGTGGTCAGTTCCTGCTATAATTAGCACCAGCTGGGATGGGATGGAATGGATAGTAGCTGAAAGTGGGGGTAACTGACAGCTGTGGGGGGTTCGGGCTTTTAAAATTTTTTTTTAGAAAGGCTCCTTTTACATGTATGATTACATTGAGCTATTAAAACAAGAACAAAACTTTTTTTTGAAATCTTTTTTACTGCATAGTTTTTGACACAGGTTATGTTTAATATGTCTGCCTGAGTATGGTATTGTATATTGTTATAATCGTATACTAAGTCACGGCAGATTTCTCTGCGTGAAATTCGGGGATGCTCTCCCCTGGGGAAGAGCGCGTCCGCCACAAGAGCAGCGCCACCCACTTTTTTTTTTTCTTTTCTTTTTCCAGTCTGCAACTGTATTTGTTTCCCTGGTGTTGTTGTAGCATGTTCCTGAGCTTAATACCATTGGGAGGAGGGGGGTGTCACCCAAAATATGCACTCTCTCACCTTACCTGGAAATCACTCGACAAATGAACTGCAAAACTGCATACATGCGGGGACGGGATGTAAAAAAGCACATATGTGCTTATTCCATTATCCTCGATATAAAAGAAAAAAATAAATTAAAAAAATAAAACTGCAACGTAAAAACGAATTTCTGAAAGGTTCAGATTAATTTTGCCTGCATTTGGCCAAAAGGTTTTAAACTTTTTTTTGGGGGGGGGGAAAAGGGGGAGTAGGGATAACTCCCTTATTTTAAATTTCCCTTCAGGGATGTTTAAATTTAAAAGTATTTCGACTTGCTTTCGGGCCCCCCTTGGAGCCTGTTTTAGTTTTGCAGAATTTTTTCGATTTTTAACGTGGATTTTTTTGGGAATCGTAGATCGTCGCTGACAAGCTGAGGGGGGGTGGGGGGGTAATGTTCCCGTTTTTTTTGGGGGATGGGTGAGGGGTTTGGGGAGGTAGAATTTGGGGGGGGGGGGGGGGGGGGGGGGTGGGGGGGGGGGGGGGGGGGGGGGGTCTCTTGTTCTGATTTTGAAACCTTGAATAAATGAGAAAAATAATATAAAAAAATAAATAGCACTCGCTTTCCCCCCCCCAAAAAAAAAAAAAAAAAAAAAAACGGTTTTCGAGCGGATTACCAGTTGGAGGGGTGGACCATTTGCACCTTGGCTTCAGTACATTTCCCCCCAGTTCACCACGTAAATGGGTACCTGCCCCTTTGGGTTGGGGAAGGTTTTAAAGCAGCGAGGGAGAGGAGATGGGCGCCCCCCTCAAATGTGGCCTAAGAAGTGAGTCTTTTGAGCCTCCCCCCTACGCCCTTATGGGGTTTGGGACCCCTTTTCCCCCTTTACCTAGAATAAATGAACGGATTGTGTGTGCAAGCTAAGTTTAGACTCGGAAGACAAGAGAAGGTAGGAAATCACACAACCAAAACACCTGTGAGAGAGAAATGTGTACCAACAAGAAACATGTACAGACAGAGAAACATGCTGATTGTTCAGAAAAGTGTACAAAACATTTAAAAGACATAGACGTGTACAGACAGATTACTGAGACACTACTTGTTGAAGTCTGAAGTCCTATGTTGCCGCCAGTCCACCTGTTAACTTTATTCATGGAAATCATTCATAACTTTACACATCATTCATTTATCTAATGAAATTCGATTATAACTTTACGCCTCATTCATGTATTTCATGAAAAATCAATAAAGTTTGGGAAAAAAATCATATAAGGGAAAATCAATTGTACTTTATTTAAAAAATCAATCATAGTGAATGTATAAAAAATCATTCATAGCTTTATTTGGGGGCATAGAAATCATTCATAGCTTTATTAGGCATAAAAACATTCATAGCTCTAGACAAGAAATCATTCAAGCTTTATTTTAAGGCATAGAAATCATTCATACCCTTATTTTGGCATAGAAATCATTCATAGCTTTGCTTGGGATAGAAATAATCATCTTTATTGGCATAGAAATCACACATACTCTTAGGCTAAATCTTGATAGCTTTACTTACTGAAATCATTCATGGCTTTTATTGGCGAAATCACCACATATATTGGGAAAAAAATCATTGATAGCTTACTTGGGCATAGAAATCATTCGGGCTTTACTTAGGATAGAAATCATTCATACTTTATTAGGATAGAAATCATTCATTTTTTTACTTAGGCAAAAAATCTTATAGTTACTTAGCATGAATCATTCAGGCTTTATTAGGAAAAATCATTCAAAATTTATTGGGCTAGAAATCTTCATAGTTTACTTGGGCATAAAATCTTTCATACTTTATTAGCATAGAAAATATTCTTAGTTTTACTTAGGAAGAAATCTTTCATAGCTTTATTAGGCATAGAAATATTATAGCTTTACTTGGGCATAAAAAATCATTATAGCTTTACTTAGGCATAAAAATCATTCATAGCTTTATTGGCTAGAAAATCATTCATAGCTTTTTTAAAGGCTAGAACATTCATAGTTTTTCTTAAGGCATAGAAATCATTCACAGAACTATAGGTATAGAAATCATTCATGCTTTACTTAGACATAGAAATCATTCTAGCTTTACTTGGGCATAGAAATCTTCCAGAATACTTAGGTATAGAATCATTCATAGCTTTATTGACATAAAAATCATTCATAGCTTTATTAGGCATAGAAATCAACCATAGCTTTAGACAAGAAATCATGACACTTTACTTAGGCAGAATTCATTATAACTTTATTTAAGCAAAAAAAATCTTCATAGTTTACTTAAGCATGAAATCAACCATGCTTTAGACACAAAAAATCAATCCTTATTTAGTGCACGGAAAATAATTCATTAAAATGACACCTAGCACAATCAAATATTTTGTAATGCACAGTATCAACCACCATTTCTTTCCCCTTTTAGAGTTAGGTGGAACATTACTCAAAGGTACAAACACTTTATTCATTCCATATTGTTCCACCCCTCCCCCAAAACGCCCGATTATCAGGGCTGCTTCACCTCATTTACTTTTAGTCGCCAAGAATGTCACTTCAAGTTCAAACCAACCCTTCACAGTCAAATATCCAACCCATCAATCTAAAAACATTTAAAAAAAAAAAATAATATAAAGGAATTTATATAGCGCGAATCTTGAAAAAAACAAAAAAATCGAAGGCCCCGACCCAGTACTAAATTATTTCATTCCTTACAACCAGTAAAACCATGCTGTGCTGAGGATGCCAGCCATTTCGCTCAATATACCATACCCAAGTTACATAAATGCACATGAAAATAAAAAAGTTAACAAAAATAGACAGTAAAAAGTGCCATACGGGCCAAAAAACAAGTGCAGAAAGGACATGCAGTGTCCATCCCAGTACTTATAATAAATATCACTTCCCTGATCGCCAGAACAAAAAAGAACACACAGGCAAAATGTCATACAATGAAAAAAAGAGCATTTGAAAGATCTGCTTGGAAGAAAAAAAAAAAAGGCAGGAAAATGGACTGTGAAGGCAGAAAATAAAAGAAATGTCAGGAAGGTCAGGGGAAAAAAAAAGAAGAAGAAAAAAAAAGAGTGACAGAAAGAGGAAATTTGTGCACAGAATTTTCAGATGTGTTTATAAAGGAAAGGGCCCTGGCATCCCCCCGAAAGGCATGTACATATTTTGGGTTGGATTAAAGTTTTGAAAAGCGGGGACGACTATGGGGACTTCACAGTCGTGAAAAAAGATTTGATGAAAAAATCTCAAATAATGCATGCATATTCAACTTACGAAATCAAATCCGATCATCTAAAATATTTTTTTAAAAAAAAAAAAAAAAAAAGTTTTTTAAAAAAAAAAAAACAAGACACCCCACTTTTCTAACTTTTTTACATTTTTTTTTTGTGTGTGCGCAAGCTGCGTTGTGTGTTAGTGTGCACAAGACATGCAGTGAGCATGCATAACCCCCTGTTCAGACGGAAAGGGGAACTATAAAAAAATATTTAATCAAAAGGTTTATAAAGAAAAAACTCAACCCCATAAGAAAAAGTCACTGTGTTCTGTTTATTTTTTTTTTGTTTTGTTTTTTGTTGGTTCAAAAAAAAAATGTTGGGAAAATTGTTTTTGTATTGTTTTATCTCGTATAAATTCAACAGAAACAAAATGTCTGCTTCAAGTTCTATCTTTAGTCTTTATAAAATTCTACAATTCATGAAATAACATTTTGGGATCAGACAGAGACATGGGAATTATCTCGAAACTTTGGAAAATTGGAAGTTATTACATTTTTAACCATGTGAGGGAAGCACTCCGTTTATAACAAACAATCCCACCTTAACACTCCTGGTGCGAGTACTCACAATACCAACACTGCTCATCATGAACAATTTTTTTAAAACACAAGCACACACCACACACACCTTAACTGCTTACAGAATAAATACTACCGCTTTTAAAAAAACAACAACAAAACACATAAACTGGTCAGCTTGCCCATCAAAACTGCTCATTCACAGATCCACAGACTTGAGATAAAACCGAAAAATACAGCCAATAATGATTCAGCGAAATCCACTGAAAATTGAGCCGAAAATGCAGAATATCGAGGAGAAGGAGGAAGGTGGAGGGTTTTTTTTTTTTTTGGGGGGGGGCTGGTAAAAAATAGACAAATCACAATAACAAACATGATGATTTACCTGCAAATGAAGGCCCTATGTTCCAAAGGGAATGAAGGTGTCTGGCAAGTTAAAAATAAATTTTTAAAAAAGGTGGGGAGGTGGGGTTAAGAGGAAAAATAATCAAGCCTCCTGTTAACAGTGTGAATGGGGAAAAAAAACTGAGCAGGTTAGAGAGAAAAACAAAACGATGAAAAAAAGAAAAGAAAAATAAAACTTAAGGCAAAGAAATCATTCATAGCTTTACTTAAGCATAGAAATCAACCATAGCTTTAGACACAGAAATCAATCCTTATTTAGTGCACAGAAAATAATTCATTCATAATGATCACCTTAGCACAATCAAATATTTTTGTAATGCACAGTATCAACCACCAGTTCTCTTCTCCTGTGTAGAGTTAGGTGGAACAGTTACATCACAGGTACAACACACTTTCATTCATTCCATATTGTTCACACCCCTACCCACCACAAATCGCCAGAACAAAAAAGAACACACAGGCAAAATGTCATACAATGAAAAAAAGAGCATTTGAAAGATCTGCTTGGAAGAAAAAAAAAAAAGGCAGGAAAATGGACTGTGAAGGCAGAAAATAAAAGAAATGACAGGAAGGTCAGGGGAAGAAAAAAGAAGAGAGAAACAAAGAGTGACAGAAAAGAGGAAATTTGTAGCACAGAATTTTCAGATGCTGTTTATACGGAAAGGGCCCCTGGCATCCCCACGAAGGCATGTACATATTTGCGATTGGATTAAAGTATGAAAATGCGGGCACGAGCTATGGCGGACTTCACAGTCGTGAAAGAAAGATTTGATGAGAAAAATGCATCAAATAAATGCATGCATATTCAACTTACGAAATCAAATCACGATCATCTAAAATATTATTTTAAAAAATAAAAAAAAAGTTTTAAAAAGAAAAAACAAGACACCATCACTGTCTCTAACTTTATTATCATTTTATTTTGTGTGTGCGCAAGCATGCGTATGTGTGTTCATGTGTGCACAAGCACATGCATGTGAGCATGCATAACCCATGTTCAGACGGAAAGGGAAGCTATAAGAAAGTATTTAATCAAAGGCTTCATAATGAAACACTCACACCTCATCATAACGAAATAGTCACTGTGTTCTTGTTTATTATTTTTTTGTTTTGTTTTTTGTTGGTTCAAAAAAAAAATGTTGGGAAAATTGTTTTTGTATTGTTTTATCTCGTATAAATTTCAACAGAAACAAAATGTCTGCTTCAAGTTCTATCTTTAGTCTTTATAAAATTCTACAATTCATGAAATACATTTTGGGATCAGACAGAGACATGGGAATTATCTCGAAACTTTGGAAAATTGGAAGTTATTACATTTTTAACCATGTGAGGGAAGCACTCCGTTTATAACAAACAATCCCACCTTAACACTCCTGGTGCGAGTACTCACAATACCACACTGCTCATCATGAACAATTTTTTAAAACACAAGCACACACACACACACCTTAACTGCTTACAGAATAAATACTACCGCTTTTTAAAAAAACAACAACAAAACACATAAACTGGTCAGCTTGCCCATCAAAACTGCTCATTCACAGATCCACAGACTTGAGATAAAACCGAAAAATACAGCCAATAATGATTCAACGAAATCCACTGAGAATTGAGCCGAAAATGCAGAATATCGAGGAGAAGGAGGAAGGTGGAGGGTTTTTTTTTTTTTGGGGGGGGGGGGGGCTGGTAAAAAATAGACAAATCACAATAACAAACATGATGATTTACCTGCAAATGAAGGCCCTATGTTCCAAAGGGAATGAAGGTGTCTGGCAAGTTAAAAATAAATTTTTAAAAAAGGTGGGGAGGTGGGGTTAAGAGGAAAAATAATCAAGCCTCCTGTTAACAGTGTGAATGGGGAAAAAAAACTGAGCAGGTTAGAGAGAAAAACAAAACGATGAAAAAAAGAAAAGAAAAATAAAACAAACCTTCTGTTATCTTATAGTGGGAATGGAAAAAAATAACAAGCAAGTTAGAAAGACAGGAAAACAAAAATGAAAAAAAAAAAAAAAGGGAGAAAAAAATCAAGCCTCCTGTAACAATCTTAACTCATTTTACAGTCTAGACATGAACAATCCGTAGGCAGCGATATGACTTGTACAACGGTGCCTTTGTACAATAGTAGGTATGATCTTTGTACAATACTGTAGCTATGACCTTTGTACAACAGTGTAGCTATGACCTTTTGTACCACATGACCTTTGTACAACAGTGCAGCTATGACCTTTGTACAACAGTTGCTATGACCTTTGTACAACCGACCTTTGTACAACAGTATCTATGACCTTTGTACAACACTAGCTATTACCAAAGTCTTTGTTTCACGATCTCAGTTAAAATGCAGAAGCCTTTACAAAAAAACTTTTTAAAAGCTTTACAAGTGCATGATAATTACATTAAAAAAAGTGGATATATATTTCATTTTACAGCAAACGGAACAGATATTTAAAAAAAAAAATCATGATGACGTTAATCATTCGCATGAACACCACATACTCGCCTTCATGTGTACAAGTACATACACACATATTACATGATTATACAAGTGCGTAATTGCATGCCCTTGGCAAACAGCAACTGATGGTTATATAGTGACCCTCCACCCCAAAATGAGTTGCATGGCACCTGGCCCACTTTTTCCACTAGGAGCAAGTTTAGGCTGATGAGGGAGGTCAGGTTGTCGATGTTGAGATTTCGATCGATAATAAAACGATAAGCTTTCTTCTAACTTGTACTTGGAAGTATCAAGGAGGATGGGACAGCCTAGTGGTTAGAACATTGCGCTCGCAATCTGACGACCCGGGTTCGATTCCCGCTCAAGGGGGATATTTTTTTCCCCTGGAGTTAACAACATCAGTGCAGACTCCACTCTCCCCAAAAGTCCTTCGGATGAGACTATAAATCGAGGTCGTGTGTGCGAACGCACGCAGGACATCTTGCGCACACGTTAAATCCTGTTCCGCTTTTTGTAAGAGTAGGCCATTGTGTGCAGGTGGGAACAAATGACAGAATTGACAAAACCACATACACACGGGGACTGGATGTAAAAAAGCACATAGGTGCTTATTCTATTATCCTCGATATAAGAATTTAAAAATAATAAAGGCCTAATTCTGTTTCCTTTCGCTTAAAAAAACACATTCAAAAACACTCAAACCCCCCTCATCACCAGTTTTTCAATGACATTATAATTATACCACAAGACTTCTCAAAGAGATGGTATAGTGAGTCAATCAACAATTTTCTTCTGTAAATTCAACAAGACATTGATTGATTTATCCACTTAAAAAGAAAAAAACAAAACAAAACTTTCTGATCAGGGTTATCTTCCATGATGAATCAGGAAGTGTTGCAGCCAATCGAGATTAAGGGTTTTTTTCGGAGGGGGGGGGGGTTGGGTTTTTTAAGAGACTTATAAAAATCAGCAGATGATGGGTATTTTTGTTGCTGTTAAAACAAAAAAATTGTACACATTGTTTCATGACAATTTGACAACCATTTTTTTAAATTTCAATTTTTACCATTAAAATTTTGAGGATTCTGAATCAATTTTAATTACTTTCGTCCAAAACGTTGACGACTGTGAAAACTTTGAGAAATGGGTCACAAAATTCCAGAACTTTCCACTCAGATCTTATTTGAATCCTGCTTCTATATTTACAGTGCAGTCTCCACTCTCCCCAAAAGTCCTTTGGATGAGACTATAAACCGAGGTCCTGTGTGCGAACGCATGTAGAATATCTTGCGCACACGTTAAAATCTGACCAGAAAAGTAGGCCATAGTGTGCCCGTGGGAACGGATGACAAAATTGACAAAACTGCACACACACGGGGACTGGATGGAAAAAAAGTACATGATTGCTTATTCCATTATCCTTGAAATAAAAGAATAAATAAATATATGGATACGGATGTGAAGTTGATACAGTTTTTTTCCCTGTGTACTTAACAGAAAACACACTCTGCAGTATTCCCTATAACAAATACACACACTGCGCGAAATTTTTATAGTGTGTCCCTTCCCCCAAAGAATACACAAGCTTCTTATGGATGTCTCAAATTACACACAAGGTTTTTGTTGTTGTTGATGGGGTTTTTTTTAGTATGTAGCCAAAAAAGTTTGTGGAAAGAAACCTACACAAGTTTCTTTGTTGTGTGTGTGTAGCAAACGGACCAAAATTTGTTGTTATCACATTTGTCTCTATCACATAAATCTCAAAGCAAAAAAAAAAGTTTACAATTCAAGACACGAGATGACAAACTCAGTATTTATTTTGCTAATAAACAGGTCAGGAATTAAAAACTTGTCACGCACAATAGCCATCTACGTCTGTCAGAACTTGAGGTATATAACTGATGCCTGGCTGGCTGGCTGGCTTTGACCAAATCCATAAACAGAAAATAACAAAAACAATATAACTCGCACTACCATGACAACTTACATACAGAAGATGACTGATGCTATTCTGCAGAATATAAACAGAAAATAACAAAAACAATGTCACTCACACCATCACGGTTACACGTGTACAAATTATGAAGCTATTCTGTAGAATATAAACTCAAAACAAGCCATCATAATTCAAAAAGAATATAAACATAAAATAATTCTGCTAAAAAGAAAAAATGTTCACAACAAACTGAAACAGAAAAAAATCGCCCAAAAATCACAGTCAAAGCAAGGCCATCAACAAATTAACCACTAACTGCCATGAAGTGTTGCCTTTTTTTTTTTTTTTGCACGTCTGTATGGCAGAGCAAAACCATGATTTTTATTTAGATTTACCATCTCTGCTCTGAGTAGTAAAAGTAAAGGTGTCCCATAACCTATCATGTCGTAGGGGAGCGAGGCATCAGAGACCTCACTTCTCTAGGGGCCAGCATGTTGAGGGTGGCGCCCATCTCCTCTCCCTCGCTGCTTTACCTTCCCTGACCCTTAAAGAGGGCAGGTACCCATTCACAGCTGGGGGACTGTGCTGAAGCCAAGGTGCGCAAACGGTCGGTCACCCATCCACTTGGTAACCACGCTCGATGCTGCTTAACCTTAGTTTGAGGAAAGTGAGCACTGTGACCACTGAGCTATCCCATCCCCAGTGAGCTGCAAGTACATAAAATAAATGAAGGTAAATACTATTTTCTACCTGTTCTAGAAAATTAATGTACCCCCCACCAATGGTGAGATTTTTTTTTTGCCTATACATACGCGACCGCGGTTTTTTGCCCACCGTTAAGGTAGCCACATTCCGACTTCAGGGACAAAAAAGGAATTTTTAACACACACACTGTCAGCATTTTTACTAGTTTTGTTTTCAAACAAACTAGACTGCATTTGTGCCAACCCCCCCTCCCCCCCCCCCCCCCCCCCCCCCCCCCTCCCCCACTTCCTTCCCCCATGTAATAACAAAGAGTGGAAAGAATTCTTTTCATTATCTCAGCCAACAGCTGGAAAGAAACTAGCACCCATGTCTCTAGTGAAGGGCGGGTGGGAAGAGTTTGGATTCAAACAGGGATTAAACCTACACTAATTACAAGCAAATGTGATGCTCCGCCACGAAATGAGTCGCTTTGCACCTGACCCACTTTTTCACTAGGAGCCTTTTTTTTTTAAGGCAGGTGGGGGTCAGGTTGTCGATTTTGAGATTTCAATTGATTATAAAATTATCAACTTTCTTCTACTTGGTAATAAAGTATTAAGGCGTAATTTTGTTTTCCTTTTTCGCTTTAGAAACCCATTTGAAAACATCCAAGCCAAGCCCTCATTCTGACCACCTATTAATAAGTCAATTTCTCATGTTGTGACTTTCTGTAGTCCATCATTTCAATTTGTACTAACTTTTCATAGCAATGTCCGATCTAGAACCTGTTTTCTGTATTGAATAGCTTATTCATTGCAGATCATGTTAATAACTAAAAATTGACCTTCGATGCAATGCGATTCCTTATTCCACATTTGTGAACATTGCCAACACGCAAATGCTGATTTCAGGAATGTTGAATAACAGTGCAAACACACTAACTCTTTAAAGAAAGTTTTTCTTTCTTTCAGATACGGCAAGCAAAACCACAAACAAACAAACAATGGATAGTGGAGGGAGGGGGATAAATGGAGGGAAAAAAGGAGGAGTGGGGGTGATGGAGGAGGATCAATCAATCAATGAAAAAACAGGCTCCCTTCTTCCCACAGCGCGCAAATCCGGCATAACTCAGTCGAGGGTCCAGGGACCGGTGCTAAAATCAGCACCCCCCTTCCTTTTTACCAAGTCCATGTGCGGTCAGTTTCTGCTACAATTACCACCATATATTATGGGATGGAATGGACAGCAGCTGAGAGGAGCTGAAAGTGGGAGAAACTGACAACAACCGTGTCCAAAATCCAATCCAACGATACCGTTTACAGCCCCGCCGACCACAGAGGCCATATCAGGGTTATCACCTTGCGCATGGTTTAAAATTCAGATCCAAACTGTGCAATAAATTTTAATATGCACACATGAAAGTAAAAACTAAAAGACTTTATTGCTGCTTTGTAGATTTTCAGAAAGCGTTTGATAATGTGTGGCACGAGGGTCTTCTTATAAAGTTAAACGAAATAGGAATAACAGGCAAAACTTTTAATGTCATTAAAAACATGTATTCCAATGCAACAATATTTACAAAAATACGAGGCAAACACACAGATGAAATCATAGTCAGAAAAGGGGTACATCAGGGAAATACATTAAGTTCTACATTATTTAATGTATATGTCAATGATATAGTTCAATATACTGATGAGAAAGATTCGCCATATATAACCGCAAAAGACAGAATTCCTTGTTTACTCTATGCTGATGACCTGGCATTGCTATCAACAACCAAAATAGGTCTTCAAACTAAACTGAACAAACTGCAAGAATACTGTTCTAATTGGGGTTTAAAGATAAACAAAACAAAAACAAAGGTAATAGTCTTTACGAGATCACCTCCTAAAAGTCCAATTCATTTTAAATGTGGAGAGCATGTAATTGAAACAGTAGAAACTTATAAATATCTAGGTGTCGTTTTTCATCAGAACGGGAAATTTCAAGCAACACAAGAACATTTAGTAAAACAAAGCAACAAAGCAATATACGCCTTTAAAAGAGCAATTCATGGACAAAATTTAAAGACTACTATAATAATGCGTTTATTCGACTCACTGATAACCCCTGTTTTAACCTATGGAGCAGAAGTTTGGTTTCCTTTTTGTTTTAATGGGGAGACAGAGCTTAATATTGATAAACTGTTCAAGGCATGCTTATCCAATCAGTTTTTGTATGAGAAATTCCATGTAAAATTTTGTAAACAAATGATAGGAGTTCATAAAAAAGCATTAGTACTACCCACTTTGGGTGAATTAGGGAGATTTCCACTGACCCTTAAAATCATATGCCAGATAATATCCTTTTGGATTCATTTGACAGAATCAAAACCAGACTCTTATATTAGAATAGTATACGATTATTTGTATCAGAATAATACACACGATAAATGGATAAACACAGTGAAAAATATTCTGTACACAATTGGATTCAAACATGTCTGGAAGAACCAAAGCACTCTTAATGTTCATCGGTTGAGTTATGCTGTTAGAAGAAACTTGAGGACATGTATAAAACATTTTGGATCTACCAAAAGAAAGAATTTGCAAAACTAAAATTTTATGATTTTGCTACCAAAGAATACAGATTGGAACCATACTTAGTAAACTATGAAAACAAAACTCATAAGAAGACATATTGTAAATTTCGCACAAGCTGTCACAATTTAATGATAGAGAAAGGGAGACACCAAAATATATCCAGAGAGGACAGAAAATGTAGACACTGTAACAAAATTGAAGATGAATTTCATTTACTTGATGAATGCATTTTATATGATGAACTCAGAAATAATTTGTTATTAAAAATCAAAACGAAAGACAAAGAACGCAAAAACTGTGTACATAAATTAAGTGACATAATCACAGTTGATATATATCAAGCAGATATCATCAGATATGTGTATGAGTGTTTTGAAAAGAGAGAAAAAGAGAAGTAAAATACATGTTTTTAGTGTACATCACTTTTAGCCAAAATAGATAATAATTATAGTTGATGTTTTTGTTGTGTCAAATAAGTCTACATGATTTAAATGGCAATAAAATATTCTGAATCTGAATCTGAATCTTCTGAATCTTCATGAAATGAATCGCATTACACCCGATCCGCTTTTTTCCCGTTAGGAGCCTTTTTTTTTTTTTTTAGGCAGATGGGGCTCGTGTTGTCGATTTTGAGATTTCGATAGATTGATAGAAGTATTTAAGGCGTTTCTTCTACCTTGTACTGAAGTATTAAGGTAAATGTTTCGTTTCCTTTTACTTTAAAAATGCTCTTCTTTCGTTCCTTGTTATCAACGCTCTGGTCAACTGTAAGGGTCAACCATAAGGGTCAACCATAAGGGTCAACCATGAGGGTCAACCATAAGGGTCAATGTAAGGTCACCGCACTATACAGACACCCCACCCCCTTACCTTTCCTCATAATTGCTGACGATGATTCATTTTTGCAATAACATCATGCAAATTTTAAAAAAAACAACCAAACTAACAAAAAAACCCAACAATTCTTCTCATGCAAAAATCATCATAGTAAATCTCAACAAACAAACAAAAACAAAAAAACCCACCACACAAACTCTTTTCGTTTTGCATAATAACGACGACAACAAAAACGACGACGTTTCATCCCGCCTTGAATTTTGCCAGCGAGTGCTGTTGCTGTTGCTGTTGTTGCTGTTGCAGCGCGCGCATCTGGCGCCGCGACCTCCACACCTTGATGGAGTTGTCGTCGCTGGCGGTGATGAGCATCTCCTGGTCGTGGGGGTTAAAGGCCACGCTGTTGACCACGTCGCTGTGGGGGAAGCAGTGGAGGTGGATGCCGTAGTGGCGATCCCACAGATACCCACGCCGGTCTTCTGCTCCGCTGCAGCAGATACGTGTTTATTGTTGTATTGGTGGTGGTGGTGGTGGTGTTGGTTGTGGTGGTTGGTTGGTGGTGGTGTTGTTGGTTGTGGTGGTTGGTTGGTGGAGGTGGTTGGTTGGTGTTGGTTGGTTGGTTGGTGGTTGGTTGGTTGGTGGTGGTGGTTGGTGGTTGTGGTGGTGGTGGTGTTAGTGGTGATGGTGGTGGTGGTGGTGGTGGTGGTGGTGTGCAGCAGATAATTTTTATGTGTACGTGGGGGGTTGGTGGTGGTGGTGGTGGTGTTGGTGGTTGGTGGTTGGTTGGTGGTGGTGGTGGTGGTTGGTTGGTTGGTGGTGGTGGTGGTGGTGGTTGGTGGTTGGTTGGTGGTGGGGGTGGTGGTGGTGGTGTTGGTTGGTTGGTTGTGGTGGTGGTGGTGGGGTGTTGGTGGTTGGTGGTGTGTGGTTGGTGTTGGTGGTGGTGGTTGGTTGGTGGTTGGTGGTGGTGGTGGGTGGTGGTGTTGTTGTGTGGTGGTGGTGGTGGTGTTGTTGGTGGTGGTGGTGGTGTTGTTGTTGTTGGTGTTGTTGTTGGTGGTGTTGTGTGTGTTGTGGTGGTGGTGGTGGTGGTGGTGTGTTGTTGGTGTTGGTGGTGGTGGGTGGTGGTTGTGTGGTGGTGTGGTGTTGTTGGTGTTTGTTGTTGGTGTGGTGTTGTTTGTTGTTGTTGGTGGTGGTGTGTGTTGTGGTGGTGGTGTGGTGGTGTTGGTGTTGCTTGGTGGTGGGTTGTGGTGGTGTTGGTGTTGCGTGGTGGTGGTGTTGGTGTTGTTGTGTTGGTGGTGTATGTTGCTGTGTGGTGTTGTTGTTGCTGTGTGTTGTTGTTGTTGTGTGGTAGTGGTGGTGGTTTTGTTGTTTGTGTGGTGTTTGTGTGTTGTGGTGTTTGTTGTTCTTGTTGATGGTGGTGTGTTGTGTGGGTGTTGGTGGTGGTGTTTTTTAGTGCGTTCTCCAGCTTAACACTCTGTGGGGGGTCAGTCACCCAG
Source organism: Rapana venosa (assembly GCA_028751875.1). Lineage (NCBI taxonomy): Eukaryota > Metazoa > Mollusca > Gastropoda > Neogastropoda > Muricidae > Rapana > Rapana venosa. The sequence goes on along the minus strand of CM054167.1, from coordinate 30,681,470 downwards.
AACGTTCACTCTCGACTTGCTCATCCATCCCACCTAGAGAATCACTATATGTGAGATTGAAATTGTGCAATGAATGAGAAGTTTGCGTGTATGACTGGGTTTTTTTTAAAGTACCTTGCCCATGTAGGCAGCCATACTCCGACTTCAGAGGATTTTTTTTTTTATCCTTTACAGAGAGTGGAGGTTTTTGTTATGTTAAGAGCTTGTCATGGCTGAAGGCAATCTCAACACATTTTACAACATAACGTTTTAGTGTAGGCCTTGGCACTTAGCTGACATCAATAACTGACACAGCTTTTGGCCTGGGCCAATTTTTAAGCATGACAAGATATATATATATATTTTATATCTATCTATATATATAGATATCTCTATATATATGTGTGTATATATTTTATATATATTATATATATATACATATATATATATCGGTATTAAATGTGTATGTGTTCTTTTTGAAGAATCACAAAATTTGCTATACTAAAGTGATGAGGAATAATATCAATAACAATGATGATATGGAATTGACATAGCGCTGTCCATAAATCCAAGCACTAGCATACAGCCTATTCTTACACATGCAAGGGGGACGGGATAGCCTAGTGGTCAGAACACTGTGCTTGCAATCCGACGACCCGGGTTCGATTACCGTTCAAGGGGGATATTTTTCCCTGGAGTTAACATCAGTGCCGGCTCCACTCTCCCCAAAAGTCCTTCGGATGAGACTATAAACCGAGGCCCTGTGTGTGAATGCACGCAGAACATCTTGCGCACGCGTTAAACCCTGTTCCACTTTTTGTAAGAGTAGGCCATTGTGTGCTGGTGGGAATGGATGACAAAATTTACAAAACCGCATACACACGGGGACTTGATGTAAAAAAAACACATAAGCGCTTAATCCATTATTCTCGATATAAAAGAATAAATAAAATAAATAATAAAATAAATAAACCCATCACAAATAATGTTAACAAATTGAAATTCAAAGTCACACACACACGTACACACACACACTCTCTCTTGCTTGCTCTCTATTTTGAAAGTGAACAAGAATTAATAATAAATCCAGCTGTTATTATAACTTTCTCTGAATGAAACATAATAATGAGGACAACAGCAATGCTAGTATCACATGTCTCAACAACAACAAAAACTTGTGGGTTTTTTGTTTGGTTTTTTGTTTGTTTTGGGTTTTTTAAGGGATGGGTGGGTGACGAATCTTTTCAAAAAGCTTTAGATTTTTTAACTTTTTTTTTTCCTTTTTTTTGGCAGGGGAGGGGTGGGGTGGGGGGGAAGGAATTTTTCCTGAAAAAGTACATTTACTTGAAAACATTTTAACCAACCTGTTTCAAGCATGTCTTGTGCAAAGTAATGAACATTATTTCAAAATGTTCACAAGCAAAATGTTTCTAGTATTCATTTCCATCCAGACAGAATACTTTTAATGATAACAATAATAATAATACTAAATGGAATTGATATAGCGCCATATCTTGCAAAGACAAACCAAAGCGCTTGCATTCAACCTAATCTTACACAGTCACGCAACCAACAACAAACAATCAACAGTTAAAACAAACAGATATTACAAACATGGTGCGCTGCAGCAGACCACATCTATGAAATAAAAATGAATGATAGTCAAAACCAGTTATTCAAAAGCACACACACACACACACACAAAGGTCATACACATTAGGGACCAACCAGTATAGATCTACAAAAAAGATCTACAAAGCGGTATATAAGTTCCATTTATTATTATCATTACTACTACAATTACTAATATTATTATTACTATTATCAAAACGAGACGGCATACCTTGCCACATACAGCTCGCTGACATCCAAGAAAAGAAAGAAACACTCGTCGTTGGGCGTGAAGGCTTTGTGGGAGGTCATGACCTTGCCCACTTCCTGCAAGGTCACGAGGTCAATGATGTGGATGTCGATTTCCTGGGCGATAGGCGGGGGCTCCAACACAGACTCGATGTGGTAATTCTCCGGCCACTGGCGACTGTTCACGTACAAATACCTGTCATAAAAATAAAGACACCGAAGAATTTTTGTCACACTCATGCAAGCAGAGCATACCTCAGAAGTCTTCTTCTTCTTCTTCGTCATCATCAAACACTCAGACAGCAAAATACAGTTGTCTTTCATGTGAGCGAAAATGCGTTACGCTGCCGTTAAGCGCCTGACAAGCCAGGCCCAGCGCATCTGACTTCAGCATAAGAGAGAGTTGTTCTCTTTAGTCTTTCTGGTAAAAAAAAAAAAAAAAAAAAGGTAGGAGAATGGACCAAGAAGGTAGAAAATAGACAAGAAGGAGGAGGTGACGAGAAGAAAAGGAACAAGAGACAGAAACAATGAGAGTGATAGAAAAGAGGAGATTTCTAGCACAGAGTTTCCAGAAGCTGGAGACGCTAATTTATACTGACAGGCCTCCCTCAGCATCCCCACGGAGGAATACCTCAGAAGAAACAGTCAAAGAAATATCTGTGTAGACCTTGGAAAAACATTGTGAAAATCAGTAAAAAATGAAAATAAAAAAATAAATAAAAAAGAAAGAAAGAAAGTGAATAAATACCTCCAATTTAAAAAAACCAAAGTTGGTTTGGTTGGTTTTTTTTGGGGGGGTTGCACCAGATAAAAATTTGCATATGCAACTGGGTTTTTTACCCACAGTTAAGGCAGCTGCAACCCATCTTCAGGGACAGTGTCAAAACACAACATCTGTGTGAATGCGTTTTTAAAAAAAAAATTTGTCACCCTTTCCCACAGGCACAAAATGACCTACTCCTCCAAAAAAGGTGGAATGCGTTTTTAATAACATGTGCTCAAGATGGCCCCTGACAAAAAGCCCTGGAGCAGAAACTGCTAACGTGTGAGATGAAGTGCTTGAGGAAAGCCGTCAACAAGACCAGGAGAGACAAGATAAGAAACGAGGTGATCACAGACATGGTAGGAGCCACAAGCCACACCCGTCCTACACCATATTGAACAACAAGGAACCAAGTGGTTCGGGCACCTCACACGGATGCCGCCAAACCAGCCAGCCTTGCGTGCTTACAACTTGAGGTACTCTGGCACGAGGGCCAGAGGTAGACCCAGGCGACGCTGGAGTGATTCCGTGGCAGAAACACTGAAAGTCCATGGATTGTCCCTCCTCCAAGCTACCCGCCTTGCAGCAGACAGACAGTTACATCTCCCTGCGACGCCACAGAGTACAAGCGGAAGGAAAAAGTAAAGTAAAGTAAGCAAGCTCAAGATGTTTTGCGTTATGTTAGCACACGGGGCTTTGGTTTATCCTCTCATCCACAGGACTTAGGGGAGGGGGAGTGGAGTCAGTACTGATGTTACCTCCAGGGGAAAAAATCCCCTAAAACAGGTCCCTCCAAGGTGGCTCGATCCCTGGTCATAATAATGATAATAAATGGAATTTATATAGCACTGTATCTTGCACAGACAAATCAAAGCGCTTGCACTCAACTCATTCTTACACACAGTCATGCAACCGATAGCAAGTAATAGTTCTAACAAGTCCAAATGCACGCGCACACACACACACATGTTATACACTTTGGCAGGGTGATGGAGTTTTCGGCTGTTGAAAAGCAGGGATAGCTATGAAATGAAACAGGAGAGGAAATTCTTAGGTTTGAAACAAATATGTCTTGAGGCCAGATTTAAAAGTGTCACAAGAAGGTCTTAGGTGAAGAGAGATAGGGAGGCCATTCCAAATCGATGGACCAGAAACAGAGAAAGAGCGATGGCCAACAGTGGACTGGTTGAATCTAGGTGTTTGTAAGCACAAGGAATCTGCAGCAGAGCGAAGGGAACGAGAAGGGGTGTCATCAGACCACAAGCGCAATGCTCTAACCAAACAACATCAACAAGCGAGTTGTCCCTGGCCAAAAAACATTATGAAAAGACATTTCTATATACCTCAGAAAATCAGTAAAAAAATAAATTTTTAAAAATTAAAAAAATTTAAAAGTGAATAAATCTTCTTCTTCCTTTTTTGTCATGTTTCTCCCAGGGGAGGTTTGACATTGATGAGCCTTCTCCATCTCTCTCTGTTTTGAGCTTCCTCCTTATTTATGCCCCTTTCTCTAAGATCATCTGCAATACAGGCAGCCCAGGTTTTCTGTAGGAAAAAAAAAAGCCACTCCGATGTGATAGGGAAACAAATACAATTGCAGACAAGGTAAAAGAAATTTTTTTTAAAAAGTGATGGATGGCGCTGCTCTTGTGACAATGCTGCTCTCCCCCAGGAGAGAGAGAGAGCAGCTTGAATTTTGCACGGAGAAATCTGCCGTTGACTTAACGTGGTATACAATACAATACTACAAACAACTATAACGGGTGCCTCCATCGTGGCTCGATCCCAGCCCATCACACAATAGGTGCAACACTCTAAGCACTAGAGCTATCCTAACATCCACCACCCCCCCCCCCCCCCCCCAAAAAAGTTGCATGTATCAACCACTTAACTCTCTCAAACACCTGGTTCCACCCACCACCATTCTTCCCCTATACCCTCCACCCTCCAAACAGCTGTCAGTTCCCAAAAATTTCAGCTCCTCTTAGCTTGCTATCCATTCCATCCCAACTGTTGCTAATTACAGCAAAAAACTGACCATGCTTGGGGACTAGGTTAAAAAAAAAAGGAAGGGGCGCGCTAAACTTTCAGCACTGGGCCCTGGACCCTTATATTCTTTATCTATTAATTTATCTATTCTTTTATATCAAGCACCATTGTACTTTTTTTTTTTAACATCCAGTCCCCAACGTACTTGATTTGCACGCTGTGCCCCCCCTCCCCCCCCCCTCTCACCCACCCCCCCCACCCCCCCTCCCCACCCCACTACCCCCCAAAAATCCCTCAACCTTCCCGATATTCCCCACCTGTGATCGGGCGAGAGCGCCATGCCGACGATGTGACCCTTCAGGTTGATGGTGTAGTCCACCTGGGTAGGCGGCAGGTTCATCCCTTGCAAGTTCTGCTCCACGTTCGGCAACAACACCCTGTCCTCCTCCTCCTCCTCCCCTTCCTCCCCACCACCACCACCTTCCCCTCCCTCCCCGAGCCTCCGCCCGGCCTCCTCCTCCCCGACGATGTCCTTCAGCTCGATGTGCTTGAAGCCGACGAGGTGCGGGGTGTAGGTCTCGTCGCCCATGGTGAAGATCAGCAGCTTCTCCGCGCGCTGGGCCCGACGGCTGTGAGCGCCACGCGAGGCGGACATGCGGGGAATGTTGGAGCGATGGCACTGCTGTGGGGGGCTGTGCAGGTCCGTGGAGGGGGTCTCCAGGCTCGGGGAGGAGGTGAGGGAGAGCACGTTGGGAGAGAAGGTGGAGGACGTGTCGGAATCGTCGCAGGGGAACCCCAGAGGGCCTTCCGGGTCCATGGCCTCCAGCTCGTGCTTGGAAGCTGGGCACTGAAGGTTCTGGTCCGGGCAGCAGTAGGTGAAAGGGTAGCAGGCTTTGACCGGGGAACACGGGCTGTCCGACTTTGACCGCTTCACGCACACCTGCGCGCAGCTCTCCCCTTGGTTGTTGCGGTGGCTGTAGCGGGCGATTTTAGTCCGGGTTTCGCTCGCGCTGGCGCGTTTCCCATCGGCGCAGTCGCTGCCTATCATCCGATTGAACGACACTTTCCGGTCGTGCATGAGCGTCGCGGAAATGGAGCCTGTCGCGTCTCCGATCAGCGTATCACAGAGATTCACTACGTCACAATCTGTTTGAAGTTCGTCGTCATCGTCGTTCCACGTGTTTTCGTCGACCAAATCGTCGACTCTGCTACAACTGGGGGTAGCGTCGGCGCAGTTGTTTGTGTTTTCGTCGACCAAATCGTCGACTCTGCTACAACTGGGGGTAGCGTCGGCGCAGTTGTTTGTGTTTTCGTCGACCAAATCGTCGACTCTGCTACAACTGGGGGTAGCGTCGGCGCAGTTGTTTGTGTTTTTGTCGCCGCGTTCTCCGATGCGATCGTCAGTTTGAGAGACGGAGAATTCTTCGTCGATCTCTGTCAGAGCGTCTCCGTTCAGCGTATCACAGAGATTCACTACGTCACAATCTGTTTGAAGGTCGTCGTCGTTGTCGTTCCACGTGTTTTCGTCGACCAAATCGTCGACTCTGCTACAACTGGGGGTAGCGTCGGCGCAGTTGTTTGTGTTTTCGTCGACCAAATCGTCGACTCTGCTACAACTGGGGGTAGCGTCGGCGCAGTTGTTTGTGTTTTCGTCGCCGCGTTCTCCGATGCGATCGTCAGTTTGAGAGACGGAGAATTCTTCGTCGATCTCTGTCAGAGTGGCTTCCCTTGCGGAAAGCTCCTCTGAAGACGTCGGGGCGTTAGCATCCAGATGCGGAACGTTGGCCACCATCACCGTTCGTATGGAGCTGGCGTTGACGTTGGAGAAGCGGTACAGGTTCATCATCACCGACTCTTTCTCCGACTCCACCTCTTGAGAAGCCTGCACACACACACCGAAGTTGAACATCGTTTCATAAATTTGATCATTTATTTTATTTTATTTATTTTATTTTGAGGATATGTATTATGTTTGTCCGTCGTGTTCGACGATGACCTCCAAAACAGCAGAGGAGGCAGCTGCTGTTTCGGAAATTGGGCAGAAATTTGATTATAGTGGAGATGCCTTGCCCACAGTACATCCCCACTCTCTCGGCCAAGTGGGCATAAGGACAGTCAGCGTTGGAGATGTTCTCCAAAGGCCAACCAGCCCCCAGGGCTGCAGCACATAAGGACTGTGTGAGTCAAGCCTCCCAGTCAGTCATAGTCAATCACTAAAGACTAAGCTGTAAAGTGGAATTCCATGAGTGGGAAAGCCACTGATCATACAGCCTCTCACTTTGCTGTTGCCCCCAGCGTCAGTGGTTTAATCAAGAACTGTGATAAACCGCCATGTACAAGGATAATGGAATAAGCACTCATGTGTCATTTTATATAGAGTCCCCATGTGAAAGCGGTTTTGTCAATTTTGTCATCCGTTCCCACCAGCACACAATGGTCCACTTTTCTGAAAAGCAGAACAGGTTTTAACATGTACGCAAGATGTTCTACATGCATTCCCACACTTGGTTTATGGTTTCATCTGAAGGGCTTTAAAGCATATCGTTTGTGTGCTGTTCTATGCACTTTTCCAAATGTATAACCCTTGCATCCAGTTCCACATAAAACTAGCCAAATTTTCTTTATTTAAATTATAAAAAATTACTTTCTCTCTCTATTGTACAGCACCCTTAAACCCCTTTAGCCAATATACATGCGAGAGTAAGCATGAGAAAAGAAAGCATGCAAGTTGAACATTTTCAAACACCAAGGTCCAGTACATCAGAAGTCTTGACCTATCACACACATCAATAGAATAAATGTAGCATTTAATAGTCACTATATACAGCCAAAAACATGATCAGATTTTAGAAGGAATGCATCAATACATACATCTCCTTTGTTGTCATGTGTGTTTGTCCATCGTGTTCGACGATGACCTCCAAACCAGCAGAGGAGGCAGCTGCTGTTTCAGAAATTGGGCAGAAATTTGATTATAGTGGAGATGCCTTGCCCACAGCACACCCCCACTCTCTCGGCCAAGAGGGCATACAGACAGTGTTGGAGATGTTCTCCAAAGGCCAACTAGCCCCCACAGTAAGACTATTCAATGCGAAAGACAGATTGAAAATCGGACATTTCTATGAACAAATATTACAAATTGAAATGATAGACTGCGGAAAGTGACAAAATGAGAAATTGACAAGTTTAGCATCGTAATAGGTGGTCAGAATGAGGACTTGGGGTATTTTTAAACATGTTTTAAAGCAAAAGGACACAAACTTATGCCTTGATATTTCAATAATAATAATAAATAAAATGTATATAGTGCTATATCTTGCAAATGCAAATCAGAGCACTTGCATTCAATCCGCTCCTACAGTGCAACCAACAATGATTAACAATATTTTAACAAATTCAAATTACACACACACACACACACACACACACACACAACACACACACAGAGGTTCTACATTTCAGCAGGGTGATGGAATTTTAGCTGTTAAAAATAAGGACATATATGAGATGAAACAAGAGGGAAAAATCTTAGGTTTGAAATAGGTATGTTTGAGGCTGGATTTAAAGCTGTTGTAAGTAGGCTTTTCACAAAGGGAGAGAGAGAGGTCATTCAAGATTGATGGACCAGAAATAGAGAAAAAGCGACGGCCAACAGTGGATTGGTTAAATCTAGGTACTCGTAAGCACAGGGTATCCGCAGCAGAGCAGAGGGAACAAGAAGGAGTGTACAGGTGAAGACATTCACAGAGATAGGAGGACGCTGTTTTGTGGAGACATTTGTAACAGAGGGTACTGATCTTGTACTTTACTCTCTGTGGCACAGGCAACCAGTGGAGAAGTACTACAAGGTAGAACAACAGCCGTAGTTCTATAATCAATCAAAACCTCAAAATAACATCCTGACCCCCCACCTACCTAAAATGGCTTCTAGCAGAAAAGTGGGTCAGGTGCAAAGCAAAAAGTCACTTCATGGTGGAGGAGTGTCACTAATCCTTCGGATGAGACTACAAACTGAGGTCCAGTGAGCGAACGCATGCAGAACACCTTGCGCACGTTAAATCCTGTTCCGCTTTTCAAAAGAGTAGGCCATTGTATGCCGGTGGGAACAGATGACAAAATTTACAAAACCGCATACACACGGGGACTGGATGTAAAAAAGCACATGAGTGCTTATTCCATTATCCTTGATAAAAAAAAAAATTTTTAAGTCATCTGAGCGCTTTGATTTGTTGCTTTACAAGATTCAGCGCTATATAAGTTCCATACATTATTATTATTATTATTTATTACTATTAATGTGAATGTGCGTCATCCGTACCTTGTTGAGCCAGAGAGCGGAGATGGACTGCAGTCGGCCCGTCCAGTAGAGGGAGCCCGAGAAGAGGTGCTGGTTGTCGTACCAACAGCCGAAAACGTCGTAGGGCTTGTTCGTCACGCGGCACTGCACCTTGAAGTCTGCCACAACCCCAAACCAATGAGAATAATAATAATAATAATAATAATAATGTATGGAATTTATATAGCGCTGAATCTTGTAAAGCAACAAATCAAAGCGCTCAGATTTCATTTCATACCACTTTAAGTCACGGCAGATTTCTCTCCATGAAATTCGGGCTGCTCTCCCCGGGGAGAGCGGGAGAACGCGTCGCCACAAGCGCAGCGCCACCCTTTTTTTTTTTTTTTCATGTCTGCAACTGTATTTGTTTCCCTAAATGTCACACAATGATTAGAATGAGGTCAAACGTCATTCATCAGACTAAAAAAAAAAAAAAAAAACGTTTGTCAAAAGTAGCGTTTCGTACACAGTGCAGGAAGTCCAATGCAGTGGTATGCTTGGAATGTTCCCAATTCTTCAGCCTGCCCTTTATCTTGAGGCCGATGACTGTGTGGTCTTTTCTTTAAAGTGAGAGAATTGAGATGTGTATAGGGGGAGACTTTCGGGGAGATGTGCGGGTTTCCGCTTGATATATGTGATGATAATAATAATAATAATAATGATAATAATAATAATAATAATAATGATAATAATAATAATCCTGATGATGATGATGATGACGATGACGACGACGATGATGATGATGACGAGTGGAATTTATATCTAGGCCTAGCACTGAATCTTGTAAAGCAACAACTCGAAGCACTTACATTTAAATCATTTACACGCATGCAACTGACTACAAATAAGATTAACAGATATGAAATTTACACATAAACACACACACATGCACACACACACACACACAAAAGGCATACATTCAACTGGAATTCCCTCAAAATAACAGACACCATCAAAAAAAGTTATTTGCATGCCAGATAAAGTTTATCAAAAATAGTTAACAGGGATTTACATGGCCGATAAAGTTTGCCAAAAATAGTGTTTACATGGCATATAAGTTTCCCCCAAAATAGCGCTTACATAGAACAGAACGTTTGTCAAAAATAGTGTTTACATAGAACAGAAAGTTTTGTCAAAATGAGTGTTTACATCGAACAGAAAGTGTTGTCAAAAATAGCGTTTACATAGAACAGAAAGTTTTGTCAAAAATAATGATTTACATGGCAGATAAATCCTGTCAAAAAATGGGGATTTTCTCTCTCTCTCGCTCTCTCTTTCTCCATGCCTGTCTGCCTGTCTGTTTGTCTGTCTGTCTCCTCTCTCTCTCCGTCCCTCTCTCTCTCTCCTCCCCCTCTCCCTCTACTCTCCCTCCCTCTACTCTCCCTCCCTCTCTCTCACTCACCCTCTCTCTCCCCCTCTCCCTCCCTCTCTCTCCCCTCTCCCTCTACTCCCCCTCTCTCTCTCCCCCTCTCCCTCTACTCTCCCTCCCTCCCTCTCTCTCACCAGTTAAATCGAAGACAGCGATTTCTCCGGACGTGGTCATGTTGCCATGGAAGACTCCAGACACGAGGAGCAGGGTGTCTGTCTGGTTGAACTGGGAAAACTGCGAGTAACGCCAGTTGAACTCTTCGTCATGTTCGCCGAGAACCGCAGTGTACTGGGGCTCGCTGAGTTCCACACCTGAGTCACACACATGCACGCACGTGTATGTAATACACACACACATGCAGGCACATGTATGTACACACACACATGCATGCACATGTACGTACACACACGCAGGCACGTGTACACACACACATGCGCGCAAGCACACATGTATTTGCGCAATCACACACACAGACTCTAATATCCCCCCTCCCCTCCCCCCATGTGCGAACGCGCGCGGAACATCTTGCGCGCACGTTAAATCCCGTTCCGCTTTTCGTAAGAGTAGGCCATTGTGTGCCAGTGGGAACAGATGACAGAATTTACAAGACCGCATACACACGGGGACTGGATGTAAAAAAAGCAAATGAGAAAAGCACACGAGTGCTTGTTCCATCATCCTCGATAAAAAAAAAAAAAATTTTAATAATTTTAAAATCCCTTTTTAGTGAATGTTAAACCAAAGACACACACACATGGGATGGCCTGGTTGGTTACAGCATTGTGCATTGCGCTTGTGATCTGCTGACCCGGGTTCCAATCCCCTTCAAGGGGGTATTTTCGCCCTGGAATTAACATCAGTGCTGACTCCACTACCCCCAAAAGTTCTCTGGATGAGACTATAACCTGAGGTCCCGTGTGCAGAACATCTTGTGCACACGTTAAAACCTATTCCATTTTTTCAGAACAGTAAGCCACTGTGTGCTGGTGGGGAACTGATGACAAAATTTTACAAAAACTGCATGCACACAGGGACTGGTTATGAAAAAGCACGTGAGTGCTTATTCCATTATCCTCAAAATTAAAAAAATCAAACAAAACCCCCCATACATACAGAATCTCTAGTGAACAGACTTTAAAACGAAGACACACACGTCATAACAGTCCACATATTTCACCACACTCCACTAACAATACCACCACTACTACCCCACCCTCACTGATCCCTCATCCCCCATAGAGATGCCGGGGGCCTGTCAGTATAAACAGAATCCCCACCTTCTGCAAATTCTGTGCGAGAAATGTCCTCTTTTCTATCACTCTTTTTGTTTCTGCCTCGCTGCTTTTCTTCCTGTCATCTCCTTCTTGTCTATTTTCTGCCTTCTTGGTCCATTCTCCTGCCTTTTTTCCAGAAAGAACTTAAAAGACAACAAATCTCTCTTATGCTGAAGTTGGATGCTCTGGGCCTGACTTGTCAGGTGCTTAACGGCAGCGTGATGCATTTTCGCTCATATAACAGACAACAATAGTAACTGTCTGAGCGTTCGACGAAAAAGAAGCAGAAGAAGAAGACTGATCCATCACAATATGACCTGTGTGTGTGTGTGTGTGTGTGTGTGTGTGTGTGTGTGTGTGTGTGTGTGTGTGTGTGTGTGTGTGTGTGTGTGTGTGTGTGTGTGCTTTTGAAAAAACCGGCTTTGACTATTGTAATTTTTATTTCATAGATTTGGTCTGCAGTGTACCATGTTTGTAATATATCTGTTTTCTTAAACTGTTGATTGTTTGTTATTGGTTGCATGACTGTGCAAGAATAGGTTGAATGCAAGCGCTTTGATTTGTCTCTTGCAAGATATAATAAACAATAATAATAATAATAAATGGAACTTACATAGCGCTATATCTTGCAAAGACAAATCAAAGCGCATGCATTCAACCTAATATAGTGCTATATACGTTCCCTTCATTATCATTATTATTGCATAGTGGGGACGGGATAGCTCAGTGGTCGGAGCACTCGCTTTCCCCCAGCCAAGTTAAGCAGCGTCGAGCGTGGTTACCAGTTGGATGGGTGACCGTTTGCGCACAGCCTTGGCTTCAGTACAGTTCCCCCAGTTCACCCAGCTGTAAATGGGTACCTTGCCCTCTTTAGGGTCAGGGAAGGTAAAGCAGCGAGGGAGAGGAGATGGGTGCCACTGCCCTCACTAATATGCTGGCATCTAGAGAAGTGAGGTCTCTGACGCCTCGCTCCCTTACGACCTTATAGGTTATGGGACTCCTTTACCTTTACCTATCATTATTATTATTATTATTGTCAAGGAGAACACTGGGCAGAAGACTCACCAGAATCCTGGCGTCTTTGGAGCAGGTGGCGAACATCTCCCCGTTGTGGGAAAAGCTGACGTGCAGCACCTGGTCTCGGTGTTTGGTCAGCTCCTCACACAGCACTGCAGGGGTCTCTTCTCGCAGGCGCCGGTATTCCGAGCGCCACGACGTCGCTCCGGGACGCCTTGGCACAGACTGAGGAATCTGCAGAGGACAGCAACGACACGCGTGAGATTGTAACATGTTGATTGACGGTGTATTGATTTGATTTGATTTTATTTTAAATATATTTTATTCTTTTCTTTCGAGGATAATGGAATAAGCACTCAAGTGCTTTTTTTTTTCTTTACATCTAGTCACTGTGTGTATGCAGTTTTGTAAATTTTGTCATCTGTTTCCCACTGGCACAAAATAGCCTACTCTTCCGAAAAGCGGAACAGGTTTTAACATATGTGCAAGATGTTCTGTATGCATTTCGGTTTACAGTCTCATCTGAAGGACTATGGGAGGGGGGGGAGGGGGAGGGGGGGGGGGGAAGAAGTCAGCACTGATGTTAACTCCAGAGGAAAATGCTCTTAAATAAGATTTTAACCTGGGTCAGCAGTTCACGAACGCAACGCGCATCATTCTGTGTGTGTGTCTGTGTGTGTTCTGTGTGTGAGCATGAACAATTACAGTATGCACACTGTGAAATAACCACAGGCAGGCAGGCACACATCACCACACACATACAAACACAAACATATCACACACACACACACAATAACAAAACATATACATCACACACACACACAAACACACCTATCACACACACACACTACACACACACACTCCCTCTCTCTCTCTCTCTCTCACACACACACACAAACACACAAGCACACACAACGACACATACAATTATTTGAAAACAAAACTTCTATATCAATTATAAATACAATACATTCACCCGATCTTTTCAAAACATAAATCAAAACTAAAACAGTTCACCAAATTCATGACCATGCAACACACTCATCACCTTGAAGCGCCGATGGAAAACCAGCTTCCACAGCAACTCGTCTCTTGTGATGCGGCTGAAACGAGAACACGTCTGCGCAAGAGATGCCAAGTCTCCAGCAGGCAAATAAAAAAACGTCTCCAACAGCAGAGAGTCGGGCAGATCCATCAACTCTACCGTCTGTTGTCCTGCACTCTGCTCACCCATTTTGCTGGGGATGGTCTCTGAAACATCAAAATTCAAAGAGAAAGACTCCAAGTAAGAGAGAATTTCTTTTTCTACCCATTTTGCTGGGGATGGTCTATGAAACATCAAAATTCAAAGAGAAAGACTCCAGGTAAGACAGAATGCTTCCTTATCCATTTTGCTGGGGATGGTCTCTGAATCATCAAAATTCAAAGAGAAAGATTCCAGGTTAGCCAGAATACTTGTTTTACCCATTTTGTTGGGGATGGTCTCTACAGCTGTCAGTTTCTCCCACTTTCACTGTTACAGCTGCTCTCAGCTGCTATCTATTCCATCCCATCCCAGACCAGCTAGAGCTAATTATAGCAGGAACTGACCACACTTGGACTTAGTAACAGGAAGGGGAACTTGTAATAGCGTTCTTGACTGAGTGATGCTGGATTTTAGTGCTGTGTCTCTGAAACATTGAGAGACAGACAGACAGACAGAGACTGAGAGAGAACTTTTTTAACCCCTCTTATGATATCACTAGCTGGAGGGGAAGCCATGATCAGCGCCCTACTAAGAATCTGCAACAAGATCTGGCAGACAGGAAAATGGCCAACACCATGGACGCAGTCACTCATCATCACCCTCCCCAAGAAAGGAAATCTACAACAATGCCATAATTACCGCACAATCAGCCTCATATGTCACCCAAGCAAGGTCATGCTGCAGATAATATTGAATAGACTGAAGCCACAAGCAGAGACCATCATTGCTGAGGAACAAGCAGGTTTCAGAGCAGGGCGCAGCACAACAGAACAGATATTCAACCTCAGAATACTATGTGAGCGGTACCTTCAACATCAACAAGACCTTTACCACGTATTTATCGATTTTAAGAAGGCATTTGACAGGGTGTGGCATGCAGCTTTGTGGGCAACCATGAATTTGTACAGCATCAATGCAAACCTGATCAGAGTCATCAAACAGCTGTACAGCGAGGCCCCAGTGCAGTGTACTACAACAACAACATTGGAGAATGGTTTCGAACAACAGTTGGAGTAAGGCAGGGCTGTCTACTCTCACCCACTCTTTTCAACATCTTCCTTGAGAGAATCATGGCTGATGCACTGGAACATCATGAAGGATCAGTCAGCATTGGTGGCAGAACGATCACAAACCTCCGCTTCGCAGATGACATTGATGGAATAGCAGGATCAGAAAAAGAGCTTGCCAGCCTAACAGAACACTTGGATAAGGCCTCCAAAACATACGGCATGGAAATCAGTGCAGAGAAGACCAAACTGATGACTGATAACACCAACGGCATTAGCACTGATATCAGGGTTAATGACCAGAAACTGGAAACAGTTCAAAGCTTCAAGTACCTGGGAGCCAGTGTATCAGACCAGGGATCCAAGCCAGAAGTAGTATGCAGGACTGCACAGACAATAACAGCTTTGTCAAAACTAAACACCATCTGGAGAGACAAGAATATCTCACTTATCTCCAAGATCAGACTAATGCGCTCCCTTGTCATATCCATATTTCTGTATGCCTGTGAATCATGGACCCTGACTGCAGATTTGGAGAGAAGAGTACAGGCAGTGGAGATGAGATGCTTTCGGAGACTCCTTGGCATCTCCTACAAAGACCACATAAGCAACGAAAGCGTGCATAACAGAATCCAGCAAACCATTGGACCCTATGAGAACCTTCTAACGATCGTGAAAAAGCGTAAACTTAAGTGGTATGGGCATGTCACAAGATCCCAAGGAATTACAAAGACAGTTTTGCAAGGCACTGTCCAAGGAGGAAGAAGAAGAGGCAGACCAAGGAAGAGCTGGGAGGATAACATCAGTGAATGGACAGGCCTAGAACTCAACAAAACCCTGAGAAAGGCAGAACAGAGAGAGGAATGGAGGGAACTGGTTGCTGAGTCTTTGAGGGTGCCCCCACGGTCGTCAGACTACGGGACAGATAGATAGATAGATAGATGATATCACTTACAAGGGATGGTCTCTGAAAATTCAGAGAGAGTGAAGGAGAATAATTTTGTTAATACCCATTTTACTAGGGATGGTCACTGAAACAATGAAAGTGAAACATAAAAGACAGAGGGAGAAAATTTGTCACCTCTTTTATAATTTAAAGGGATGGTCTCACTCTCAGAAACAAAAAAAGTCATATGACATAATGATAATTATGTCACATTCATCATAGCTACTATGTCAAATTGACATTTTAGTGATTATGATTTCTAATCATAAAAAAGACGATGATGCATTATCTTTTGCAAAACCCGCTACAGAACTTTAGAAATAGAATACCCATCAATTGATCAATAATGAATTATCAATGCCTTCATCATGCATGAGTCATGGCTTTCTCAGTTTCTGTATATATAATATATATATATATATTTATATATATATATGACTTCCTGCCAAAAGGTCGTCATGAAAATAGGACAAGGGGGGTTGAACACAAAGTAACTGGAAAACTTGAACCAAGTGCATTTCTCGAAAGGGGCACTCATGTGGAATTAACATGTGAGAGGAAAAGATAGTTTGACATTTAGTTTTAGAGAAAATAGCATTTAGAATTTTATTGCACTGGTTTGTCGCACCTCAGTGATTACCACCAACTACCTAATTAAGTCTGTTTTTTTATATGTTTGTATAACAAAAATGAATATATTTGAGAAGAGTATGTTCATATCAATGTGTATGACCAGAAAATTTTTTCCCTTCAAATAATTGATGGGTCATGGGAAGCTGTTTGTGTGGTAATCAGTGAAGTGCGACATCCAACAGTTTTTTTCAGTTTTCTACTAATAACATGGGATAACATATACTGTTTTGTGTTCCATGTAACACATCATATATACAATAAGATCACACCACAGACTCAATTTATGTCAATCTTTTTTATTTCAAAGAGGAAAATGCAAAAACCAACAAATATGTCGCACATCAGTATTACGCCAAAACACTACATGACCTACAATTCATACCTGTTTCAATCAAAAATGCTCTCCTGCACCGATGTTTTCTTGTTTCTCACATAAAACACGTGAATCCACTTATAAACATGTCTATAGAAATGGAAAAAACCCAACTTACACATTAGAATGTGATGGGAGTTGGGGACAGTAGGCAACACATTACTTTCAAAGATGATCAGACCCAAGAAATAAAGTGAAGCAAGTTTGAACAATAGCAATAAAATGTATTTAAAAAAATTATTTATCAAAATTTTCACTATATTTTTACAATGAACCAAAGAAATACAACCCCCCCCCCCCCCCCCCCCCAAAAAAAAAAAAGAAAAAGCACAATGGTAAAAATGTAACCACATTAGTGGCAAAACACACTATAAAATGTCTGACATAATATGCTTTCTCCTAGTATCAGAAGTAATTACTAGTGCTTGACAGAAAATTATCAGACATTCAGTGCATCAGTGGTTTGGGGTTTTTTAATAGCAAGGGAAATAGTCTGGTATTGGTTTACACACCAAAACAAACAAACAAACAAAAAGAAGAATTTCTCGATTTTCTCTCTGTATGCTCGGCATCTTTCAGCATTGGAAAGCTTCCCGGCCTTCTTCTTTGGAACCCTGGCCATCCTGAAATAGATTTTAAAGAAAAAAATGTAATTACATTTCTTCTGAAGTTTCAGAAAGCCCTAATGTTATTCAGTTAATTTCATAAGCTACTATGTAATATACTGTGCAGGTTTTGAACAAGTTTGTATTTATATATCATATACTATTTCATTATTTTGTGTATAAATATTAAACACAGATATAAAGATAATTTTCAGCATACATCCTGTGTATCTTAAAACCATAAAAGGATGTAATACCTGTAAGAATATACTGTTTGGGCTCTGACCCATCTAATGTAAAATTGTCTAACTTGTAACAAAATGTTCAGTTTTTATCTTTCATTCTGCTTTGAGTCATGAAGTCTGTCTTTTTATTTGTTACAAAACATGCTACCATATCTTTAAAATGTTTTCACAGCAGATTTGCTAAGAAATGTTATAACTGAACTCTAATTTTACACACTACCTTTTTAATCACATATCAGTATTACACACAATGTCTTGGTCATACCTCATGTTTACTCTAAAAACATACTCATATCAAACCTGATGAAATATTCAGCACGTCAAAGTGATACTTTGGATATTATATGCAAGACTGAGCTTTTTTAAAAACAAATCATCAAAAACTATTTTTATAAAACATTTGAACAAACCAGAACTGTAGGAAACTAAACAATATTTTTCACAATTGATCAATATCTGCATAGGGCAAGAGCATTCCTATCACAAACCCAACTACCCATGGCCCTACATACAAATAACACTGTACTATTTAACAAAATAATATAAAATAAAATCTAAACCAAGTATTTTTGTAATACTAGCAAAAGCTGCAAAATTTGATTGCACATCATGCTTACAACAATCCCCTTTGTGTAATCAAAGAAGAAAAACTCTTTTTTTATCAAATCTGACCTCCAGCTTATTCTTTCAACTCTCTGTCTCTCTTTAGGCACACAAAAACAAATAAAATTTGTTTTTTAAATCACTCTTTAATCTACAGATCATAACTTGAACAAACTTAAAAAAAACATTCTAAAAATACACGTCGCACATCATCAGTGATCGCATATCTTGATTACACTAAACGGTTTGGTGTAAACTGAGAGAAAAAAAAAATCTGGTTCATCATAAAATTGCCAAATCATCTATGTCATTGGTCTCATAGACAGTTCAGATCACATGTTTTTTTCTTATTAACGAACAATCTTCATTTTACACCATAATAACCCCCCAAAGTGAGTTAATGTCACAAAAATAAGGGTCGCAGGTCATTTTATCTACTAAATGGTCGTACGTCAGCTTACTATTACTGAGTACCACTCACCTTTTCGAAGTTGTTGCTCTCCACGAACGATGCTTTGTGAAGGTTTAAATCACATGGTGGCTGTCACGTGACTAAACGAAAGTGTAGTAAACGTTTCAAAATTATCGTTTTTAATTTAGCGTTTTTATCACCAGATTTGTCGTACATCAGTGATTACACCAAAAATCGGGTGGATGACAAAACTTCCATTGAAAAAGAAAACCGAATAGAAAATAAACCGGTTCTCATTTCCTGGTGTAGCTTCCTCATTGGTCAACCGAAAATAGATCGCAGGCAGCTCCTTTGTGCCCACGTTATCGCAGATGACGATTCGAAAGTTCGGAGGTCGATGTGGAAATGTGATTACACCGAAGGTTATGTGCGACCGCTTTATTTTTGAAATCGGTTTTCTTGTACCTGACACCTTTTTTGGTGCTCTGTTTGTTTGACTTTTCTTCTTTCTATTATTAAAAGAGAAGTAGTATTCCGACAGTACTTTGGCTCTGAACGAGTTTTGTTTGTCGATGGTGTAGCAGTGTCCGTTTTTGGGCGCCATTTTTTCTTGCAAAAATGACATTTAAGCTTCAATTTCTCGGCAACCCTGTCCAATTATGCCTACATTTTATTTCTACTATATATTTAACTCTTTCACAACACCCACACAAAAAAACAACAGTCAGATCTTTTCAGAAGCATTTTTTTTTTTTTCAAAGAGACCACCCCTCTGGGTGACGACCTTTTGGCAGAAAGTCATATATATATTGTGTGTGTGTGTGTGTGTGTGTGTGCATTTCTTGGCACTGAGCTGTAGGCATGGAGTAGCACTAGCAGAGCATCTTATGGGATATTACAGCAGATGAGAGTCTGAGTATGACTATACGAGTCTCTGTTGAGGTACGTTCATTGTTTACTTGAAGTTCAACTTGAAGCAGATAAAAAAAAAAATTCTTCCTGAACTGGCTGAAGCTAACATTGATGAGTCAAGTCAAAAACACTTTAATAATCATCCCATGAAGGGCAATTACAATACTCAGAATACTGACAGTGACACTACAGTACAGGCACAATGATGCGAATCATAATCTCAAAGAATATGACTCTGTGAAAGCTACATTTCATATTGGTTTAAACATTCCAAGACAGCTTCATATAAAAATATAACACACACACACACAGAGACACACACACACACAGTGACACACACAGTGACACAAAGTCACACACACACACAGTGACACAAAGTCTCACACATACACACACACACACACACACACACACACACACACACACACACACACTACTGTATTTATTTATGCATGGATCCATCGTCTTAGCTTTTTAATTTTAACTACTGTACAATGGGGTCTGTTATTATTTTCATGCACATTTCCAACCCAATTTAAATCAATGTCATAGATGATTAACATTAAAACTAGGTATGCCTAAGCTGGAGAACAAATCCGGGATCTTTTTTTCTTCGATGTGGTAGTGTTTTATAATGGAGAATGTGCCTTTGATTAGGTCTATGCTCAATATGCTGTTATGCCGACTGAGCAGATTCATCGTTAGGAAATAATTAAATTGATGTATCACTGTCACTAGTATCAGCACTGCGCACTATGTCTGTACCGTGCAGTTTACAGTTTAAGTATTACTACTAATAAGTGCTAAACCATAGACATAGTACTTAGCCAATGTTAACTTTTGTTTAACTTGGCTCTTGAGTCATGAATTCAAGATACATTTTCAACTTACATTCGTGGTGATAAAATCCCGATTGTAGATGAGCTTTTATCCTTCTGCTAATCAGAACACTGTACTTCTCAAGCTGAATGGCTTGGCATGTCCACAAGAACAAGCCTCATACACGTTTTCGCTGTTTTCTTTCTGTCGAGAAGTCGATCAGAAAGTCTATCAATTCTGAAGTCTTCAACAAAGGGAAGATAATTCCAAACCTAAAGAGGAAGTTGAAGGTCATAGATACTATTAGGTTATACTCCACCTTTAGCTTCCGGGGAAAACTAGACAGAAAGAATAATTGTTTGCTGATTTTGCTCAGACTTTCTTAAAAAGTATGAAAAAAGTGCATTGTGTATTAAAACTTGGGACAAGGAATAATACAAAGTATTCATGAAAAAGTTGGAAATGATAATCAAATGACGATGGCATGTCTACACTGTTGACCTGCGTATGCATATTTTTGATACGAAGATAGCAGACGACAAATGACTGAGGGAGTACAGTGTTTGCTGAAAAAAAAGAAAAAACACACAAACCTATCAGATTTGTGCAATCATGAGTTTCGAGTCAGAGGCTAGTCTTTCTCAAAAAGGTTGTTGCTGTTGTTGCTGTTTTTCGTGAATGCCTTTGTACGTTCGGTATGAATGCAATAATGATAGGAAAAGGGGGGGGGGGGGGGGGGGGGGGGGGGGGGGGGGGAAATTGCAAGATTTAGAGGTGGTGTGTAGCCTGTATACAGTAACATGTGTTTTCCATGTTTGGTATTTTGGACATCTGCTGGCTAACTTTTTGTGGGTCAGTTTGATTGTTGTAAGTATTTTATAGCATCATTTTCATTGAAAAGGCTGTTTGTCAGCTGCCTTTTTCTGTTTCTTAAAAAAATTCCTCTCTGGGACTGTCTACCATAGCAATAGTCTCTGGTAGGGGAACTGTGTAAGCCAATCTTGAGGATCAATCATTTTTTGACAGCTGAAAATGGTGTCTTGTCAGTTATTCAAAAGTATTTCTGTACCATCAGGATATATTGTAGTAACCTTTGGGCATTTAAAAGTACATTTCGGTAAGTTTTCACTGTTCATTGTGTCGGCATGATGTTGAGAAAAGTGATATTTATTATTTATTTATCTATTATTTTATTATTAAAATTTTTATTTCAAGGATAATGGAATAAGCTGTCATGTACTTTTTTTTCACATCCAATCTGGTGTGTATGTAGTTCTATTCTTCCGAAAAACGAAACGGATTTTAACGTGTGCCCAAGATGTTCTGTGTGCATTCGCGCACAGGGGCCTCCGTTTATAGTCTCATCTGAATGACTTTTTTTTTTGGGGGGGGGGGGGGAGGGAGGGAGTGGAGTCAGCACTGATGTTAACAACAACAACAAAAAAGAGAGTGTCTGTATGGTGAGGGTAGTGCACTAAACAGTGCGGGTTATGCCTGCATTTTCCCCCTCATGGGGGGGGGGGGGGGGGGGGGGGCTGTCAGTATAAACTACATCCCCGCCTTCTGAAACTTCTGCGCTAGGAATTGTATTGTATAACACCTTAAGTCACGGCAGATTTATCTGCTTGAAGCTCGGGCTTCTCTCCCCGGGGAGAGTGAGTCGCTACAAGAGCAGCGCCCCCCTTTTTTTAAAAATTCTTGTCAGCATAATGTTTTTGGAATCAGAGTGGCTTTGTTCTACATAAATTTGCCAGGGACAAATGCTATTGTTGCCTTGGGTTCTTTTACGTGCGCTAAATGAGTATTGCACGTGGGATCTTGGTTTCTCGTCTCATCCGAAAGACTAGAACCCAGACCACCACTCATGGTCTAGTGGATGGCGGGGAAAGTTTCGGGAACAACCGGGGATCGAACCACCACGCGTTTGAAACCCGGACTTTCCACCTTCTAGGCAGGTGCGTTACCTCTAGACCACCGATCCACTAAAAATTCCCTCTTTTCTATCCGTCTCTTTGTTTCTGATTTGTTCTTTTTTTCTTCTTGTCACTCCCTTCTTGTCTGTTTTCTTTCTTCTGCCTTCTCGGTCCAACCTTCTGCACCCACGTCACCCCCCCCCCCCCCCCCTCTCTTTTTTTTTCCCCCCCCCCTGAAAGATTTAAAAGATAATTCTCCCAGCCAAACTCTGATGCCCTGGGCCTGACTTGTCAGGCGCATAATTAACGGCAGCGCAATGTATTTTCGCTCATAATATGACAGACAGCAGTGGTTGCTGTCTGAGCATTCGATGAAGAATATTACATAAGGTTAAATTACTGCCCAAAACTACTCATTCATTTATTCATTTATTTATTTTTATATCTTCATTTATACCACTTTTAAGTCACGGCAGATTTCTCTGCGTGAAATTCGGGCTGCTCTCTCTCTCCCCGGGGAGAGCACGTCGCCACAAGAGCAGCGCCACCCAACTAATGTCTGTATAGGTCTGTATATTAAGATGTCTTTATCTGTACATTTACTTTGCGCGTTCATTTTTGATTTAAAGTCGTATGTATAATTATTGCTATTTTGTTAAATCAGTTCATGATGCCGGCTCGGGCAGCAGAGGAAGTGTATCTTCATACAGCCATCGCTCAGGTGATACTGGCTTGAGAACGTTGCGGTAAGTGTGCTTGTACTCAGAATTGCCTATAGGAAAATAAAGACCCCCCCATCCATTAGACCATCAGTGGTGGTCTGGGCGCTAGTCTTTCGGATGAGACGATAAACCGAGGTCCCGTGTGTGACACAAAATTATTCAGCGCACGTAAAAAAAACCACGGCAACAAGAGAGTTGTCCCTGGCAAAATTCTTAGAAAAAAAAAGCCACTCTGATAGGGAAACAAATACAGTTGCAGACCAAAAAAGAAAAAAAAAGGTGGCGCTGCTCTTGTGGCGACGCGCTCTCCCCGGGGAGAGCAGCCCAAATTTCACGCAGATAAATCTCGTGACATAAAGTGGTATAAATGAAATATAAAAGAAAAAAGATTTATTACCATCAAGAGAAATACTGTCTGGCACAAAAATTATTTTTTAAAAATTCTGTATGCATAGCTTCTACTGGACGGGATAGCCTAGTGGTTAGAACATTGCGCTCGCAATCTGACGACCCGGGTTCGATTCCCGTTTAAGGGGATATTTTCCCCTGGAGTCAACATCAGTGCAGACTCCATTCTCCCCAAAAGTCCTTCGGATGAGACTATAAACCGAGGCCCCGTGTGCGAACGCACGCAGAACATCTTGCGCACACGTTAAATCCTGTTCCGCTTTTCGTAAGAGTAGGTCATTGTGTGCCGGTGGAAACAGATGACAAAATTTACAAAACCGCATACACACGGGGACTGGATGTAAAAAAGCACATGAGTGCTTATTCCATTATCCTCGATATAAAAGAATAAATAAAATAAAATATAAAATAAACAAATACAGTTGCAGACCCAAAAAAAAAAAAAAGAAAAAAAGGGTGGCGCTGCTCTTGTGGCGAGGCGCTCTCCCCGGGAAGAGCAGCCCGAATTTCACGCAGAAAATCTCGTGACATAAAGTGGTATAAATGAAATATATTTTTTTTAAATGAAAAAAGAATTAATACCATCAAGAGAAATACTGTCCGGCACAAACTTTTTAAAAATTCTGAATGCATAGCTTCTAATCACTAGGGTTTAGGCACAACATTCTTAATTAAAACTGACTCAGCATCAGAACTCTCTTTCTTTCTTTTATTCTTTTATTTCGAGGACTATGAAATACACACTCATGTGCTTTATTTACAACCAGTCCCTGTGTATATGCAGTTTTGGAAATGTTGTCATCCGTTCCCACCGGCACACAATGGCCTCCTACTCTTCCGAAAAGTGGAACGGGTTTTATCGTATGAGCAATATGTTCTGCGTGCGTTCCCACACGGGACCTCGGTTTATGGTCTCTCCCGAAGGACTTTTGGGGGTAGTGGAGTCGGCACTGATGTTAACTCTAGATGAAAAATCCTCTTGAACGAGAATCGAACCCGAGTCAGCAGATCACGAGCGCAATGCGCATCACTCTGACCACCAGGCTATCCCGCCCTCCCTAAGCAACACAACAATAACATTTAAAAAAGAATTTACCTTGAAAGGTCAGCTTCTGACTCCCAAGTAACATGATTTGACCAACATAATTTCTTCAATCTCAAGGATCGCAGGGTTTTGTTTGTTTGTTGGTTTTTTGGGTTTGGTTGGGTTGGGGGGGTTTTCCCCACACAAACTGTTAATCCTCTCAATCCAGCTCAGATGTAACTATTGGACCAAGAAAAACAATGAATCCATGTGTCATGGTCATTTTCCATTTTTCTTACAGCTAGTAATTTTTTTTAAATTTAATTTTACTAATTTTGATGATGGACGCTATAGCCGAGTGGTTAAGACCATTTAACTTCAGTCCAATGGGTCCATGAGGTCGTGGGTTCGAATCTCAGCGGCCGGTGTCTGATGAATCAAGGATGGCGATTTTTACGATCTCCCAGGTCAGCTTCAAGGGCAGACCTTCCAGCGCCTTAATCCCCTTCGCGTATAATAATCTATAGGCATGCAGAAGATCAAATATACACGTTTAAGATCCCATAATTCATGTCACCAGACCTTCCAGCGCCTTAATCCCCTTCGCGTATAATAATTTATACACATGCAGAAGATCAAATATACACGTTTAAGATCCCATAATTCATGCCAGCGTTCGATGGTTTACGGAAACACAAACATACCCAGCATACAGCGCTATATATAAATTCCATTTATTATTATTATTATTATTATCATTATTATTATTGTTCTTGTTGTTCTTGTTCTTATTCTTGTTATTAGACATCTCCGAAGTCGGAATGCGGCTACCTACATGACGGGCAAAAATCTCACTGATGATGATGATGACAATAATGACACAGACGGCTATGATGACGTTCATGATGATGACAATGATGAGGTCGACGATGACGATGACGATGACGATGATGACTGTTCATGTGACGGTCGGA
Source organism: Rapana venosa (assembly GCA_028751875.1). Taxonomy (NCBI): domain Eukaryota; kingdom Metazoa; phylum Mollusca; class Gastropoda; order Neogastropoda; family Muricidae; genus Rapana; species Rapana venosa. Next base: position 30,656,041 of record CM054167.1, on the reverse strand, counting down.
TTAAAGTTGATTGCATAGGCGTTTTACACTCTTTGATGTCAAATTCTGAATTCCCCCTTTTTTTTTTTATCCCTCTCTTTGTTTCCGTCTTGTTTTCTTTTCTTCCTGTCGCCTCCTTCTTTTTGTCTATTTACTGCCTTCTTGGTCCATTCTCCTGCCTTTTTTTTTTCTCTTTCCAGAAAGACTTAAAAGATAACAAATCTCTCCCATTATGCCGAAGTCGGATGCGCTAGGCGTTACTTGTCAGGCGCTTAACGGCTGTACAACGCATTTTCGCTCAAATGACAGAAAATAGTAGTTGCTGTCTGAGCGTTCGACGACGACGACGACGACGAGAGGAGGAGGAGGAGGAGAAGGAGGAAGAAGAAGAAGAAGAAGAAGAAGAAGAAGAAGAAGAAGAAGAAGAAGAAGAAAAACAGAAGAAGAAGAGGAGGAGGAAGAAGAAGAAGAAATGGATCCAGATTTATTTAAGTTAGCTGGATTCAGAAAACTCACACTCGGTTTTTATTTATTTATTTATTCTTTTATATCGAGGATAATGGAATAAGCATTTATGTGCTTTTTTACATCCAGTCCCCGTGTGTATGCGGATTTGTAAATTTTGTCATCTGTTCCCACCGGCACACAATGGCCTACTCTTTCGAAAAGCGGAACAGGATTTAACGTATTGCGCAAGATGTTCTGCGTGCGTTCACTCACGGGGCCTCGGTTTATAGTCTCATCCGAAGGACTTTTGAGGAGAGTGGAGTCTGCACTGATGTGAACTCCAGGGGGAAATATCCCCTTGAACGGGAATCGAACCCGGGTCGTCAGATTGCGAGCGCAATGTTCTGACCACTAGGCTATTCCCGTCCCCCCCCCCCCCCCCCCCCCCCCCCCCCCCCCCCCCCACCGGTCAAGGGCATATTTTGTTTATCAATAATTTTTAATCACCGACGACCGGGGCCGAGTGGTTAGGATCTTTTCGGCTTCGACCCGTGACCAGGGTTCAAAACGGGGCGGCGCGGGGTAAATTAATTATGTGGGGGATTTTTTACCTCCCCAGGTCAGTTCAAGTTGTTTTTTGTCTTCAATTTAACGTCGTTCACTCTAATGATTTAGACGAGGGAAATAGAAAAGGTAATGGAATTAAAGAAGGGAGGGGGAAGGGATGGGGGGAAAAAAGGTTAAAAAATAGCACAGTGTGGGTATTTTTGGAAAAAAAACACCCTAAAAGTAAGGATAATACTTTAAACGGGACAAAATAAAACCAATGGGAAACAGAAAAACAAAATGTAACTACAAAATATTCAAGGGGACATGCAATAAAAATCGGCAAGGGAAAAGGGCAGCTTTAAATTTTCAAAACTTTTTTCCAAGACTGTTCAGAAAATGTGGAAAAAAAAGGTTTTACAATGGGGCACCAAATAGATATAGTTTGGAAAATGCCCCCCCACATAGCCCATCTGACATGTTAAAAAAATTTTGGGAAAGGAATGCTTTTAACTTCATTCAAAATTATAAATTAACCCTTCCACGGATATAAAACACGAATCAATTTAAAAGGGAAACCAAATAACAAGACTAGGGGCAGTGGTCGGGCAACTTTTTAAATATTTTTCCCTTGAATTATCAGATTTTTTAAATTTACCTCAGAATTTTTGTTTTAAATATTGGGTACCCCCTGTAGAGAAATGGAACACCCTTCATCGATTCCAAATCATGTCTTGCCCCCTTTTTTTTGCAGCTCTTCACCCACTCTTTTGAAAAAATTCCAACGTAAAGGACCCAACAAAAAAAAACGGAATACCCTTAAATTTAGGGGGTGTAGACATATTTAATTAAAAAAAAAAAAAATTATGGGGACCTTGAAGTTTGGGGATTTTATAGCATACAATACGACTTAAAATCAACAAAAAGTTTGATATGAAAAAGAAAATGGAAAACAAGAATAAAAATATATTTAAGAGCCTAAAACTGCAAATTTCAGCTGTAAATATTGAACGATTTTTCCAAGATAGTACATTTTCATTTTAAGTGCTGGTAGAAAAATGCAACCCTTTCTTGTTTTCAAAAACAATCCCTGTATAAACTTTTAAGCATCACAACTTATTTCAATATGCGACTGAACATCTACAACCCTAGTTTTTTTGTTTTTCATTCTTTTTTTATTAATATTTTTCTTATAAAAAACGGGTTTTATCCATCCCCAAAGGACATGGAAAAGCTTTTTTTTCTGTTTCAATCATAATTGATTAATTTAATTTTTGAAAGAATCGATACATAATGCCATGGGCATTAAAAAAAACGAAATTTTTTTGCCCTTTTTAAAAAATTCGTTTCTGCTTGAATTTTTAATTTACTCAGACAAAATTTTCGTTATTCGTGCTCCGTAAAAATATTGGCGCATGAAATTTTCGGATTCACCGGGGGATTTCCCCATTTTCCTTATAATTCCTATGGGGGAGCATGAAAGGGTACCCCAAGTGCAAGTTTGTACGCCTTACAAAAATATCCCTTTGGAGTTTTTTTTAAATAAAATAATTAGGACACGAAAAAGACTTCTTCCCATAAACAGTTTTTGGGAAAGACAAGGACTTGACAAGATTTAAGAGGAAATATCTTTCCCAGGACTGTCTCTAACCATTTTAAGAAAATTGAAACAATTCCTTCTTTTTTAAAAGAAACAATATGAGCATTCCAAGTTAATTTGATGTAGTTGAAGCCTTTTAAAATTTTATCATATTTTTAATAGAAATGGGGTCCCCCCAATCGAAACTGGGCATGTTTCTGGGTCACAAACCTTAAAAAAAAGGGAAATATGCGGTTTTTCTGTGATAAGTCGGCTATTTTCAAAAAAAAATATTTATTAAATATCTAAACCTTTTTCTTTTATACTTTTCTGGTATGTTTATCACCCTTTGTTGTAGCACGCTTTAAGACATTCATCCATATACATTAAAAATCAGCAAATTGTACCAGGACAACATCTTTAGACAGTTTTGTGGGGAAATCATACAGCAAAATTTTTAAAAAAAAAAAGGGCTTATAACCTAACCCGGGAGTAAACCCCAAAGCAATGACCTAAAGTTTGAATATATTCCCCTCTCACTTCATACTTTTTTGCATAACAAGCTTTTAATATAATAGAAAAAATGCCCAGAAAAGCCAATAGTCCCTTTGTTTTTGCAGCCAGCCATTTTGCAGCCAAACTTTGGGCGTAGGCTTTCTTTTCAAAAAAAAAAGTTGCGAGTAGATTTTTTTTTTTTCGCGAATTGTTTTTTGACCCCGTGTGCAGTTTAACAAGTTTTCGATTGTGATCTAAAACCCTTTTTGAAAGCCTGCTTGATTGACAGGAACACCTTATTTTTCTACAGTAATAAAAACACGCCTTTTTATAATAATTTTCTCCAAAGCTTACCAATGTAGAAGTCCCTGCTAGGCCTAACAGTTTTAAAACAAATTTTAGGCTTTCCTTTCTTTTAAAAGGGAACAGTAAAACTGCTTCCTTCATTTACTAGCACCTTCTTCCAAACTTTTGGAAAAATTTTTTGCACAAAGAATGACGTTTTCGGGAACTGTTTAAGCAATCTTTTTGGGTATGGCATCTAATCCAACAGAAGTTTTCTTATTTGGAAGGGGAAAAAAATACATCTTTTACTTCACGATTTTTTATTGGAGCTTTATTATTCATTTATTAGAAATGGTCTTTATATTTTCTTTCTTCTCCTCAGCTTTTCTGTATTTATTGCTTTTAAGTGTGAGGGCCTTTAATACCAAGTCCGAAAATCCAAAACCCCAGCCTTTTTTTGCTTGGTTGGAAACCCCCTTGTTTTTAAGTTTTAAATGGCAAGTTGGTAAAAAATACACCTTTCTCATTTCGGAAATTTTTGCCACACTTTGTTAAGATGTTTATATTTAATACGCGCTCAAAAAAAAACAAGCCAAATTGTCGTTTTGCCTGACATGACATTTTGCTATTTTTTTTTGCCTGCTTCGTTTTTTTATGGTTTTCTGGCGTCCTATTTTTAAAAAAAATTTTTATACATTAAACGTTTTTGGCATGCTTTCCCCCGCAAGCAGTGCCCACCCCAAACATTTCCTGAACATTTTTTTGATTTTAAGATTTTAAAGATTGGGATCGATAAGTAAGCAGCTTGAATGATGGCATTAGTAAAGGTAAAAATAAAATTCATCTTTGTTTTCAGAACCCAAAAGCTGTTTGTATTGTAGGCTGCAAGAATACTTTAAAACTGTTTCCAATTAGCTTCTTTATAGTTAAACTTCGGGAGTTTATCTTTTTCAGTGTTACAGGGGACTGGCATTTCATTAAAAGTAATAACAATAGGTAAATGATCACTTCCCAATGTGTCATCATAAGTTGCCCACGTACATTCAGCTTCAAGTGCAGACCTGCCTGTGCCTTAATTTCCTTCGTGTATATATCAAATATATGCACGTTAAAGATCCTGTAATTCATGCCAGCGCTCATTGGGTTACAGAAACAGGAGCATACCAAGCAAGCATACATTCCTGAAATCGGAATGCAGGCTACCATGATAAGGTTTGTTGTTGTTTTTTTTTGGTGTTTGTGTGGGGGGGGGGGGGGGGGGGGGGGGGGGGGGGGACGCTGCATATGCAAAATCTCATGTTGGTGAGCCTCGGAGCTGTAGTGGGGGGGGAGGGGGGAGATGGGCTGACTTGTCAGTTTTCAGTGTTTTTTCCCTTTTGGTTGGGTTTTTGTTGTTGTTGTGCATTTGTTGTAGTTTTTGCACCCTTATCATTGCTAACAAAAATTATGTTTAATTTTTTATAATCCTTATCATTGCTTTTTATTTATTTATTTTTAAAATATAACCCTTGTCATTGCTTGTGACCCCCAAACTGAATCCCAGTCAGTAGACCTACTCCAGTTGTTGAATGGTGTAATGTTCCATACTTATGAAAGTTGGGGTTTAAGTGTGAGGTCAGCAGGAAACAAACACCACCTTTCTTTTTAGTTGGGGGGGGGGGGGGGGGGGGTATTCGTATTTGTCCTTTCCACCAAAAGAGGAAAAAATATATATGTGACCTCTTCAATTCTTACTTCTGTAGGGGTCAGCTCTTATTGTGGACGGGAGGTGGGGAGGGGGGCGAGGATGGAGGACGGATGGAGTGACATCGCAGTTAATCCGACTCCTTCGTGTGTGTGTATATATATATATATATATATATATATATATATATATATACGCATAAAGAATATCAAATATATGCACGTTAAAGATCCTGTAATTCATGCACTCTGTTTGAACTGGAGGACGGGATAGCCTAGTGGTTAGAACATTGCGCTCGCAATCTGACGACCAGGGTTCGATTCCCGTTCAAGGGGATATTTTCCCTTGGTGTTAACATCAGTGCAGACTCCACTCTCCCCAAAAGTCTTTGGATGAAACTGTAAACCGAGGCCCTGTGTGCGAACGCACGCAGAACATCTTGCGCACACTTTTCGTAAGAGTAGGCCATTGTGTGCCGGTGACAGAATTTACAAAATCGCATAAACACGGGGGCTGGATGTAAAAAAGCACATAAGTGCTTATTCCATTATCTTCGATATAAAAAAGACTAATTTTTTTAAAATAAAAAAAACCGACCTATGAGAGCACTTTTCCAGTAAACTGAGACCACCTTTGACTGACCAGTTATCAAGTCTACACACACGCACACACACACACACATAAAGCACGTTGCCCCACACAGAAAACGTCAGAGTATGACGTATTTCTGTGCTAAATTACGTCAGTCTCCTTTGATCAGTCTTCTTGTTCCGAAACATTTTGGCAAGGCACTGTCACAGTGTCAGACACTGAGGAGAAACATGAAAAAGAAAATGTTTTCGACTAAAGATTACCGCAGCCAGAGCAAGATCTGCGTGGCACTTTGCAAGAATGCATCGAATATACTTGTGGATTTTAGAGCAGTTGGATAACCTTCAGCTCCTTCAAAATCAATCATGTTTAGATGGGTAAAGCATTTCCTAAGCGATCACTCAAGCACTGAAGATAACAGGAGGAAAATACGAAATCAAGAAATGTAACGAGAAGTTGGTTGCCATGGTGCTGTCAGTGCCTGGGCTTTATCACAGTCACAGTTCTTGATTAAACCTCTGACGCTGGGGGCAACAGCAAAGTGAGAGGCTGTATGACCAGTGGCTTTCCCACTCATGGAATTCCACTTTACAGCTTAGTCTTTAGTGATCGACTCTGACTCTCTGACTAGGAGGCTTGACTCGCACAGTCCTTATGTGCTGCAGCCCTGGGGGCTGGTTGGCCTTTGGAGAACATCTCCAACGCTGACTGTCCTTATGCCCACTTGGCCGAGAGAGTGGGGATGTGCTGTGGGCAAGGCATCTCCACTATAATCACATTTCTGCCCAGTTTCCAAAACAGCAGCTGCCTCCTCTGCTGTTTTGGAGGTCATCGTCGGACACGACGGACAAACATACATACATGCCATGGTGAGTGTTATGGTGGAAGAAGACTGTAGAGTTAGCCTGGAAGAAATTGCTGATTGTCTTGGCATTCATTCCTCGACCATGTCTAAGATACTAAGACATAACCTTGGGTACAGGAAGGTATCATCCTGATAGGTCCCTCATGTTTTGACGTCTGAAAATAAGAGGGAGAGGGTGGGTTTCTGCAAACGTATGCTAAAGATTCACACACACAAAATGGTGATCCCAAGAGGCTGGATGAAATCATGACTGGCGATGGATGAGACGTAGGTGTACATAATATCATGAACCTCCCAGAAAGTCCAATAACAAAGCGTGGGTTGGGAAAGATTTCAAAATCCGCCCCAAATCGCTCAGACACCAACAGTCTCAAAATAAGGTGTTGTATACTATCTCTTTCAACAGAAACGGAATCGTACTGCAAAATCCTCGCAAAAAAGAGCAGACGGTCACGGGCGAATTCTACAGAGACACCATTTTTTCCCGGTCTGATCTGAAGAGGTTTTACGCAGCTGCTCAACTGAACACTGGTATGAGGGGAATCAGGATCCTCCACGACATTGCACCCGCTCAATGGTCAAAGCTCGTGAAAAGGGAATGTAGTGGCAGAGAACATGGAAAATTTTAACACTCTGTAAGCCTACTTCCCAGACCTTGCACCTTGTGACTTTGAACCTCTTCCCCCATCTGGAGAAGTCCCTGGCAGGAAGGAGTTTCAAGACTTCCTTGGGAACATCAGTTTTCCAGTGTCTGGCGCACATACCAAGAGAAAAAAAAAAAGGTAAAGGAGTCCCATAACCTATGAGGTGGTAGGGGAGCGAGGCGTCAGAGACCTCACTTCTCTAGGGCCAGCATATTGAGGGCGGCGCCCATCTCCTCTCCCTCGCTGCTTTACCTTCCCTGACCCTAAAGAGGGCAGGTACCCATTTACAGCTGGGTGAACTGGGGGAACTGTGCTGAAGCCAAGGCGCGCAAACGGTCACCCATCCAACTGGTAACCACGCTCGACGCTGCTTAACTTGGCTGGGGGAAAGCGAGTGCTCCGACCACTGAGCTATCCCGTCCCCATACCAAGAGAGGCAGGCTACATATCGGCATTGCTACAATGGATTGAGGGAATGCAGAAGTATGTGGCGAGAGGGGTTGATCACTTTGAGAAGATGGACAGATTTGATCGCCACGAGTGTCTGAGAAATGAACTGGTCTCAGTTTACGGGATAGTGACCACGTAAGGACCACTCTTACCCATGCTTTTTGACATCATCATCATCATTAGCCATTACACCCAGCGGTGTGTAGGCATAATCATCGTTAACACCTTTGCAGGTGATGTTCTCTTAGGACCAGCTCAGCAGTAGAATCACCAGCAGCATCTTCCTCCCTGTACGTGCTGGTAATTGTTTTTTCAGTGCTTTTGTTAAACGGTTGTTGAGTCTTTTATTGGAGTGTTCTGCTTTTGTTTTGCTTTTAGTTTCAGTTTTTAAAATTTGTTTTTGTTTGATTTTGCTTTTAGTTGTGTTTTTTTTAATGTGTGTTTTCTTTTTTGTGTGATTTTATGTTTAGTTTTAAGAAAAGTTATTGGTGTTTTGTGTTTTTGTTTGTTTTTTCTTTTTTCTTTTATTTATTTACATTATGCTGTTTATTGGTGATATGTGTTTTGCTTTTTTAAAAATTGGTGTTTTCTGTTTTTTGTTTGATTGTAGCTTTGGTATGTTTTACCTGTTTTTGTTTGTAAGTAAGTCCAATTTTAACGTCTTTCCACTTAAAGTGATACCAGACGTTTTTGTTTGTTTTTGCTTTTAGTTGTTGCTCTTTGATGTGGAAGTTAAAAACATTAGTTTGTGCTTATTGTATTCATATTTCGTGTGTTGCTGCTATTGTTATTTGGACCTAATGACATTCTATTTAAACCGAAAATAGAAATCCCTTTAACACGCAAATTTTATTCATTCACATCAACGCTATTCTAATGCAGATCTACATCAATTTACACACTGTCTCACCCAAAGTAAAAACTTTCAGGATTATTTTGTGCATGTAAGACCAGCTTAGCAAACCTTTTGCTTTTTCAAAGTCTGCTGCCGAGCAGGTAATAGACTTTATTTATTTATTTATTTATTTATTTTTTAAAATCATTTTATACCACTTTAAGTCACGAGATTTCTCTACGCGAAATTCGGGCTGCTCTCCCCGGGTAGAGCGCGTCTTTTATTTCGAGGATAATGGATTAATGCATTCTTTTCTGAAAAAGTCTATAACATTCGCTCCAAACTGGATCAGACTCCTTTCCAGCCTGCACTTCCTGATCCCCAATTCTCTGGCACTCCTCTCCTTTTCTTTCATCCGACAAGTGAGAAAGAAATCATGACAATTCTGAAAGAAATGACTATAAAATCATGTGATCTTGATCCCATACCTGCTTCTCTTTTCACACAGTGCCTACCACAACTCATACCCGCTATCACGAAAATAGTAAACTCATCTCTTGTTTCAGGAAATGTTCCATCAGCTCTCAAAACTGCTATAGTCACACCTCTACTCAAAAAGCATGACCTTGACCCTAACATTCTGAAGAATTATAGACCTGTTTCCAATCTACCTTTTATTTCTAAAGTCCTTGAAAAAGTAGTTCTCAAACAGCTCAACAACCACCTTTTCTCCAACAATCTTCTTCCTGAGTTTCAGTCTGCCTGTCGCATCAACCACAGCACTGAAACCACCCTAGTACACACTTTAAACACGCTTCTATTCGCTTCTGACTCAGGGAAAGTCTCCCTCCTCACTCTACTCGACTTATCAGCAGCCTTCGATACCATAGACCACTCAATTCTTCTCTCCCGTCTTTAAAAAACGTTCGGTGTTACTGGGACAGCCCTCACCTGGTTTAATTCATACCTTACTGACCGTTTCCAGACAGTTGCAGTAAACAAGATTCAATCAATACCTGCCAAACTGGAATGCGGAGTCCCACAGGGATCAGTTCTAGGCCCTGTTCTTTTCACTCTTTACACGGCCCCACTGTCACATATAATAAACCGTCATCAAATCAACCATCATTTTTACGCAGACGACTCTCAGATTCAAAGCAGTGTTACTCATGAAAATCTGCCTTCTCTCCTGACAAATATGGCACGCTGCTTTGAAGATATTCAAAATTGGATGACACAGAACAAATTACAGCTAAATGCAGATAAAACCGAAGCCATGCTCGTAGGGACCAAACACAACTTTCTTCCATTACAACAGCTTCAATAGAACTCATCAATACATCAGTCCCTCTATCCAATGCTGTGAAGTATCTAGGTGTCGTTATCGACAACACACTCTCTATGAAAAAAATCATCACCCAGACCTGTCAGTCGTGCTACTATCAATTACGGCGTATTAGTGCAATTCGAAAGTACCTGTCCACCGATGCAACAGCCAAACTTGTCACTTCTCTCATTCTTTCACGTCTGGACTATTGCAATTCTCTTTTGTCTGGTCTGCCAGCATCATCTATCCACTCCCTTCAACGTATACAAAACTCCGCAGCTCGACTAGTTCTCAGAAAGAAAAAATCTGAGCACATTACCCCTCTCTTGCGATCTCTCCACTGGCTGCCTGTGCCACAGAGAGTAAATTATAAGATCAGTACCCTCTGTTAATAATAATAATAAATAATGTATGGAATTTATATAGCGCTGAATCTTGTAAAGCAACAAATCAAAGCGCTCAGATGACTTCTTTTTTTGATTTATGCGTGTGTATGCGGTTTTGTAAAATTTGTCACCTGTTCCCACCGGCACACAATGGCCTACTCTTTCGAACAGCGGAACAGGATTTAACGAGTGGCAAGATGTTCTGCATGCGTTCGCACACGGGGGCCTCGGTTTATAGTCTCATCCGAAGGACTCCCCCTAGTATTGCGTAGAGCTCCTACCGACGACCGCGGTGACAGAGACAGTTGGGTAGATATATTTCAGAACATAATTATCATAGACTGTTCAACCTTCTCAACAACAAAAAACTGGTACTAAATCAACTTTGTTTTCTCTTACAAATGTTACAAATGTCTGTTCTGTTCTGTTACAAATGTCTCCACAAAACTGCACCCTCCTACCTCTGTGAATGCCTTAACCTGTACACTCCTTCACGTTCCCTCCGCTCTACTGCAGATACCTTGTGCCTACGAATACCTAGATTCAACCAATCCACTGTTGGCCGCCGCTCTTTCTCTATTTCGGGTCCATCGACCTGGAATGAGCTCCCTCTCTCTCTTCGCCAGAAACCTAGTTATGACACTTTTAAATCCGGCCTCAAGACATATTTATTTCAAACCTAAGATTTCCCTCCTCCTGTTTCATATCAGAGCTATCCCACCTTCACTAACCCATGTCCTATCACCATGCTGACCGGTGTGAGTGTGTGTGTGCGCTTTTGAAAAAAATTGACTATTGAAATTTTATTTCATAGATTTTGTCTGCATCGCATCATGTTTGTAAATATCTGTTTGTTTAAACTATTCATTATTTATCATTGATTGCATGACTGTGTAAGATTAGGTTGAATGCATGCGCTTTGATTTGTCTTTGCAAGATATAGCGCTATATAAGTTCCATTTATTATTGTTATTATTAAGCACCATTTGACTTTTTTTTTACATCTTGTCCCCGTGTGTATGCAGTTTTGTAAATTTTGTCATCCCTTCCCTTGCCGGGGCATACAATAGCCTACTTTTTCGAAAAGCGGAAGGGGTTATTAACGCGTGCGCAAGATGTTCTGCGTGGGGTCGTACACTACAAGGGACCTCGGTTTATAGTCTCATCCGATGGACTTTTGGGATGGGGGGGAGGGGGGGGGGGGGGGAGGGGGGGTGGGGGGGGGGGGGGGGGGGGATGGAGTCGGCACTGATATTAATTCCAGAGGAAAAGTCCTCTTGAACGAGATTCGAACTCGGGTCAGCAGATCATGAGCGCAATGCGTATCACTCTAACCGCCAGGCTATCTCCTCCCACCAGACTAGCCTCCTAAACTGTAAGGCTGGGACGTCAGGCCGAAACGGATTCCAAACAGGATCGTCTGTCACTGGAAACGTTTTTTATTTTTTATTTTATTTTATTTTATTCTTTTATATCGAGGATAATGGAATAAGCATTTATGTGCTTTTTTTTACATCCAGTCCCCGTGTGTATGCAGTTTTGTAAATTGTCATCGGTTTCCCCTCGACACACAATGGCCTACTCTTACGAAAAGCGGAACAGGATTTTAACGTGTGCGCAAGATGTTCTGCGTGCGCGTTCGCACACGTGGCCTCGGTTTACAGTCTCATCCGAAGGACTTTTGGGGAGAGTGGAGTCTGCACTGATGTTAACTCCAGGGGAAAATATCCCCTTGAACGGGAATCGAACCCGGGTTGTCGGATTGCGAGCGCAATGTTCTAGCCACTAGGCTATCCCGTCCCCCCATGTCTCGAGTAACGTCCCAAGCACCTTGTGGCCTCACTTGTGACCTGACCGTTGGAGATAGATCCTGTTCTATTTTGGATCAGGTTCAAACGGCCTGCTCGCATCCTCTATCCAATCAGCCCTCGGTTGTCAAAATTACAGATCACCTTGTGCCGTGTGAGTGTGTGTGTGTGTGTGTGTGTGTGTGTGTGTGTGTGTGTGTGTGTGTGTGTGTGCGTGCGTGCGTGCGTGCGTGCGTGCGTGCGTGTGTGTGTGAGAGTGTGATTGAAGCATCGGGCCGGCTGCACACATCGACTTTTTTTTTCACTTTGTGCAACTTTGCAAACGTTTCGTGTTGCAAGCAGTTCGTCCTGTTCACACTGACAGTTTGGAACGAACACGTTTTGAACGGTCTGTGTGAACCCGTAGGGTTGAAAAGGATAGTTTGTCTCTGTCTGTCTGTGTCTGTCTGTCTCTGTCTGTTTCTGTCTATGTCTGTCTGTCTCTGTCTGTTTCTGTCTATCTTCTATCTCGCAAGTCCTTCGGATGAGAGTATAAACCGAGGTCCCGTGTGCGAACGCACGCAGAACATCTTGCGCACACGTTAAATCTTGTTCCGCTTTTCGTAAGAGTAGGCCATTGTGTGCCGGTGGGAACAGATGACAGAATTTACAAAACCGCATACACACGGGGACTAGATGTAAAAAAGCACATAAGTGCTTATTCCATTATCCTCGATATAAAAGAATAAATATAAATAAATATCTGTCTGTCTGTCTGTCTCTGTCTTTTTTTGTCTGTCTCTCTCTCTCTGTCCCAGTCTGTCTCTGTCTGTCTCTCTCTATCTGTCTGTGTCTGACTGTCTATGTCTATCTGTCTCTCTCTGTCTCTCTCTGTCTCTCTCTCTCTCTGTCTCTCTCTAGTCAAATGTCACTTAAATGTGAACAGACTTTAAACATAAGGCAACAATATCAACAACACAAGCAAACTATGGATGGTTTTTTTATGTTCCAGAAATAAATATCTAAGTCATTCAAGGTAGATGGAATGGATTTTCACCAAGTTCAAAATGTTGAGACTGGTTTGTGAGTAACTTTTTTTCTTACCTTTTTTTTGTCCTTTTGCTATTCCGTACGTAATCTGTGGGTGGTTATCAAGTGGATGGGTGAACGTTTGCGTGCCTTGGCTTCAGTACAGTTCACCCAGCTGTAAGTGGATACCTGCCCTCTTCAGGGTCAGGAAAGATTAAGCAGCGAGGGAGAGGAGATGGGCGCCACCCTCAATATGCTGGCCCCTGGAGAAGCTGAGGCCATTGACACCTCGCTTCCCAACGACCACATAGGTTATAGGAACATCTTTACCTGTACCGTTTTAAATCACGATGCTATTGTAGCTCTACTTTCTTGTTCTTCTATTTGTTTTTGCTCTTGTTCTTGTTGTTGCTGTTGTTGTCGTTGTTGTTGTTGTTGTTGTTCTTTTTCTTCTTTTCCTTTCTATAATTTTTCTTCTTCTTCTTCTTCTTCTTCTTCTTCTTTTCTTCTTCTGTCCCTCTTCTTCTTCTTCTTCTTCTTCTTCTTCTTTTTCTTCTTCTTCTTCTTCTTCTTCCATGTCCTCCTCCTCTTCTTCTTCTTCTTCCATGTCCCTCTTCTTCTTCTTTTCTTCTTCTTCGTCTTCGTCTTCGTCTTCCCTTGCCTCCTCCTCCTCCTCTCCTTCTTCTTTCCCTGTCCCTCCTCCTCCTCTTCTTCTTCTTCTTCCCTGTCCCTCCCCTTCCCCCTCATCTTCTTCTTCTTTCTCCATGTCCCTTCTCCTCTTTTTCTTCTTCTTCTTCTTCTTCCATGTTTCCCCCCTCCTCCTCTTCTTCTTCTTCTTCTTCTATTTCTCTTCTTCCATATCCCTCGTCCTCCTCTTCTTCTTCACGTCCCTCCTCCTTTCCCCATCCTCCTCCTCCTCTTCTTCTTTTCTTCTTCTTCTTCTTTTCTTCTTCTTCTTCTTCTTCTTCCATGTCCCTACTCCTCCTCCCCCTCCTCCTCCTCCCCCTCTTCTTCTTCTTCTTCTTCTTCTTCTTCTTCTTCTTTCTTTCTTCTTCTTCTTCTTCTTCTTCTTCTTCTTCTTCTTCTTCTTCTTTTCTTCTTCTTCCATGTCCTCCTCCCCCCTCCTCCTCCTCCTCCCCCTCTTCTTCTTCTTCTTCTTCTTCCTTTCTTTCTTCTTCTTCTTCTTCTTCTTTTTCTTTTCTTCTTCTTCCATGTCCCTCCTCTTCTTTCTTCTATTGTCCTCGTCCTCCTCTTGTTTGTTTTTCCATGTCCCTCCTCCCCATCTTCTTCTTCCATGTCCCTTCTCCCCTTCTTCATCTTCCATGTCCCTTTCATCTTCTTCTTCTCTAGGTCCCCCTCCTCCTTTTCTTCTTCTTCTTCTTTTTCTTCTTCTTCTTTTCTTCTTCTTCTTTTTCTTCTTCTTTTCTTCTTCTTTTTCCATGTCTCTCCTCCTCCTTCTTCTTTTCCATGTCCTCCTCTTCGTCTTCTTCTTTTCTTCCATGTCTCTCCTCCTCTTCTTTTCTTCCATGTCCTTCCTCCTCCTCTTCTTCTTCTTCCATGTCCATCCTCCTCTTCTTCTTCTTCTTCCCTGTATTTCGTTCTCTTTTCTTTTTCTTCCATTTCCCTCCTTCTCCTCCTCCACCTTTTCTTCATCTTCCATGTCCCTCCTCTTCTTCTTCATCTTTCATGTCCCTCCTTTTCTTCTTCTTCCATATCCCCTCCTCTTTTTCTTCATCTTCCATGTCCCTCCTCTTCTTCATTTTTTCTTCCTTGTCCCTCCTCTTCTTCTTCTTCCATGTCCTCCTCCCCTTCTTCTTCATCTTCCATTTTTCTTCTTCTTCTTCTTCTTCTTCTTCTTCTTCTTCTTCTTCTTCTTCTTCCATGTCCCTCCTCCTCTTCTTCTTCATCTTCCTGTCCCTCCTCCCCTTCTTCTTCCATGTCCTTCTCCTCTTCTTTTCCATGTCCCTTCTCCCACTCTTCTTCTTCTTCCATGTCCATACTCCTCTTTTTCTTCATCACCATGTCCCTCCCCTCTTCTTCATCTTCCATGTCCCTCCCTTCTCCCCCTTCCCCTTTTTTCTTTCATCTTCCATGTTCCTCCCCCTCCTCCTTCTTCTTCTTCTTCTCTTCCCTGTCCCTCCTCCTCTTCTTCTTCTTCTTTTCTTCCAGTCCCCTCCTCCTCTTCTTCTTCTTCTTCATCTGCCTCTTCTT
The DNA here is from genome assembly GCA_028751875.1 of Rapana venosa. Classification (NCBI taxonomy): domain Eukaryota; kingdom Metazoa; phylum Mollusca; class Gastropoda; order Neogastropoda; family Muricidae; genus Rapana; species Rapana venosa. The sequence continues at coordinate 30,640,901 of CM054167.1, read as the reverse complement.
CTTCTTCTTCTTCTTTTCTTTCATGTCCCTCGTCCTCCTCCTCCTCTTTTTCTTCATCTTCCATGTCCCCTTCCTCCCTCCTCCTCCTCCTCCTCTTTTTTTTTCTTTCATGTCCCTCCTCCTCCTCTTCTTCTTCTTCATCTTACATGTCCCTCCTCCTCTTCTTCTTCTTCTTTTTCTTCTTCTCCTTTTTTCTACTTCTTTCTTCTTTTCCTCTTCTTTTTCTTCATCTTTCATGTCCCTCCCCCTCCTCCTTTTTCTTCATCTTCCATGTCCCCCTCCTCTTCTTCTTCTTCTTCTTCCGTCTCTCCTCCTTTTCCCCTCCTCCTCCTCTTGTTTTTTCTTGTTCTTCTTGTTCTTTTTTCTTCTTCTTCTTCTTCTTCTTCTTCCATGTCCCTCCTCCCCTTCTTTTTTTCCATTCCCTTCTCTCTTCTTCTTCTTCCATGTCCTCCTCCTCTTCTTTTTTTTTCCATGTCCCTCCTCGTCTTCTTCGTCTTCCATGGCCTTTTCCTCCTCTTCTTCTTCTTCTATTTCATCTTCCATGTCCCTCCTCCTCTTTTCTTCTTCTTCCATGTCCCTCTCTCTTTTTCTTCTTCTTCCATTTCCCTCTCCTTTCCCCCTCCATCTTTTTCTTCATTTCCATGTCCCTCCTCTTCTTCTTCTGCCATGTCCTTCCCTTCTCTTCTTATTCTTCCATGTCCTCCTCCTTTTTTTCATCTTCCATGTCCCCCCTCCTCTTCATCTTTTTCTGCCATGTCTCTCCTCTCTTCTTTTTCTTCTTCCATGTCCCTCCTCCTCTTCTTCTTCATCTTTCATGTTCCCCTTCTTCTTCTTCTTTTCTTCTTCTTCTTCTTCTTCTTCTTCTTTTCTTCTTCTTCGTTTCCCTTTCCTCCTCTTCTTCTTCTTGCATGTCCCTGCTCCTCTTGTTGTTGCTGTTCTTCTTCAATCTTCCATGTCCCTCCTCCTCGTCTTCGTCTTCTTCTTCAATGTACCTCTCCTCTTTTTCTTCATGTCCCTCCTCCTCCTCTTCTTTTTTCTTTCATGTCCCTCCTCCTCCTCTTCTTCATCTTCCATGTCCCTCCTCCCCTTTTTTTTTCTTCCATGTCCTCCCCGTCTTCTTCTTCTTCCATGTTCCTCCTCCTCCTCTTCTTCTTCTTTTTTTTCAATGTCCCTCTTCCTATTCTTTTTTTCTTCCATGTCCCTCCTCGTCTTCTTCTTCTTCCATGTTCTCCTCCTCCTCCTTTTCTTCTTTTTCTTCCATATCCCTCTTCCTCTTCTTTTTTTCTTCCATGTCCCTCCTCGTCTTCTTCTCCTCCATGTCCCTCCTCCTCCTCTTCTTCTTTTTCTACTTCATCTTCCATGTCCCTCCTCCTCCCCTTCTTCTTTTTCTACTTCATCTTCCATGTCCCCCCTCCTCCTCTTCTTCTTTTTCTACTTCATCTTCCATGTCCCTCTTCTTCTTCTTCTTAATCTACCATGTCCCTCTCCTCTTCTTCTTCTTCTATGTCCCTCCTCCTCTTCTTCCATGTCTTCCTCCTCCTCTTCTTCTTCTTCCATGTCCCTCCTCCTCCCCTTCTTCTTCTTCATCTCTTCCATGTCCCTCCTCCTCTTCTTTTTTTCCTTCCATGTCCCCCCTGCTCTTCTTTTTTTTCCATGTCCCTCCTCTTCTTCTTCTTTTATGTCCCTTCTCCTCTTCTTCTACCATGTCTCTCCTCCTCCTTTTTTTTTTCTTTGATGTCCCTCCTCCTCTTTCTTCTTCATCAATTATGGGCCCCCCTCCTCCTCTTCTTTTTTCTTCATCTTACATGTCCCCCTCTCCTCCTCCTCCTCTTCTTCTTCTTCTTCTTCTTCTTATTCTTCTTCTTCTTCTTCTTCTTCTTTTTTCATTCTTCTTTTTCTTCATCTTCCATGTCCCTCCTCCTCCTCTTCTTCTCATCTTCCATGTCCCCTTCCTCCTCCTTCTCCCCTTCCTCCTCGTCTTCTTCTTCTATGTCTTCCCCCTCCCCCCTCCTCTCCTCCTCCTCCTCCTCCCTCCTCCTCCTCCTCTCCTCTCCTCCTCTTCTTTTCTTCATCTTCTTCTTCTTTTTTTCCATGTCCCTCCTCCTCTTCTTCTTTTTCCATGTCCCTTTTCCTCTTCTTCTTGCATGTCTCTCCTCCTGTTCTTCTTCTTCTTCCATGTCCATCCTCCTTCTCCTCTTCTTCTTCATCTTCCATGTCCCTCCTCCTCTTCTTTTTTTTTTTCCATGTCCCTCCTCGTCTTCTTCTTCTTTCATGTTCCTTCCTCCTCTTTTTCTTCTACTTCATCTTCCATGTCCCCCCTCCTCTTCTTCTTCTTCTTAATCTTCATATCCCTCCTCCTCCTCCTTCTTTTTCATCATCCATGTCCCTGCTCCTCCTCCTCTTCTTCTTCTTCATCTTACATGTCCCTCCTCCTCCTCTTCTTCTTCTTCTTCTTCTTCTTCTTCTTCTTCTTCTTTCTTTCTTCTTCTTCTTCTTCTTTTCTTCTTTTCTTTTTTCTTCTTTCTTTTCTTCTTCTTCTTCTAATTCATCTTTTCCCTGTCCATCCCCTCCTCTTGTTCTTCTTCTTTTCCCTGTCCCTCTCCTCCCCTTCTTCTTCATCTTCCATGTCCCCTTCCTCCTCCTTCTCCCCCTCCTCCTCGTCTTCTTCTTCCCTGTTCTCCTTTCCTCCTTCTCGTCCTCCTCTTCTTTCTTCTTCTTCCATGTCCCTCCTCCTCTTCTTCTTTTTCATGTCCCTTCTCCTCGTCTTCTTCTTCCCTGTCTTTCCACCTGTTCTTCTTCTTCTTCCATGTCCTCCTCCTCCTCCTCTTCTTCTTCTTCTTCTTCCATGTCCCTCTTCCTCTTCTTTTTTTTCTTCCATGTCCCTCCTCGTCTTCTTCTTCTTCCATTCCCTCCCCCTCTTCTTCTTCTTCCATGTCTATTCCCCCACCTCTTCTTCTTCTTCTATGTCCCTCCTCCCCTTCTTCTTCCATGTCTCTCATCCTCCTTTCTTCTTCTTCCATGTCCCTCCCCCTCCCCTTCTTCTTCATCTTTCATGTCCTCCTCCTCTTCTTTTTTCTTCCCTGTTCCCTTCTGCTCTTCTTCTTCTTCCCTGTCCCTCTCCTCTTCTTCTTCCATGTCCCTCCTCCTCTTCTTCTTCATCTTCTATGTCCCTCCTCCTCTCTTTCTTCTTCGATGTCCCATCTCCATTCTTCTTTTCCCTGTCCCTCCCCTTCCTCTTCTTCTTCTTCTTCCATGTCCCTCCCCATCTTCTTCTTCTTCTTCTTTAATGTCACTCCTCCTCATCCTCTTCTTCTTCTTCCATGTCCCTCCTCCTCTTCTTATTTTCTTTCGTTTTCCCTCCTCCTCCCTTTTTTCTTCTTCATCTTCCATGTCCCCCCCTCCTCCTCCTTATCTTCTTCTTCTTCTTTTACCATGTCCCCCCTCCTCCTCCTCTTCTTCTTCTTCTTTTTCTTTTTCTTTTTCTTCTTCTTCTTCTTCTTCTTCTTCTTCTTCTTCTTCTTCTTCTTCTTCTTCTTCTTTTTCTTCTTTTACTTCTTCTTCTTCTTCTTCTTCCATGTCCTCCTCCTCTTCTTCTTCTTCTTTATCTTCCATGTCCCTGTCCTCTTTTTCTACTTTTTCCATGTCCTTCCTCCTTTTTCTTCTTCTTCCATTTTCCCTCCTCCTCCTCTTTTCTTCTTCATCTGCCTCTTCTTTTCTTCTTCTTCTTCTTCTTCTTCTTCTTCTTCTTCTTTTTCTTCTTCTTCCATGTCCCTACTCAACGCCTCTTCATCTTCCATGTCCCTCGTCCTCCTCCTCCTCTTTTTCTTCATCTTCCATGTCCCCTTCCTCCTCCGCCTCCCCTCTTCATCTTCCATGTCCCTCGTCCTCCTCCTCCTCTTCTTCTTCATCATCCATGTCCCTCCTCCTCCTCCTCCTCTTCTTCTTCTTCTCTTCCATTGTGCCTCCCCTCCCCTTCTTCTTCTTCTTCTTCTTCTTCTTCTTCTTCTTTTTCTTCTCCTTTTCTTTTTCTTTCATTTCCATATCCCTCCTCCTCCCCCTCGTCTTCTTCTTCCCTGTTCTCTCCTCCTCCTCCTCCTCCTCTTCTTGTTTTATTCTTCTTCTTCTTCTTTTTCTTCTTCTTCTTCTTCTTCCCCTTCTTCTTCTTTTTTCTTCTTCTTCTTCTTCTTCTTCTTCAATGTCCCTCCTCTTCTTCTTTTTCCCTGTCCTTCTTTCCCCTTCTTTCTTCTTCCATGTCTCTCCTTCCTGTTCTTCTTCTTCTTTTTTGTCCATCGTCCTCCTCTTCTTCTTCTTCATCTTCCATGTCCCTCCCCCTTTTTTTTTTTTCTTCCATGTCCCTCCTCCTCCCCTTCTTCTTTTTCTTAATCTACCATGTTCCTCCTCCCCTTCTTCTTCCATGTATCTCTCCTCCTCTTCTTCTTCTTCTATGTCCCTACCCCTCCTTCTTCTTCATCTTCCTTCTACTTCATCTTCCAAGTCCCACTTCCTCTTCATCTTCTCTTAATGTTCCAAGTCCCCTCCTCCCACGTCCACTTCTTCTTCTTCTTCTTCCAATGTTCTCCTCCTCCTCGTCTTCTTCTTCCATGGTCCCCTGCCACCTCCTCTTCTTCTTCTTCATCTCCATGTTCCCACCTCCTCTTCTTTTTTCTTCCAAGTCCCTCCTGCCCTTCTTCTTGTTCTATTGTCCCCTTCCCTCCTCTTCCATGTCCCCACCTCTTCTTCAACTTCTATGTCCCTTCTCCTCGCTTCTTCCCAATTCTCCCTCCTCTTCTTCTTCTTCTTCTTCTTCGATTTCCCATCCTCCTCCTCTTCTTCTTCTTCCAATGTCCCTCTTCATCTTCTTATTCTTACCATGTCCCTCATCCACTCTCATCTAGCTTCAAGTCCCTTTCTGCACTTCTTCTTCCATGTCCCTCCTCCACCTCTCTTCTTCCATGTCCCTCTTCATCTTCCTAATTCTTCAATGTCCACCCCTCTTCTTCTCATCTTTTGAGTCCTCCTCCACCTCCTTCCTTCTTCTTCTCCATGTCCCTCCTCCTCCTCTTCTTCTTCTTCTTCATGTCCTTCTCTTTCCTCAACTACTTCTTCATCTTCCCTGTCCATCCACTCCTCCTCTTCCTTTTTTTTTCTACATCTTATCTTTCCATGTCCCCTCTTCTTCTTTCATCTTTTCTTTTCTTCTTCTTCTTCTTCTTCTTCTTTTTCCATGTCCCTCCTCATCCTCCTTCTTCCTACTTCGAATGTCCCTCCTTCCTCCTCATCTTCTTCTACTTCTTCTTCACATTCTTCTTCTTCTTCTTCTTCTTCATCTTCATCTTCCATGTCCCTCCTCCTCCATTTCTTCAATCTTCTTCTTCTACTCTACTATTCTTTTTCTTCTCTTACTCTTCTGTTCCATGTCCCTCCTTCCATCTTTTTCTTCTTCCTCTTCCAATTTCCTTCTCCTCTTTTTCTTCTCACCATATCCCTCCTCCTCTTATTTTCTACTTTTCCATTTCCCTCCTCCGCCTTTCACCTCCTCTTCTTCATCAGCCATGTCCCCTACTCCGCTACTTTTTCAGTTCCTTCTCCTCCTCTTCTTCTTCTTCTTCTTCTTCTTTCTTCTTCTCTTCTTCTTCTTCCATGTCCCTCCTCCTCTTTTTTCTTCATTTCCAAGTCCCACTTCCTCTTCACTTTTTCTTCTGCCATGTCCCTCTTCCACTGTCATTTTCATCTTCCATGATCTTCTTCTTCTCCTTATTTCTTCTTCTTCTCTTCTTCTTCTTCTCTTCTCTTCTTCTTATTCTTCTTACTTCTTCTTCTTCATCATCCTCCCATGTCCCTCCTCCTCTGCGTATCTTCATCTTCCAAGTCCCCTCCTCTTCTTCTTCCATGACCTTCGTCCACTTTCTTCCGATGTCTCTCCTCCTCATTGTTTGTTCTTGTTCTTCATCTTCCATGTCTCCTCCTCTTCTTCTTTCTCCATGTACCTCCTCCTCTACTTCTACCATAGTCCTACCTTCCATCTTCTTCTTCGTCCTCCATGTCCCTGCTCGTCCTTCTTCACCTTTTTTCTTCTTCAATCTTCCATGTCCCTCCCTTCTTTTGTTTCCTTCCATGTCCCTCCTCTCATCTTCTTTTTCTTCCATGTCCCTCCTCCTCTTCTTCCTTCTTCATACTTCCATGTCCCTCCCCCTCCTTTTGTTCCTTTCCATGTCCCTCCTGCCTTCTTCTTCTTCTTCCATGTGTCCCTCCTCCTCTTCTTCTTCCATGTCCCTCCTCCTCTCTTCTTCATCTTCTATGTAGTATTCTTCTCTTCTCCCTCTTATCTTCCATGTCCCTCCTCCTTCTTCTTCTTCTCCTTCCATGTCCCCCCTCCTCCACCTTTATCTTACTTCCATGTCCCTTTTTTCCTCCTCCTCATCTTCTTCTTCTTCATCTTCCATGTCCTCCTCCATCCTCCTTCTTCCTTCGAAAGTCCCAACTCCTCCTCTTCCTTCTACTTCTTCTTCTTCATCTTCCATGTCCCTCCTCCCTCCTTTTCTTCTTCTTTCTTCTTTTTCTTCATTCTTCTTCTTCTTTTCTTCTTCATCTTCTTCTTCATCTCTTCCTCATCTTCTTCTTCTTCCATGTCCTCCTCCTCATTTACTTCTTCGTTCCATGTCCCTTCTCTCACTTTTCTCTCTTCCTTATCCCTCCTCCTCTTTTTCTTCTTTTCCATTTCCCTCACTTCTTCTTCACCTCCTCTTCTTCATCTTCCATGTCCCTCCTCCTCTTCTTCTTCCATTCCTTTCTTCTTCTCCTCCTCCACTTCTCTCTTCTTCTTCTTCCTTCTTCCTTCCATGTCCTCCTCCTCTTTTTCCCTTCAATTTCCCAAATCCCACCTTCTCTTCAACTTTTTCTGCATGTCCCTCCTCCTCTACTTTTTCTCTCCATGTTCTTCTTTCTTCTTTTTCTTCTTCCTTCATCTTCTTCATCCTCCATGTCCCTCCTCCTCTGCTTTCTTCCATCTTCCAAGTCCCTAACTCCACTTCTTCGTCCATGTCCCTTCCTCCTCTTTTTCTTCCATTCCCTCCTCCTCTTGTTGTTGTTCTTCTTCTTCATCTTCCATGTCCTCTCCTCCTCTTCTTCATCCTCCATGTACCTATCCTCCTCTTCTTCTTCAGTCCATCCTTCACAAGTTCTACGTTCATCTCCATTCCCTTCTCGTCCTTCTTCTCTTTTTTCTCTTCATCTTCCATGTCCCTTACCCCCCTTTTGTTTCCTTCCCCATGTCCCCCACATGCTCTTCTTTTTCTTCCATGTCCCTCTCCACTTCTTCATACCGTGTCCCTCCTCCTCCTCTTCTCATATTTCTATGTCTCTTCTTCCTCTTATCTTTCCAGTCCCTCCTCTTCCTCTTCTGTCTTCTTCTTCCATGGCCCCTACCTCCATCCTCTTCTTCTTCTTCATCTATCCTATCCCTCCTCCTCTCTTCTTCAACTTCTATGTCACTTTTTCACCTCTTTATCTTCCATGTCCCTCCTTCCTCTTCTTCTTCTTCGTCCATGTCCCTCCTCCTCTTCTTGTTCTTCTTCCATGACCCCTCCGTCCTCTTCTTCTTCTTGTTCCCATGTCCCTCCTCTTCCTCTTCTTCTTCCATTCCCTCCACTCTCTTCTTCTTGTTCCATGCCCTCCTCCTCTTCCTCTACTCTTTCATGTCCTTCTCCCCCTTCTTCTTCATCTTCCATGTCCCCTCCCCTCTTCTTCATCTTTCATCTTCCATAGTTCCCTCCTGCTCCTCTTCTTTTTGATCTCTACATCATCATCATGTCCCCTCCTCTTCTTCTTTTTTCCACGTCCCCTCCTCCACCTCCCCGCTCTTCTCCTTCCATTTCCCCCGCTCCTCCTCATCTTCACTTCCATGTCCCTTTTCCTCCCTCCTCCTCCTCTTCTTCTTATCTTCCATGTCCCCTCCTCCTCACTCATTCTTCTTCCTTGTCCCTCCTCACTAAAATCCCAAACCTCTTCTTCTTCTTCCCCTTCCATGTCCCTCCTCTACTTCCTCCTTCTTCTCATGTCCCTTCCTCACTCCACCTCCTCTTCTTCTTCTTCTTCTTCATCTTCCATGTCCCTCCTCCTCCTTCTTCTTCTTCCATGTCCCCTACCTCCTCCTCTTCTTCTTCATCATCTTCCATGTCCCTCCTCCTCCTCCTTCTTCTTCCTTGTCCTCTCCTCCCTCCTCCTCCTCTTCTTTTTCTTCAAACTTCCATGTCCCCTCCTCCTCCTCCTTCTTCTTCCTTGTCCCTCCTCCTCCTCCTCCTCTTCTTCTTCTTCCATCATCCATGTCCCCCTCCTGCTCTCTTCTTTTTGATCTTCTACTTCATCTTCCATGTCCCTCCTCTTCTTCTTTTTCCACGTCCTCCTCCTCCTCCCGCTTCTCTCCCTTCCATGTCCCCGCTCCTCCTCATTCTTCTTCATGTCCCTTTTCCTTCCTCCTCCCCACATCCTTCTCTTCATCTTCCATGTTCCCTCCTCCTCCTCCTATCTTCTTCCTTGTCCCACCTCCCCCCTCCCCCTCCTCGTCTTCTTCGTTCCCCTCCATGTCCCTCCTCTCCCCCTACCTTCTTCCCTGTCCCTCTTCCTCCTCCTCCTCTTCTTTCTTCTTCTTCTTCCTAATCTTCCATGTCCCTCCTCCTCCCTTCTTCTTCTTCCATGTCCCTCCTCTCCTCGTTCTTCATTCTCATCTTCCATGGTCCCTGCCTCCTCCTCCTCTCTTCCTTCCATGTGTCCCCTCCTCCTCTCCCCTCTTTTTTTCTTCATCTTCCATGTCCCCCCTCCCGCTCCTCCTTCTTCTTCCTTGGGTCGTGTCCCTCTCCCTCCTCCTCCACTCTACTTCTTCATCTTCCATGTCCCTCCCTCCTCCTTCTTCTTCTATCCATGCCCTCTTCCTCCTTTCACTTCTTCTTCTTCATCTTCTTCTTCATCTTCCATGTCCCTCCTCCTCCTTCATCTTCTTCATGTCCCTCCTTCTCTCTTCTTTTTTCTTCCATGTCCCACTTCCTCTCTTTTTTTTCTTCCATGTATCCCTCCTCGTCTTCTTCTTCTTCCATTCCTCCTCCACACAAATCTTTTCTTCTACTGTTCATCTTCCATGTAACTCCTCCTCATTCTTCTTCTTCTTAATCTTCCATGTCCCTCCTTATCCTGCTCCTTCTTCTTCTTCCATGTCTCATCCACCTCCTCTTCTTCTTCTTCTACGTCCGATCCTCTTTTCTTCTTCTTTCATTGACCTCTCCTCTTCCACTTCTCCATCTTCCATGTCCCTCCTCCTCCCTTTTCTTCTTTTTTCATTCCTTCCCTTCCCTTTTTTTTTCTTCATGTCCCTCCTCCTCTTTCTTTTCTTCCATGTCCCTCCCCTTCCTCTTTTTTCTTTTTTTTCATGTCTTCCTCTTCTTTTTCTTCTTTCCTTTTCTCCTCTTTTTCTTTTCTTTTTATTTTCCCCCTCCCCCTCCTTCCCTTTTTTTTTTCCCCCCTTTTTCCCCCTTTTTTCTTCCTTTTCCTTCTCTTTTTTTTTTTTTTTCCTTTTCCCCCCTCCTTTTTTTCTTCTTTTTTTTTTCCCCTCCCCCTTTTTTTTTCTTCCATTTTTCTCTCTTTTTTTCTTTTATTCCCTTTTCCTCCTTCCTCTTTTTTCTTCCCTGTCCCTTTCCCCTTTTTCCTTTTTTCTTTCCCTTCCCCTCCCTTCTTTTCTTTTCCTTATGTCCCTCCTCCTTTTCTTTTTCCTTCTTCTTTTCTTTTTCTTCCAGCCCTCCTCCCCCTTTCTTTTTCTTTTTCATGTCCCTCCTCTCTTTTTTTTCCATGTCCCTCTCCTCTTCTTCTTCATTCCTCTTCCCTTCCCTTCCTTCCTTCTCCCCTCCTCTTTTTTCCTTCTTATGTCCCCCTCCCCCTCCTTCCTTCTCTCCTTTCTCCTTCCTTTTTCCCTTTTTCTTCATGTCCCTCCTTCCCTTTTTTCTTTTTCTTTTCCCTCCCTTCTCCTCTTCTTCTCTTATGCCCCTCCTCCTTTCTTTTTTTCCGTCCCCCCTCCTCTTCTTTTTCATCTTTAGTCCCCCCTTTTTCTTTTTTTTTTTTTTCTTCCATGTCCCCTCCCCTTCTTCTCCCTTCCTCCCCTCCTCCTTTTTTTTTCTTTTCCTTTTCTTTTTTCCCTGCCCCTCCCCTTCTTCTTCTTCCCCTTCCATGTCCCCTCCTCTTCCTTCCTACTTCTTCCAAGTCCCTCCTCCTCCTCTCCTCTTTCTTCTCTTCCTTCTCTTCATCTTCCATGTCCTCCCCCCTTCTTCGTCTTCCATGTCCCTCCTCCCCTCTTCTACTCTTCCATCTTCCATGTCCCCTCCTCCCTCCTCCTTCTACTTCTTGTCCCTTCCACCCTCCTCCTCCTCTTCTTTTTTCTTCATCGTCCAATGTCCCTCCTCCTCCTCCTTCTTTCTTCCTTTCCCTCCTCCTCCTCCCCTCTTCTCTTTCTTCTTCATCTTCCATGTCCCTCTTGCTCCTCTTCTTTTTGGATCTCACTTCCTCTTCCATGTCCCTCCTCTTCTTCTTTTTTCACGTCCCTCCTCCTCTCCGCTTCTTCTCCATCCATTCCCCGCTCCTCCTCCTTTCATCCATGTCCCTTTTCCTCCTCCTCCTCTTTCTTCGTCTTCATCTTCCATGTCCCTCCTCCTCCTCCTTCTTCTTCCTTGTCCCTCCTTCCCTCCCCCTCCATCTTCTTCTCTTCTTACCCCTTCCATGTCCCTCCTCTTCCTCCTTCTTCTTCCATGTCCCTCTCTTCCTCCCCCTCCTCTTCTTCTTTCTTCTTCTTCTTTCATCTCCATGTCCCCCTCCCTCCTTCTTCTTCTTTCCATGTCCCTACTCCTCCTCCCTTCTTCTTCTTCATCTCCATGTCCCTCCTCCTCCTCCTTCTTCCATCCTTGTCCCTCCTCCCTCCTCCTCCTCTTTTTATTCTTCATCTTCCATGTCCCTCCTCCTCCTCCGTCTCTTCCTTTCCCTCCCTCCCTCCTCTCCTCTCTTCTTCTTCATCCTTCTATGTCACTCCTCCTCCTTCTCTTCTTCCATGTCCCCCCACTTCCTCCTTCTCTTCTTCTTCTTCTTCTTCTTCTTCTTCAACTTCCATGTCCCTCCTCCCTCCTTCTTCTTCTTCCATGTCCCCTCCTCTCTTCCTTCTTTTCTTCCATGTCCCTCTCTCTTCTTTTTTTCTTCCATGTCCCCTCCTCGTCTTCTTCTTCTTCCATGTCCCTCCTCCTCCTATTCTTTTTCTTCTACTTTCATCTTCCATTACCCCTCCCTTCTTCTTCTTCTTACTCTTCTCATGTCCCTCCTTCTCCTGCTCTTCTTCTTCTCTTTCCAATGTCTCTCCTCCTCCCTCTTCTTCTTCTTCTACGTCCATCCTCTTCTTCTTCTTTCATGTCTCTCCTCTTCCTCTTCTTTTTCCTCTTCCATGTCCCTCCTCCTCTCTTCTTCTTCTTAACCTTTCCATGTCCCCTCCTCTTCCTCTTCTTCTCTTCTTCTGCCTTAATCTTCCATGTCCCTCCTCCTCCTCTTCTTCTGCCATGTCCCTCCTCCTCCTCTTTCTTCTTCTTCTTCCATGTCCCTCCTCCTCCTCATTCTTCTTCTTCTTTCATGTCCCTCCTCCTCCTCCTCCTCTTCCTTCTCCATGTCCCTCCTCCTCCTCTTCTTCTTCATCTTTCCATGTCCCTCCTCCTCTTCTTCTTACATGTCCCTCCTCACTCTTTTTCTTCCATGTCCCTCCTCCCTCTTGTTGTTGTTGTTCTTCTTCATCTTCCATTTCGCGCCTCTCCCCTTTTTCTTCTTCTTCTTCTCATGTACCTCTCCTCCTTTTTCTTCTTCCATGCCCTCCTCGTCCTCTCCTTCTCTCTTCATCTACCATGTCCCTCCTCTTCTTTTTTTATTTCTTCCATGTCCCTCCTTCCCTCCTCCTCCTCCTCCTCCTCTTCTTTCTTCCGTGCCATGTCCCCTCCTCCTTCTCTTCTTCTTCTTCATCTTCCATGTCCCTCCTCCTCTTCTTTTTTTTTCTTCCATGGTCCCTCCTCCTCCTCTTCCCCTTCCATGGTCCCTCCTCTTTCCTCCTTCATCTTTCCATGTCCCCTCCTCCTCCGCCTCCTCTTCTTCTTCTTTCTTCATCTTTCCATGTCCCCTCCTCCTCCATCTTCTTCTCCAAGTCCCTCCTCCTCCTCTTCTTCTTTCTTCAGACTTCCATGTCCCTCCTCCTCCTCTTCTTCTTCCTTGTCCCTCTCCGCCCTCCTCCTCTTCTCTTCTTCATCTTCCATGTCCCTCCTCCTCCTCCTTCTTCTTCCTTGTCCTCCTCCCTCCTCCTCCTCCTCTTCTTCTTCATGTTCCATGCCCTCCTCCTCCTTCTTCTTCTTCCATGTCCCTCCTTCCTCCTCCTCTTCTACTTCTTCTTCTCATCTTCCATGTCCCTCCTCTCTCTTCTTTACCATGTCCCTCCTTCTCTTCTTCTTCCCTTTTTCTTTCCATTCCCTCTTTCCTCTTCTTTGTTATTCTTCCATGTCTCTCTCGTCCTCTTCTTCTTCCATGTCCCTCCTCCTCCTATTCTTTTTCTTCTACTTTCTTCTTCCATGTACCCTCCTCCTCTTCTCTTCTTCTTAATCTTCCATGTCCCTCCTTCTACCTGCTCTTCTTCTTCATCCATGTCTCTCCTCCTCCTCTTCTTCTTCTTCTTCACGTTCCCACCTCTTCTTCTTTTCATGTCTCTCCTCCTCGCTCTTCTTTCCTCTTCCATGTTCCCTTCCTCCTCCATCTCCTCTTTCTTCTTCTTAACCTTCCACGTCCCTCCCTCCTCACCTTCTATCTTCATCTTCCATGTCCCTCCACCTCTTCTTCTTACATTTCCCTCCTACCCTTTTTCTTCCATGTCCCTCCTCCTCTTGTTGTTGTTCTCTTCTTCATCGTCCATGTCTCTCCTCCCCCTTTTCTTCTTCCTCTTCCAAGTACCTTCTCCTTTTCTTCTTCCATGTCCCTCCTTCGTCCTCTTCCTCTTCATCTTCCATGTCCCCCTCTTCTTTTTTATTTCCTTCCATGTCCCTCATCCTCCCCTCCCCTTCTGCCATGTCCCATCCTCCTTCTCTTCTTCTTCTTCATCTTCCATGTCCCTTCTCCTCTTCTTTTTTTTCTTTCCATGCCCTCCTCGTCCTTCGTCTCTATCATTCCCTCCTCCTCCTCTTCTTCTCATCTTTCCCATGTCCCCTCCTACCTCTCCTCTTCTCCTTCATCTTCTTTTTTTTCCCATGTCCCTCCTCCTCTTCTTCTTCTCCTTTCCATGTCCCTCCTCCTCCTTCTTCTTCTTCCATGTCGTTTCCCTGCCTCCTCCTCCTCCCTGCCTCTTCTCTTCTTCTTCTTCCTTCTTCTTCTTATCATCTTCTTCTTCTTCTTCTTCTTCTTCTCTTTATCTTCATGTCCCGACTCCTCCTCTTCTTCTTCATCTTACATGTCCCTCCTCCTCCTCCTCCCCCTTCTCCTTCTCCTTCCTTCTTTCTCCGTTCTACTTCTTCTTCTTTTTCTTCTTCTCTTCTTCTTCTTCATTCTCCCATGGTCCCTCCACCTCTTCTTCTTCTTCATCTCCCATGTCCCTCCTCCTCCTCCTCCTCTTCTCTTCTTCTTCCTTCTCTTCGCTTCTTCTTCTTCCATGTCGTTCTCCCTCCACTTTCTCTTCTCAATACACGGATTTTCATTTCTAGCAAATGTAACTGATAAGCTTTAGACTATAACAAACCTACCTGCTCAATCCAAGGGTCGTTTTTTGTTTTGTTTTTTTGTTGTTGCTGTGGAAGTTTTTTGGGGGGTGATGCTTGTTTGTTTGTAATTTGCGCGTGTTGGTAATTAGTTGGTTAATTATATGGTTAGCTATTAATGAAGTTAGCTATTTTGTTTGTTGCTATGTTTGTTTTAAAAAATCAATTCTTTTCGGATTTTTCTCCATACGATATCACAGAACAGAGAGATGAGGTCTTCAGAGGAAGGGAGGTAATTAAAAAAAAAAGCGATCATACTGTGGTCGGCAAGAAGTAGCTCCCTTAGACTATAAAACGACAGACACTAGCGCGTGTACGATACGCATGCATGGCGCGCGCCCGCCACACACACACACACAGCACACACACACACACACATCACACACTAACACTAAACAACAACACTTACAACACAAATTACGAAAAGAATCAAGAAAAAAAATACAGAAAAAACAAAACTATCTAACCGTCACAACAACCTCCGCACTCCAAACACAGCAAAAAACAACAACAAAACAACCAACCCCAACCCCCCTCGCCCCCCACCCCCCCCAACAACAAAAAATGATGAAAAGAATCAAGAAAAAGAAATACAGAAATAAAAAAGAAAAAAAACAAAACTAACCGTCACAACAACCGTCCACTCCACACATCGAAAAACAACAACAAAACAACAACAAACCTCCCCCCCCCCAAAAAAAAAAACCCCACAAAGAAAACACAATAAGCAAACAACAAAAACCCGAATAAAACAACAACAAAAGACCAACCAGTCATAAAAAAAAAGAAAAACGAGTATATTATTTTTGTGTTATATATATGTTAGTATATTCCCAGGGCAAGTATCGTATCGTAATAGTCAGTGATCACCAACTCAGGACATCGCAACAAGACACAGCGGCCATGCTTCACCTCATCACGACTTTAGGAAAGAAAGAGAGAGAGGAGAGAGAGAGAAAGAAAGAACAAAACAACAACAACCCCAACACACAAAACAACACACAAAACAACCCCCCCCCCCCCCCAAGAAACCGTTTTCCCTTGCCATGATAATAATAAATAATAGTAGTTATAATAATAATAATAACAATAGTAGTTATAATAATAATATTGATAATAACAACAATAGTACGGTAGTAGTAATAATAATGATGATGATGATGACCGTAAAGACAATCCTCCTCCTCTTCATCATCATCATCAATATCATCATGATGAACATCACAATAATTAATTATTTAATAATAATAATAATAATAAAATAATAACGCATACAACTCGAATCAATAACCCATGCATATTCACGTACAGGATTTTTTCCCCTTGTTTTCTTTCCTTTTGGGGGGGGGGAGTAGTATTTTTTTCCTGCTTCAACTGGGAATTCTCTCCACGTGTGTTTAAAATATTGGTAGCGTGTTGTTACAAGAAAGTCGATATCTTACAGACAGCAAGATGGCTTTGATTTTACTATGATATTATGCAGTTTGTTCAGCCTTTCAAAAAGAAGAGAAACAAAGATCATTAAAACAAAAACAAAAAAAAAGAATAACTCGGATCATAAAAAAACCAAGAATAACTGCAACTCAAGAATGTAAAGGTGTCCTATAACCCATGTGGTCGTAGGGGAGCGAGGCATCAGAGACCTCAACTTCTCTAGGGGGCCAGCATATTGAGGGCGACGCCCATCTCCTCTCCCTCGCTGCTTTACCTTCTCTGACCCTAAAGAGGGCAGGTACCCATTTACAGTCTGGGTGAGTCGGATGAGGGGGGGGGGGGGACTGTATTGAAGCCAAGGCGCCGCAAACGGTCACCAGATTCCAACAGGTAACCAACGCTCGATGCTGCTTAACCTAGGCTGGGGGGAAAAGCGAGTGCTCATGACCACTGAGCTATTTCCGAACCCTGAGAGGTAGAGGCTGAATAAGCGCCCCCCCCCCCCCCCCACTCCCCCCCCCTAACAAGATGGAGATCTAAATCGAAAGAAGAAGCGAAATTGTTATTAAGGCTGCACTCTTATTTTTGGTTATTATTTTCGAACGGAATTTGGGCTTAGAATTTTAAGCATAAAAGTTTCTACACAGAAGTTCAAGAAAATGTCGCCCCATACAACACACACCAATAGAAGACAAGGATATCCGTTCAATCTGATGTTGGGCCAATGAAGATGAGATAATTCCATTATACGTGAAATATTGATTGTCCAATCCGTCTACTCGTGATTTGTTACTGAACGTCGCTGTAACTGGATACTAACCCTGGGAAAAATAATAATTATGATCAATTTTGCTCTTTGAATGTAATCATGAACAAAACACATCAAGACCAGACACAGACACACACAGACACACCACACACACCACACACACACACACAAAACACACACACACACACACACACACACACACACACACACACACACACATACACACTACTAAATCAAATCTTATATCACTTGAGTGAGCAGACGTAAATCGAAGGCCACACACACACACACACACACACACACACTTTCTCAATCACACACACACACACACACACCTCACACTACACCACTAGAACTAAGACTCATCTTATATCACTTTGAGCTACGCAGGACGTAAAATCTGAAGCCACACACCACAACACACACACTACACAACACACACACACACACACACACACACACACACAAACGAACACAACAACACAGGCGGATGATCACAATCACACAACCACAAACATACAGCAACAACAAGATTACAGCTAAGAAAGATGATTAAAAAAAAGTCAATTACTGCGCATCCCCCCCCCCCTCCCCCACCTTCCCCCCGTCCCCCTTCCACACACGAACAAAGCCTATCCCAAAAAGTCCTTCGGATGAGACTATAAACCGAGGCCCCGTGTGCGAACGCACGCAGAACATTTTGCGCACACGTTAAATCCTGTTCCGCTTTTCGAAAGAGTAGGCCTTTGTGTGCCGGTGGGAACAGATGACAAAATGTACAAAGCTGCATACACACGGGGACTGAATGTAAAAAAGCACATGAGTACTTATTCCATTATCCTCGATATAAAAAAAAAAATCCCAACCTAACCCTTGCATAACTTCATATTCTTGCTTTGTTTATTGTCGTAACTTATTATCAGTTAACTTCCATTTCAAAGAGTTGATTTTTTAACACCTGTCCTGACCTGAAATACCTAGCGTTGGTTTGCCAGTAGAGGTATAAATAGCATTGGAACAAACTAATAAAGGAGAAAAATAAACGCCCCAACATAAATATAGAAGCAATGAACTCTGAAAACAGCACAAACACTTACACCACACCACGCACAACGCGCGCACGCACACACAAACACACACAGCACCACGTCGCACGCACACACACACAAAACACACAGCACACACACAAACAAACAGCACACACACACCAACGCACAACAAGTAACACACGCACACACACACACACACACACAAACAGCACCGACACATACACAAACACACACACACAGTGCACACAACAGCAAACACACATACACACACACACACAAAACACACACACACACATAACCACACACACACACAACCACCACACCACACACACACACCACATCTCACACACACACACACACACACACACACACACACAACATTTTTCACACTTTTCTTTAAACGCTTGCATAAGCCATCGCCAGCATTATAAAAAATTTCAAGAGAGAAAAATAGCAATAAATGTCAAATCTTATTTCCATGCAAGAAATGAACAGCAAAATTCTGGAGGGATCAGTTTTGAGGAAACAAAGAACCATTTTTAAAAAAGCTGTTTTTGTAGTCGTTGTTGTCGCCATTATTGGCTGTGGAGTTATTGTTAAACTGCTGTTTATATTTGTTGTTGTTGTTGTTCTTTTGCTATTTTGTGTTGTTAAAATGGAAAGAAGCTATTAAAACAGTAATTATTCATGGATTTCCTGCCTTAAAATGTAAATTGTGTATCTCAACATTGTTGTTTGTTGTTGTTTTTGTTTGTTGTTTGTGTGTTGTTGGTTGTTGTTCTCTTCTCTTCTTTGTTCTTGTTCTTCTTCTTGTTATTCTTCTTGTTCTTCTTCTTCTTCTTCTTCTTCTTCCTTCTTCTTCTTCTCTTCCTCCTCCCTGCTGCTCCTCCTCTTTCTTCTTCTTCTTCTTCTTCTTCTTCTCTCTTCGTTCATCTTTTTTTCTTCTTCTCTTCATTCTTCTTCTTCTTCTTTACTTTCTTCTTCTTCTTCTTCTTCTGCTGCGGTGCTGCTCCTCCTCTTTCTTCTTCTTCTTCTTCTTTCCTTCTTCTTTCTTCTCTTCTTCTTCTTCTTCATTCTTCTTCTCCTTCTTCTTCTTCTTCTTCTTCGGTTCTTCTTCCTTCTGCTCCTCCTCCTCTTTCTTCTCGTCTTCTTCTTCTTCTCTTCGCTTCTTCTGCCTTCTTCCTCTTCTTCTTCTTCTTCCTCTTCGAACTGCTCAGAACCAGCAGAACTACTGTTGTCTGTCATATAAACGAAAATGCGGGTTGCGCTGCCTGTTAAGCCCTGACATGTTCAGGCCCATCAACGGCATGCTGCAGTCCCGCCAAATATAATCAGCAAAACTTAACCAGATAAATAACCAACAGTTAGGGGGAAAGAATCTTGTATTTTGTAAGATATAATAAAGCAAAAACTACAATAACAAAAACCCTAGAAAAAATAACCTTGTATCTGTAAGATATAACAAGGCAAAAAACAGAAAAGTAAACTATGAAAATGATAATTTGTAGTCAACTGAAAAGATAAACTATGAAAAATGATCTATATCGTCTGTAAGATATAACAAGGCCAAAACTGAAAGATAAACTCTAGGGGGAAAAAATCCCTATGTAGTTGTACGGTAACAATTTTGGAATTAGAATAACCAAACAAACTGGGAAAGAAAAAACTCCATCTGTAGCCTGTAAAGACACGTATCTACCAATTCAATGGCCCAAAAAAAAAATCCAGAATTCATACGCTCGTCTCAAGATCAGAACATCACCAACTTCCAAATGTTCCCCAGCTCAGAAAAATGTCCAAAACTATCACGTGTCCCATAATGGCGTCGCATGGGCAAGTGTCCACAGCAGCCTGTGGCTGTAACGCGGTCTGTGCTTCCGAACGAATCAGCAGAAAAGCACCATGCGGTATCCCGAATGAGGGACAGAAACGTAGACAGCCTGGATGATGTTGAAAAATATCATGATGGTGACGCGTCAGTTGGGCTAAGAACCTGTTTACTCGGATGCTTAAGTGGCCAAAACGAAGCGAGCGGTTAAGTTTTCCTCAAGCATCCGATTCCTATCAATGAATGCTGTGCCTGCCAGTTAAAATAGGTAAAGATGTCCCATAACCTATGTGGTCCCGTAGGGACGAGGCATCAAGACATCAGCATCTCCAGGGGCCATCGTAATTGAGGGGCGCGCCCATCTCCTCTCCCATCGCTCTTTCAACCTTCCTGGACCCTAAAGAGGGCAGGTACACATTACAGCTGAGTGAAATGGGGACTGTATTTGAACCAAAGCGCGCAACGGTTGCTCATTGAATTAGTAACCACGCTCGATACTGCTTAAATGGCTAGGAAAGCGAGTGCTTCTGACTATCCACTGAGCTATTCCTGTCCCCGTACAGTAAGTAAATGTCATTTTTCGTAACTGACCTTCAAAAGAGGTTCAAGGCAGTTTGACTTAGACATACATGATCTCCTAAACGACCTCTATTGCATTTCATCGTACTTACTTCCATTGCAATCGTTCTTACGCTTATCGTTATGTTTGGTGGTATTTTTGTACGTTGTTTTTATTCCCACAAAGACTAACACATTCCTCTCCGTAAAAATCAGCAGCAATACCTAACCTCTGAACAAATTTGAAAATGTTGAGGTTTCAAGCAGAAAATTAGATAGCGATCGGACGCAACGCTGAAAATCCCCAGAGAGATCAAAAGTATCAGGATCTTTCCGCCCAAATTGTAATGACTGATCCTTCCCCGCAAAAAAATCACTGCACCAACAAGGGGATATCTGAACGGAAAGGCTGGAAACAGTGGCCCCCCCAAAGTCCCCACCCACCCCCCCCCCCCCCTTTGAGCAAAGCTGAGCAGAAACCCACACTCATCACCGTGACATGCATGATTATAATAATCTGGATTTACATACAGATGAAAGCGAAATGGTCAAGAGAAGAAGACAAGTGTCTCATACGGGCTTAGGGTAACTACTACTGCTACTTATTATGTACAGTAAAGAGGGGGATAAAACACACACACAAAAGTGAAGCAACTGCCATTTTGGTCAAGGAACCTTTGGCATAATGAAACATCTTCCATTTTTGTCAAGGAACCCTTGGCATTAAGATGAACAATCTCCTAATATTGTCAAGGAGCCATTTGGCATAATGAATGAAACATCATTCTCCCTTATTGCAAAGAATCTTTGCATAACATGAACATCTCCCATTATGTCAAAGAATCTTTGGCATCATGATGAAACAATCACCCCATTAATGTCAAGGAACCTTTGGCATCAAGATGAAACATCTCCGACCATTAATGTCAAGGAATCCTTTATTGGTATTTCTTATTCTTCCAGGCAAGTTTTTTTTAAAAAAAGGCTCAATGTCCCTTAAGAATCATTGGGGACATCCTACCGCATTCAAGCCAGCAACGTTGACCTTTGGAGGGGTGGTTGGAAACCTTGATCAGCCTGGACTAGCATGTTTTAAAAACCCACAGTCGGTAAAAACCTTCCACATTATGAACATAAACAGATGAATCAAAATACAAAAACAACAAACAAACAACGCTGAGAAACAGACATAAGACAAACATAAGAACCTAAGGGTCAAACTGATTAGGATCCAAGACAAATACCGGACATGTCATACAGTTCAGATGCTTAGAAATTGTAAACTACGTTTAAAAGGAGTCCGAGGATCGAATCTTCGCTATGTTTCACTCGTATATATATAAATATATATATAATAAATATATATATATATATAGTAATATATATAAATAATATATATATAATCTTCTTTCTTGCAAACACTACCTACGTACCAGACATTTTCCTGCTTGAAAAACCCCAACGAAAGCTGACATAAACCTAAGGGAATCTTCAACAAGCCAAAACTTGAATTTCTTGCAAAGCATGTATACACACCTAAAGGAGGTACAACCATTTCAGATCCGCATCGAAAGTTGACTCAGGAGATCGTGATAAATAACAGAACACACCTTAAA
Organism: Rapana venosa; assembly: GCA_028751875.1. Lineage (NCBI taxonomy): Eukaryota > Metazoa > Mollusca > Gastropoda > Neogastropoda > Muricidae > Rapana > Rapana venosa. The sequence goes on along the minus strand of CM054167.1, from coordinate 30,619,851 downwards.
TCGACTAAGGCGGCCGTGAGATTGAAAACAGCAACTGGGTGGTTTGAAGAACCAACAGGATTTTTTCAAGGTTGTTCCTATCAACTGGCTACAGTAACTTGTCGAACCCCCCCCCCCCCCCCAACAACAACAACCCAACCCTACAACATCTCTGAGATTCTTCAACAGGAAACGAGACATTTGTTCCTTACATGGTACGTGGCAGAATAGAACCACAATGCTGGTGAGACTTTATGTAGCAAAAATAGAGAAATGTTTCTCCAGAAAGGAATACGGTTTTTTGAAAACTCACTTCCTCCTCACCTATCCCGTAGTGCCGGCGGAACCGTGGGGACTCCACTGAAAGACATTTGCAACCAGCTTCCCTCCACTCCCCGCGGTCCTCTGCTCCTGTAGCAGATCGTTTCATTCAAGACCAGTCCCCCCACCCTCTGATGAAGTCTTTCCCATGGTATACAAAGTTATCATCCTCCAACAACAATACTTTGATTCAATTAATTAATAACAACTCAGCAGTGTCCTGATTAGCAAATACCTTGCAAGGAAATTACTTAGCCATTGGTCCGATTAGCTAATACTTTTGCAGGGAAATTACTAACTTAGACGAACAATGTCACTGATTAACATGTGGCTTTCCAATACACGCAATCGTAACAAACAGCTTGTAAAAGCTCTACTCACATCAAAGCAGCACGCGTTCCAATAAACACGAATACCTTATTTAATGGAGGGTTTGGCTGAAGCACAAAGTGAGAAAGAGCATCAGCCACCGTATAGCTAATAATTATGTTTTGCCTATACTGAGAAACTAGCTTCTTCTTCTATACCAACGCTGCATCGTTGTCTCTCTGTCAAGACCTACTTAACGCTTAAAACCAAATCACGAAACTAACTCCTTGCGTCACGAATCTAACTCCTTGGCGTCACAACTACACCCTTTGCGTCCACGAACTAACTCCTTGGTGTCGTTGTCCATGCTACTCATCCGACACTTACTTCTTTACTGTCTCACCACGTAGTCTTTTTAACCGCAAAGCCAACTTTTATCGATCACTGTGTACAGACCCATCGTCACTTAACCATAGTACAATAACAGAAACTTGTCTCTCTGTGTCTGTAAATACCATCATTGCTTTAAACCCTGGTCTCAGGTTTGGTGCATCTCCATTTCTATCAATGCTCCAGCCAAACAAAAAAAACCCAACACAAAAATTCGCGCGAAAGCCACCAAATCTGAGGATGCATTGGAATCAGAAGTTGGGGAGGAAGGGAGGAACTGACAGCCACCACCGTCCCACCCAATAGTGGGGGCCCCTCACTCTAGTTCCATAATTCGCAGAAGTTTGGGTGGGGTGGGGTGGGGGGGGGTGTTCTGCTTAAGCTGAACCAGAACAAGGACTATTACAGACGACCACAAAAGTGACCCAGAAGCGGAGCAAGGCCTCCTCTATCTGGTGACCTCATTGGGCAGATACACCGGAGTATTCAGACAAGGCAAGGTCTCCTCTGTCTAGTGACCTCTTGGCAATACCACCGGAGTACTTAAACTGGATCAGGAACAGGCCACTCATCAGAACAAGGAACTAATACTGACTATCAAAAAGTGACCCAGAAGCGGTGCAAGGCCTCCTATGTCTGGTGACCTCTGCTAGATACTACTTCCGGAGTAATCAGAACAAAGGACGATTACTGACGACCAACAAAAGTACCCAGAAGCGGTGCAAGGCCTCCTCTGTCCTGGTGACCTCTTGGCGAGATGCTCCGGAGTACTTAAACTCTGGATCAGAACAGCCACTCTTCCCGAACGAAGGACTATTACTATCTACCACAGAAAGTGACCCAGAAGCTGAGCAAGGCCTGCCTCTTTCTGGTGACCTTCATGCAAAAGAAGCTCCAAGTACTTAACTGAATCAAGAAGCACTATTCCTGAACTACCACACAAAGTGACCCAGCGAAACTGCTAGTCCTCCTCTGTCCGGTAACTTCTTGGCGGATATCGCAATTTTCTTAAACTAATCAGAAACGGGTACTATAACTCACTCAACTACGCTCAAAGTGACCCAGAAGCCGTGCGAGGTTCTCCTCTGTTCAGTGACCTCTTGGCGGGTAATCCCGAAGACCGTTTTTCTACCTCTCTGTACCGGAGGCCTGGAGAGTGACCTCGATAGTGTCACAGTGCGTGATTTTCAGACTGGAATGAGCGGAGGCCGAGAAATTGCAGCACTGTCATTCCACACCAAAACATTTTTGCGATTTTTAAAAAATACTTCGGTTGAAAATTGCTTTGCCATAAAGACCCTCTTTTAGCTAATTCCACAACACACCCACTGCGTTTTTCCTTTAAAAAAACAAAAAATACGCACCCCAAAAAACCTAAGAGATTTTTTCAAACTCAACACTCTTGACTCAACTTTTGTGTACAGAGAAGCATAACACTCACCAGGGAAAAAAATATAGTAAATAAACACGTTGAGACGACAATCCCAGACAGTTATGAGATGAACAGAATAATACATTCAACATGAGATAGATACCAACCAACACCTTCCACCCCCCCCCAGAAAAAATCCCCCAAATCAGGTACAATCATAAATTCCAAAGCGCAGGAACACACGATATCCCACACACCAGGTATTCCAAACCAAAAAAAAATTAGTAATTTAAAGCACAGGCCACTAATAATAATAATCATCATCCAGCACAAACGACAGACATATAAATAGAATTATACCAGAGAAAAAACCCAACCATATTGGTACGATGAAAAAACACTCAGGAATACAACAGTATAATAATTGTTATTATTCACAGAAGCGGTGTACAGTTATAGCAAGCGCAGATGCACAGGGGATGGGAAACCTTTGTCTCACCAGTTTGGAATTTTGTCATATGAAGGGAAAATAAAAAAAACAAACAAAACAAAAAACCAAACAAAAAAATCCACTGTGTAAGTAACGGTAAATGAGCACATCACAAGTCAATGACATCCCCCCCCCCCCAAAAAAAAAAAGAAAAAAAAAGAAGAAGAAATCTTGATTATGCAAGATTATCACATCTTGATGATGATGGGGAAAAAAAGATTAACTAAAAAAATTCCTTTGAAAAAAACAAAGAAAAAGAAAAAAAATTAAACCGGCGATGATTTTCCACACAACCACACAACACACAAACTCACGCACGCACGCACGCACTACACGCACGCAAAGTATATCAGCATTAAGAGTAGACATTACGTATGCAAACATGCATAAATAATGAATTGCACATTAAGAAAATAACGGATGAAAACACAATTATGCCCGATTAATCATAAATTTATTGCAATGGAAAATAGATAACAAAAAACCCAACCACGTTTAGCATTCCATATGCAGCAGCAAAATTATAACGTATAAATGAATAAATAAATCCCTAAGAATTGAGCCGAAAAGATGTCAGATAATGACGTACAACCCACTCATATTCAAAAGGGAGTTAAAATATAAAACTTATCAATGAACAAGACTTTAAAACAAGCAAGAAAAAAAAAACCAACCAGTCTCACAGTTTGGTATGAAAAGCACGAATCTTAAACTTTCTTGAATTTTATCAGAAAAAGAAAATCTTACACAGAGTCCACTTTGTAGATAAGACGTTTTGGGGGGGGAGGGAACGGGTTTGGTGGGAGGGAATTGACCCAAACCCAGACTACAATAATTGAAGTAGTAACGACTGCTTTTAGACTGGTTTTGAATCCATTCCACTGTTTTTTTGACAAAGAATAAAATTTTTTTTAAATCCTACAAAGTGAATGTGGTTGATGGGTAAATTATACTGTAATTCTGTAAAAATGTTCTTTCTTCTTAATTAATTTTTGAAAAAAAACCTCCACAGAAACTTTAAAACAGAGGAAATTTTAACAAAATGTTTGAAATTGGTCTTGGAGTTTACATCTACATCTTGTTGCTATTCTGTATTTTCTTTACGTGTTGGGGTTGGTTTTTTTTTAAACACTCCCCCCACCCCCCCCCCCCCCCGGGTCTGTTTTATTTAATTCCCAAACTTTTTCTTTCCTTTTTTCTTCCATGATTTTGAAAATGTTAATCTGCCCTGAAGTCGGAACGTGTCGGCTGAGCCAGCGGGCTAGACCTCCTGCAGAGCGACAAGCCACAGGAGAAGAACGACCACACACACACGGTAATATACTTGTACACCTTCTATTCAAAAAAATAATGATGGCCATGCAAACAATAGAGTGAATAGAGCAGAAACTACCCTAGAATGAATGTTTGCCAGTCATTCCGATTTTTCAAGTGACAGCTCTTTCTTAAAAGTTTTAGAATACTATAAATGATGATTAATTTTCTCCATTTCAGATATAAAAATAATCAAATGAACAAGGTTATAATTCTATGCCCCCGTCTCTGAATCGAAAATCTTTATTGGCAGAAATTTTTGGGGTTTTCAACATTTTAGTCAGAGATCTTTTTTTGGTTTTTAAAGAAAAGGAAAGAAACTCCACCACAAAAATAGAGTAGGAAATAGACTTTGAAAAAGTTTGTTTTTAAAAGTGTTATGAACAGTAATTACAAAAAGAAATGAAACACATGTATACACTACCCGACTCTACCCCCCCTAAATACTTATTTTATTAAAAATTGAAAAAAGAGGTTGGGGGGGGGGGGGGGGGAACAAAATGAGTAGAATCTGGCTTATTAAACTGACTCCCAGAAATTGAAAAAAACAAACATAAACAAAAACGGAAAAACAATGTGAAACAAACAACAAAACAAAACACAGAAAAAACACCCCCAAACCACTCAGAGATCTTCAAATGTCCCCTCCCTCCCCCCCTCTTCTCTTTCCGTGCTCCTCCTCTTCTTCTTCATTTTCTATGCTCTTCTCCTCTTTATCTTCCATGTCCCTCCTCTTCCTCTTCTTTCTTCTTCTTCCCTGTCCCTCCCTCCTCCACTTCTTCTTCTTCTCCTTTCATATCCCTCCTCCTCTTCTCTCAATCTTCTATGTCTCTCTCCTTTTATCTTCCATGTCCCCCTCCTCTTTCCTCTTCTTCCTTCTTCGCCATGTCCCTCCTCCTCTTCCTGTTCTAACTTCCATGTCCCACCTCCTCTACTTCTTCTTGTTCCAGTCCCTCCTATTCCTCTTCTTCTTTCCAAGTCCCTCCTTCTCTTCTTCTTCTTGTTCCATGTCCCTTCCTCCTCTTCTCTTCTCTTTTTCATGTCCTTCTCCTCCTCTTCTTTCTCTTATCTTCCCATGTCCCATCTCTCCTCTTCTCTTCTTCATCTTCCAGTCCCTCCTGCTCCTCTTCTCTTTGATCTTCTACTCATCTTCCATGTCCCTCCTCTTCTTCTATTTTTTCCAACGTTCCCTCCTCCTCCTCCGCTTCTTCACCTTCCATGTCCCCGCCTCCTCTCCTCTTCTTCCATGTCCCTTTTCCCCACCTCCTCCTCTTCTTCTTAATCTTCCAGTCCCTCCTCCTCCCTCCTTCATCTTCCTTGTCCCTCCTCACGCTCCCCCTCCTCTTCTTCTTCTTCCCCTTCCATGTCCCCTCCTCTTCCTTCCTACTTCTTCCAAGTCCCTCCTCCTCCTCTCCTCTTTCTTCTCTTCCTTCTCTTCATCTTCCATGTCCTCCCCCCTTCTTCGTCTTCCATGTCCCTCCTCCCCTCTTCTACTCTTCCATCTTCCATGTCCCCTCCTCCCTCCTCCTTCTACTTCTTGTCCCTTCCACCCTCCTCCTCCTCTTCTTTTTTCTTCATCGTCCAATGTCCCTCCTCCTCCTCCTTCTTTCTTCCTTTCCCTCCTCCTCCTCCCCTCTTCTCTTTCTTCTTCATCTTCCATGTCCCTCTTGCTCCTCTTCTTTTTGGATCTCACTTCCTCTTCCATGTCCCTCCTCTTCTTCTTTTTTCACGTCCCTCCTCCTCTCCGCTTCTTCTCCATCCATTCCCCGCTCCTCCTCCTTTCATCCATGTCCCTTTTCCTCCTCCTCCTCTTTCTTCGTCTTCATCTTCCATGTCCCTCCTCCTCCTCCTTCTTCTTCCTTGTCCCTCCTTCCCTCCCCCTCCATCTTCTTCTCTTCTTACCCCTTCCATGTCCCTCCTCTTCCTCCTTCTTCTTCCATGTCCCTCTCTTCCTCCCCCTCCTCTTCTTCTTTCTTCTTCTTCTTTCATCTCCATGTCCCCCTCCCTCCTTCTTCTTCTTTCCATGTCCCTACTCCTCCTCCCTTCTTCTTCTTCATCTCCATGTCCCTCCTCCTCCTCCTTCTTCCATCCTTGTCCCTCCTCCCTCCTCCTCCTCTTTTTATTCTTCATCTTCCATGTCCCTCCTCCTCCTCCGTCTCTTCCTTTCCCTCCCTCCCTCCTCTCCTCTCTTCTTCTTCATCCTTCTATGTCACTCCTCCTCCTTCTCTTCTTCCATGTCCCCCCACTTCCTCCTTCTCTTCTTCTTCTTCTTCTTCTTCTTCTTCAACTTCCATGTCCCTCCTCCCTCCTTCTTCTTCTTCCATGTCCCCTCCTCTCTTCCTTCTTTTCTTCCATGTCCCTCTCTCTTCTTTTTTTCTTCCATGTCCCCTCCTCGTCTTCTTCTTCTTCCATGTCCCTCCTCCTCCTATTCTTTTTCTTCTACTTTCATCTTCCATTACCCCTCCCTTCTTCTTCTTCTTACTCTTCTCATGTCCCTCCTTCTCCTGCTCTTCTTCTTCTCTTTCCAATGTCTCTCCTCCTCCCTCTTCTTCTTCTTCTACGTCCATCCTCTTCTTCTTCTTTCATGTCTCTCCTCTTCCTCTTCTTTTTCCTCTTCCATGTCCCTCCTCCTCTCTTCTTCTTCTTAACCTTTCCATGTCCCCTCCTCTTCCTCTTCTTCTCTTCTTCTGCCTTAATCTTCCATGTCCCTCCTCCTCCTCTTCTTCTGCCATGTCCCTCCTCCTCCTCTTTCTTCTTCTTCTTCCATGTCCCTCCTCCTCCTCATTCTTCTTCTTCTTTCATGTCCCTCCTCCTCCTCCTCCTCTTCCTTCTCCATGTCCCTCCTCCTCCTCTTCTTCTTCATCTTTCCATGTCCCTCCTCCTCTTCTTCTTACATGTCCCTCCTCACTCTTTTTCTTCCATGTCCCTCCTCCCTCTTGTTGTTGTTGTTCTTCTTCATCTTCCATTTCGCGCCTCTCCCCTTTTTCTTCTTCTTCTTCTCATGTACCTCTCCTCCTTTTTCTTCTTCCATGCCCTCCTCGTCCTCTCCTTCTCTCTTCATCTACCATGTCCCTCCTCTTCTTTTTTTATTTCTTCCATGTCCCTCCTTCCCTCCTCCTCCTCCTCCTCCTCTTCTTTCTTCCGTGCCATGTCCCCTCCTCCTTCTCTTCTTCTTCTTCATCTTCCATGTCCCTCCTCCTCTTCTTTTTTTTTCTTCCATGGTCCCTCCTCCTCCTCTTCCCCTTCCATGGTCCCTCCTCTTTCCTCCTTCATCTTTCCATGTCCCCTCCTCCTCCGCCTCCTCTTCTTCTTCTTTCTTCATCTTTCCATGTCCCCTCCTCCTCCATCTTCTTCTCCAAGTCCCTCCTCCTCCTCTTCTTCTTTCTTCAGACTTCCATGTCCCTCCTCCTCCTCTTCTTCTTCCTTGTCCCTCTCCGCCCTCCTCCTCTTCTCTTCTTCATCTTCCATGTCCCTCCTCCTCCTCCTTCTTCTTCCTTGTCCTCCTCCCTCCTCCTCCTCCTCTTCTTCTTCATGTTCCATGCCCTCCTCCTCCTTCTTCTTCTTCCATGTCCCTCCTTCCTCCTCCTCTTCTACTTCTTCTTCTCATCTTCCATGTCCCTCCTCTCTCTTCTTTACCATGTCCCTCCTTCTCTTCTTCTTCCCTTTTTCTTTCCATTCCCTCTTTCCTCTTCTTTGTTATTCTTCCATGTCTCTCTCGTCCTCTTCTTCTTCCATGTCCCTCCTCCTCCTATTCTTTTTCTTCTACTTTCTTCTTCCATGTACCCTCCTCCTCTTCTCTTCTTCTTAATCTTCCATGTCCCTCCTTCTACCTGCTCTTCTTCTTCATCCATGTCTCTCCTCCTCCTCTTCTTCTTCTTCTTCACGTTCCCACCTCTTCTTCTTTTCATGTCTCTCCTCCTCGCTCTTCTTTCCTCTTCCATGTTCCCTTCCTCCTCCATCTCCTCTTTCTTCTTCTTAACCTTCCACGTCCCTCCCTCCTCACCTTCTATCTTCATCTTCCATGTCCCTCCACCTCTTCTTCTTACATTTCCCTCCTACCCTTTTTCTTCCATGTCCCTCCTCCTCTTGTTGTTGTTCTCTTCTTCATCGTCCATGTCTCTCCTCCCCCTTTTCTTCTTCCTCTTCCAAGTACCTTCTCCTTTTCTTCTTCCATGTCCCTCCTTCGTCCTCTTCCTCTTCATCTTCCATGTCCCCCTCTTCTTTTTTATTTCCTTCCATGTCCCTCATCCTCCCCTCCCCTTCTGCCATGTCCCATCCTCCTTCTCTTCTTCTTCTTCATCTTCCATGTCCCTTCTCCTCTTCTTTTTTTTCTTTCCATGCCCTCCTCGTCCTTCGTCTCTATCATTCCCTCCTCCTCCTCTTCTTCTCATCTTTCCCATGTCCCCTCCTACCTCTCCTCTTCTCCTTCATCTTCTTTTTTTTCCCATGTCCCTCCTCCTCTTCTTCTTCTCCTTTCCATGTCCCTCCTCCTCCTTCTTCTTCTTCCATGTCGTTTCCCTGCCTCCTCCTCCTCCCTGCCTCTTCTCTTCTTCTTCTTCCTTCTTCTTCTTATCATCTTCTTCTTCTTCTTCTTCTTCTTCTCTTTATCTTCATGTCCCGACTCCTCCTCTTCTTCTTCATCTTACATGTCCCTCCTCCTCCTCCTCCCCCTTCTCCTTCTCCTTCCTTCTTTCTCCGTTCTACTTCTTCTTCTTTTTCTTCTTCTCTTCTTCTTCTTCATTCTCCCATGGTCCCTCCACCTCTTCTTCTTCTTCATCTCCCATGTCCCTCCTCCTCCTCCTCCTCTTCTCTTCTTCTTCCTTCTCTTCGCTTCTTCTCTTTCCATGGCTTCTCCCTCCACTTTCTCTTCTCATACACGGATTTTCATTTCTAGCAAATGTAACTGATAAGCTTTAGACTATAACAAACCTACCTGCTCAATCCAAGGGTCGTTTTTTGTTTTGTTTTTTTGGTGTTGCTGTGGAAGTTTTTTGGGGGTGATGCTTGTTGTTTGTAATTGCGCGTGTTGGATTAGATGTAAATATATGGTTAGCTATTAATGAAGTTAGCTATTTTGTTTGTTGCTATGTTTGTTTTAAAAAATCAATTCTTTTCGGATTTTTCTCCATACGATATCACAGAACAGAGAGATGAGGTCTTCAGAGGAAGGGAGGTAATTAAAAAAAAAAGCGATCATACTGTGGTCGGCAAGAAGTAGCTCCCTTAGACTATAAAACGACAGATATGCGTTGTTTGTGTGTGTGTTGTGACGAGTGTGTGTGTGTATGTTGTGGGGTGCGCTCGGGTGTGTTGTTTGTGTGTGTGTTTGTGTGTATCATTGTATGTGTGTGAGTGGTGTGTTTGTGCGCGCGTGAGTGCGTGCGTGCGTGCGTGTGTGGTGAGTGTGTGTGTATGTTGTCTTGACTTTTGGGGGAGGGCTGGTTGTTTAGGGCAAGGGGTGTCGGGGGGGGGGGGGGGGGGGGGGGGGGGGGGGGGGGGAGTCGTGTTTAATTGGTCTTGTTTATTCATTCGATTAGGGTAACTTTTGTGGTCTTTCATTGATTTCTCGATTTATCAACAATTAAATGGCAATTTAAGTGATTACTTTCATTGATATTTTGTCGTTATTTCGTTGATTAATTGATTGATTTAGCCTCTGGCTTATCCAATTAGCCTCAATAAAATATTCGAGTTTTCTCTCTTACTCTCTCTCTCTTCCTCCCTACCCCCCCCCCCCCCCCCCCCATCCCTCTCTCTCTCCTGACCTCCTGTCGCATCGCTCTGTTTGTCTGTCTGTCTTTCTCTCTCTGTCTCTCCTCTCTCTCTCTCTCCCCCTCTCCCTAATCCTATTTC
>CM054167.1:30599823-30602323 GCA_028751875.1 Rapana venosa | reverse complement strand
ATGTCTATCCCAAGGACTTTGACATTCTTCGATTTTTTTTTCAAACTGGGAAGAAAGGGGGGTTGGGAATTGAACCCAAACCCCACGGTTTACCCGTTGGCAGGCAAAGTCTTAAACCCTCCCGCCCCTTCCTTCCCTTATATAGGGGAACGGCTTTAAACATTACTGCCCCCAAAAGTTTTGGAATTTTATTGCCCTTTTAACCAGAAACTAAACCTAGACTTTTGTTTCCGTTTAAAAAAAATTTCAAGACCCAATTTTTTTCGGAAGATTTCCATTTTTTTAATACCCCCGGAGATTTCTGTGTGATATGAGCAAGGTGGGGGGAAATGTTTTCTTCTGGGTGTGTCAAAGTTTTATTTTTTGGGGGGTGGGTGTGGGTACAGCTTAGCTTTAACCACAAAAAACACAATAATTTACCATGGCCCCAAAAAAAGACCACGGAACAAAATAGAGTCAGAAATTGCCAAAAAAAAACAACAACCCCTCATATTTCGAAACATAGAAAAAGAAAAAAATATAAAAAAGGACAACCATAAAACAAAACATAAGTACAACCTTTTAAAAACGTATGTACAATACAAAACTCAGTGCATTGCAATACAGTAAATACAACCCTTACAATACAATTTCAGTAAAATAAACACAATACAGACAATGCAATACGTGCAAGCAACACTACAAAAGGGATAACCAAAATAATGCAACAAGCAGAAAACCGACATGCACTTCTATTTATGCCCCAAAGGAAATAAAAACAAACAAAAAAACAAACCCCACACATACCCCCCAGTAACAAATGAGAAAACATTGTAACAAAACCAAAAAAGACAAAATAAAAAACATACCCAAATGTAACAACACGCACACACAAAAAAAATATGCAATTCATCACTTTATGGCACAACAGGGAAATGAAACAACAAATCACACAAAAAGCCCAGTCAATAAATGAGAAAACAGTGATAACAACCAGCATACCACCAGGATGGACAAACAGAGTAAAAGCACATACAAGAAAAATAAAAGGATATAAAACTAACACAAAGCGGAAAGAGCAAACTACCACACATAACCTCCCACCCAACCAATCAACCAGCAGCCAGCCAACCAATAAACCAACCATCCAGCCAGCCAGCCAACCAATAAACCAACCATCCAGCCAGCCAGCCAACCAATAAACCAACTAACCAGCCAGCCAGCCATCCAACCAACCAGCCAAACATCCAAGCAATGAACCAATCAACCAACCAAGCCGTTAACTAGCTAATTAATCAGTCGATTAACCAAGAACCATCCAACCAACCAACAGCCAGTCAACCAACCAACCAGCCAAACAAGCGGTTAACCAGCCAATCAGTCAATCAATCAGCCAACCAATCAACCGGTTTACCAACCAGCCAACAACAAGTCAACCAAGCAAGCCGTTAACCAGCTAATGTATCGATCAGTTCACCAATCAACCTGCCAACTAACACATCAATCAATCAATCAATCAATCAATCGATCCATCAATCAGTTAACCAGTTTACAAACCAGCCAAACAACCAACCAACCAACCAACCAACCAACCAGCAACGTATGTATGCAGACAGGAAAAGGAAAATCAAAGGCAATGGGTGGTACAGCCCGCTCTTGTGGCGAACGTGCTCCAATCCAATCCTGTTGTTTATAGCCCCGCCGACCACAGAGGCCATATACTACCTCGTAAAACTTTAAAATCTCCCTCAAGGGGAGAGCAGCGTGCAGCCCGCATTTCCCCCCCGCAGAGAAATTTGCCGTGACTTAATCATAGTGGTCCACGTACAAGATAGACGTATACAATAAACAATATAAACACCCGGTATGTATGTATGGTGGAACGGTGGTTTAAAGGTAACCCACTTGCCTAGAAAGCGAAAAATTCCGGGCCGGAAGGGAGCGGTGGTTCGATCCCCCCCCCCCCCCCCCTCCCACCTGTTTGGGTCCGAAACTTTCCCCCCTATCCGTTAGATCATGAGTGGTGGTCTGGGTGCTAGTCTTTCCGATGAGACGATCAACCGAGGTCCCGTGTGTTACACATAATTATTTAGCGCTCGTAAAAGAACCCACGGCATCGAGAGAGTTGTTCCTGGTAACATTCTGTTTAAAAAAAAAAAGAAAAAAGAAAAAAAAGGCTGCTCTGATAGGGAAGCAAATACAGTTGCAGACAGAAAGAATAAGAATAATAATAATAATAATAAAGATAATGGGTGGCGCTGCTCTTGTGGCGACGCGCTCTCCCGGGGTAGAGCAGCCCGACTTTCACGCATAGAAAGCTGCCGTGACTTAATCGTAATGTTATACAAGATTAGATTAAAAATAAATATATAATTAGCCAAATAATAATAAAATAAATATAATAAGCCAACGTAATGAATCCAGCTGCCATATTGTCTGTAAAATTGACCTTGTCATTGTTGTTGAACACAATATAAGCTTTTAGCTTGATGCTGTTCTGTTATAAATGTGTATTATGTAT
>CM054167.1:30584823-30592323 GCA_028751875.1 Rapana venosa | reverse complement strand
TGCGGTGGGAAAAAAAGGTGAAAAAATTTTTCCAAACTGTAACACGGGGACTTGTTGTAAAAAAAAAAAAATGGCGTGATTCCGTTGCCTTGAAATAAAAGAATTAATACAAATAAAAATAAAAAATGAATATATTTCGTGTTTTAAACCCTGTAATGGGGAATTGTAGCTTGAAACTTAATACTTACGCCCTTCCTTTCCCTTTTTTTGAGCGCTTTGTTTGTTCTTTAAAAGATTCGCGTATTAAAATTTCCCTACATTATTATTTTTTATTATTATTTTATTTTTTTTTGCAAGATTTTAGCGCTAACAAATTCCATTTATGATTTTTATTTTGTTTTAAGTGTTTGGAAGGAATTATAGCTCCGAAAACTTTTTAATCATGCTCCTTCCCTTTATATTTCGGATTTTGAAACTTATTTATTTTTTTATTTATTTTACCATTTTAAGTCACGGATTTCTCTGCGTGAAATTCGGGTGTTTCCCCCGGGGAAGCACGTCCCCACAGAGCAGCGCCACCTTTTTTTTTTTTGTTTTGAAATGATTTGTTTCCCTAACGGTGGGCTTTTTTCTAAAAATTTTGCCAGGGAAATCTCTTTTCCCGTGGGTCTTTTCGTGCGGCTAATTTTGTAAAACACCAGGACCGTTTATCGTCTCACCCGAAAGACTGCGCCCAGCCCCTCATCATGGTTAATGGAGGGGGGGAAAATTTTCGGGCCCGAGGGGATAAAAACCACCCCCCACCTTCCCGACCCGGACTTTTCGCTTTCTGACGGCGCGTTCCTCTGACCCCCGACCCCTCGCTAAAAAGGAAGGGAAATTGTAGCTCAAAACTTTGTACTTTACGCCCTTCCATAATTTTATTTTGAAGTGTTAGGGAAAAGAATTATGCTCCGAAATGTGTACTTCACGCTGCTTTCCTTCTATATTTGGGGTTTTAAAAGTTTTTAATAAAAAGCCCTGGACCCCAGAAATGGTAAGTGTAGATAAGTGTTTGAGGAAAGCGTCAACAAGCCCAGGAGAGACAAGAAAAGACGGGTGATCGGACATGGTAGGAGCCCACCCCTCCCCACCATATTGAAAAACGAACCAAATGGTTCGGGGACCTCACACGGATGCCCCAAAAGCAGCCCTGCGCGCTTACAATTAGGTACTCTGGCACGAGGGCCCGAGGTGACCCCGGGGACGCGGAGTATTCCCTGGCGAAACATGAAAGTCCCTGGATTGTCCTCCTCCAAGTACCCCCCTTGCAGCAGACGACGTTTATCTCCCGCGACGCCCCCGAGTACAAGCGGAAGGAAAAAAGTAAAAAATAAAGTAAGTAAAAAAAGCGGTAATGGGAAAGGGAAATGTAGTTTCCCAAACTTTTGTTTTTTATGCCCTTCCATTCCCATAATCTTGTTTTAGCCTGTAATGGAAGGGGGCTTTGTTAATTTGGAACTTTGAGTTTTTGCTCTGACTGGTGGTGGTCCAATTTCTGATCTCTTGTTGCTCGCCCCCTTTAGCTTTTTTCTTTTTTTTTTGCTTTTATTTCGTACAAAAGAATAGTTTCGTTGGTTTGCTGTGTCTTTTAAGTCTCCCAGACTGTGTTGTTATACTGCTTCTTGGTTTTTCCTTTTTTTGTTTTTTTCCTTTTTTTTTTTTCTTTTCTTTTTTCTTTTGTTTCTTTGCTTTCGTTTATTTCATTTCCTTTTTTTTATTGTCTTGCTTTCTTTATTTCCCTTTTTTCCATTTTTTTTTCTTCCTTTCTTTCTCTCCCCTCTCTTTCTTTCTTTGTTTCTTTCTTTCTTTTTGGGTTTTGTTTTGCGTTCCCTTTCTCCTAACTTCCTCTCAATTTTTTTTGTTTTTATTTATTTAAACAAACAGTTTCATTTCTTTTAGTTTTCTCGTCCCCTTTTCTAGTTCCCCACGACTTCTTGAATTTTTGTTTTTATATTGTTTCCCATTTTTCTTCCTTCCTTCCTTTCTTTCTTTCCTCTTTTTCCTTCCTTTCCTCTTTCTTTCTTCCTTCCTTTCTTCCTGCCTGCCTTCCTTCCTTCTGTCCTTCCTTCCTTCTCTGCTTGCTTGCTTCCTTCCTTCCATCCTTCATCCTTTATTCCTTTCTCTTAAATTATGCATCAGAAGTTAGCATTTGAAGTGCTCACGTCTTTCAGTCTCAAAACATTTACTTTCTTCCCTTCTTCCTTTCTTTCTTCCTTCCTTTCTTTCTTCCTTCCCTTTTTTTCTTTCCCTTACTTTCTTCTTTCTTTCTTCCTTCATTCCTTCCTTCCTTTTCTTCCTTCCTTTCCCTTTTTTCTTTCTTTTTTCCCCTCAATCTTCCTCCCCCCTCTCTCTCTCTCTTTCTTTCTTTCTTTCTTTCTTTTCTTTCTTTCTTTCTTTTTTCAATCCCCCCCTCCCTCGCCCTTCCTTCCTTCCTTCCTGCCTGCCTTTCTTTCGGTACAGATAGATCTTCTTCTCTCGTTCGCTTTAAACTAATGGCTGTAAGTCCTTTCCAGCTCCTCTCGTGGGCCGTACAGCTTGGTTTGCAGCGTTTATCTCCGTCGGCCACACTTTATATATAATCTTCTTCAGGTCGCTGTATGTAATAGCGTGGTACTAAGACGCGCTTCATACTTGGTGTATACCATTCCAGCAATGCACGCGCGAATGCACCAATGTAAGGAGGGTCCCCCCCCCCCCCCCCACCTTCCTTTTTTCTTTTTTCTCTTTTGTTTTTGTTTTTTGTCTCTTCAAGAAGTGATGATTCACCGTCAGACTTAAACGATACGTGACTTAAGCAACTGGAAGGAAGGAAATTGCACGTAAGAATAAAAACTGCAAAGAGAAAAGAAAAAAACATAGTGAGGGAGGAGGAGGGGGAGGGGGGAAGGAAGGGTAGTTGAGTGAGGGGGGAGGGTGGAGGGGGAGAGGGGAGGAAGGGATCTTATGGCATGGGGGATGGGGGTTGAGACGGTAACTTTTTTTATTTGGTTGGTTGGTTGGTTGGTGTTGTTTTTTTTTTTTTGTGGGAGGGGGGTAAGCAAGAGAGGATGTTTATTTTTGTTAGCTGTTGTTGTAACTTGCGGGTTAATATGATTATATATATATTATATATATATATATATATATATTATATATATATATATTATATAGTCTCCGTTCCTTATCTATCTATCTAGCTATCTATCTGTCCCGTTAGTATGGACGACCGTGGGGGCACCCTCAAAGACTCAACAACGTTCCTCCATTCCTCTCTCTGTTCTGCCTTTTCAGGGTTTTGTTGAGTTCTAGGCTGTCCCTTCGCTGAGGTATTCTGCCAGCTCTTACCTACCGCCACGAAATGGCCTACTCTTCTTAAAGGCGATACACAGGATTATTTTTAAAAAACGTATTCGCAAGAAGTTCTGCGTGCGTTCGGACACAGGGGACCACGGTTTATAGTCTCATCCGAAGGACTTTTTTTGTCCTGCCATCTTTCTTCTTCGTAACATATCAAAAGTTTCGTAAACATGAAGCAACAAGGAAGCTTTGCTGATGTCAAAGAACAACAACCAAAAGAATGTTTTTCAGACAGCTAGGGGCCATTAAAAAAAAGACAAGGTGGAAAAAGGGTGGGTGGCGGGTAGGGGTGGGGAAGTGGGTTGGGATGGAGGGGGGGGGGGGTGGGGGAGGGTGGGGCGCGAGAAATGAGAAAGAGTGTGGGGTGGGGGTTTGGATGGGTGTGGTGGGTGTGGTGGGGTGGTTGGGAGTAAGGACAGGATTTATCAAAAAACAAAAAAACCCCAAAAGAAAACACAAAAACAGTGGACCAGCCTGCTTGTAATCTGATGTAAATGTAATCACGATTGTCGGCCAATGAGGACAATACCAGTGCGAATGATTACTAGTGTGCCGCCCCCCCCCCCCCCTTCCCCCTTGCACATCCCCCCTCCCCCACCCCCTGCCAACGCACGCAAGCACACACACACACACACAGGCGCGCGCACGCCAAACGCATGCACGCACGAACGCAAACGCGCGCGCGCGCGAACACACACAACACTCTCGACACACACACACACATACTCTCTTTCTCACACACACACACAGAGCTAAGACAGACAGACACACATAAACACCACACATACCACAAAATAT
Organism: Rapana venosa; assembly: GCA_028751875.1. Lineage (NCBI taxonomy): Eukaryota > Metazoa > Mollusca > Gastropoda > Neogastropoda > Muricidae > Rapana > Rapana venosa. Next base: position 30,588,207 of record CM054167.1, on the reverse strand, counting down.
CCACACACACATAAACCCCACACACAACATACATTACTCTCTTCCTCACACACACACCTACACCACAGAGAAGCTACTGACAGTCACACACACACACACCACATAAACACACACACATACAACACATATCACACACAACATATCCACACACACACACACACACACACACACCATCACACACCACATACATACACAACACACACAACCAACACATACACACACAGACACACACACACACACACCAACACACACACACACACACGCACCACCGCACACACACACTACACAGAAAAAAAAAGAAACAGAGAAGGATGCGAGAGATTTTAATAAAAAGTGTAAGTGGGGGGTTATATTACTCGAGGGATAAAGAATAAAAGAAAAGATTAAGAAAACTACAAATACCACACACACCACACACACACACACACACACACACACACACACTCACACAACATTTACCACACCACACACAAGTTGATCGAAATGAAACGATTTCCTATATAAGTACGTCTGGTGCTTTTTTTTTTTTGGGGGGGGGGGAGTATGTGTATGCAAGTTTCTAGCCTCTTCCCCCCCCCCCCCCCCACCCCCCTTAATAACACAAAAATATTATCTAATCCCGTGATCCTAGAACAAAGAGGGAGAGGGAGAGAGAGAGGAGAGAGCGGGGAGGGAGGCGGGAGAGAGAGAGACAATGACAATGACAAAAATTCTTTTATTACGAGGATGTTGAATAAGCACTCATGTGCCCCGCGCGCGCGGCGCACATCCAATCCCGCAGAGAGCTGGCGCGCGCTCGCGCCGTCGGGGCTTCGTCGCTCGAGGCGCGAGGGGGACGAGGGAGAGAGGGAGGGAGGGAGGGGAGAGAGAGAGGGAGAGAAGAGAGAGGGGGGCCAGAGGAGATAGAGCGGGGGGGGGGGGGGGTTAGATTGAAGAGACAGGAGAGGAGACAGAAGACAGAGACAGAGAGAAGATGGGGAGTGGGGAGAGATAGAGGGAGAGACAAGAGGGAGGAGAGAGGAGGGAAGAGAGAGAGAGAGAGGAGAGGGAGAGCTATTCATTGATGCTCGACAGAACTCATTGTGTTTCTTATCATATTTATGCCAGTATGCACTCAGGGAGGAGTGAGGATTCGCATAGTAACCATCATTATGACCAGTGCATTTGCAATTTTTGTCCCACTTGATGCATTAAAATAGCCTAGCTGTTAGAACATTGCGCTCGCAATCTGACGACCCGGGTTCGAATCCCGTTCAAGGGGATTTTTTTTTCTCTCTGAAGTTAACATCAGTGCAGACTCCGCTCACCCTCAAAGTCCTTCAGATGAGACTATAAAGCGAGGTCCCGTGTGCGAACGCACGCAGAACATCTTACGCACACGTAAAAACCGGTTCCGCTTTTCGGAAGAGTAGGCCGTTGTGTGCCGGTGGGAACGGGCGACAAAATTTGAAAAAAACTACATACACACGGGGAGTGGATGAAAAAAAGTATTAAAAAAAAGCAGAAAAAAAGCACACGGGTGCTTGCTCCATTTTCCTTGAAATAAAACAATGAACATGAAGATAGAGGGAGAGAGAGCATCCCAGATTATTTTCACGTAAGGCACATAACTGTCATTCACGTTATAATCTCCCCTCGATAACTATTGGGTTCAGCACTATTTTCCAGGGGTAGGGGGGGGGGGGGGGGGGGGCTGGGACCACACACACACCATCCAAACAGAATATACATACGTTTATGCCATCCACCCACCTAATCCCTACCCAGCCCCCTCTCCTACCCCCTACCACCACCACCCCTACTCCCTCCCCCCCCCCCCCTCCCCCCCCGCCTCGACCCTCCATTCCCCTTTCAGAATTCGATCCTGTGATGATATATATTATAACTTTCAATCTTTGCAAACAGTTACGCATGGATCAGTGGTCTAGAGGTAACGCTCCTGAGAGATAGGGATAAAGCCGACTTAAGCTCAACTGCTCTTCAGACTTACCTAGTTTTTATATAAAACCCCGCAACTTTGGGCCGATTCGTCTGCGCCTCATCGGCCCAAAAAGTTGCCATGTTTTATATAAAAACTAGGTAAGTCTGAAGAGCACTTTACCTTAAGTCGGCTTTATCCCTATCTCTTGTAATAAATAAAAAATGTTACAATCTTGCTTTGATGGGTAAAACTATAAAATTATGGGTAAAACAGAAAAAAAGTGCAAAACCATCTCCTCTGCCCAGGCTCCATTAAAGCATAGTGCACTTTTATCCGGATGCTTTAATGAAGCATGGGCAGAGGAGATGATTTCCGGCATTCACAACCTTTGGAATGCCGACACACGCATTCGCACAACACATAAATTCATAATGGACAGTGACAGCACAATGTTATAATATAACATTAATAACATTAATAACAGTGTGTGTGTGGCAATTCAGAGTACAGCAAATCTCAACCCATTTCATTTTATACTTATCGAAACGAAATATAAATATAAAAATCGGGGACTACCGGGACTCGAACTGGGAACCACCAACCAAACACCAATTTGTCTTGGCCAAGACGACAAACTGCTAGCAAGTCTGCCACCCCGGAGGGCGAAGATTGTGTAAAATATTAACTATATAACTTTCAGCTTAGTATGGTGCAATAACCAGCTGGCTTTCTGATTGGCTGAATGACTCGCCGCGAGGCGGCTGGCCTAGTGCACACAGCCACACAGCCAGATGATGATTCATACAATGTAGTATGTGTGTGTCTCGCTGCATGTTCTTGTGTATGTGTTTTTTAAAAAAAAAAAGCTATTGGGTTTTACTCTACACAATATCTTGTTGGTTGGTCTGTTTTAAGTATTAGTTTACTATGCTTTGAGCTTCTGAGTTTTAGTTTTATTCTTTCTCTTTCTTGTCCGTCTGTAATAACATCATTCTCCCGAAGGCAATTATTAAACCCATCTCTGTCTTTCATGTGAAAAATTACAACGACTTTGATTTGTTCACGGTAATCTTTTAATATGCTATTATATTTTTGTGTCAGCAACCAAACAGATATCTGTGCATGTCTCCCACTGAAAGCGAGCTTAGACAAACTATTCCTTTTCTTAACAATGTCACGCTCTGCTGAGCAGTCGTCTATTAAGAAAAGGGTCTGCCTATTTTCAAAGAGCTTGTAATAGTATTCTAAACACTCGCTTAGTCTGTCAGAGGGATTGACTATAATTATATTCTCATCTGTCCAAATAAATTTTCTCTCTCTGTATGTTTTATTGTTGTGTAGTGTTGGACAGAATATAACAATGAACTCGAAATGATTTTTGTACACTGTTTGTAATAAATCTAAAACAAATACAGTCTTGCCACAGCCAAGTCCCGCCCACATATTTTAAAAGGGGTGTGCTT
>CM054167.1:30568393-30584323 GCA_028751875.1 Rapana venosa | reverse complement strand
TCATATTCTTGCTTGTTTATTGTCGTAATTTATTATCTTTAACTTCCATTTTCAAGAGTTGATTTTTTTAAACTGTTCCTGACCTGAAATACCTTGTTGGTTTGCCAGTAGAGGTAGAAATAGCATTGGACAAACTAATAAAGAGAGAAAATAAACGCCCCAACATAATTATATAGAAGCAATGAACTCTGAAAACAGCACAAACACTTACACACACCACGCACACACGCGCGCACGCACACACACACACACAGCACACACGCACGCACACACACACAAAACACACAGCACACACACAAACAAACAGCACACACACACCACGCAACACACACGCACACACACACACACACCACAAACAGCACACACACATACACACACACACACACACAGAGCACACACAGCAACACACATACACACACACACACAGAACACACACACACACATACACACACACACACACAACACACACACACACACACACACACACACACACACACACACACACACACACACACACACACACACACATTCTACACTTTTTTTACGCTGCATAAGCCATCGCCAGCTTTATAACACAAGAGAGAAAAATAGCAATAAATGTCAAATCTTATTTCTGCAGAAATGCACAGCAAAATTCTGGAGGTATCAGTTTTGAGGAAACAAAGAACCATTTTTAAAAAAGCTGTTTTTGTAGTCGTTGTTGTCGCCATTATTGGCTGTGGAGTTATTGTTAAACTGCTGTTTATATTTGTTGTTGTTGTTCTTGCTTTTTTGTGTTGTTTAAATTGGAAAGAGCTTTAAAACAGTAATTTCATGGATTTCCTGCCTTAAATTGTAAATTGTGTATCTGCAACTTTGTTGTTGTTGTTGTTTTTGTTGTTGTTGTGGTTTTGTTATTGTTCTTCTTCTTCTTTTGTTCTTGTTCTTCTTCTTGTTTTTCTTGTCTTCTTCTTCTTCTTCTTCTTCTTCTCTTCTTCTTCTTTTCTCTCTGCTGCTCCTCCTCTTTCTTTTTCTTCTTCTTTCTTTTCTTCTTCTTCTTCTTCTTTTTCTTTTCTTCTTCTTCTTCTTCTTCTTCTTCTTCTTCTTCTTCTTCTTCTTCTGCTGCTGTGCTGCTCCTCCTCTTTCTTCTTCTTCTTCTTCTTTCTTCTTCTTCTTCTTCTTCTTCTTCTTCTTCTTCTTCTTCTTCTTCTTCTTCTTCTTCTTCTTCTTCTTTTCTTCTTCTTCTGCTCCTCCTCCTCTTTCTTCTTCTTCTTCTTCTTCTTCTTCTTCTTCTTCTTCTTCTTCTTCTTCTTCTTCTTCTTCCTCTTCGAACTGCTCAGACAGCGACTACTGTTGTCTGTCATATAAACGAAAATGCGGGGTTGCGCTGCTGTTAAGCGCCTGACATGTCAGGCCCATCATGCGCATCTGCAGTCTGTCAAATATAATCAGGCAAAAACTTAACAGATAAATAAACACAGTAGGGGAAAGAATCTTGTATTTTGTAAGATATAATAAAGCAAAAACTACAATAACAAAAACCCTAGGAAAAAATAACCTTGTATTCTGTAAGATATAACAAGGCAAAAAACTGAAAAGATAAACTATGAAAATGATAATCTTGTAGTCAACTGAAAAGATAAACTAGGAAAAATGATCTTATCGTCTGTAAGATATAACAAGGCCAAAACTGGAAAGATAAACTAGGGGGAAAAAATCCTCTTGTAGTCTGTAAGGTATAATTTTGAATTAGAATAAACAAACAAACTGGGAAAGAAAAACTCCATCTTGTAGCCTGTAAGACATCGTAACTACCAATCAATGGCCAAAAAAAAATCCAGAATTCCATACGCTCGTCCTCAGATCAGAACTTCAACAACTTCAATGTTCCCCAGCTCAGAAAATGTCCATAACTATCATCGTGTCCATATGGCGTGCATGGGCAGTGTCCACAGCAGCCTGTGCTGTAACGCGGTCTGTGCTCGAACGAATCAGCAGAAAAGCACCATCTGGTATCGGACTGAGTGGACAGAGATCGTACAGCCTGGATGATGTTGAAAAAATATCATGGTGACGCGTCAGTTGGGCTAAGAACCTGTTTCTCGGATGCTTAAGTGGCCAAAGACGAAGCGAGCGGTTAAGTTTTCTCAAGCATACGATTCCTATCAATGCGTGTGCCTGCCAGTTAAAATAGGTAAAGATGTCCCATAACCTATGTGGTCGTAGGGGAGCGAGGCATCAGAGACCTCAGCTTCTCCAGGGGCCAGCGTATTGAGGGCGGCGCCCATCTCCTCTCCCTCGCTGCTTTACCTTCTCTGACCCTAAAGAGGGCAGGTACCCAATTACAGCTGAGTGAAATGGGGGACTGTATTGAAGCCAAAGCGCGCAAACGGTTGCTCATTGAATTAGTAACCACGCTCGATACTGCTTAATATTGGCTAGGGGAAAGCGAGTGCTCTGACTATCCACTGAGCTATCCCGTCCCCTGTCAGTAAGTAAATGTCTTTTTCGTAACTGACCTTCATAAGATGGTTCAAGCAGTTTTGACTTGACATACATGTATGCTCCTAAACGACCTCGTATTGCATTTCATCGTACTTCCATTGCATTCGTTCTTTCGCTTATCGTTTGTTGTGGTGGTATTGTGTAGCGTTGTTTATTCCCACAACTAACACATTCCTCTCCGGAAAATCAGCAGCAATACCTAACCTCTGAACAAATTTGGAAAATGTTGAGGTTTCAAGCAGAAAATAGCGATCGGCGCAACGCTGAAATCCACAGAGAGATCAAAAGTAACAGGATCTTCGCCCAAATTGTAATGACTGATCCATCCCCGCAAAAAATCACTGCACAACAAGGGGATATCTGAAAGGAAAGGCTGGGAACAGGGCAGTCTTTGAGCAAAGCTGAGCAGAACCCACACACATCACCGTGACATGCAATGATTATAATAATCTGGATATACATACATGAAAGCGAATGGTCAAGAGAAGAAGACAAGTGTCCATACGGTTGGGTAACTACTACTGCTACTTATTATGTACAGTAAGAGGGGATGAAAACACACACACAAAAGTGAAGCATCTGCCATTTTTGTCAAGGAACCTTTGGCATAATGAAACATCTTCCATTTTTGTCAAGGAACCTTTGGCATTATGATGAAACATCTCCTATTATTGTCAAGGAGCCTTTGGCATAATGATGAAACATCTCCCATTATTGTCAAAGAATCTTTGGCATAAAGATGAAACATCTCCCATTATTGTCAAAGAATCTTTGGCATCATGATGAAACATCTCCCATTAATGTCAAGGAACCTTTGGCATCATGATGAAACATCTCCCATTATTGTCAAGGATCCTTTTTGGTATTTCTTTCTTTCCCAGCAAGTTTTTTTTTAAAAAAAGGCTCAATGTCTTAAGATTCTTTGGGGACTTCACTACAGCATTCAAGCCTGCAACGTTGACCTTTGTGGAGGGGTGGTTGGAAACTTGATCAGCTGGACTTGCATGGTTTTAAAAACCCACAGTGCGGGAAACACCTTCCACATTATGAACATATAACTGATGAATCAAAATACAAAAACAACAAACAAACAACGCTGAAGAAACAGACATAAGACAAACAGTAAGAACCTAAGGGTCACTGATTAGGATCTAGACTACGGACATGTCATACAGTTCAGTGCTTAGAAATGTAAACTACGTTCAAAGGAGTCCGAGGTTCGAATCTTCGCTATGTTCACTCGTATATATATATATATATAATATATATATATATAATATATATATATATATATATATATATATATATATAATCTTCTTTCCTTGCAAACCTACCTACGTACCAGACATTTTCCTGCTTGAAAAACCCCAACGAAAGCTGACATAAACTAGGGAATCTTCAACAAGCCAAAACTTGAATTTCTGCAAAGCATGTAGTACACACCTAAAGGAGTACACCATTTCAGATCCGCATCGAAGTTGACTCGGGAGATCGTGATAAATAACAGAACACACCTTAAATCGACTAAGGCGCCGTTGAGATTTGAAACAGCAACTGGTGGTTTGAAGAACCAACAGGATTTTCAAGGTTGTTACCTTATCTACTGGGCTACAGTACTTGTCGAACCCCCCCCCCCCCCCCCAACAACAACAACCCATCCCTACAACATCTCTGAGATTCTCAACAGAAAACGAGACATGTTGTTCCTTACTATGGTACGTGGCTGAATAGAATCACAATGTCTGGGAGACTTTATGTAGCAAAAATAGAGAAATGTTTCTCCAGAAAGGAATACTGGTTTTTTTGAAAACATCACTTTCTCCTTCACCTATCCCGTAGTGCCGCGGACCGTGGGGACACCACTGAAAGACTTTTGCAACCAGCTTCCTCCACTCCCCGCGGTCCTCTGCTTCCTGTAGCAGATCGTTTCATTCAAGACCAGTCCACCCTCTGATGAAGTCTTTCCCATGGTTTACAAAGTTATCATCTCCAACAAACAATACTTTGATGCAATGAATTAATAACAACTCAGCAGTGTCCTGATTAGCTAATACTTTTGCAAGGAAATTACTTAGCAGTGTCCTGATTAGCTAATACTTTTGCAGGGAAATTACTAACTTAGACGAACAATGTCACTGATTAACTTGTGGCTTTCAATACACGCAATCGTAACAAACAGCTTGTAAAAGCTACTCCACATCAAAGTCAGCACGCGTTCCAATCAAACACGAATACTTATTTAAGGGAGGGTTTGGATGGAAGCACAAAGTGAGAAAGAGCATCAGCCACCGTATAGCCTAATAATTATGTTTGCCTATACTGAGAAACGTTGCTTCTTCTACTATACCAACGCTGCACGTTGTCTCTCTTCAAGACCTAGCTAACGCTTAACCCAAATCACGAACTAACTCCTTGGCGTCACGAACTAACTCCTTGGCGTCACGAACTAACTCCTTGGCGTCACGAACTAACTCCTTGGTGTCGTGTCCTTGCTACTCATCCGACACTTACTTCTTTACTGTCTCACCACGTAGTCTTAACTGCAAAGCCACTTTTATCGGATCACTGTGTACAGACCATCGTCACTTACCATAGTACAATAACAGAAACTTGTCTCTCTGTGTCTCTATATACCATCATGGCTTAACCCTGGTCTCAGTTTTGGTGCTTCTCCATTTCTATCATGCACAAGCCAAACAAAAAAAACCCAACACAAAAATTCGCGCGAAAGCCTCCAAAGTCTGAGGATGCATTGGAGACTGAAGTTGGGAGGAAGGGAGGAACTGACAGCCACCACCGTCACCCAAGAGTGGGCCCCTCACTCTAGTTCCATACTTAAGCAGAAGTTTGGGTGGGTGGGGTGGGGTGTTCTGCTTTAAAGCTGAACCAGAACAAGGACTATTACTGACGACCACAAAAGTGACCCAGAAGCGGTGCAAGGCCTCCTCTATCTGGTGACCTCTTGGCAGATACACCGGAGTATTCAGAACAAGGCAAGGTCTCCTCTGTCTAGTGACCTCTTGGCAGATACTCCGGAGTACTTAAACTGGATCAGAACAGGCCACTCATCAGAACAAGGACTATTACTGACTATCACAAAAGTGACCCAGAAGCGGTGCAAGGCCTCCTATGTCTGGTGACCTCTTGGCAGATACTCCGGAGTAATCAGAACAAAGGACTATTACTGACGACCACAAAAGTGACCCAGAAGCGGTGCAAGGCCTCCTCTGTCTGGTGACCTCTTGGCAGATGCTCCGGAGTACTTAAACTGGATCAGAACAGGCCACTCATCCAGAACAAGGACTATTACTAGCTACCACAAAAGTGACCCAGAAGCTGTGCAAGGCCTCCTCTGTCTGGTGACCTCTTGGCAGATGCTCCGAAGTACTTAAGCTGAATCAGAAGCACTATTACTGACTACCACAAAAAGTGACCCAGCGAACTGCTAGGCCTCCTCTGTCCGGTAACTTCTTGGCGGATATCGCAATTTCTTAAACTGAATCAGAAACGGTACTATTACTCACTCAACTACGCTCAAAAGTGACCCAGAAGCCGTGCGAGGTCTCCTCTGTTCAGTGACCTCTTGGCGGGTATCCCGAAGACCGTTTTCTACCTCTCTGTACAGGAGCCTGGGAGTGACCTCAGAGTGTCACTGTGCGTGATTTCAGACTGGAATGAGCGGAGGCGTGGAAATTGCAGCACTGGCATGCCACAACAAAACATTTTTGTCAGATTTTTAAAATAAATTTTCGGGTTGAAAATTGCTTGCCATAAGAGCCCTGCTTTTCAGCTATTCCACAACTCACCACTGCGTTTTCTTTAAAAAAAACAAAAAAATACGCACCCAAAAAACCTAAGAGATTTTTTCAAACTCACACTCTTGACTCAACTTTTGTGGTACATGAGAAGCATAAACTCACACAGGGAAAAAAATATAGTAATAAACACGTTGAGACGACAATCCTGACAGTATGAGATGAACAGATTAATACATTTCAACATGAGATAGATACCAACCACCCCCCTCCACCCCCCCCCAAAAAAATCCCCCAAAATCAGGTACAATCATAAATTCAAAGCGCAGGAACACACGTTATCCACACACAGGTATTCCAAACCAAAAAAAAATTAGTTATTTAAAGCACAGGAACATTAATAATAATAATCATCAATCCAAGCACAACGGACAGACAGATAAATAGAATTATGACCAGAGAAAAAACCCAACAATATTGTACAGGAAAAAACACTCAGGAATACACAGTATAATAATAGTTATTATTCACAGAATCGTGTACAGTTATAGCAAGCGCAGATGCACAGGGGGATGGGAAACCTTTGTCTCACCAGTTTGGAATTTTGTCATTATGAAGGAAAATTAAAAAAAACAAACAAAACAAAAAACAAAACAAAAATCCCACTGTGTGAAGAAAACGGTAAATGAGCACATCACAAGTCATGACATCCCCCCCCCCCAAAAAAAAAAAGAAAAAAAAAGAAGAAGAAAATCCTTGATTATTGCAAGGATTATCACATCTTGATGATGATGGGGGAAAAAAAGATAATAAAAAAATTCCTTTGCAAAAAACAAAGAAAAAGAAAAAAAATTAAACCGCGATGATTTTCCACACACACACACACACACGCACGCACGCACGCACGCACGCACGCACGCAAAGTATATCAGCATTAAGAGTAGACTTTACGTGATGCAACAGCAGTAAATAATGAATGCACATTAAGAAATAACGGATGGAAGAACACAATTATGCCGATTAATCATAAATTTATTGCATGGAAAATAGATAACAAAAAACCCCAACAACGTTAGCATTCATTGCAGTCAGCAAAATTATAACGTATAAATGAATAAATAAATCCCTAAGAATTGAGCCAGTAAAGATGTCAGATAAATGACGTACACCCACTCATATTCGAAAAGGGAGTTAAAATATAAAACTTATCAATGAAAAAGACTTTTAAAACAAAGCAAGAAAAAAAACCCAACCAGTCTCAACAGTTTGGGTATGAAAGCACGTATCTTAAACTTTCTTGAATTTTATCAGAAAAAGAAAATCTTACACAGAGTCCACTTTGAAGATAAGCGTTTGGGGGGGGAGGGGAAGGGTTGGGGGAGGGAATTGACCCAAACCCAGACTACAATAATTGAAGTAGTAACGACTGCTTTTAGACTGTTTTGAATCCATTCACTGTTTTTGACAAAGATTAAAATTTTTTTTTAATCCTACAAAGGTGAAAGTGGGTGATGGTAATTATACGGTACATTTCTGTAAGAAATGTTCTTTCTTCTTAATTAATTTTTGAAAAAAACCTCCACAGAAACATTAAAACAGAGGAAATTTATCAAAATGTTTGAAATTGTCTTGGAGTTTACATCTACATCTTTGTTGCTATTCTGTATTTTCTTTACGTGTTGGGGTTGTGTTTTTTTTAAACACTCCCCCCCCCCCCCCCCCCCCGGGTCTGTTTTATTTAATTCCCAAACTTTTTCTTTCTTTTTCTTCCATGATTTGAAAATGTTTCTGCCCTGAAGTCGGAACGTGTCGGCTGAGGCCAGCGGGCAGACCTCCTGCAGAGTGACAAGCACAGGAGAAGAACGACCACACACACACTGTAATATAATTGTACACCTTCTACTAAAAAAATAATGATGGCCATGCAAACAGATAGTAGTGAATAGAGCAGAAACGACCCTCGATGAATGTTTGCAGTCATCCGATATTTTCAAGTGACAGTTCTTCTTAAAGTTTTAGATAATTATAATGATGATTAATTTTCTTCCAGTTTCAGATAATAATAATAATAATGAACAAGGTTATAATTATATGCCCCGTCTCTGAATCGAAAATCTTTTATTTGTCAGAATTTTTTGTTTTCATTTTAGTCAGAGATCTTTTTTTTGTTTTTAAAGAAAAGGAAAGAAACTCCACCACAAAAATAGAGTAGGAATTAGACTTTGAAAAAGTTTGTTTTTAAAAGTGTTATGACAGTAATACTAAAAGAAATGAAACACATGTATACATCTACCCGACTCTACCCCCCCTAAATACTGATTTTATTAAAAATTGAAAAAAGAGGTTGGGGGGGGGGGGGGGGGGGGGGAACAAAATGAGTAGAATCTGGCTTATTAACTGACTCCCAGAATTGTAAAAAAACAAACAAAACCAAAAACCGAGAAAAACAATGTGAAAAAAACAACATAACAAAACAAAGAAAAAACCCCCTCCAAACCACTCAGAGACTTCAAAACAAAGAATCAACGACAATCCTGAAATTCAAAATGAATCGCATTTCCACTCCAAACAAACAAGAACACCCCCCCCCCCCCCCACCGAAAAAAACAACCCCCACACCAAAAAGTACACCCCTTTAAAAACAAACAAAACCCAAAAAGTACACCCCCCACAAACGACCCCCCCCCAAAAAAAAAACAACAACAACAACCAAAAAACACCCAGTTCCCTGCGCTCTTCCCTCATCTTCCCTCCCTTGCTTTTCTTTCAAACCACAAGACACATGCATAATTATGCAATTCATGAACACAGCAATAATTATAATACTAATTTCCTTTTTGTTTTTTGTTGTTGTTTTTTAAACCATGCAAAATTTTAATGATGTCCCCTCCCCCCACCTCCAAAAAAATAATGATGGACAGATTTAAAAAACTTAAATAATAATAATAACAAAAAAATAATAAAACCCCTTCAAACTCAACAGGAAAACTGATGGGGAAGAAAGAAAAACTTCGCGCTTCCGGAGAAGATGACGTGACTTCCTGTCACTGACCCCGCTGTGACGTTCGCAGTCAGCATCTGACGTCACTGCAGACCGATGACGGGGCTAGAGAAGGGCTGGGGGGTGGGTGGTGGGGATGGAGGAAGTCCTGGAGGGTGACGTCATGGTCGACGGATGACGTCACGGGGTCAGCGACTGGCGTCACAGAGTGTGAGGGCTTGGATGATGGTGGGGTCTTCTTTGGAGCCTTCCAGAAACTCCTCGAAGGTGAGTTTGTTGTCGTGGTTCTGTTTTAAGGACAAAAGGTAAGAGGCAATCCATCGTTATTCAGTCAGGTTAGAAATCATACATGTCATTAAGTTTTTGTTGTTCTTGTCGTTTTGTTGGTTGTTTGTTGTTGTTGAAATCATGCATGCCATTTTTGTTGTTGTCGTTTTGGGGGGTTTGTTTGTTTGTTTTTTGTTGTTTGTTGTTGTTGTTGTTGTTGATGATGCTGAAATCGTGCATGCCATTGTTGTTGTTGGTGGTGGTGGGGGTTTGGGGTGGTGGGGGTGGTGGTGGTGGTTTTTCTTCTTCTCTTCTTCTTCGCCCTTCTTCTTCATTGAATTCAATTTAGTTCAAACTCTTTATTATCTCAGGGACAGAGAAATTCAAAATATTCGTGTTGTTGTTGTTCTTCTTCTTCTTCAATTCAATTCAAACTCTTTATTATCTCAGAGACAGATAAATTCCAATTCTTAAATTCTAGTTGTTTTTGCTGTTGTTGTTGTTGTTGTTCTTCTTCTTCTTCTTCTTCTTTCTTTCTTTCTTTTCTATATTTACTTCTTCATCTTCATCATAGTCCCTTTAAATCATATTATTATTCTTTTTCTTCTTCTTCTTCTTCTCTCCCCCCTCTCTCTCTCCCTCCCCTCCCTCCCCCTCTCTCTGGTGCCTGCCTGCCTGCTGCCCCCCCACCCCACCCTCTCTCTCTCTCTCCTCCTCCTTCTTCTCTCTCACTCTCTCTCTTTTCTCCTCTCTCTCTCTCTCCCCCTCTCCCCCCTCTCTCTCACGTGGTTTCTGTTTCACAAAACAAGTCAGATTGACTGATTGCGTTTCAGGTATTTTCCTTTTTTTGTGTGTCACTGCATCGTTTGTCTCCCTTTTAGCTTCTGTCTGTCTGCCCGTCCGTCCGTCTGTCTGTCTGTTTGTCCGTCTTTCTTTCTGTCTATTTGTCCGTCTCTATGCGTGCGTGCGTGTGTGTGCGCTCGCGCGCGCGCGTGCGTGTGAGAGAAGAAAGAGAGAGAGAGAGGAAAGGAGAGAGATAGAGGAGGGAGGAAGGGAGAGAGAGAGAAAAGGAGGGAGAGAGAGAGAGAGAGAGAGAGGGGGGGAGAGGGAGAGAGACACAGAAGAGAATTATCAGTAAGAAAAAATACGATTGTTAAGATGTCAATCTGAATGTGGCATCAACAAAAATTACTTTAACGTGAAAACTGATATCAATGACACCCCCTCCCCAAACACCACCCCCCAAATAAAAACAAAAACAAAACACACACACAACCTCCCCCCCCCCCCCCCTCAACAACAACAAACAAAAAGCAAACAACCCAAATACACAACAACAACAACAAAACAAAACCCCGGTGCGTTGCAAAACTGAGCATACAAAGCATATCAAATAAGACCTCAGTGTGTGTTTTGTGTTGTGTGTGTAAGTGTATGTGTGTGTGTGTGTTTTGTCCCTTTTGGGGTGTAAGTGTGTGTGTATTTGTGTTGTGCTGTGTTTGTGTGCTGTGTGTTGTGTTGTGTGTAGTGTGTGCTGTTGTGTTGTGTTTTTTTGTGCTGTGTTTGTGTTATCATTGTATGTGAGTGTGTGTGTTTTTGTGCGCGCGTGAGTGCGTGAGTGTGTCAGTGTGTGTGTGTGTGTGTGTGTGTGTATGTTGCTTGACTTTTGGGGGAGGCTGGTTGTTAGGGCAAGGGGTGTCGGGGGGGGGGGGGGGGGGGGGGGGGGGGGGGGGGGGGGGGGAGGGGGGGGGGTCGTGTTTAATTGGTCTTGTTTTATTCATTCGATTAGGGTAACTTTTGTGGTCTTTCATTGATTCTCGATTTATCAACAATTAAATGGCATTTTTAAGTGATTACTTTCATTGATATTTTTGTCGTTATTCGTTGATTAATTGATTGATTTAGCCTCTGGCTTATCCAATTAGCCTCAAAAAATATTTGAGTTTTCTCTTTACTCTCTCCTCTTTTCCCCCCTCCCCCCCCCCCCCCCCCCCTCTCTCTCTCTCTCTCCTGATCCTCCTTCTGTCCGTCTGTCCCTTCCCCCGTCCTTTTCTGACTGTCTGTCTGTCTGTCTGTTTGTCTCTCTCTCTCTCTCTCCTCTCTCTCTCTCTCTCTCACTCTCTCTCTCCTCTCTCTCTCTCTCTCTCCCTCTCTCTCTAATGCCTGTTTTTCTACCGTCTCCCTCTCTCCTTTCCCCTCTCTCCTTCCTCCCCCTCTCTCTCCCCTCCTTACCCCTTTGTCTGTCTATCTGTCTCCGTCTCCCTCTCTCCCCCCCCCCCCCTCCCTCCCCCTCCCCCCCCTCCCTCCCTCCTACTCCCCCCCCTCTCTCTTTCCGAATTCCGCTCGTTTGTCTGTCTCTCAGTCTCCCTCTCTGAACTTGAATCAATATCTGTTCCCCCCCCCCCCCCCTTGTTCCCCCTCCCTCCTTCCCCCGTAACGCACGTACTTTTTTTTCTTCCAGCGGAGTAACGAATGATTCCTTCATGCAAGAACTAAAAATAAACCCCCCCGCCCTCCCCCGATTTCCCTCAACCCCCCCCCCCCCCTCCCCTTTCCCCTGCTGGGTTTCATACATACATACACAACATACGTACATTTCCAACAGGACAAACAGAAAGACAGACAGAACTACATAAATAATACATACTACATACAGACAAAATACAACAACATACATACATACTCTACATCCTGCATGATGCTCATCATAATACATAACTACATACATAAACAACATACAAATACACACACATATTTCCCAGATACACAAACATGCTACATTCATACATACATCCAAACATACATACATACATACATACCAACATACATACACAAAATACAACACTCATACATCACACATACACACACACATACAAACATACACACAAAACATACATACATACATACACACAACACACACATACATACATACATACATACATACATCATACATTACATACATACATAATACATACATACTTACGTACATACACAAACACAACAATACGTACACACACACAAAACACACACACACACAACACACACACACACCCCACAATCCATCCATAAGAAAGACCATAAGCCCATAAGAATAATCTATAGACCATACATTAACCACATACAGGGAAGGTGAGGAAAAAAATAATCTTAACAGACTACAAATTTTGTGATAAAAATAAAAATAAAAACCCGTAAATCAGAGGTTTCGTAAGGGAATCTACAGTGATCATTTAGTTAAATTAACCACTCAAGTTAAATACCAGTTTGCTCGAAGAAGAATGTACTTGCCCAACATTTTGACGTACATAAAGCAAAATGATCATGTGTTGCATAAGAAGATTGCTTTATAAACTGAAATTATTGCCTCTGGGCAATATTACTTCTAATTAAAAGCTTTCTGTCAGAAGAATCCCTTCAAGCAAAAATTGGGAATTATTATTCTACCTCAAGGGCACAGACATGGGTACCCGCAAGGTTCAGTAATATCACTATCTATTCAACTTTTACTTATGACCTTCCTAGATTTTTTCAAGCAAGTTTTATTGTAAATATCTGACGTATATGTAGTGGTTTTGGGTTTTCATAAAAAGAAAACACCCAAAAGACAAATAAAATTTTATCAAAAAGTATTCAAAAGAACTTGAAAACTTAGTGGGTTTTCTTTTGAGAATGGTCTTTCACTTTCCCTGAAAAACCACCTTGTCCCTTTTTAATAACGTGTTACCCACAAGTCTACATAATTTTTGAATAAATGAGAAGCTCAGAATACAAAAAGCAGAAATTTTTGGGAGTATTCCTTACTTCTAAATTAACGGGGAACCATATTGAATATATGCAACTAAAGCAAGAAAGTTCTTAACTTCTTAAAAAAAGTTACTATAAACAACCGGGGGACAAGATATCACGTTTTAAAAGCATCTGTCCTTGCCCCTTGCGATCAAGACTGTTTTATGGACAAGAAGAATTTTCAGTGCCCAAATTTTTTTGCTTCAGAAAACCAGATCTTGATTGTAAAGCATTTGACTTGTTTTAGGTTACCAGCTCATGCCTCACTATAGGTACATAAAAGGAAGTAGGAGTTTTTCTTTAAAATGAATTTTCGACAGCTTGCGGGCAAAAAATTCTTAAAAGTACAACAAATACAGCAACTTTGAAAATAAGTCCAGAAAAGTCTGACTTCACTTTCCGAAAAAGCAAGAACTATCAGCTCGCTTACTACAATTAATACTTACACTTCTCCCCTTTTTAAACATTCAGAACTTAAACCAAATAAATTAGCAAAATCAGTACAGTCAGCTCCCTACCCACCTTGGGAACTTTTTAAAGCTCATTTTGACATCAATTATTCTTCGCTAGTAAAAGAACATATTCAAACTACTTATCCTGATCATCTCAAAATCTATACTGATGGGTCTGTTTTAAATACTAATGAGGCTGGTGCAGCTTTCATTATTCATCATTAAAAGAAACGAGTGTCTACCGGGGAAAAAATAATCTAATTTACAGCTGAGCTAACGCTAATGTTGGCACTTAACTAGTACTTGATTTCCCAAAACAATTAAACATACTTTTGTTTTTTTATTCAAATGGGTTTTACATGTTTTAAGAAATTCTATTTTTTAAAGTAAGAAAAGACCAACATTGAAATCGGGCTCGGTAACTTTTTTTTTTTAAGAGGTAGTACTTTACTTTCTTTTTGGTTTTCCCTCCACACGGGAAATTTTTTTAATAAAAAAAGTTAAAACAGTCTTGCAAATTGGCGCGAGAAATAAAAATAGTTCTTGGGAAATAAACGTTGCCTTATCTCTGCAGGGGGATCAGCTTCTACAAAACGCTCTGGAAAGCACTTCAAAAGAAAATATATGATTCGGGTATTGTCTCAAAATGGCTGTACAAGCAATGTGATAGTTTTTTCGAAAGCTTTTATTTTTAACAAAGTCCCGTGGGGTTTGGGATAATCGAGAAATTGTTTTCCCTTATGACAGATTAAAAATAAATGCTTTCAGGACAAAGTACGGAAAGATGTAAAATGTTTTGTGGGGAAAGATTTCCAAATATTTTATTTTTGATTGTGGACATTAAAAGCATTTTTCCTCTATACAAGGTTTTTCACGGGTCAATTTGTCTGAACCATCGTTACTTTGGGCAAAGTGTTAGGATTGATAAAAAGCCGAAATTCATTTTTGTAGTATGTTAAAGTTAGTTTTTAAGTACTGTTAATTGACACTTTTTGTTATTGTTTGCATTCTCTTGTTTAAATTACTTTTTCCCGTCTAAAATCACTAAATGTGAATAGACGTTAAACTGAAGAACACAGATCCATCCATCCATCCATCCATCCATCCATCCATCCATCCATCCATACATACATACATACATACATACATACATACATACATACACACATACAAATGGATGAACTAACAGACAGGCAGATGGAAAGACACAGATGAATGGATGGACGGGTGAATAGATGGATGGATGAATGAATAGATGAATGGACGAATGGATGGGTGGGAGGCTGGCTGGCTTGCTGTCTGGCTAGCTGACTGGATGGATGGATGGATGGACGGTCAGACAAACCAACTGCTCAACCAACAGACAGAGAGACAGACAAACAGACAGATAGACAATCAGCCAAACACACAGACATATAGACAGACCGACCAAAAAAAACCAACCCCAAAACACCAACAAACTGTGCTCTTTCGACATGTTTGACATTGGCAAGCCTACGAGTCAGTTAGTTTGGTTGGATACCCAGGAAAGACAAGGGTAAAACGAAAACAGAAAACAGAAAACGAAAACAAAACGAAACCGCTAACGAAAACGCAAACAGAAAAAGAACATAAACAAAAGTCATAGCGTATCAGCGGCATGGCATTCGCGCAGAAGGAATTCAGAGCGTGAAACAGAAGGAGAGAGAGAAGAGACAGATAGAAAGAAAGGAAGAAAAGAAAGGACGGAAGGAAGGAAGAAAGGAAGGAAGAAAAGAAAAAGAAGGAAGGAAAGAAGAAAGAGGGAAAAGAAGGAAAGAGAAAGAAAGAAGAAAGAGGAAAAGAAAGGAAAGATAGAAAGGAAGAAAAGAAGGAAAGAAAGAGAGAAAAAGACAGAAGGAAAGAAAGAAAAAGACAGAAGGAATGAAAGAAAGATAGGAAAAGGAAGAAGGAAGAAAGATAAAAAAAAAAAGAAAGAAAGAAAGAAAAAAGGAAAAAGAAGAAAGGAAAGAAAAAAAAGGAAAACAAAAAAAAGAAAAAAAAAGGAAAGAAAGATAGAAAGGAAAGAAGAAAAACGAAAGAAAGAAATAAAACAAATTATTGGACTTTTTCCAAACAAAAAAGATAGATAAATACAGATAAATAAATAAAGGTAGAAAGACAGGAAGAATGAATGAATTTTTAAAAAGTTCGAAGGACAGAAAAG
>CM054167.1:30558393-30560893 GCA_028751875.1 Rapana venosa | reverse complement strand
GGTGAGGTTGGGAATTGAACCCAGAACCTCACGGTTTACCCGTTGGCAGGCAAACGTCTTAACCGTCCTGCCACCTTCCTTCCGTTATATAGGTGAACAGGCTTTAAACATTACTGCCCCCAAAAGTTTTGGAATTCATTGCCGTTGAATCCACGAAACTAATCCTAGACTTTTGTTTCCGTTAAAACCAATTTCAAGACCAATTTGTTTCGGACAGATTTCCATTTTGTAATACCCTCGAGATTTCTGTGTAAGTAGCAAGGGGGTGGGAAATGTTTTCTTCGTGTGTGTAAAATTTTTATTGTGTGGTGATGGTGGTGTGTGTGTACAGCATTAGCTTAACCACAAACAAAATAATAATATTATATCATTGCCCAAGAAAAGACCACAGAACAAAGCTAGCACGTCAGAATATTACAAAAAATAACCCATCATATTACAAAACATAGAATAAGAAAATACTATAAAGAAGAGACAACACATCAATACAGTAAAGTACAACACATTACATTACAGTATGTACAATACAACACAAATACAGTGCAATGCAATACAGTACAATACAATAGAGTGCAATACAACACAGTGCAATACAACACAATGCAACACGATACAAGAGCATAACCCCAAATAATAGCAACACAGCACAAAACACGACATGCACTTCATCACTTTATGCCACAACAGGGAAATATAAAACAAACAAACAAAACAAACCCCACACATACCCCTAGTCAACAAATGAGAAAACATTGATAACAACAACCAACAAAAGACAAACATAAATAACATACCCAAATGTAACAACACAGCACACACAAAAAAGATATGCAATTCATCACTTTATGGCACAACAGGGAAATGAAACAACAAATCACACAAAAAGCCCAGTCAATAAATGAGAAAACAGTGATAACAAGCAGCATACCACCAGAACGGACAGACATACAAGAAAAACACAAGGATCAAACTAACAACTAGCGGACAGAGCCAACTACCCCACATCACCTCACACCCACCCACCCACCCAACCAACCAACCAGCCAGCCAGCCAACCAACCAACCAGCTAACCAACCAGCCAATAAACCAACTAACCAGCCACCCAGCCAGCCAACCAACCAGCCAAACATCCAAGCAATCAACCAACCAACCAACCAAGCCGTTAACTAGCTAATTAATCAGTCGATTAACCAATCAACCAGTTAACCAACCAACAGCCAGTCAACCAACCATCCCACTAAACAAGTGGTTAATCAGCCAATAAATCAGCCAACAAATCAACCGGTTTACCAACCAGCCAACAAGTCAACCAACTAACCAAGCCGTTAACCAGCTTATTTATCGATCAGTTCACCAATCACCCTGCCAACTAACAAATCATCCAGTCAACCAACCAACCAACCAACCAACCAACCAAGCCGTTAACCGGCTAATTTATCGATCAGTTAACCAATCAACCTGCCAACTAACAAATCATCCAACCAGTTAACTAACTAATCAATCAAACTGACAAACTGTGTAGTATTCTTCAGATGGCATGGCATGTAAATTGTGTACTGTATAAAATGCCGTTGTGTATGTATGTATGTATGTATGTATGTATGTATGTATACAGGAATGCTGTATACAAGCTATTTCTTTGTTATGTACAATATTGAAGTGCGTTCATGAACATGCGACTATTGCTAGTTAACATTTATTGATATTGATAATGCTTGTCATGCATATTATGTATTTGTAACAACAAAATGATTTAAACATTTATTTTTAAAAAACAACTAATCGATCGATCAATCAATCAATCGATCGATCCATCAATCAGTTAACCAGTTTACAAACCAGCCAAACAGCCAAACAACTAACCAGCCAACCAACCAGCAACATAATATATATGCAGACAGGAAAATAAAAATAAAATATAAAGGGTGGTATAGCCGCTCCCGTGGCGAACGTGCTCCAATCCAATCCTGTTGTTTATAGCCCCGCCGACCACAGAGGCCGTACTACCTCGTAAAACTTTAAAATCTCCCTCAAGGGGAGAGCAGCGTGCAGCCCGAATTTCCCCCGCAGAGAAATTTGCCGTGACTTAATCATAGTGGTCCACGTACAAGATAGACGTACCACGTACAAGATAGACGTATACAATAAACAATATAAACACCCCATGTATGTATGATGGAACTGTGGTTTAAAGTTAACCCACCTGCCTAGAAAGCGAAAAATTCCGGGCCGGAAGAGAGCGGTGGTTCGATCCCCCCCCCCCTCCCCCTCCCCACCTGTTTGGGTCCGAAACTTTCCCCCCTATCCGTTAGATCATGAGTGGTGGTCTGGGTGCTAGTCTTTCCGATGAGACGATAAACCGAGGTCCCGTGTATTACACATAATTATTTAGCGCTCGTAAAAGAACCCACGGCATCGAGAGAGTTGTTCCTGGTAACATTCTGTTTAAAAAAAAAAAGAAAAAAGAAAAAAAGGTTGCTCTGATAGGGAAATAAATAC
>CM054167.1:30540893-30553393 GCA_028751875.1 Rapana venosa | reverse complement strand
TCTTCTTCTTTTCCTCCTCCTCCTTCTTCTTCGAACGCTCAGTCAACAGCTAGTGTTGTCTTGTTATATGAGCGAAAATGCGTCACGCTGCCGTTAAGCGCCTGACAAGTCAGGCCCAGCGCATCCGACTTCGGCATAAGAGAAAATTGGTTGTTTGTTTAAAAGTCTTTCTGGAAAAAAGGCAGGAGAATGGACCAAGAAGGCAGAAAATAGACCAAGGAGGAGATGACTAGAGGAAAAGGAACAAGGCAGAAAGAAAGAGAGTGATAGAAAAGAGGAAATTTCTAGCACAGAATTTCCAGAATGTGGGGATGCTATTTATACTGATAGGCCCCCGGCATCGCCACGGGGGGTGGGGGGGGGGGGGAAAGGACAAACAAATCCTAAGAAAAAAACGCTCATGAAAGCCTTTTCTTTCAGAGATATAATGTAATTTTGAATTTGAACTGCTTCTAGTTTCATGAGGGGTGTGGGGTGTGGGAGTCGATTGTCAAATAACATGCATTTGGCTAGACAACTCAAGTCCTTCGGATGAGACTATAAACCGAGGTCCAGTGTGCGAACGCACGCAGAACATCTTGCGCACACGTTAAATCCTGTTCCGCTTTTCGTAAGAGTAGGCCATTGTGTGCTGGTGGGAACAGATGACAGAATCTACAAAACCGCATACACACAGAGACTTGGTGTAAAAAAGCACATAAGTGCTTATTCCGTTATCCTCGATATAAAAGAATGGAAAAAAAGACAATGGCGGGGAAAGTGATGACCTGGGTTGTCCAGTTTAGATCATACACGCGTTGAAAACGACTTTGACCGTTCAGATATGATTTCTTGTTGTTGTTGCCAGAGAAACAGGTTTAAATTGCCTACACACACACACACACACAGAAACACACAAACACACACACACACACACTTTACCACCCCACCTTCCAAAACAAATCCTATCCCTGAACAACAAAACAAACAAACAAAAGCCCTAACAACCAACCAAACAGCCCCCCCCCCCCCCCCCACCAAAATAAAACACAAAAAAAAACCAGCCCCAAAAACCAACAAAATAAAAAGAAACAAAAAACACCCCCAAAAAACCCAAAGCAACACCCCCCCCCCCCCCAAACACCCCCCCCCCCACACCCCAAAAAAACAAAAGACCCCACCAAAAACAAAACAAACAACAACCTTAAACCAAAGCAAAACTAAAACCCCATCCAAAATTATTAATAATATTTTTTGTCCTTTTCAGATATGATGCTATGTTTAAAAAAACAACAAACCAAGTCTCGACTTTAACAGGCAGTATTTGATATCAATTCTGACTCTCTGTAAATTTGCAAAATGCTAGTAGTGATAAATTTCAGTCTAAAATACCCAACCAACCAACCAACCAACCAACCAACCAACCAGTCATCCAGAAAAACAACAGACAACCATCCTTCCTAAAAATAATAATAGAGACATGCCAACAAAAGAGATCACAACATTGCACATGAATTTGTTCCCAAAATTTTGGCTTAGCGCCTTCCTTGGGGGATGGTTTATTGACTAATTATATATATATATGTATGTTGGGGACGGGAAAGCTCAGTGGTCAGAGCACTCGCTTTCCCCCAGCCAAAGTTAAGCAGCGTCGAGCGTGGTTACCACTTGGATGGGTGACCGTTTGCGCGCCTTGGCTTAAGTACAGTTCACCCAGTTGTAAATGGGTACCTGCCTCTTTAGGTTCAGGGAAGGTAAAGCAGCGAAGAGAGAGAGAGAGAGAGAGAGAGAGAGAGAGAGAGAGAGAGAGAGAGAGAGAGAGATGGGCGCCGCCAGAGAGAGAGAGAGAGAGAGAGAGAGAGAGAGAGAGAGAGATGGGCGCCGCCCTCAACATGCTGGCCCCTAGAGAAGTTGAGATCTCTGACGCCTCGCTCCCCTACCACCTTATAGGTTATGGGACACCTACACACACACACACACACACACACACACACACACACACACACACACACACACGCACGCACGCACACACACACACAAACAACACACACGCACGCACGCACACACACAGATGTCTTACCACCATGCTGTAGATGGCGTCCACAATGTCCAGTAACTCCTGTTTGGTGATGAAACCATCGTTGTCCAAATCGTACAGCTTGAAGGCCCCTGACAGACACAGAACAGAACAGAAAAAAATGCTTCAAGTTGACAGTATTGCTAAACGTAGTCGTGCTGTTTAGTTATACTAATGATGATTATGGTATTGGTGATGGTGGTGGTGATGATGATGATCAAGAAGAAGAGGAAGAAGAAGAAGATGGCGATGATGACGACGACGACGACGACGATGATGATGATGATGATGAAGTAGAAGAGGAAGAAGAAAAACAGAAAGAAAGACAGAAAGACAAAAATGTTCCCTCCACGTTAACATCATTGCAAAACGTACTCGTGATGTTTAGTTATACTTGGGAGATGATGATGATGATGATGATGATGATGATGATGGAGGAGGAGGAAGAAGAGGAGAAGGAAGAAGAAGAAGAAGATAATTATGATGATGACGACGACGACGATGATGTTGGTGATGATGATGTTGTTGATGATGATGATGATGATGAAGAAAAAGAAGGAGGAGGAGGAGAAGAAGAAGAAGAAGATGATCATGACGATGAAGATGATGATGACGATGAAGAAGAAGAAGATGATGAAGATGAGGCGACGACGAAAAGGAAGATGGTGATGATGGATACGATGATGATGATGATCTTTATTTCAAAGGATTGCAGATAAGCATTTACCATACTTTTTAGTCCCGCCCATGCTTTTGATACTTCTTCGTCGTCGAACGCTCAGACAGCAACTATTGTTGTCTGTTGTATGAGCGAAAATGCATCACGCTGCCGTTAAGCGCCTGACAAGTCAGGCCCAGCGCATCCGACATCGGCTATGAGAGAGAAATTGTTATCTTTTAAGTGTTTCTGGGGGGGGGGGGGGGGGGGGGGGGGGGGGGGGGTGGGGGGGGGGGGGGGGGATGGGGGGGGGGAGGTGGAAATGGCCAAGAAGGCAGAAAATAGACAAGAAGGAGGTGACAGGAAGGAAAGAAACAAGGCAGAAACAATGAGATTGACAGAAAAAGGACATTTCTACCACAGAATTTGAGCAGCAGCAGCAGTAGCAGCAGCAGCAGCAGCAGCAGCAGTAGTAGCTGAACTTTGTTTTCAATCCGTGTGTGTGTGTGTGTTGTGTTGTGTGCGTGCGTGCGTGCTGTGCGTGCGTGCGTTCGTGCGCGTGCGTGCGTGTGTGTGTGTGTGTGCTTGCGTGCGTGTTTGTGCATGAATGTACATGTTTGTGCATGCATACATAATATCCATCTATCCATCTCTGTATATGTGTGTTCTTGCAAGTCCACATAATAGCTTACATGCTTGTTTGCATGCATCCATGCATGCATGTTTTCACATTATGTGAGTATATACACTAACGTGCATTCGAGTGTGTAATGCTTCTAGTATGTCTAGCCCAGAGTGTCTGCTATTTGTCCATAATGCAACAACAACAAAAAAGATAGGGACAGTGTCCCAGAGATGTTTTCGCGTGAGTGCATGCTGTCACTTGTGTTATTTTTTCCTCGATAACTTGAGTTCACCACTTACTTTTACAGAAAAAACTTGCTTGTTCTACAGAATCACACAGATAGATAATCTTCGATCCCGAAATCCGATCAACGCACCCTATTCCATTTATAACTTTTTGTATGTTGTGGAGTTGTGATGGAAGGGATTGTAATTCTGAAACTTTGTTCTTTATGCCTTTCTATTCCTATATTTCGTGTTCTGAAGCTGTAATGGAAGAAATTGTAGTTTTGAAACTTTGTAGTTTATATATCCTCCCATTCCTATATTCTGATATTCCTTATATCCCCGTGTGCGAACGCACACAGAACATCTTGCGCACACGATAAAACCTGTTCCGCTTTTCGGAAGAGTAGGACATTGTGTGCCGGTGGGAACGGATGACAAAATTTACAAAACTGCATACATACCGGGACTTGTAAAAAATTTTTTAAAGGGGCACATGAGCGTTGATTCCATTATCCTTGAAATAAAAGAATATAATACAAATAAATAAGTAAACGAATATATTTGGTGTTTTGAACCTGTAATGGAAGGAATTGTAGCTCTGAAACTTAATACTCTACGCCCTTCCATTCCTTTATTTGTCTTTGCAAGATATAGCGCTATACAAATTCCATTTATGATTATTATTTTGTGTTCTGAAGATGTTATGGAAGGAATTATAGCTCCGAAACTTTGTACATCATGCTCTTCCATTCTATATTTCGGATTTTGAAGCTGTAATGGAAAGAACTGTAGTTCCGAAACTTTGTATTCCATGCCCTTCCATTCCTATATTTTGTGTTTGGAAGCCTGTAATGGTAGCTATATTTTGTGTTTGGAAGCCTGTAATGGTAGCTATATTTTGTGTTTGGAAGCCTGTAATGGTAGCTATATTTTGTGTTTGGAAGCCTGTAATGGTAGAAATTGTAGCTCTGAAACAATGTACTTTACGCCCTTCCATTCCTTTATTTCTGAAGATGTTAAGGAAAGAATTATAGCTCCGACACTGTGTACTTCACGCTCACTCTTCCCTTCCTATATTTCGGGTTTTGAAGCTGTAATGAAAGCCCTGGAGCAGAAACTGGTAACGTGTGAGATGAAGTGCTTGAGGAAAGCCGTCAACAAGATCAGGAGAGACAAGATAAGAAACGAGGTGATCAGAGACATGGTAGGAGCCACACCCGTCCTACACCATATTGAACAACCACGAACCAAGTGGTTCGGGCACCTCACACGGATGCCGCCAAACCAGCCAGCCTTGCGTGCTTACAACTTGAGGTACTCTGGCACGAGGGCCAGAGGTAGACCCAGGCGACGCTGGAGTGATTCCGTGGCAGAAACACTGAAAGTCCATGGATTGTCCCTCCTCCAAGCTACCCACCTTGCAGCAGACAGACAGTTCTATCTCCCCGCGACGCCACAGAGTACAAGCGGAAGTAAAAAGTAAAGTAAGAAAGAAGATGTAATGGAAGGAACTGTAGTTCCGAAACTTCGTTTTCTATGTCCTTCCATTCCTATATATCTTGTTTTAGCCTGTAATGGTAGAAATTGTAGCTCTGAAACTTTGTACTTTACGCCCTTCCATTCCTTTATTTCTGAAGATGTTATGGAAAGAATTATAGCTCCAAAACTTTGTACTTCATGCTCGCTCTTCCATTCCTATATTTCGGCTTTTGAAGCTGTAATGGAAGGAACCGTAGTTCCGAAACTTCGTTTTCTATGCCCTTCCATTCCTATATATCTTGTTTTAGCCTGTAATGGAAGGACTTAGTATAACTCTGGAACTTTGTAGTTTATGCTCTGACCTGGTGGCTGCAGTCCAATTTCTGATCTCTTGTTGCTCGCCCTCTCAGCTTTTCTTCTTGTTTTTCTTGCTTTTATTTCGTACAACGAATAGTTTCGCTTGGTTTGCTCGTGTCTTTTAAGTCTCCTAGACTGTGTTGTTATACTGCTTCTTAGGTTTTTTTTCCCCTGTTTTTGTCGTTGTTTTCTTTCTTTTGGGTTTTTTCTTTGCTTTTTTTTTTTGTTTCTTTTGTTTCTTTTGCTTTCGTTTATTTCTTTTTTTTTTTTATTGTCTTGCTTTTTTTTTTACTTTTTTCTTTTTTTCTTCGTGTTTTCCTTCTCTTTTCGTTCTTCTGTTTTTTTCATGTCTTTGTGTTTGATTTTTTCTTTTTTTTTTCTTCTTTCTTTTCTTTTCTTTCTTTTTTTTTCTTTTTTTCTTTTTCTTGTCTTTCTTTCTTTCGTATTTTTTCCTTCGTTCTTTCCGTTTTTTTTTACTTTCTTTTTTTTTCTCTCCTATTTTCTTTCCTTTCTTCGTTTTCCTTTTAGTTTCTTTCTTTCTTTCTTTTTTTTCTTTTTTTTTTTTTTTTTTCTTTCTTTCTTTCTTTCATTTCTGTCTTTCCTTATTTCCATTTTTCTTCCTACCTTCCTTCCTTTTTTCTTCCCCTTTCCCCTTTTCCCCTTTTTTGTTTTTTCCTCCTTCCTTCCTTCTTTTTGTTTTTTCTTCCTCCTTCTTTCTTTTCGTTTTTCTTTTTCTCTTTTCTTTTATTTATTTTTTGTTCTTCTTTTCCTTTTTTTCTTTTTTTTCTTTCTTTTTTTCCTTTCCCTTCTTTTTCTTTCCCTTCTGCTTCATTCCTTTCTTCCTTCCTTCCTAAATTTCCCTCCCCTTCCTTCTTTCTTCTTCTTCCTTCCCTCCCCTTCATATTTTCTTCCTTCCTTCCTTCCTTTTTTTTTGGGTCAAAATAGCTTTTGTTCCGTTTTTCCGCTTTTTTCTTTTTCTTTTGCCCTTTTCCCCTTCCTTTCTCTCCTCAAATTTTTTCCTTTTTTCCCCCCCTCGCTTCACCACTTTTTTTTTCCTTCTTCTTCGGTTTTAATAGCTTTTTTTTTCGCGCTAACTAATTGGGGGTAACCTTCCAGAAATCCTTGGGGGCCGTGCCCCAATTGGGTGAAGGGTTTCCCCCCCCCCCTTTTTCCCCCTCCCCCCCCCCCCCCCCCCCCCCCCCCTCCCCCCCCCCCCCCCCCCCCTTTTCCCCCCCCCCCCCCCCCCCCCCCCCCCCCCCCCCCCCCCCTTTCCTTTTTTCTTTTTTCTCTTTTGTTTTTTTTTTTTGTCTCTTAAAGAAGTGATGATTCACCGTCAGACTTGATTGATTCGTGACTAAGCAACTAGAAGGAAATTTTCGTAAGAACAAAACTGCAAAAAGAGAGAAAAAAATAGTGAGGGGGGGAAAGAAGAGGGGGGAAGGGAAGGTGTAGTTGAGTGAGGCGGGGGGGGGGGGGGGGGGGGGGAGGGTTTCTTAGGGCCATGGGGGTGGGGTGAGACGGAAACTTTGTTTTTTGGTTGGTTGTGTTGGTTGTTTGGTTTGGGGTGGTTTTTTTCTTTGTGTGTGTGTGTGTGGGGTAGGGGGGGGGGGGGGATAAAGAAAAAGGGATGTTTTTTTGTTAGTGTTGTTGTACATGCGGGTTATATATTTTATATATATAATATATATATATTATATATATTAAAACATACATATATACATACATATATCATATATATATAGTCATCCGTTCCTCTATCTATCTATCTATCTATCTATCTATCTGTCTGTCCCGTAGTCTGACGACCGTGGGGGCACCCTCAAAGACACAACAACCAGTTCCCTCCATTCCTCTCTCTGTTCTGCCTTTCTCAGGGTTTTGTTGAGTTCTAGGCCTGTCCATTCGCTGATGTTATTCTCCCAGCTCTTACCTACCGGCACGAAATGGCCTACTCTTCTTAAAGGCGAAACAGGATTTTTTTTTTAACGTATTCGCAAGAAGTTCTGCGTGCGTTCGCACACAGGGGACCACGGTTTATAGTCTCATCCGAAGGACTTTTTTGTCCTGCCATCTGTCTTCTTCGTAACATATCAAAGTATCGTAAACATGTAAGCAACAAGGAAGCTTTGCTGATGTCAAGAATAACAACCAAAAGATGTTTCAGACAGCTAGGGGCCATTAAAAAAAAGACAAGGTGGAAAAGGGTGGGTTGGCGGGGTAGGGTGGGGAGTGGGGTTGGGATGAGGGGGGGGGGGGGGGGGGGGGGGGAGGTGGCGCGGAGCAAGAGAAGAGTGTGGGTGGGGGTTTTTGGATGGGGGGGTTGTGGTGGGTGGTAGGGTAAGGACAGAAGTTATCAAAACAAAAAAAACAAAAAGAAAACAAACAAAAACAGTTGACCAGACCTGCTTGTAATCTGATGTAAATGTAATCACGATGTTGCCAAAGTGAGGATCAATACTGTGCGTGTTTTACCAGTGTGCCGCCCCCCCCCTTCCCCCTCCCCCACCCCTGCCACGCACGCACGCACACACACACACACACACCACACACAGGCGCGCGCACGCATACCCTGCACGCACGAACGCAAACGCGCGCGCGCGCGAACACAACACACAACACACACACACATACCTTCTTTCTCACACACACACACACAGAGCTACAGACAGACAAAACACACACATAAACACACACACATACACACAAATATCCACACACACACACACACACACACAAACCACACACAAAACACACACACACACACACAGAAAAACAAAAAAAAACAAGAGAAAGATGCAGAGAGATTTTTTAAAAAGTGATGGGTGGGGTGGGGGATGGGTGAGGTATTACTCAAGAGGAACAAAAAAGGGAAAGAAAATATTTATTAAAAAAAAGAACTCACACACACACACAACACACACACACCACACACACACACACACAAAACACACCCCACACACACAAGATGATCGAAATGAAACGATTTCCTATTATAATTACGTCTGGTGCTTTTTTTTTTTTTTGGGGGGGGGGGAGGTATGTTTATGAAAAGTTTAAAGCCTCTTCCCCCCCCCCCCCCCCCCCCCCTTTAATTAACCAAAAATTATTATCTAACCCCGTGTTCTTAGAACAAAGAGAGAGAGAGGGGGAGAGGGGAGAGAGAGAGAGGGGAGAAGAGAGAGGAGAGAGAGAGAGAGGGGGCGGGGAGGGAGGGCGGGGGAGAGAGAGAGAGAGAGACAATGGCAATGACAAATTCTTATATTACGAGGATGATGAAAGCACTCATGTGCTTTTTTTTACATCCAAATTCCCGCAGAGAGAGACAGAGAGAGGGGGAGGGAGGGAGAGAGAGAGAGGGAGGGCGGAGGGAAAGAGAGAGAGAGAGATAGGGAGAGAGGGGGACACAGAGAGATAGAGGCGGGGGAGGGGGGGGGTGGTGGAGATAGAGAGACAGAGAGAAAAAAGGGAGGTGGGGAGAGATAGAGGACAGAGGGGGAGAGACGAGAGGAGGGAGAGGGATAGGAGAGAGAGAGAGAGAGGGAGAGCTATTCATTGATGCTCGACAGAACTCATTGTGTTTCTTATCATATTATGCCAGTATGCACTCAGGAGAGTGAGGATTCGCATAGTAACCATCATTATGACCAGTGCATTTGCAATTTTTGTCCCACTTGATGCATTAAAATAGCCTAGCTGTTAGAACATTGCGCTCGCAATCTGACGACCCGGGTTCGAATCCCGTTCAAGGGGATTTTTTTTTCTCTCTGAAGTTAACATCAGTGCAGACTCCGCTCCCCCTCAAAGCCCTTCAGATGAGACTAAAATGCGAGGTCCCTTTGGGGCGAAACGCACGCAGAAATCTTACGCACAGTAAAAACCGGTTCGCTTTCGGAAGAGTAGGCCGTGGTGTGCGGTGGAAGGGCGACAAATTTGAAAAAATCCCTTTACACACGGGCAGTGGATGAAAAAAAGTATTTAAAAAAAAGCAGAAAAAAAGCACACGGGTGCTTGCTCCATTTTCCTTGAAATAAAACAATGAACATGAAGATAGAGGGAGAGAGAGCATCCCAGATTATTTTCACGTGAGGCGCATAACTGTCATTTACGTTATAATCTCCCCTCGATAACTATTGGGTTCAGCACTTATTTTCCAGGGGGTGGTGGTGGGAAGGGAACCCACATACACACCATCCAACAGAATTATAGATACTTTATCCCCTTTCCACCCACCTCCACCCTACCAGCCCCTCTCCTACCCCCAAACCACCACCACCCTTACTCCCCCTCCCCCCCCCCCCCCCCCCCCCCCCCCCCCCCCCCCCCCCCCCCCCCCCCCCCGCCTCGACCCTCCGTTCCCCTTTCAGAATTCGACCCTGTGATGATATATATTATAACTTTCAATCTTTGCAAACCGTTACGCATGGATCAGTGGTCTAGAGGTAACGCTCCTGCCTAGAAAGCAAAAGGTCCAGGTCGGAAGTGTGCAGTGGTTCGACCCCCCGTTTGGGCCCCGAACCTTTTCCCCCAACCATTAGACCATGAGTGGTGGTCTGGGTGCTAGTCTTTCGGATGAGACCAAAAACCGAGGTCCCGTGTGTTACACAAAATAATTTAGCGCGCTTAAAAAAAAGAACCCACGACAACAAGAGAGTTGTCCCTGGCAAAATTCGGTTGTAAAAAAAAAAGCCACTCTGATAGGGAAACAATGATAACAGTTGCAGACAGGGGGAAAAAAAAGGGTGGCGCTGATGCTCTTGTGGCGACAACTCTCTCCCCAGGGGAGAGCAGCCCGAATTTCACGCAGTGAAATCTGCCGTGACTTAAAAGTGGTATGAAATGAAAGCTACATCAATCTCTTTCCCTTTCCTCCTCCCCCTCCACACCTTCCTCCCTAAATCACTGTGCAAACGCACGCATGCACGCGATGTCTGGACACAGGCAAAATTTCCCCGTTTAGGGGGGGAAGGAGTAGGGGTTACTTCCTCGCTTTTCGCCCTTCCATCCTCCATTACCTTCCGGGAAACCTCTAAAACCACCCAACTTCCTCTCTTCCAAACCTTCCCCTTTTACCCTTCCCAATCCCCGGGGGGGGGGGGGGGGGTTTCCTTCTTTCCGTTTAGCTTCTTAGCTTCCTTTCTTCCTTCTCCTTTCCTTTACTTTCCTTTCCTTCCTTTACTTTCCTTCTCCTTCCTTTCCCTTTCCTTCCTTTACTTTTTTCCTTCTCCTTCCTTCTCTTCCTTTCCTTCCCTTTTCTTTCCTTCTCCTTCCTTTACTTTCCTTTTTTTCCTTTACCTTCCTTTACCTTCCATTACTTTCCTTCTCCTTCCTTTAACCTCCTTCTCCTTCTTTCCTTCCTTTTTCTTCCTTTACTTTCCTTCTCCTTCCTTTCCTTCCTTTCCTTCCTTTACTTTCTTTCCCTCCTTCCCTTCCTTCTCCTTCCTTTCCTTTCCTTCTCCTTCCTTCCTTTCCTTTCCTTCCCTTTTCCTTTTCCCTTTTCCTTCCCTTCTCTTTCCTTTAACCCTTCCTTTACCCTTCCTTCTCTTCCTTTACTTTTCCCTTTTCCTTTTCCCTTTCCCTTTTCCCTTTCCTTCCTTTTCTTTCCTTCTCCTTCCTTTACTTCCTTCTTCCCTTCCCTTTCCTTCCTTTCCTTCCTTTTACCTTTCCTTCTCCTTCTTCCCTTTTCCCTTTCCTTCCTTTACTTTCCTTCTCCTTCCCTTTTCTTTCCTTCTCCTTCCTTTACCTTCCTTTCCTTCCTTACTTTTCCCTTTTCCTTCCTTTTCCTTCCCTTTTCCTTCCCTTTCCTTTTCCCTTTCCTCCTTTTACTTTCCTTCTCCCTTTCCTTTACCTTCTTCTCCTTCCTTTCTTTCTTTCTCCTTTCCTTCCTTTCCTTTCTCCTTCCTTTCCTTTCCTTCTCCTTCTTTCCTTTCCTTCTCCTTCCTTTACTTTCCTTCTCCTTCCTTCCTTTCCTTCCTCCTTCCTTTACCTTCCTTCTCCTTCCTTTCCTTCCTTTTCCTTCCTTTCCTCTTCCTTCCTTTCCTTCCTTTACTTCCTTCTCCTTCCTTTCCTTCTTCCTCCTTCCTTCTTTCTTTCCTTCTCCTTCCTTTACCTTCCTTCTCCTTCCCTTTACCTTTCCCTTCTCCTTCTTTACCTTCCTTCTCCTTCCCTTTCTTTCCTTCTCTTCCTTTCTTTTCCCTTTTCCTTCCTTTTTCCTTTCTCCTTCCTTTACCTTCCTTCTCCTTCCTTTCTCCTTCTCCTTCTTTTTCCTTCCTTCTCCTTCCTTTTCTTCTCCTTCCTTTCTCCTTCTCTTCACTTTCCATTTCCTTCTTTTCCTTTCTCTCCCTTTTTTCTTCTTCGCTTCCTTCTTTCCCTTTTTATCTCCCTTTTCCTCCCTTTTCCTTCCCTTTCCCTTTCCTTCCTTCTTCTTTCCCTCTTTACCTTCCCTTAATCTTTCCTTCCTTTCCTTCCTTTACTTTCCCCCTTTCCTTCCTCTTCCTTTTTCCTTCCTTCCTTCCTTTACTTTCCTTCTTCCCTTCCTTTACCTTTCCTTCTCCCTTTCCCTTTTCCTTCCTTTTACTACTTTCCTTTCCTTTACTTTCCTTCTTTCCTTTCTTCCTTTCCTTTTCTCCTTCCTTTACCTTTTCCCTTTTCCTTCCTTTACTTTCCTTCTCCTTCCTTCCTTTCTTTCTCCTTTCCTTTACTTTCCTTCTCTTCCCTTTCCTCCTTTCCTTCCTTTACCTTTTCCTTTCTTCCTTTCCTTTCCTTTACTTCCTTTACCTTCCTTTCCTTCCTTTACTTTCCTTCTCCTTCCCTTTACCCTTTTCCTTCCTTCCTTTACTTCCTTTACCTTCCTTTCCTTTTCCCTTTTCCTTTTCCTTTCTTCCTTTCCCCTTCCTTCCTTTACCTTCCTTTTCCTTTCCCTTTCCTTCCTTTACCTTTTCCCTTTTCTCTTCCTTTTCCCTTCCTTTTACCTTTTTTCTTCCCTTCTTTTCCTTCCTTTCCTTTCCTTTCCTTTCCTTCTTCCCTTTTCCCTTTTCTTTCCTTCTCCTTCCTTTACTTTCCTTCCTTTCCCTTTCCCATTCCTTACCTTTCCTTTCCCCT
>CM054167.1:30533393-30535893 GCA_028751875.1 Rapana venosa | reverse complement strand
AGCGTCAATGGTTTAATCAAGAACTGGGATAAAGCTCAGGCGCTGAGATGGCTGAAGTGTTCTAACCACTAGGCTCTCCCGTCCCCCCAGACAGACGGTGTCCATACTCACATTTTAATTTCTCTTCCACGTTGCCCCTGGAGGTCACGGACAGAGCTCTCAAGAACTCGTGGAACTCGATGTAACCATCCTGTAACAGACAGATTAAAAAACCCCAGTAACAACACTGACAACGCTAGCAACAATAACAACATCAACAATAACAACCGCCACGGCAAGAATAATGGCAACAGTAGCAAGCTGCGGCAGTTGTACCGATAACGGTAACAACAATATTAACCAACCGCAGCAACGACAAAGAATAATGGCAGTAATAGCAGCAATAACAATATTATTATTGTTATTATTATTGTTATTATGAACAACCACGGCAATAGCAAGAATAATGACAACAGTAGTAGCAGCAATAACAAATATTAACAATCACGGCAATAAGCAAGAATAATAACAACAGTAGCAGTAATAACAAATATTAACAACCACTGCAAAGACAAGAATAATGACAACAGTAGCAGCAATAACAAAATATTAACAACCACAGCAACGACACTAATAATGACAGCAGTAGCAGCAATAATATAATTATATTAACAACCACGGCAACGACAAGAATAATGACAATTTCAGTAATAACAAAATATTAACAACCACGGCAACGACACTAAATAATGACAGCAGTAGCAGCAATAATAAAAATATTAACAACCGCGGCAATAGCAAGAATAATGACAACAATAGCAGCAATAACAAAATGATAGACGTACACATACAGAGAAGAAAAATCCATATGGAACTATAATTATGGTGATATCAGAAATGCGAGACAGGGTAACAGACAGACAGACAGACAGACAGACAGAGAAGCACACAGAGAGACACAGATATACGCACACAGAGAGAAGAAAAATCCCTTTGGAACTATATATCAGAAATGCGAGGCAGGGTAACAGACAGACAGACAGACAACCAGCCAGCCAGCCAGCCAGACAGATAAACACACACACACACACACACACACACACACACACACACACACACACACACACACACAGAGAAGAAAAATCCATATGGAGCTATTTATCATTATGGTGACATCAGAAATGCGTGACAGGGTAACAGCCAGCCAGAGAGACAGAGAAACACACAGAGACACAGATACATTCAGAGAAGAAAAATCCATATGGAACTCTATATTATGCTGATATCAGAAAGGCGAGGCAGGATGACAGACAGACAGACAGACAGACAGACTGACAGACAAACACAGAGATACACAGATACACACAGAGAAGAAAAATCCATATGGAACTATTTATCATTATGGTGACATCAGAAATGCGTGACAGGGAAACAGACAGCCAGACAGACAGAGAAACACACAGAGAGACACAGACATACACAGAGAGAAGAAAAATCCATATGGAACTGTATGATTATTATGATGATGATTATCAGAAAGGCGAGGCGGGAACACAAAGCAGATGGCTGAGCAGAATTGAGAGGGTCGGAGACAGTGACATGAATAATAGTTTCTGTATTGTTCTTCTTCATCATCATCATACATGTGTTTGGTGTGTCAAAGTCAAAGTCAAGTCCAACTTTTATTTTTCAGATGGTACATTGAATGAATAAGCAGTGCATTTGCTTTGTGTTGTTGTGTGTGTGTGTTGTGTGTTGGGTTGTGTGTGTGTTGTGTGTGTGTGTGTGTGTGTTGTGTGTGTGTGTTGTGTGTGTGTGTGTAATGTGTGTAGGTGTTGTGTAATGTGTGTGTGTGTGTGTGTGTGTGTTGTGTGTAATGTGTGGTGTGTGTGTGTGTGTATGTGTGGTGTGTGATGTGTTATGTGTGTGTGTTTAATTAAGTCTTTACATATGTTAGGTGTGTGTGTGCGTGCGCTGCGCGCGCGCGCGTGTGTGTGTGTGTTGGCGTATGTTTATTGTTGTGTTGTTTTCCTTCTTCGTTTTCTTTTCACTACTCGTATCTACTCCGTGCTTCTTCTCCTCTGCTTCTCCTCCCCTTCTCCGTTTCCTCTGTCCTTTCTATGTTTTCATTCTATTGAACACTCCACACAACTATTGTTTGTCTGTCATTGCAAACATGCCTGCGCTGCCGTAAGCGCCTGACAATCACCCACGCATCTCGACTTCGCGGAATTATTATCTTCTGTGTCTCTCTGAAAAACCAACAAAACCCCCTGCCGATATAACCAAGAAGGCAGAAAAAACAAAAGGTGTGACAGGGAATAAAAACATGGACAATGCAGAAACAAAGATAAGGATAGAAAGTAGGCAGTCGATCATACATTCCCTGTGTGATTATTAGTCTTTTGTGTTCTTGATACAAGCAAACAAAGAAAGGATAAAAAAGAGGGAAGTCGTATCATACAATTTCTGTTGTTGTTGTTGTTGTTGTTGTTGTTGTTACAAGGCAGAAACAAAGATA
>CM054167.1:30518393-30525893 GCA_028751875.1 Rapana venosa | reverse complement strand
GAGACCACCAACCAACCAATCTGCCGATAGACCCTAGACCAGGGTAGGGGTAGGGGTGGAAGTGTGTCAGTAGGGTAAGAAGAGAGAGAGAGACACAGAGAGAGAGAGAGAGAGAGAGAGAGAGAGAGAGAAGGAGAGAGAGAGAGAGAGAGAGAGAGAGAGAGAGAGAGGAGAGGAGAAGAGAAGAGAGAGAGAGAGAGAGAGAGAGAGAGAGAGAGAGAGATAGTCGGGGCAAAAGGAACAGAAAGGAAGTGGAGGGGAAGGGGGTTGCGTGGAGGTGGGGAAGGGAAAGGGGGGGAAGGATGCAGGAGAGGGTGGGGGGGGGGAGATTGGAATGGGGGGTGGGTGGGGATGGGGGTGGGTGGGAAGAGGAGGGGGGGTTGGGGGTTACTAATAATAACAATCCTTTGGGACGTTATTTCCTGGAGGCAGGAACCACAGGGAGTGACTGGTAAGTAGTGTAGGCTTAGTAGGGAAAGACAGAAGCTGGGCTTTTTTGGTAAGACTTTCAGGTTTTTTTTTAGTCTTGGTGGCAGACAGAGAGAGAGAGAGGGGGGGGGGAGAGAGGGGGGAGAGAGAGAGGTGGGGGAGGGGAGAGAGAGAGAGCGAGAGGGTGCGGGAGGGAGAGAGGGGGGGGGGAGAGGGGGGAGAGAGAGAGGGATGGAGAGAGGAGAGGGGGAGAGAGAGAGGGGGGTAGAGAGGGGGGAGAGAGAGAGGGATGGAGAGAGAGAGGGGGAGAGAGAGAGGGGGGTAAGAGAGGGGGGTAGAGAGGGGGAGGGAGAGAGAGAGAGTGGGGGGAGGGGAGAGAGGGATGGGGAGAGAGATAGGGAGAGAGAGGGGGGAGATGGAGAGAGAAGGGGGGGGGGGGAGGGGAGGGAGGAACAGAGAGAGACTCGGACGCGGAATGATTTAATATGTATAGTCCTTGACCCTTTGCAAGCAAGATGAACATAACATTTCGTAATTTCAACAATAAACAAAAAACCATGTTGTTATGTAAATCACAGCGTTAAACAAAAACATGACATTCCGTAATGCACTCCATTCAACAAAACATAGGAACACACAGACACAGAGAGAGAGAGAGAGGAGAGAGAGAGAGAGAGAGAGAGAGAGAGAGAGAGAAGAGAGAAGGGGGTAGGGAGAGAAATATTGGGAGGGATATATACATATATATATCTCCTCATCTCTCTCTCTCTCTCTCTCTCTCTCTCCTCTCTCTCTCTCTCTCTCTCTCTATATATATATATATATAATATATATATATATATATATATATATATCCTGTGTTTTTTCGGGGGGAGGGGGGGGGGGTGGTGTTCTCTTTTCATGGTTCAGTTGGGTTTTTTTTTCTCTCTATACTCTGATTGGAACCCTGAGGTCTACTTACATTGGTCTGCCTTCTTGGCTGCGGAATTACCGTTCTTGTGTGTGTGTGTGTGTGTGTGTGTGTGTGTGTATGTGTGTGTGTGTGTGTATGTGTGTGTGTGTGTGTCTGTGTGTGTGTCTGTGTGTGTGCGTGCGAACGAGCGTGCGAACGAGCGTGTGTGCGTGCGTCTAATGGAATAACCACTCATGTGCTTTTTTACATCCAGTCCCCGTGTGTATGCGGTTTTGTCAATTTTGTCATCTGTTTCCACCGGCACACAATGGCCTACTCTTCCGAAAAGCGGAACAGGATTTAACGTGTGCGCAAGATGTTCTGCATGCGTTCGAAGACGGGGCCTCGGTTTATAGTCTCATCCGAAGTGCGTGCGTGCGTGTATGTATGTGTGTGTGTGTGAAAAAGAGAGAGTGTGTGTGGGGGAGAGGGAAGGGGAGGGGGAGGCGCTACAGACAGAATGTCATGTCCCAAGGGCTCATAAGGCTACACTCCACATTTTAGCTTGCAGGCCATGTAGTAACTTTATATAGAGTGCCAGTCGGGGGGAAAATATTCTGCTGATTTTCATAGATTTGAAAAAAAAGTATGAAAAATGCACTTTGTACTTCTATATGAAAAAGCTAGTTGGGGGGGGGGGGGGGGGGGGGGGGGGGGGGGGGGGGGGGGGAAGCTGATTTTCATAGATTTTTTTAAAAGTATGAATAAACTAATGCACTGTGTACGGTGCATCGGTGGTCTAGAGGTAACGTGTCTGTCTAGAAAGCAAAAAGTCCGGGTCAGAAGTGTGCGGTGGTTCGAATCCCGTTTGGACCCGAAACTTTTCCCCCATCCATTAGACCATGCGTGGTGGTCTGGGCGCTAGTCTTTCGGATGAGACGATAAACCGAGGTCCCGTGTGTTACACATAATTATTTAACGCACGTAAAAGAACCCAGGCAAACAAGAGAGTTGTCCCTGGCAAAATTCTGTAGAAAATAGCCGCTCTGATAGGGAAACAAATACAGTTGCAGACAGGAAAACAAGAATTTAAAAAATGGGTGGCGCTGTTCTTGTAGCGACGCGCATTCCCCGGGGAGAGCAGCTCGAATTTCACGCAGCGAAATCTGCGAGACTGAAAGTTGTATAAATAAATAAATAATAAATACTTCTATATAGAGTGCTAGTCGGGAAAGAAAAATTCTGCTGATTTTCACTTATTTTTTAAAGTATGAAAAAAATGCGCAGTGTACTTTTATATAGAGTGCTAATCGGAATATGTTCTGCTGATTTTCATAGATTTTTTTTTAAGTATGAAAAAAATGCACTCTATATAGAGTGCTATTCGGAAAATTTTTCTGCTGATTTTCACTTCTTTTTTTGGAAAGTATGAAAAAAAATGCACTACGTACTTGTTTTGGGGGGAGATTGAGGACATAGAGCAATAGCAGGTCATCACGCGAAAGTTGGAAACGATCCACAATGGGGATTGTTGGGTTTTTACTACGGGGTTGACCACCCGCGCATGCGTTTTTTGTAAGGAACTAGCAACGACACGGTGGGGGAGGTACAGTGTTCGCGGAAAATTAATTTAAAAAATAAAATTAAAAACCTCCCAAATTTGAGAAAAAATCCCCTGGGTTTTGAGTCAAATGTGCCTTTCCCTCTCTTCCCCCTTTCTTTTTTTAGTTTTTTTTTTTTTAATTCTGGGGGAGCTTTAGGTTTGGTATGAATCAAAGAGAGATATGGGGAAAAACAAAAGGGAAAAAAGTGGGGAAAAAAGCAAGGTGGGGTGTACCCTAAACTACGCCTTTTTCCCTCCTTCCTTCTTAATGTTTACGGTTTTAGAAAACCGCCCCCCCCCCCCTTACCCCCCCCCCCTCCCCCCCCCCCCCCCCCCCCCCCCCCCCCCTCCCT
This sequence comes from Rapana venosa, assembly GCA_028751875.1. Taxonomy (NCBI): domain Eukaryota; kingdom Metazoa; phylum Mollusca; class Gastropoda; order Neogastropoda; family Muricidae; genus Rapana; species Rapana venosa. The sequence continues at coordinate 30,522,616 of CM054167.1, read as the reverse complement.
TCCGTCCTCTCTTCCCCCCTTTTCCCATTCTCATGCAAAAATGACCAATCTATAAATTTTACGAACATGATGCCCTTTAAAGCTTTCCCTGTGCCTAAGCCAAAAGCTTGGTAGTCGTTATCGATGTGCTAAATTTCCAAGGGGCTACACAAAATTTGTTGTTTGTAAATGTTTTGTTGTTGAGATTTCCATCAACCCTGAAAGCTCTTTAAAAAAAAACCTGCCTCTCCTTTTAAAAGGGGAAAAAAAATCCTTGAAGTTTTTGGTTGGTGCTTTATCAGGCGAGGTAGTTTAAAAACAGTTACACGCAAACTTCGATTCAGTATGTGCAATTTCAATCTCAAAGTGTTCCTAGGGGGATATGGTGAGTCAAGGTGCACGTTCTGGGTGATCCCCCCGAGTGTTAAGCTGGGGGAAAGCACAACAACAACAAAAGCGGATGAGACTTAAACCCGAGGCCCCGTGTACGAACGCATGCAGAACATCTTGCGCACACTTTAAATCCTGTTCCGCATTTCGTAAGAGTAGGCCATTGTGTGCCGGTGGGAACAGATGACAGAATTCACAAATCCGCAAACACACGGGGACTGGATGTTAAAAAAAGCACAAAAGTGCTTATTCCATTATCCTCGATAAAAAAAGAATAAAATAAAATACAATAAATAAATAAATAAAAATAAATAAAAACAGTCATACTCGCAAACTTCTCATTCAGTAGTGTGCAATTTCAATCTCAAACAGTATGATTCCCCAGGTGGGATGAGTGAGTGAGTCAGAGTACACGTTCTGGGTGACCCCCCATAGTGTTAAGCTGGGGAACGCGCAACAATAACAACAACAACAACAACAACAACCATTGCCTTTCAATCTTTCAAGATTCAAGATTTATTTCCCAAACCTCCTCCACCCCCCCCCCCTCCCCTCCCTTTTTAAGAGTACAGTGGATCGGCGGTGGTTTAGAGGTAGCGTACCGGCCCACAAAGCGAAAAGTTCAGGTCGGAAGTGTGCGAATCCTCCTCCTCTTTTTTCTTTTTCCTCTGTCTTCTTTTTGTCTCCTCCTCTTCCTAACTTTTCCTTCGCCTCTTCCTTCCTCTTCTTCGTCCTTTACTACTTCTTTGTCCTCATCTTATTCTTTTTCTTATTTTTCTTCTTCTCCTCTCCCATCCTCCTTCTTCTCCTTCCTCCCCCATCCTCCTTTCTCTCCTCTTTCTCCTCCCTTCCTTCCTTCCTTCCTTCCTCTTCTTTTCTCTTGTTGTTGGGTTGTTGTTGTTGTTCTTCTTCTTCTTCCTTCTTCTTTCTGTCTCCTCTCCTCTCCTCCTCCTCCTCCTCCTTCTTCTTCTTCTTTTCTTCTCTTCTTCTTCTCCTCCTCCTCCTCCTCCTCCTTTCCTTCCTTCTCCTTTGCCTTGGTCTGTCTTTCTGGCATGGCTACTATACCTCCTCATTCATTGTGTCTGACCTCACAGACCGGAAGTAATGTCCCAAGGGCTCATAACCTTCCATTGTCCCTTTTCTTTTTGTCTCCCCTTCCGTTTTTTCCTTTGCCACAGTTGTCCCCTCCCCCCCAATCCTTCTTCTTCTCTCTCTCTCTCTCTCTCTCTCTCTCTCTCTCTCTCTCTCTCCTCTCTCTCTCCTCTTCTCTCTCTCTCTCTCTCTTTCCACCACCTTCATCACCACCAAGTTAGATACCTATCGATCTATCGATGTTTCGAGGGGTGGGAGGGATGGGGTAGGGGGGTGGGGAGGGAAGGAAGACATCCCTCAAATCTTGTCTTGTCGACGTCATTTCCTGGCTTCCATCCTTGCCCCAATCTGTTCTCTGTCATTTTAGATTGTTAGCCCGTCGTTGATAATTCTTTCTGTCTTTCTGTCTGTCTATATATCTCCTGTCTGTCTGTCTCTATGTGTGTATGTGTGTGTGTGTCTCCCCTCCCCACCCCCACCCCCCCTCCCCTCCATGTTTGGGCCAACGGCCTTTTATGAATAAATTCTGTCAGAGCTTGCTCTCTCTCTCTCTCTCTCTCTCTCTCTCTCTCTCTCTCTCTCTCTCTCTCTCTCTCTCTCTCTCTCTCTCTCTCTCCACACACACACACACACACAGATACACAGACACACAGACACACACACACACACATTCCTTTTTGAAATATTGTGGCCTAAGGCTTATGTACTGTTAAAACTATTTCAGAGTTCAGTGCTCTCTCTCTCTCTGTCTCGCTCTCTGTCTCGCTCTCTCTCTCTGTCTCGCTCTTCTCTAGTGTGTCTGTCTGTCTGTCTGACTCTCTCTCTCTCTCTCTCTCATCTCTCTATCTCCTCTTCTCCTCTCTCATCTCTTCTCTCCACCACACACCACAACACACACACACATTCCTTTTTGAAATATTGTGGCCTAAGGCTTATGTACTGTTAAAACTATTTCAGAGTTCAGTGCTCTCTCTCTCTCTGTCTCGCTCTCTCTCTCTGTCTCGCTCTCTCTACTAGTCTGTCTGTCTGTCTGTCTGTCTCTCTCTCTCTCTCTCTCTCTCTCTCTCTTTCTCTCCCCCCCCCCCCCCCCCCCCCCCCCCCCCATTTAATATCACGCAGACACCAAAATAATGTAGATGGGCCACTTCCACCTTGTGGAGCCATTTTTCAGCTGTCCTGACGTCATTTAATTGACGTCACGTTGTTTTGACCTCACCAGATGACTTGTTTCTTTTCCGCCCTAGCCGTTAAACCAGGGGGGGGGGGGGGGGGGGTGGGGGGGGGTACAAAGGAGGGGAGGCGTGGGGGGTGGGGTGGGAGAGAGGACAGGGAGGTAAGAATGGCAGCAACAAAATTTCCCTGATCATCATCACACTCTCACTTGAAAAATAATGATGTATGTTCAACCCTTCTCAAGTCGGATGAAATATGACGTCACTGGCAATATCGACAATGTTCTTTCCCTTATTTTTTTAATCAGGAAAAAGCAGATTACTGTTCAAGTTATAAAAAAAATAATAAAAGAATACCAAAAGTGAATTTAAGGTTGTTGTTTTTTTGGTAAGCAGCCCACACTTTTCGATACAGAAAAAAGATTAGCGCACGCACGCACGCACGCACGCGCAAGCGCGCCTCACAACGCAACGACACAAAATACAACACAACACAACACAACACACACACACACACACACACACACACACCACACACACACACACACCACACTCTCTCTCTCTCTCTCTCTCTCTCTCTCTCTCATTCACTCACTCACTCACTCAATCACTCTATCTCTCCTCTCACACACACACATTTTATTGTCTCACCACACACACACACACACAACACACACAACAACACACACCCCACACACACACACACAAACACACACACACTCTCTCTCTCTCTCGCTCGCTCGCTCGCTCTGTCGCTCACACACACACATACCACACACACATACACACACACACATACACACACACACACACACACACACACACACACACACACCACACTTATCACTCTCTCTCTCTCTCTCTCTCACTCATCATCACTCCTCTCATCTCTCTCTCCTCCTCTCTCTCTCTCTCTCTTTCTTTCTCTCTCCTCTCGCTCTGTCGCTCACCAAACCACACACCATCTTTAATTTAACGTCTTTTCACATTACACCTAATATCACGTAATGTGAAAAGACGTTAAATTAAAGAAGAACTCTCTCCCTCTGTCTGTAGTGAATTAAAAGTTCAAGCAGAAACGAATTTTCCAAAAAGGGCTAAACAAATTTCGTGTTTAATACCTATTGGCACTTATGTATCAGACCTCTTTCATAAATCTAAACTTAATCAATGATTTAGAAACACAAAAAGAAGCTTTACCATGTCCTACATGAGAGATGGATAAAGCCTTTTTTGATATAGAATATATTAATGAAAAAAAGAATGAAAATCAAAACATCATGGTTGCAGATGTTCAGTCGCATATTGAAAATAAGTATGCTGACTGTTTAAAAGTTTATACAGATGGATCTGTTTTAGAAAACCATGACACAGGCTCTGCATTTGTTATATCAGCACTTAAAATTGAGAAATCGTACTATCTTGGTAAACATCGTTCAATATTTACAGCTGAACTTATTGCAGTTCTTATGGCTCTTAACTATATTTTTGATTTTCCATTTTCCATCTTTCATATCTTGCTTTGTGTTGACTCCAAGTCAGTATTGTATGCTATAAAATCCCCAAACTTGAAGAAGATCTCCAGAATTA
>CM054167.1:30508393-30510893 GCA_028751875.1 Rapana venosa | reverse complement strand
TTCTGTTTTGATATGTGTGTGTGTGTGTGTGTGTGTGTGTGTGTGTGTGTGTGTGTGTGTAGTTTTTCTTGATATTTTTTTTTCTCTTTTGTTTTTGTGTGTGAAAGCATGGTGTAAAGAAGCCGTATGCTTGTCTATTTACTCTCAAGAAACATTTGGAGTTGGAGTTCGAGTTCTCTCTCTACTTGTTTTCAGAAACATCCATAGATTTTTTTGTTTGATGTGGCTGTGAATGTTAACAAAACTTTTGTTTTTGATTTGGTCATGTCATTACTCGTTGAATCCCCCTACCGTTTATATATATTATCAGTATGATTTTGTCGATAGTGATGGTGACGACGACGACGATGATGATGATGATGATGATAATGTTGATGGTGATGATGAGGAGGAGAAGGAGGAGGAGGAGGAAGAGGATGGAGAAGGTGATGATAGTGATGACGTCGCCGATTGCTGCGATTGTTGCAACAACCTTTATTGCTGCAGCAGATGTTGTCGTTGGCGTTGTTCTTGTCGATGCGATTATTATTGTGTTATGGTTGTCATTTGTTGCTGTTGTCGTCACTGTTGTCATGGTTACTATAGTATTAGCATGTGCATTCGAAAACTGAATGTCCCTAGTATTAGCATTTGCATTCGAAGACTGAATGTCGGAGGGATTTTGTCCTTCTTCGTTTGTCTGCAGAAGGTCGATATTCGCTCATTATTTGTTCCCCTCACACCTTTCTTCTTCTTCTTCATCATCATCATCTTCTTCTTCTTCTTCTTTCTTTCTTTCTTTCTTTCTTTCCATCCCTGTCTTTCAGTTTCTGTCTGTCTTTTTTCTTCTTCTTTTTGTGTGTGGTATGCTTGTTTTTCAGTGTTTCATTCTTGTGTCTTTTTCTTTCTCTCGCAATATCTTCTTCTTCGTTTTTATTCTTATGCACTTTTTTGTATTTTAAAAAATGTATTTACTCTTTTATATCGAGGATAATGGAATAAGCACTTATGTGCTTTTTTACATCCAGTCCCCGTGTGTATGCGGTTTTGTAAATTTGTCATCTGTTCCCACTGGCACACAATGGCCTACTCTTACGAAAAGCGTGTGAGTGTGTGTGTGTGGGTGTGTGTGTGTGTGTTTGTGTGTTGTAGTGTGTTGTGTAGCGTGTGTGTTGTGTTGTGTAGTGTGTGTGTGTGTGTGTGTGTGTGTGTGTGTGTGTGTGTGTGTGTGTGTTGTGTGTTCGTTTAGTGCTTTATCATAAATATGTTTAGTATTTTTCATTATGATTATTATGATTCATTTTGCTTATAAAATAGGTATCTGTTTACGTGTTTTCTTTTCTTCGTTTGGTTTCCAAGGCTGGATGTTACAAAAAAGTCTTGTGCTTATTCTATTACCCTCAGAAAATAAAATTTCGTCATCGTTATCTCTCTGTCTCTGTCTCTCTCTCAGTCTGTATGTCTCTCTACTTTCACTCTCTCTCTCTTTATCTCTCTATATCTCTCTCTATATTCATTTCTTTCTCTCCTCTATCCTCTCTTCCTCTCTATCACTCCCCTCTCCCTCCCCCCCCCCCTCTCTCTCTCTCCTATCTCTCTCTCTCTCTCTCTCTCTCTCTCTCTCCTCTCTCTCTCTCTCTCTCTCTCTCTCTCTCTCTCTCTGTCTGTAGTTAGTGGCTTCTTTTTACTTGAGAGTTTATGTACATTATTCCAGAATTCTTTCTGATCTTTTACAGCTTTTGTCAGTTCTGTCAACAACGCATTATTACATTGTTTTCTTTTCAGCTTAAGTAAATGTTTGTACTCTCGCCCAGCTCTACAGTAGCAGTCACGATCTTTGCTATCTGATGAACGTTCACATTTTCTGAGCAGATTTCCAACATTTCTTTTAGATAGGCGACTTCTGTATCAAACCAATCTTGGCGCTTGTACCTGTCATAAACAAATATTTGCTTCTTTATAAAATTATTTGATGCTCAGGTTCAGCCCATCACACGGTATGCAGCTGAAATATGGGGTCTTTATGACTCTGCATACCAGTGTGAAAAAATTCATTTATTTGCACTAAAAAAATTTTTTCTTGGAGTAACGAATGGATAATCATAGGTTACCAAAAAAAGCATATCATATGTTATATAATTTTGATGAAAGGGGGAAAATAAATTGGGTATCAAAACTGACGTTCAAATTATGTGAGTTAGGATTTGCTTATGTATGGTTCAATCAAGGAGTAGAGGATATAAATGGGTTTATACGAGACTGCGCACTAGATTGATAGATTGTAGGTGGCAGGAGTGTTCCAGTCATATTCAGGAGAGTGATCGTTTTAGTTTGTATAGGCAGTTTAGTTTGTTAGGTAAAAATCTAGTATATTTGTCAATGAACATGGATAGACATCTTCAACATATTATGACAAAATTTAGATTTGGAGTGTCTGAATTGTTTATGCACAATCTTCGCTATGGACAACACTGCGGTACAGATCTTCTTTGTCCATTATGTAAGGGATCTGTCGATAACG
>CM054167.1:30500893-30503393 GCA_028751875.1 Rapana venosa | reverse complement strand
GGAGGGGGGGGGTTAAGAGGAGATGATGGGGGGGGGGGGTAGGGGGGGTGTACCTAGGTAGGGAAGGGGGGTTAAGAGGAGATGATGGTGGGGTAGGGGTGGGGGGGGGGTGTTAGTAGGGCAGGGTTAGGAAGGGAGTAAAGGGAGGACAGGGTACTGGGGGGGGGGGGGAGGAGGAGGGAGAAGGGGACAGGGGGGGGGGAGGAGGAGGGAGAAGGGGACAGGGGGGGGGAGGGAGGACAGAAACAAACAAAACACACAAAACACACCACCACACAAACACACACAAACACACACACATACACACACACTCAACACACTCACTCACTCACTCACTCACTCATCACACTCAGTTGGTTACACGAGACAAAAGAAAAAGAGTAAATTAATTCATTTGCAGAGCGAGCGCAGGAGCTGCAACTGTCTCATTCATTTTCACTCACAGTTACTGCTTACAATTAGCCAGGGATCGATCCCGACATATGTACACACATGTGTGTGTTACAATTATCCTTCTGCTAAGAGAGAGGGGGGGGGGGTTGCTTTCGGGGTGGGGTGGGGGGTTGCTTTCGGGGTTGGGTGGGGGGTGTCTTCTTTTTTTTTTTCTTTCCCCTTTTCTCAGAGCTTAATGGTGAGATTTTGTGATGAATGCGGACCCAGGGGGTGTTTTTGCTGTTTGTTTTTTTTAAATTTTGTACCCTCCATTCTTAAAGGTACCAAAAAGTACCAGCTATCCCATGTCAGAGGAATGGCGTGTGTTAACTAAAACACGACACTTAAGTGCCTACGGTTTTGGTTGGTTTTTAAAAAAAAAAAATTTTTGCCATCCATTCCGAGCTACTGGTACGAAATGGCCTACTCTTTCAAAAAGGTGCCACGGGTGTAATATTTAAAACGTGTGCACAAGATGTTCTGCGTGTGTTCGCACGCAGGGCCTTGGTTTATATAATCTCATCCGAAGGACTTTTGGGGGGGAAATTGGGAGTTGGTACTCCAGGGTAAAATCCCTAAACATCTCCCCCCCTCCCCCCACCCCCCCCCCCTCCCCCCCCCCCCCCCCCCCCCCCCCCCCCCCCCATGTGCTTTCGGATATATTTGTGTTCTTTACATTTCCGCTCTGATTTCTGTAAGCCCCCCCCCCCCCCTCATTCCCCCACTATGAGAGAGAGAGAGAGAGAGAGAACCGGAGAGATGAGAGAGAGAGAGAGGAGAGGAGGAGAGAGACAGAGACCAGAGAGAGGTACAGACATGACAGACAGACAGACAGACAGGACAGGCAGGCAGGAGCAGAGAGAGAGAGAGAGAGAGAGAGTAGATAGAAAAAGGGCAAAGAAGAAAAAAAGGAAAAAAAATGCAAGAAGAGGAAGAAGAAGAAAAAGCAGATGTAAAGATAAAGAAGAATACAAAGAAAACAGAGAAGAAGAAGACAGAGAGAAGAAGAGTCAGAGACAGACACACAGACGGACAGACAGACAGACAGACAGATACAGAAACACACAAGCAAAACAAAATGCATATAATAATGATAATTTATAAAAAAATTTTAAAAAGGTAATGCTATTTTGTTTCCTGACTTGGTCTTGATCCTTCTTTTCCCAAGTTTTCTCCGTCTTAACCATCTTTAATACTTGCTCTTGTTCTTCATTCGTCCAGATCTCTCTCTCTCTCTCTCTCTCTCTCTCTCTCTCTCACACACACACACAGTTTGGAGGAAGCTGGTTGCAAACCCTTCAGTGGTGCCCCAACGGTCTAACAAGACTGCGGGATAGGTGAAGGTGAAGATGATAATTATGCCCCTCTCTTCTTTTCAGCAGCGTGATGAAACGGAACCCTAATAAATAGCTACGACTTCTACTACATAACGCTGCAGACCCAGCTAAAACTTCATCTGTCGTCATCTCAATTGACGTCATCTTGTTATGACCTCACCAGACGCGTTAATGCTTTCCCACCCCCACCCCCGCCTCCCCCTCTTTCCCCCATGAGGTACAGAAGCAGCACAGGAGGTCACCAAGGGGAAAAAAAAAAAGAGGGGAGAGGAGTTTTCGTCTGAACTTCTGACAGCCAAACTTCAAAATAGATCTTTCTCCATCATTACACCTCCTAACTTATCTGCCCCTTGCTTTCCAGTCAGCCCCCTCCATCTCTATACACGCTCTCTCTCTCTCTCTCTCTCTCTCTCTCTCTCTCTTCTCTCTCTCTCTCTCTCTCTCTAATATTTTCCTCGGGAGTTAGGCATCAGTGCAGACTCCTCTACCCCCACAAGTTATTGGGATGAGGCTATATAAACCGAGGTCCCGTGTGCGAACGCGCGAAGAACATCTTGCGCACACGTTGAATAAAAAATCTGTTCTGCTTTTCGCGGAAGAGTAGGCCAATGTGTGTGTGCCGGTGGGAACTGATGACAAAATTTACAAAACTGCATACACACGAGGACTGGTACATGAGTGCTTATTCCACTATCCTCGAAATAAAAGAATAAAAAATTTAATATAAAATC
>CM054167.1:30495893-30498393 GCA_028751875.1 Rapana venosa | reverse complement strand
CAAAAACAATACAAACAAAAACCGACACACCCCCAATCCCCCCCCCCCCCCCCTTTCATTCCCCCCCCCCCCCCCCCCACCCGGAAAAAAAGCCACCCGAACAAAAACAAAAAGGTAACGCCAAAAGCCTCATGCGATCCATCTTACGTCATCTTGATTGACGTCACATGGTTATGACCTCACCAGAAAATTCGTTTTGTCCTGTTGCTACTGCTGAAGCCAGGATACCACCCCGGGGGAAAAAAAAGAGGGGGGGGGGGATAGGTGGAGGGGGGAGGAGAGAGAGAGAGAGAGAGATCGCCTTACAATATTATGCAAGCGTTGCAATTTTAAATCTGTCATTTCTTATCCTTCTCAGCTCAGCTAATTAGATCTCGATCTTGATATCTCCAAAAATCGGAAGGATCAGAACACACACACACGCACACACACACACACACACACACACACCACACAAGGAACACACACACACACACACAGGGAACACACAGACACACACATACATACAGGGAACACACACGCTTGCACACACACACACACACACATACACACACACTTTATCATATCCTGTTTTTGAGTCTATGTAATTTTGTGTGTGTGTGTGTGTGTGTGCAAGCGTGTGTGTGTGTGTGTGTGCTTGTTTATTCTATTCTTTTCTTTCCAGGATAATGGAATAAGAACTCATGTGTTGTTGTTTTTTACATCTAGTCCCCGTGTTTTGTCTATCTTGATATCCGTTCCTACCGCCATGCAATGGCCTACTCTTCCGAAAAGCGGAACGGGTTTTAACGTGTGCGCAAGATGTTCTGCGTGCGTTTGCACACGGGACCTCGGTTTACAGTCTCATCCGTAGGGACGTTGTTGTTGTGTGGTGTGTGTGTGTGTGTGTGCTGTTGTTGTTGCTGCTGTTGTTGTTGTTGTTACTGCTGCTGCTGCTGTTGCTGCTGCTGTTGTTGTTGGTTTTTTAAAAGTTATCTCGGAATGTTGAAACAAAATATGAAACGTAGATTTCATGCGTCTTTTTTCGAAATTATGATTCTTATCAATGTATGCGCCTGTCATTGTTGTATGCGCCCTTCATGGGATGATTAAAGTATTTTTGGCTTTGACTTTGACTTGCCCTGTTCTGGCTTTCATTGCTCTATGTGAGTGTTGCCTATCTCCTCATTGTCCCCATCCCTAAGCTCTCTTCTTTTCTCTCTCTTTGTAAGATCTATCCTTGCATAGCAAAACGGTATAACTCCATCCCCCCCCCCCCCCCTTAAACTTTCCAATTTTTTTTTCTCTTAATTAAATCTCCAAACCTATCATTCCCTCCTCCCCCCTCCCCTAGGGATGGCAGGGGCCTTTCAGTATATAAATAGCATTCCCACTTGCTGGAAATTTTGTGCCAGGACTTCCCTCTTTTCTATCCCTCTCTCCGTTTCTGCCTCGTTCCTTTTTTCCTGCCTTCTTGGTACATTCTCAAAACTTATATAAAAAATAACAATTCGCTCCCACGCCAAAGTGTTGCATCTTGCGCACACGTTAAAAGTCTATTGCGCTTTTCGGAAGAGTAGGCCTTCGTATGCCGGTGGGAACTGATGACAACATTAAAAACCGCATGTACACGGGGAATGGGTGTGTAAAAATAAAATAATAATAAAAAGCACACGAGTGTTTGTTCTTGGAATAAAAGAATGAATGAATGAAGAAAATAAACGTTAAATAAATGAGAAAAAAAACCTACTACGAGAGTTGTTGTTTCGATAAATAAAACGATGATAAATACCCATACTTAGGACTAAGATCTAGGCACACCGCTTCTCGCGGCAAAATCAGTCTGGGATATTTTCATTCATTACAAACTTTAGAAATCTATTTTTTTTTATCAATCTCAAGACATATTTTATAAAAATCCAGATCATTACAAAACTGATTTTCAGAAGAACCTGAACCAATTTTTTTCTTTGCATCCCCCCCCCCCCCCCCCCCCCCCCCCACCCCCCCACCTTTTTTTTTGTTTTTGGTGTGTGTGTGTGTGTGACAGGACTTCTCTTTCTCTCTCCTTCTCTCTCTCCCCTCTCTCTCTCACACCACACACACACACACACAAAGCCCCCTGCTATCACCCCCAAAACCTAACTCGTGTCAGACTAGTTGACGTCAATCCAAAAATGACATCACAGTAGCCCCTTTTTTTTTTTCTCTTTTTCTTTTTTTAAAAGTCCTCCCCCCCCCCCCCCCCCCCCCCCCCCACCCCTCTCCTCCCTCCAACTCTTCTCAGTGCGCGTTGGACACACAAAATATCAAAAAAACAAAGTTTTTTTTTTTTTTTTTTTTTTTAAGGGGGGAAAAGGAAGGAATATGTGGTGGTGATATCCGCCCGATCACTCCCCCCCCCCCTACCCGCAAATCCCCCCCCCCCCCCCCCCAATCCCCAACTTTTACCCTCCAGAAATCCTCAGCAGGGAGTTATGTCGTAAACAGAATGATGACGGAAAACCTTTACATGGGTTTT
>CM054167.1:30482688-30495393 GCA_028751875.1 Rapana venosa | reverse complement strand
AAAGGTAGGACATCTAGAGAGAACACATGAAAAAGGAGTAGAAAATGAGGGGGGGGGGGGGGGGGGAGAAAAAGAGTTAAGAGAAAAGAGAGGGGGGAGGGAGGAGGAGAGAGAGGGGATAGAGATGAGAGAGGAGGAGAGAGAGGCAAATTGGGGTGAAAAGGTAGGATATCTAGAAAGACACATGAAAAAGAGTAGAAAATGAGAAAAAAGAGTTAAGAGAGAGAGAGAGGAGAGAGGGAGGGAGAGAGAGAGAGAGAGACTGAGAGAGAGTAGTAATTGGGGTGAAAAGAGGGGACTTTTAAGAAGACACGTGAAAAAGAGTACAGAGAGAGAGAGAGACAGAGACAGAGAGAAGAAGTTTGGAGTGAAAAGAGAGGACATCTAGAAAAACACGTGAAAAAGAGTGTGTGTTTTTTTTTAAGTAATATAAGAGTTAAGAGAGAGTGAGACAGAGAGAGAGGAAGAATGAGAGGGCGAGAGAGGGGGGGGGGGGGGAGAGTTACACACACTGGGCTGGATGTAAACATAAAAAGTATATGAGAGCTTATTCCAATACCCTCGAAATAAAGGATAGAATAAAATCAGAAATAACATGAAAATAGATAAACGCACCCATACCCACCCACATACACACACGCGCTCGCAGACAAGTAGACAGAGCAGACACGCACGCACGTACCACACACACCACACACACACACACACACACCAAAATAAAAACCCACACCCAACCAATCAACAGAACAATAACAACAACAACAAACAGACAACTGATATGAACCACCACATCAAAGAAACACTAACACTAACTTCTTACATATCGTCTGATGTGTTGAGCATAATGCAAAAGATGTTAAGTTGACACCAGTTTTTGCAAGTAACATCTGTCTTGTGTTCATACGGTTTTTTTGGTGTGTTTTTTTGTTATGTGCAGCAGTGGCATAGAGATGGAAATGTTCAATGTTTATATACATGTCTATATATATGTCTATATATATGTCTCTCTCTCTATATATATATGTGTGTGTGATATTATATATGTATGTTGTGTTGTGTGTGTGTGTGTGTGTGTGTGTGTTGTTCATGTTACATTGTTTTGTATTTTATTGTATTGTTTGCCTTCACAAAGAGGGATATCGACATTGCTTGTATCCAGGAGACCCATCTCACTGAGAACCCCCGTTTCACTGTCATAGGTTACCAAGCCTGCTGTGTTGACAGGGAGCGACATAAAGGAGGGGTGCTCCTCCTGGTCAGAAATCATATACCAGCAAAACACGTTACAGTGGGCACTTGCGGTTTTGTAAGTTCTGTCATCTGTTCCCACCGGCACACAATGGCCTACTCTTACGAAAAGCGGAACAGGGTTTAACGTGTGCGCAAGATATTCTGCGTGCGTTCGCACACAGGACCTCGGTTTATAGTCTCATCCGAAGGACTTTTGGGGAGAGTGGAGTCTGCACTGATGTTAACTCCAGGGGAAAATATCCCATTGAACGGGAATCGAACCCGCGTTGTCAGATTGCAAGCGCAATGTTCTAACCACTAGGCTATCCCGTCCCCACCTCAACCACCAGCATGAGGACTGTAAACCACTACCAAGGTGGAACTACAGAAAAGCCAAATGGGAAGACTTCCCTTAGCTGAGCTGACCGACGAATAAACCACAAACATCAACACTCGTCACTGAGATGTAAACCAAATGACCAAGGCCTTCAATGCAGCAGTATTAAAGGCAGCTGCAGAAACCATCCCACGAGGAGCCAGAAAAAGAGTACAGACCATATTGGACTGAAGAACTAGAATACCAAATCAGCACAGCCAGAAACAAAGCTGAGAAGGAACCAACAGCAGAAACCACTATCAGCCTGAAGAAACAGACACCTTCTTATAAGAAAGGACTTCATCCAAGCAGCAAGAAACAGCTGGAAGAGAAAGACTGACAACTTGAACATGGACAAGGAAGGAAGAAAACTATGGAAGCTTCCAAAAGCAATGAACGACGAAAAAACCTTCAACATCTTCCAGAGTGTTAGAAGTGAATGATTAAGTCCTCACTGGCAAGCAGGCTGATGACCACCTCATCTGAAGCCCTGAAGAAGGTTGATCAATGGACAAAGAAGTGGCTGGTTAACCACCAACGCCAGAAAAACAACAACACACACACACACCATCTTCAGTCTGGCCACAAAGGAAACAGCGTGCACATCTTCAGGTGAACCGACACACCCTCCCCCAGGACAAAGCACCAACCTACCTTGGGGTAGCCTTTGACCCCAGAATGATCTGGAAGAGCCAGATCGAAAAATGCACAGCAAGAGCCAGATTGGAAACAGCCCTGATGAAGAAGTAGTCTGGAACATCCTGGGGAGCAGATCACAACATTCAGAAGAAACTGTACCTTGGACGAGTAAGACCTGTCCTTGAGTATGGAGAATCCGCATGGGCGACTGCATCACAATCCAACTTTGACAAAGTTGCCCGAATTCAGAACCAGGCACCACGAACCATCACTGGTGCCCTCAGGACATGGACACTCCTGACTGGTTCTGAGAGCCTTGAAAGCAGGCGAGACACCAAAGTCCTGATACAAGCTGCTACATTCAAGAGGTTGAAGAACCGCTCGATGCACCAGAGAATGTCAGAACCCACAAAGTGCAGGCTTCATTAAACGCGGTGGAACACTTCCTCCACACCAACACCAACACCTGAGGGCCAGTGTCTGGCCTTAAGGTAAAGGTAAAGGAGTCCCATAACCTATAAGGTCATAGGGGAGCGAGGCGTCAGAGACCTCACTTCTCTAGGGCCAGCATATTGAGGGCGGCGCCAATCTCCTCTCCCTCGCTGCTTTACCTTCCCTGACCCTAAAGAGGGCAGGTACCCATTTACAGCTGGGTGAAATGGGGGAACTTTCCTGAAGCCAAGGCGCGCAAACGGTCACCCATCCAACTGGTAACCACGCTCGACGCTGCTTAACTTGGCTGGGGGAAAGCGAGTGCTCCGACCGCTGAGCTATCCCGTCCAAAAGCCTTACTGACCTGCAAATGAACGACAAGCTCTTCGGACCCCTGGAGGGCCTTCAGCATGTCACGACATTCTTCAGGGCCTCCGGAGTTGCTGTGTGAGCGTTCGACGAAGACGAAGAAAGAAGTATGGTATAGTTTGTATTGTGTTGTATAATGCGTGGAAGTCATGGCAGACTTTTGTGCGTTAAAAATCTGGGATGCTCACACCAGGAGAAATCGCGTCGCCACAAAAGCTGCGCCACCCATTCTTCTAAAAAAAAAATCTGTATGTATGTGTTTTGTGTTTTTCCTTTTGAGAATGGCTCGTTTTCTACATTTCTAAGGCAAATTCCTTGTTGCCGTGGGTTGTTTTACGTGAACTATCTGTATGCTCCACACGAAACCTAGTTGTTATATTTTAAAAAATCCTTTATATCGAGGATAATGGAATAAACACTTATGTGCTTTTTTAACATCCAGTATCCGTGTGTATGCGGTTTTGTAAATTCTGTCATCTGGTTTCCCCGGTTCCCACTGGCCTACTCTTACGAAAAGCGGGGAACAGGAGGATTTAACGTCGTGGCCAATAGATGTTCTGCAACGTTTTCGCCACACGGGGACTCGGTTTGTATAGTCTCATCCGAAGGACTTTTGGGGAGAGTGGAAGTCTTGCATGATGTTAACAACTCCAGGGGGAAAATATCCCCTTGAACGGGAATCGACCCCGGGACGTCTAGATTGCCAGCGCAATGTCTACATAGGCTTATCCCGTCTCTCGTTATGTAAGAAGGACATTGTTTGATTGAAACTTAACCCTCGCAGGACATGTCTCGAAAGCATAACAACAGTACATCACGTGAGGATTGGCACTTTGATGACTTGAACTGGCCCAGAGTTCTTGCTTTACTTTCATTGCGCTCTCGCTTCTCGCTCTCTCCACTCTCTCTCTTCCTCCCTACCCTCCCTATTCCTCTCTCTCTCTCGCTCTCTCTCTAGTCTCCCTCCCTCTTCCCCCTCTCAGTATCTCTTTTCTCTCTCTCTAGTTCTCTTTTTTTCTCTCAGTTCTCTCTCTCAGTTTGCTTTCTCTCTCTCTCGTCTCTGTCTCTCTCTCCATCTTTCTCTCTTCTCTCAGTCTCTCCTCTCTCTCTTTCGGTCTCTCTCTCTTCTTTTTATCTCTCTCTTTTTCTCTCTCTTTTCTCTCTCTGTCTCTCTTTTTCTCCGTCTCTCTCTCCCTCTCTCTCAGTCTTCTCTTGCTCCCTCTCTCTATCAGTTCTCTCTCTTTCTCTCAGTCTCTCTTCTCCCCCCCTCTCTCTCTCCCCCCCTCTCTTCCCTCTCCCCTCTCTCTCTTTAGAAAGGAGCATCATTTTTCATTGCTTGCGTGTGGCATCCCCCCCCAACAACAACAACAAAATTAAAAAAAAAGAAGAGACAGCAAGGAAGAAGGACACAAGCACAAAGTAACGAAAAAAAACAACAACAAAACACACACACCCTAACCACACACAAACCACACAAACACACACAGCACGCACGCACGACACACCCCACACACACACACACAAAACACACACAAACAACACACGCACGCACGCACGACGCACACACACACCACACACACGCACGCACGCGCAGCGCGCGCGCGCACACAGCCTCACACAAACACAAACACAGGACACAGACACAAAACACACACACGCATGCACGCACGTAGCCCGCACACGCACACGACGCACTCACACACACACACAACAACACCACACACACACACACACACACACACACACACACACACTCACGCTCTCCTTACCTTATTTTCGTTCAAAAACGTTGAACACGAAGGAAGCGAATTTACTGGGGGTCACCAAAGGGAAAGAAATGTGTAGATTTTTGGGTAAAGCCCTGCAACACAGACACACACACAAGTTTTAATAATGATATGATTAATGATAATAAAACTAATAGATGATAATTACTACTATAGCAATAACAATCATAACAACAATTTAAAATTTTAAATAAATATAAAGGAACAAAAGTGATACAATAAAACCAACATCAAAGACCACCACTCTCGTCAGCACTATCACCACCATCATAACCACTATTCTCCATCACCACGACCACCATCATCCACAACCACCACTACCACCACCAAAATACATCACCACCAGCACTACCACCACCGTCATCACATCTATCACTATCACCCCTAACACCACCATCACCATTCACTACCACCATCACTAAATTATGCAACAGTTACAAGCAAAACTCGCAACAAATTAATCTTTTGAAGATATAACTGAACAATGAGAGGAGAGAGAGAGAGAGAGCGCGAGAGATCGGGAGGAGAGAAGAGAGAGTTTGGATGTTTGGATGGGAAGAGAGAGGGAGAGAAGAGAGAGAGAATCAAACTCTTTTTTTCGAAGGTTGATTGTGATAATATCGGGAATGCACCCGTGTGTGATGTGTGTTGTGGGTTGTGTGTGAGTGTGTGTGTGGTGTTGCGGTTTTGTTGTGTGTGTGTGTGTATGTGAGATAGAGAGAGATAGAGTAGGAGAGAGAGAGGAGAGACGAGAGGACGAGAGTGAGAGGGAGTGAGGGATGATGAGTAGAGATTAGAGGGACGAGATGAGAGAGAGAGAGACATGAAATCAAACTCTTATTTCGAGGATGATGATAATAATAGGAAAGCACCCGTGTGTGTGTGTGTGTAGTTGTGGTGGTGTGTGTGTGTGTGTGTGGTGTTAATGTGTGTGTGTGTGTGATGTGTGTGTGTATGTGTGTGTTTGAGTGTGAGAGAGAGAGAGAGAGAGAAGAGAGAGGAGGAGGATGAGGGGAGAAGGAGAGTGAGAGAGAGCATGCTTGTGAAGACAGGCGAGACAGAAGAAAGACCGTACAGAGACAGCAAGAAAGAGAGAGAGAGAGATGAGAGAAGAGATTGAGCGACGAAGGGATGGATTGACTGAGACGGGAGAGGGAGAGAGATGGGGGAGAGAGATCGAGTGGGGGGGAGAGAGAGAAGACGAGATGAGAGAGAGACGATCGAGGAGAGAGATCGAGAGAGACAGCAGGCAGAGAGAAGACCAGAGAGACAAAAGACAGACAGAGTGCACATTCCACAGAATCAGACCATCATTAGAGCAAGAAAGAAGCAGATGAGAGACGAGAGAGCGAGAGAGACGAGAGAGAGAGAACAGGACTGACAGACAGACAGAGAGTCACGACAGAGAGAGAGACAGACACAGAGAGGACAAAGACCAGACATGGACAGAGAGCACATTCCCAAGAAAGACCATCAATTAGAGAGACACAGAATGACTCTTCTCATAATAATAAAAATAAATATAATAATTACCTCACTCAGGACGACCACAAAATCAAATTCACGATTCAGATATCTTCCTTCTTCTTCCTGCCTGCCTGCTTGTGCTGTGTCTCGCTGCTGCGCGCGGCGTGTGTGTGTGTGTGTTGTGATTTGTGTAGTGTGTGTGTGTGTGTGAAGTGTTTGTGAGAGTTGGTAGTGAGTGTTGGAGTGTGTGTGGTGTTGTAGTGTTGTGAGTGTGTGTGTGTGTTTGTGGAGTGTGTGTGTGTGTGCAGTGCATGCTTGTGTGTGTGTGTTGTGGGGGGGGGGTTTGGAGGAGAGTTCATACCATTAAAAAACGTCACTGAAAATGGCCGTCCTTGGGTCAGGGACGACATATTATCGCACGCCACAGTGATTTTTATTATTATTTATTTTATTATTTTATTATGTTTTAATTATTATTTTATCGCACGTTCATGAAAATAAACATTATGTGATAAGGCAAAGGCTGGCAAAATCTGAGAGAGAGAAGAATGCGAGAACTTAAAAAAGACACCGAGAGAGACGTGTTGTGTGAGACAGAAAAGAGAGAGAGAGTGAGGGGAGGAAATAGAGACGAGACAGGAGACCAGACTGCAGACAGACAGAGAGCGAGAGAGAGAGATGAGAGGACGAGAGCGAGAGTGACGAACTCGAGGATGATCGAGATTGAAGATGAGGAGAGATGAGAGAGAAGCGTCGTCCATACCGGAACACAAAAAGAAGAGGAAAAGCCTCACCACAAAACTTAACACCATCCACCACAATAAGTTATGCACTTTTTTTTTTTACAAAGTAAACTATAAAAAAAATTCCCCATAAAAATCAGTCTGTGTTTGATGTAGTTAAACCATCACACAATTTATGTCTTTTATTTGTGTAACTGAAAAAAAAAAAACAAATCATAAAAGCAATGTTTGCTGTTTTTTCCCGTTTTTTGTCGTCTGTTTATGCTTTTTGTTGTTGTGCTTGTTGTGCTGCTACTGACGCTGTTGCATTTATGCTTTTGTTGTTGTATTTGTTGTTGTTGCTGCTTACTGCCGGGGTTGTCGTTATTGCTTTTTTGGGTGTTTATTTGTTGTTGATTGTGTTGTGCATTCTGCCCGCTGTTGTCTTTTTTGCTTTGTGTTATTGTATTTTGTTGTTTGTTGCTGTTGCTGCTTACTGCCGCTGTTATCGTTATTGCGTTGTTGTTGTTGTTGTTGTTGTTGTGTTGTATTTGCTGTTGCTGCTACTGCCGCTGTTGTCGTTATTGCTTTGTTGTTGTGTGTTTTTTTTTATTTGTTGTTGCTGCTGTTGCTGCTGCTACTGCCGCTGTTGTCGTTATTGCTTTGTTGTTGTGTTGTTGTATTTGTTGTTGCAGCTACTGCCGCTGTGTCGTTATTGCTTTATTGTTGTATTTGTTGTTGTTGTTGCTGCTACTGCCGCTGTTGTCGTTGTTGCTTTGTTGTTGTTGTTTTTGTTGTTGTGCTGCTGCTGCTGTATAATTATGTGAGAAAATCTCATTATGTATAATTATGTGATAGACCACATCTGTCAAAGAAGAAATCTCCTTACGAATTTATGACCACTACATAATCGGAAGCATGGAAATATCCTGAAGTTCTTGCTCGATAATTATGTTCACGTCTGCACATCACTAGTAAAGGTAAAGGTAAAGGTGTCCCATAACCTATAAGGTCGTAGGGGAGCGAGGCGTCAGAGACCTCACTTCTCTAGGGGCCAGCATATTGAGGGCGGCGCCCATCTCCTCTCCATCGCTGCTTTACCTTCCCTGATCCTAAAGAGGACAGGTACCCATTTACAGCTGGGTGAACTGGGGGAACTGTACTGAAGCCAAGGCGCGCAAACGGTCACCCATCCAACTGGTAACGACGCTCGACGCTGCTTAACATGGCTGGGGGAAAGCGAGTGCTCCGACCACTGAGCTACCCCGTCCCCAATAGCTGGTGCTGGCTTTAATTAGTCTACGCTCATGTTTTGCTTGTGTATTATACACATACAAGGTTATATTAAAAAAAACCCATTGTGCATGGGAACACCAAGTGCTTGTTGGCAAGATTCTATCCCTGAAGGCAGAATGCATCTACCTTAACGGTGGGCAAAAAACTCTTGACCATTGGTGAACCTCAGAGCTTTAACCTGCAGCAACAGGAAAGCTGTCCCTGGCAAAATTCAACTGACGAAAGTCAAGCCCATTGATAAGTTTTATACACAAAGCGACTAGGTGGGATGGATGAGCGAGTCACGAGTGCACATTCTGGGTGACCCTCAGAGTGTTAAGCTGGGGAACGCACGACAAAAACATTAATAACATACGTCATCCTATCCCCTTTTCTATCTCCCCAACCCCCCCCCCCCCCCCCAAATAAAAAGAAAACCCCAGAAAAATGGGTGGCACTAGACTAGATAATGTATGGAATTAATAATGTATGGACTTTATATAGCGCTGAATCTTGTAAAGCAACAAATCAAAGCGCTAGACTGTAGCGTCACGCCAAATCAAGCATGCAATCTGAATCTCATGCAGACAAATCATCAGCTACATACACCGCAAACACTACAAATCACCAAATGACTACAATGAACGCGGAAATCATTCTTCGTCCTGTCCGTTTCTTTCTTCGCCCGCTTATCAAATGTCGATTGCCCCCCCCCCCCCCACACACACTCCCCTCCCCCCCTTTTCATTAGAAACATTCCCCCCCCCCAAAACATGTCCCCGCAAAACTATGTCTACACAAGAATATTTCTCTATGCACAGAACTTTTACGCAGAGAACTTTTATCTAGGCACAAAACATTTCTCTATACACGGAACTTTTCTCTGTCCACAGAACTTCCTCACACGATTCTGGCAGAGTGCTAAAATCGCTGGCAACTATCAAAAGAAAACCCAGAGACTGTTCTAGACTGGATCACAGATGGTATCAGGGTGGGGGTGGGGGGGGGGGGGGGGGGGGGGGGGGGGGGGGGGGGGGGGGGGGGGGGGGGGGGGGGGTTGGGGGGGAGGGGGGGGGGGGGGTGGAAGCTGCATGCTTTCAGAGAAGCTCGCCTTGTCATACATACGGACCTTTTCATTTGCAGGGCTGTCGGATTGTTTGATTTTTTTTTACAGCTTCCATGCCCTAATGATTTTCTTCTCTATCTTTTCTAGTCTCTTCGCGTTGTTTATTGCCAGGATAACCGCAAGGATTTATTTATTTATTTATTTATTCTTTTATATCGAGGATAATGGAATAAGCGCTCACGTGCTTTTTATACACATCCAGTCCCCGTGTGTAAGCAGTTGTAAATTTTGTCATCCGCAAATGGAGCCAACTGGTGCAACGATCGTCACTGCAGTGCCCCTACGACCCTGGAGGGGGTTATGGGAGCAGATGAGATGAGATTTCATCTGTTCCCACATGCACACGATGACCTACTCTTTCGAAAAGCGGAACAGGATTTAACGTGTGCGCAAGACGTTCTGCGTGCTCGTTCGCACACGGGGCCTCGGTTTATAGTCTCATCCGAAGAACTTTTTTGGGGAGAGGAGTCTGCACCGATGTTAACTCCAGGGGAAAAAAAAATCCCCTTGAACGGGATTCGAACCCTGGTCGTCAGATGGCGAGAGCAATGTTCTAACCACTAGGCTATCACGCATCCAGGCTGACTCTGCTTCAAAGAAACTCTCAGTGACAGATCCCCCAAAATCAACGACCAGGAACCAGTGATGCTAGGGCCGACCTAGCACAAAGACCTGTACCCGAACTCGTTTAAAAAAAACAACTTTTATATCGAAGATAATGGAATAAGCACTTATGTGCTTTTCTACATCCAGTCCCCGTGTGTATGTGGTTTTGTAAATTATCTGTCCCCACCGGCACACAATGACCTACTCTTACGAAAGCGGAACAGGATTTTAACGTGTGCGCAAGATGTTCTGCGTGCGTTCGCACACGGGGCCTCGGTTTATAGTCTCATCCGAAGGACTCTTTTCGGACGTTGAGAAAAGTCGAAAGAGATGAAGCGCGCGCACGCACACGCGCGCACAACACATACATACATGCATTCACGGACGCACGCACGCGCGCGCGCACACAACACACACACACACACACACACACACACACACACCACACACACACACACACACACACAACAACACACAACGGGGACGGGAAAGCCTAGTGGTTAGAACATTGCGCTCGCAATCTTACCACCCGGGTTCGATTCCCGTTCAAGGGGATATTTTCCCCTGGAGTTAACATCAGTGCAGACTCCACGCTCCCCAAAAGTCCTTCGGATGAGACTATATAAACCGAGGCCCCGTGTGCGAACGCATGCAGAACATCTTGCGCACACGTTAAATCCTGTTCCGCTTTTCGTACGAGTAGGCCATTGTGTGGCGGTGGGAACAGATGACCGAATTTACAAAACCGCATACACACGGGGACTAAATGTAAAAAAGCACTAAGTGCTTATTCCATTATCCTCGATATAAAAGAATTTTTTTTTAAATAAATTAACCTCGAAATAAAAAAATAAAGTAAAATTTTTTAAATTTAAAAGCACACATCACTAGCTACCCCTCCCCCCACACACATACTTCCACCACCACCATCCTCTCTCTCACACCACACACACCATCACCACCGCCACCACCACCACACACACACCACCCTCTCTCTCTCTCACACACACACACACAGTATCACCACCACTACAGCCCCCCCCCCCCCCCCCCCCCCACACACACACACACACCACAAACACCTCCACCACAACTACCTCCTCACACACACAAACAAACAACACACAACACACACCAAAATTCCAGACGACAAATGAGTCTATCTGGACACCAACAGATTTATCAGACTGAAGAATTCGTCTGTTTGGCATTAAGGCTGCCGCACCTGCTTCCGAGCGATGATGTCTTCATCGTCTGCAGGTCACAGAGGTCATTGAGTCTTCTGGAACTCTCTCTCTCTCTCTCTCTCTCTCTCTCTCTCTCCTCTCTCTCTCTCTCTCTCTCTCTCTCTTCTTGTGTGTGTGTGTGTGGTGTGTGTGTGCCTGTCTGTCTGTCTGTCAGTATATGCACGTACGTTTGTTTGTGTATTTGTTTGTGTTTGTGTGTCTGTTGTTTGTTTAAGTGCGTTTGTTTATGTGTCTGTTGTTTATTTGTGTAAGTGCGTTTCTTGTGTGTTCTGTTTATTTGTTTGTTTGTGTGTCTGTTCATTCGTCTGTTTGCGTAAGTGCGTTTGTTTGTGTGTCTGTTCATTCGTCCTTTTGTGTAAGTGCGTTTGTTTGTGTGTCTGTTCATTCGTCTGTTTGTGTAAGTGCGTTTGTTTGTGTGTCTGTTCATTCATCTGTTTATGTAAGTGCGTTTGTTTGTGTGTTCATTCGTCTGTTTGTGTAAGCGCGTTTGTTTGTGTGTCCGTTCATTTGTCTGTTTATATAAGTGCGTTTGTGTGTCTGTTTATTTGTCTGTGTAAGTACGTTTGCTGGTGTGTCTGTTTATCTTTGTCTTTGTAACTTGTGTGTTTTCTATGTTTCTTTGTTAGTTTAGGTATTTACTAGGGGGAGGGGAGGGGAGGGGGGCTTTCCTGTTCGGATGTGTGTGTGTGTGTGTTGTGTGTGTGTGTGTGTGTGTGTGTGTGTGTGTGTGTGTGAGAGAGAGAGAGAGAGAGAGAGAGAGAGGAGAGAGAGAGAGAGAGAGAGAGAGTGTGTGTGTGTGTGTGTGTGGTGTGTGTTGTGTGTCTGTGTGAGTGAACAGAACATTGTTTATTGCCATTACAACCTAGAAGGCTTGAAGACACAAGTAAACAAACTGTTTAAAAAAACAACAACAACAAGAAAGTTATCGATGATTCACGCAATCAAAAACGCACTTCGCAAATGCTTTTTGAAGTTCTTCAAACTGTACAAAATCACTTGGAACCAAATTATTTAAACATATTTGTTGGATTAATAATTGGTTAGATTGCTGTGTGTCTTTAAGTAGATTATTTTTTCGTAGACCCTGAAACAACAAACAAGCATCCAAAGAATGAAATTCATCTTCTAGAACTCCACACATGCTACATAATCTTTCTGCTCTTGGTGTGTGTGTGTGTGTGTGTGGTGTGTGTGTGTGTGTGTGTGTGTGTGTGTGTGTGTGTGTGTGTGTGTGTGTTGTGTGTGTATGTATGTATGTTAGTGGGTGTATGCCTACTTATGATGCTTTTAAATCCAGCCTAAAGACGCATTTATTTCAAACCTAAGCGCGCGTGCGTGTGTGTTAGTGTGTGTGTGTGTGTGTGTGTGTGTGTGTGTGTGTGTGTGTGTGTGTGTGTGTGCGTGTGTGTGTGTGCAGGGGGGGGGGGGG
>CM054167.1:30462688-30472688 GCA_028751875.1 Rapana venosa | reverse complement strand
GGAGAGAGAAAAAGAGAGGGGGAGAGGAAAAGAGGGGAAGAGGGGAGAGAGAGGACAACAGACAAAGACAGACAGACGACAGAGAAAAAAGGGGAGAGACTGACAAATTTTTTTATTTCGAGGAAAAGGAATAAGAAATTCATGTGCTTTTTTGTACATCCAGTCCCCGCCCGTAGGGATACTTTCTGAATAACAACCAATACTCATACTCTCACACAGTAGAAAAAAAGGGAAAAAACCCCTTTCAACAAAAAACCTAACCCAAATAAATAAAAGAAAACAAAGAAAAAAGGGACAGAGAGACAGACAGACAAAATCAGAAAAAGACAGAGAGACAGAGATAAACAATAAAAGCACAGAGAGAGACAGAGAGACAAGCAGGAAAACAGACATACAGACAATAAAATCAGAGAAAGAGAGAGAGAGAGAGATAGACAGACAGACAGATAGAGAGAGAAAGAGAGAGAGGGACAGAGAGACAATAAAATCAGAGAGAGGAGACAGACAGACAGACAGACCGACAATAAAACCACACACAGACGCTTTGACGCTTTGACCAATTTATTGTCATTGCCCAAAGTGGCCTATTGACAAGGGGGGTTATACACGACTTTCTTTTGTAAATACAAATAAATACAAGAAAAATCACATGATGCATTTAACGTAATGAAAACCAAAAAACCAAAAATGAGCTCTTATGAACGGATACGATTTTAAGCTCTGACGTAAACTCAGTTTCAAAATGAACAAAAAGTAATAACAAGGATGAACAATAGGAACCAATAAGCAATAACTAAAAAATGAAAGAACATTCTAGAATGCTTTTATTAGACCATCCATGACATTGTATGTGAAATTTTCAAAAAATATTCTTGCTGGAGGACTACAGCGTAATTAAAAAGTTTCTTT
Source organism: Rapana venosa (assembly GCA_028751875.1). Classification (NCBI taxonomy): domain Eukaryota; kingdom Metazoa; phylum Mollusca; class Gastropoda; order Neogastropoda; family Muricidae; genus Rapana; species Rapana venosa. The sequence continues at coordinate 30,471,779 of CM054167.1, read as the reverse complement.
AGGTGTTTCACAAAATGCTGGAGTTTATATAATATAAATGTTACTTTAGTTTAGTCACAAATGTTAAGCTAATTGGAACTTAGCTGTAATTGTCTTAATTTCAGTGCTTCAGCAATAAACATTTATTAAACCACACACAGAGAGACAGAGAGATAGAGACAGACAAGCAAAGAAAACAGACAAACCAACCACACAATCATAACTATAAGACACACTTGGAGGGGGGGGGGGGGGGGGGGAAGGAAGTGGAACCAGCCCAACTGACCAGACATAAAGAGTTACCACCACCACCACCTCTTTCCTTCCTTCCTTCTTTCACAGAACCGCAGATTTTTATCTCCCACTTGCACTCACCCCCATCATTATCCCAGTAGACTCATTCCTCTCCCTACCCCCCCCCCCCCACCCTACCCCTCCCCCCCCCCCTTGCCCCCGTTTTTTTTCCCTTTGCTACACTGCAGGGTGCTGCCCTCCAATGAAATTCATAAGGCCTGGGATAAGGGGGTGGGTTTGGGGACTAATGGTGGTTCCGGGGATTCTTTCGTGGTGATTTTTCCCTGACCGCCCCAAACCCAAGGCCCCAAACGGAGAGTGGTCGCCGCCCCCCATTTCTTTCCCCAGAAATCTTTAAACTTGCAATTCAAACTTTCGACAGACGAATGTGGCTACCTTCATAAGGGGTAGAAAGGGGTCCATAAGTAAAAATTTCACCATGGAAAACCCTCTGACTCAAAACAGGAACGAAAAAAAAAAGTCACCCCACCCACACAAGCCCACGACACACACACACACCACACACAACAAAAAGCATGGCATAGTGGACATCCATTTTAAAATCCTAAACGGTCTTTGGGGTGCCAACACCACCATACACACATATCACCAAACACACTATCCCTCACACCTGTAAAAAACCCCTTTTTATGTATACACGTTAAAAAAGGACAACCACTCACCTGTCAACCACCCTTCATTCCACACACACACACACAACCCCAAACCCCCCCCCTCCCCCCCACACACATATAAAAAATTTCCCAAAACCCTTCACTCACTCACCACATATAAAAACACCAGACTGACAAAATAACTTTTAGGAAATTTGAACACAGACACAACCCCCCCCCCCCCCCCACACACACAACACATAGAGCCCCTTTCCCCCCCCCCATCCCACGCACCCCCCCCCCCCCCCCCCCCAAACAAACCACACACAAAATGCACACACAGCCACCCCCAAATCTTTCAGCCCCCAAAACCCACACCAGTAAAAAACCCCCCCCCAAAAAAAATCCTGCTCTTTTCCCCCTAATCACCCCGATTGGAAACTCTCCTTTGCACAAACCCCCTTATCTCAAACCTCCGACTGCTCCTGCCTCTCCCCCCTTCCCTCCCCTCCCCCTCCCGATCCCGGATTCCCCCCTTTTGTTGGTTTGGGCCCCCTTCGCTTTAAGAATTTCCGAGCTGTGGGGCGGGTGACCAATCTTACCAATCACGAGGGATTGTTGTTATGGCGACATATGGTATCACTGTGGGACTAGATAGGTTGTAAGATGGAGGCGTTTTGGTGTTATGGACTACAAAAAAAAAAATGAATTGAATTGGGGGTGGGGGTTGGGGGGGGGAAGGGGGGAGGATGGGAATTTTTAAGGGGGTGTGGAAGGAGAGCGAGAGGAGGCCTTTTCAAAACTTTTTTCTTTCCTTCCTTCCTTCCTTCCTCCCTTCTTTCCTTCCTTTCTTTCTTCATTTCTTCCTTCCCTCCCTCCCACCTTCCTTCCTTCTTTCATCCCTTCCTTCCATCTTCCTTAATTCCTTCCTTCCTCCCCCCCTTCCTTCCCATCTTCGTTCCTTCCTTCCTTCCTTCCTCCCCCCCTTCCTTCCCTCCTTCCCATCTTCCTTCCTTCCTTCCTCCCTCCATGCCTTCCCATCTTCGTTCCTTAATTCCTTCCTCCCTCCATTCCTTCCCATCTTCCTTCCTTAATTCCTTCCTTCCTTCCCATCTTCTTTCCCTTAATTCCTTCCTCCCTCCATTCCTTCCCTCCCTCCTTCCTCGCCCCCTCCCCCACTGCCTTTCTTTCCTTTTTTCTTCCTTTTTAAGAAAACCCCAACAAACCAGCTATCAAGCACACAAGATATATTCCAGAGATGTTGGACACTATTATAACTATTGACCTTAAAGACACAAGAGCTTCCCCGTTACTTGAGGGAGACGTCTGAAATAGCAGTAAGGTTTCTGAGTGGTAAAAACAAAAGAGAGAAAGAGAGAGTCAGAAAGACAGACAGACAAAGAGAGAGAGAGAGAGAGAGAGAGAGAGAGAGAAGAGAGAGAGAAGAGAGAGAGGAGAAAGAGAGAGAGAAAGAGAGAGAAAGAGATAAAGACAGAGAGACAGAGAGAGACAGACAGACAGAGAGAGAGAGAGACAGAGAGAGAGAGAAAGAAAGAGAGAGAGAGAGAGAGAGAGAGAGAGAGAGAGAGAAAGACAGAGAGAGAGAAAGAGAAAGACAGAGAGAGAGAGAGAAAGACAGAGAGAGAGATAGAGAAAGACAGAGAGAGAGAGAGAGAGACAGAGAGAGAGAGAGACAGAGAGAAAGACAAGAGAGAAGAGAGAAGAAAGAAGAGAGAGAAAGAAAGACAAAGAAGAGAGAAAAAGAGAAGAAGAGAAAACAGAGAGAGAGAGAGAGAGAGAGAGAGAGAGAGAGAGAAAGACAGAAAGAGAGAAGAAAGCAAGAGAGAGAGAGAGAGAGAGGGGAGAAGAGAGAAAGACAGAGGGGAGAGAAAGATAGAGAGAGAGAGAGAGAGAGAGAGAGAGAGAGAGAGAGAGAGAAAGAAAGACAGAGATAAGAAACCAGAGAGAGAGCCCCAGAGAGAAAAGAGAAAGACAGAGAGAGAGGAGAGAAGAGAGAGAGAGAGACAGAGACAGAAGAGACAGAGAGAGGAGAGGATGGCATAGATGACAGCTGATGTGTTCTGAACTCCCTGAGTGGGGGGGGTGGAGATAGTGGAAGTAACCTGAGGCTGTGGGGGTAGGGCGGGGGGGGGGGGGAGGGAAAGGAGGAGTGGGGGAAGGGGGAGGGGGGATGGGACGGAGGGGAAATACATGGGGGGACCGGGGGTTTTTTTTATATAACACCGATGAGCCTTTGAATAGAATCTCTTTCAATTTTAAACAAGGGATCCCTCGCCCTCACCCCCCCCCCCCCCCCCCCCCCCCTCCACCCAGGGGGAGTCCTGTCATAAAAATACATCCCCCCCTTTTGGGAAATTGTGCTACAATTTCTTCTTTCTACCTCTCTTTGTTTCTCCCTCCCTTTTTTTTCCTTTTCCCCTCCTCCCCCTCCTCCTTTTTCTTCTCGTGTTCTTCGCCTAAAAACAATTTTTTTTTTCCCCCCGAATTTTCCCTATTTTTCCCCAATCTTCCAACAGCTCCTTCACCTCCTAAGTGTTTCGCGACAGTGGGGTGTGTGTTGTGGTTGTGGTGGTGGGTTGGTTGGCGTGTGTTGTTTGGCGTGTGTGTGGGTGGTTTGGGCGCGCCCGCGCCATGGATTTAAAATCGGTTGTTTATTATTTTTAAGGAATTGATGCTTTAAAAAGTTTTGAGTGCAAGCGCTCGATTTTTTTTTTTTACAAGATTCAGCCTTTATAAATTCCATATATTATTTTTTATTATTTTTTTTATTATTTTCTAACAGGGGGCCATTCTTTTACCTTTTTTCCCCATAAAGACTAAGAAAAAAAAAAAAAACCCCCCCCCAAACCCCCCCCCCCCAAAAAAGTCGGATGCGCGGGGCCTAACTTGTCAGGCTTAAGGGCAGCGCAACGTTTTTCGCTCACAATCCCCAAACAATAGTCGCGTTGAGCAGGGTCAAAGAAGAATAAAAGGGAACAGATTGAACGAAGCACACAAAAAGGGTTCCCCAAAACCTAGTGTGTAGGGAGGAGCGACCTCGAGCCCTCAACTTTCCGGGGGCCAGCAAATTGGGGGCAGGGGCGCCCATCTCCTCTCCCTCGCTGTTTTTTAAACTTCCCTGCCCTAAAGGGGGCAGGTCCCCCATTTACAGCTGGGTAACTGGGAACTGTACAACCCAAAGGCCCAAAGGGTCCCCCACCCAAAGGGGTAACCACGCTCGATCGTTTAACTTGGGGGGGGAAAGCAGTGTTGCCACTGACTACCCCTTTTCCCTAAAGACACACCTTCCAAGCAATGGAGTTGATGTTGATCGGGAACGCAAGGGGGGGGGGGGGGGGAGGGGGGGGGGGGGGGGGGGGGGGGGGGGGGGGGGGGGGGGGGGGGGGGGGGGGGGGGGGGGGGGGGGGGCGGGGGGGGGGGAAAAAGAAGGGAAGAGGGGAGGTAAAAAGGGAAAGTGTGGGCGTTGGGGGGGGAGAGGGGGCTTGGGGATCGAATTTGCGCAGCTTTTGGGGCGTTTCAATAAAAACCAGGACGCTAACCCCGAGTGGTTAAGACTGTTCGACTTAAATCTCAGGGGTCCTGAAGTCGGGGGTTTGAATCTCTTATGGTGGGTGGGGGTGGGGGGGGGGGGGGGGGGGGGGGGGGGGGGGGGGGGGGGGGGGGGGAAAAACCACTCGGGTCCATCAAGAAAAAAAGACCTGCCATGCGTTATTGCGAACCGGTTTTTTTTTTTTCCCCCACCAAAAGGGTGCCACATTCCGATTTAAAGGAGGATCATGGGGGAAATGTTCACGTTTCCGTACCCCCCGAACCCACACAAAAAATGGGGTCTTTAATGTGCACTGTGATCATTTTTTATTTTAAACACGAAGTACAATCAGGGGCCCGATAAGGGTTCACTTGGAGCTGACCTTTAGAAATTAAAAAAAACAAAAACACACCCCACCCCTTAATTCCCAAAAGCTGCCAAGATTCGAAAAAACTTCACAGATTACAGTGATAGAAATACAACATCTTAACCCCCTCACTATACTTCTGTATTCTTTTTTTTCTTGGTTCAAACCCCACAAAAGGGCCAAAAAACCTTTTTTTTTCCCCCCTCATTCCCTATTCCCCTTTAAAAATGGTCATAAAAAAAGGTAAAAGGGGGTTCCATAACTTTTGTGGGCAGAGGACGAGCGTCAGAGACCTCAGCTTCTCTCTGGGGCCACTTTAAAGAGGGGGGGCGCCCACTCCTTCCCTCGCGCTTTACCTTCCCTGACCCTAAAAGAGGGAGGAACCCATTAAAGGGGGAAAACTGGGGGGATGTATTTAAACCAAGGCCGCAAACGGGCACCCATAAGTGGGAACCACGCTCAAGCTGCTTAACTTTAGCTGGGGGGAAAACGAGTGCCCCGACCACGAGCCTCCTGTCCCTACAGGGACAAAAAAAATCTATCAAGTTTATATATATTATATTATATTTTAAAATTATAATATTATAATATATATTATATATATATATAATATTAGATAAAAAATATTATATAAAAATGCCGTTTTAACCTAAGTATTAGACATTTTTTTCTGTGCCTGAACTGATAGCTTGGCCCGTGTGACCGGAAAGCCAACTGCGTTAAAAAGGCCCCGGATATTTATCTAGACCCCAGGGGACGTGAAGGGGGGAGGAGGAGGGATCAAAACTCGGAAAAAAGAACAAAAAAAAAAAGGGGAAAAAAAAAAGAGGGGGAAGGGGGAGAGCACGTGCAAAGTAATTTTTCTGGGCCCAACTGCCCAACACCCCCGGCAAAACTTTCCCCCAAAAGGCGTGGTGTACTTGTGGGTGGGGGGGGGGGGGGGGGGGGGGGGGGGGGGGGGGGGGGGGGGGGGGGGGGGGGGGGGGGGGGAGAATTTGGGGGGGGGGGGGGGGGGGGGGGGGGGGGGGGAAAAAAAAGAAGAGGAAAAATAAAAAAACTGAAATGGGGGGGTTTTTTTTGGGGGTTTGGGAAAAAAAATTTTTTTGGAAAAAATTTAAAAAAAAAAAAAGAAAGAAAAATTTTTGGGGGGGTTTTTTTAGAGTGGGGGAGGGGGTTTTGGGGGTGGGGGAGAAAATTTTTATTTATTTAAAATTATTTGTGGGGGAAAAAATTTTTAAAAAAAAAATTAAATTTTTGGGGGGAATTGGTATTTGGGGTTTTTTAAAAAGTAGGGTAAATTTTTTGTTTTTTTTTTTGGGTTTTTTTTTGGAAAAATGAAAAAATTTTGGCAATTTGGGGGTTTGGGGGGGGGGGGGGGGGGGGGGGGGTTTTTTGGGGGGGGGGGGTTTTTTAAAACCAGGGGAAAAATTTTTTTTCACCTTTTTCCCATTGGGTTTTTTCAAAAAAATAAAAAAAAAAAAAAAATTCGGGTGTTTGTGTGTGTGTTGGGAAAAAAATTGTGGTGGAAGAGGAAGAAAAAGAAGAGGAAAGATGAGATAGATAGGGTGGGGTGGGGGGTTACGAGGCTGGGGGTAGGGAGGGATTGGGGAGTAGGAGGAGTGTGGGAGAATCAATTTCTGTAGGGGTTGAGGCGTTTCAAATTGAGTCTGTCAAGGCACCTCGGTTTTTGGTTTACAATTTAAAAAAAAATTAATTTTAGAAAGATTGGTGAATGGTTGGGTTGGATCTGATAGACACATGTCTGTCCATGTTACCGACACTGTGTGTGTGTGTGTGTGTGTGTGTGTGTGTGTGTGCAGGGGAACATAGTGTATTCAGTGGCACATGTACAGTGTATTCAGTGGTACATGTACAGTGTATTCAGTGGCACATATACAGTGTATTCAGCGGCACATATACATTGTATTCAGTGGCACATATACAGTGTATTAAGTGGCACATATACATTGTATTAAGTGGCACACATACAGAGTATTCAGCGGCACATGTACAGCATATTCAGGGGCACATACACAGTATATTCAGTGGCACATATACAGTGTATTTAGCGGCACATATACCGTGTATACAGAAGCACATATACAGTGTATACAGTGGCACATATACAGTGTATACAGTGGCACATATACAACGTATTCAGGGGTACATATACAGCGGCTCATGTAGCGTCCACCATCTTACAATCTTGGGTTTGAACCGCACAACAGGCAAAATTTTAATTTTTTTCCTATCAATCCTCCACTTCCCCTAAGTGGTCATACACACACACACACACACACACACACACACAACACACACAAATCTATCATAGTTATATGTATATGTGCCGTTTGAACCTAAGTATGACAGACATTTTCACCGTGTCATGAACTGATAGCTCTGGCACACAGAGAGCCAAAAGAGCCAACTGCCGTTAATAGGCTCGTGCATATATTATCTAGACACCCAGGGGACAACTTGGGGTTAAGGGGGGGGGGGATGGAACATAAACTGCTGCAAAATGAGACAAAAAGACAAGAAAAGGGGGAAGAGGGAGAGGGAGAGAGCACGTGCAAAGTAATTTTGCGTGGCGCCCAACTGTCCCTACACGGCTGTCAATACATCTCCAAAATGGCGTGTGTGTATTATTGGGGGGGGGGGGGAGGGGGGGGGGGGGGGCTGTTAGACAGCATTGAACTCACGTCACTTCCTTTCCCTTTCCCCCTCTTCTTCCTAGAGATGGCCGGTGTGTGTTTGTGTTTGTGTCTGTGGAAAAAAAATTGTGGTGGAAGAGGAAGAAAAAAGAAGAGGAAAGATGAGATAGATAGGGTGGGGTGGGGGGTTACGAGGCTGGGGGTAGGGAGGGATTGGGGGAGTGGGAGGAGTGTGGGAGAATCAATTTCTGTAGGGGTTGAAGCGTTTCAAATTGAGTATGTCAAGGCCCGTCAATTTTTTTCTTTTTTTTAAAAGAAAGATTGGTGATTGGTTGGTTGGATCTGATAGACACATGTCTGTCCATGTTCCCGACACTCTGTGTGTGTGTGTGTGTGTGTGTGTGTGTGTGTGTGTGTGTGTGCAGGGGAACATATATAGTGTATTCAGTGGCACATATACAGTGTATTCACATATATGTGTATTTAGCGGCAAATATACAGTATATACAGGGGCACATATACAACATATTCAGCGGCAAATATATAGTGTATTAAGCGCCACATATACAGCGTATTAAGCGGCACATATACAGAGTATTCAGTCAGCACATATACAGTGTATTCAGCGGCAAATAACAGTGTATTCAGTGGCACATATACAGTGTATTAAGTGCCACATATACAGTGTATTAAGTGCCACATATACAGCATATTCAGTGCCACAAATACAGCGTATTCAGCGGGAAATATACAGTGTATACAGCAGCACATATACAGCGTATTAAGTGGCACATATACAGCATATTCAGCGGCACATATACAGCATATTCAGTGGCACATATAGCATTGGCCATCTATTTTGGGTTCAAACCGCACAACAGGCAAAAATTTTAATTTTTTTCCTATCAATCCTCCACTTCCCCTAAGTGGTCATACACACACACACACACACACACACACACACCAAATCTATCATAGTTATATATATATATATATGTGCCGTTTGAACCTAAGTACGATAGACATTTTCACCGTGCCATGAACTGACAGCTCTGGCAGAGTGCTGAAAGAGCCAACTGCCGTTAACAGGCCCGTGCATATATTATCTAGACACCCAGGGGACAAGTGAAGGGGGAGGGGGGGGGGGGTATCATAAATTGCTGAAAAACGAGACAAAAAGACAAGAAAAGGGGGGAGAGGGAGAGGGATAGAGCACGTGCAAAGTAATTTTGCGTGGCGCCCAACTGTCCCAACACCGCTGTCAATACATCTCCAAAATGGCGGTGTGTGTTTATGGGGGAGGGGGGGGGGGGTAGATTGGGGGGGGGGGGGGGGAGGGGGAGATGGGGGGGAGGGGGAGATGTGGGGGGGGGGTGCAGGGGGAGGGGGGCTGTTAGACAGCATTGAACTCGGTCACTTCCTTTCCCTTTCCCCTCTTCTTCGTACAGATGGAGGGTTGTGATGTGTGTGTGTCTGTTGGGGGAAAAAATTGTGGTGGAAGAGGGAAGAAAAAAGAGAAGGAAAAGTTCAGATAGATAGGGTGGGGGGTGGGGGGCAGGGGGTAGGGAGGGTTTGTGGAGTGGGAGGAGTGTTTGAGAATCAATTTCTGTAGGGGTTGAAGCGTTTCAAATTG
>CM054167.1:30455188-30457688 GCA_028751875.1 Rapana venosa | reverse complement strand
TGGGTTCGATTCCCGGGTCGTCAGATCACCGAGTGCAATGCTCTAACCACTAGGCTATCATCCCTACAACCCCCCCCCCCCCCCCCCCCCCCGTACTTTCTGGATGTAAAAAAAAACACACACGAGTGCTTATTCCATCATCCTCGATATAAAATAATAACAATACCTATACTTTTCCCTATCAGAATGGCTGGCTGGTTGGATGTTTTTTTATAAGATGTTATGTTATATAATTATCGTTCATATTGCCGCTATTACTTTTTTCTCGTGCAGTAAATGCATGTTTCATACATAACCTCGGTCATTCGTCTCACTCGAAAGACTACTATTTGGACCACAACTTACCGATTAAAGTCGACACCACTTCCATGACTGGATTCGGAAGTGCCTGTCAAATGTAACCTTTGGTTACACATAATGGCTAGCTTCCGAGTGATGTAGTATCTTTTATAGAATGCCAGTCAGAAAAAATGTTTGGTTTCCACTGATTTTTTTTAAGTATGGAAAAAATGCACTGTTCTGTACTTTGATTTTGGGGGTTGAGGACATACATTAACACCAGATAGAGATGAGAAAGTTGGAAATGATCATCAAAAGAGGAGATTGCTTGTGTTCCTACGGGCGGGATAGCCTACTGGTTAGAACATTGCGCTAGCAATCTGACGACCCGCGTTCGATTCCCGTTCAAGGGGATATTTTCCTCTGGAGTTAACATCAGTGCCGACTCCACTCTCCCCAAAAAGTCCTTCGAATGAGACTACAAACTGAGGTTCCCTTGTGAGAACGCACGCAGGACATCTTGCGCACACGTTCCAGCCTGTTCTGCTTTTTCGGAAGAGTAGGCCACTGTGTGCCGGTTGGGTGGGAACGGATGACAAAATGTTACAAAACTGCATACACAGGAGGACTAGATATAATAACAAGAAAGCACGTGAGTGTTTCTGCCATTATCTCGAAATAAAACAATTTAATTAAAAAAAGAAAGGTAAGAGTGGGGAGTGGAGGGGGGGGGGGGGGAGAAGGGGGAAGGGGGGGGGGGAAAGGGGGGATTATTAGTCCATGTGAGAGAAAATCCCCAAGTATCATTCGTCACAATCACTACACCCTCACCTACCTCATCACGCAATTCACCATAACTAAGCGAGCGAAGTCGCCCGTCCTCACAAAACATCGACACCCGGAATTTGTCCTTGAACATCACTCCCCCCTCTCCTCTCAGCCTCTTGCTCCCCCCTCTCCCCACTCCACCCCCCCCCCCCCCCCCCCCCCCCCCCCCCAACACCCACTGGGAATTAGCACTGGGAGGTTAAAAGGTTCGTTGGGGGGAGGGTGTATCGAAATGACAAGGGTTTATGTGTGTATTATTATTCTGGTGTGACTTTTATTTTTTGGCTGCTTGTTGTTAGGGGGACAGGATAGCTCAGCGGTCGGAGCACTCGCTTTCCCCCAGCCACGTTAAGCAGCGTCGAGCGTGGTTACCAGTTGGATGGGTGACCGTTTGCGCGCCTTGGCTTCAGTACAGTTCCCCCAGTTCACCCAGCTGTAAATGGGTACCTGCCCTCTTTAGGGTCAGGGAAGGTAAAGCAGCGAGGGAGAGGAGATGGGCGCCGCCCTCAATATGCTGGCCCTAGAGAAGTTGAGGTCTCTGACGCCTCGCTCCCTTACGACCTTATAGGTTATGGGACTCCTTTACCTTTTTCTTTACCTATTATTGTTTTCTGGGGGTATAGTTGGAGAGTAGTGGAGGAGGCACGTTGATGATTGATTATTGTTTATATGGCCTGGTGTGTGTGTGCAGGTGTTTATTATTTATTTAATTTTTTATTTATTTATTTTAAGTCACGGCTGATTTCTCTGCGTGAAATTCGGGATGCTCTCCCCAGGGAGAGCGCGTCGCCACAAGAGCAGCGCCATCCATTTTTTCCCCCCTGTCTGCAACTGTATTTGTTTCCCTATGAGAGTGGGGTTTTTTCTACAGAATTTTGCCGGGGACAACTCTCTTGTTGCCGTGGGTTCTTTTACGTGCGCTAATTATGTTTAACACTCGGGACCTCGGTTTATCGTCTCATCCGAAAGACTAGCGCCCAGACCACCACTCATGGTCTAATGGATGGGGGGAAGTTTCGGGTCCAAACGGGAATCGAACCACCGCACACTTCCGACCCGGACTTTTCGCTTTCTCAGGCGCGTTACCTCTAGACCACTCGTGTGTGTGTGTGTTGTGTGTGTGTGTGTGTGTGTGTGTTGTGTGTGTGTGTGTGTGTGTGTGTGCATGCAGGGTGTGTGTAGGTGTGTGTGTTGTAGGTGTGTGTGTGTGTGCAGGTGTGTGTGTGTGCAGTGTGTGTGTGTGCAGGTGTGTGTAGGTGTGTGTGTGTGTGTAGGTGTGTTTGTGTAGGTGTGTGTAGGTGTAGGTGTGTGTGTGTGTAGGTATGTGTGCAGGAGTGTGTGTGTAGATGTGTGTGTGTGTGTAGGTGTGTGTGTAGGTGTGTGTGTAGGTGTG
>CM054167.1:30447688-30450188 GCA_028751875.1 Rapana venosa | reverse complement strand
TATATATATATATATATATATATATATGAGTGTGTGTGTGTGTAGTGTAGTGTAGTGTAGTGTAGTGTAGTGTAGTGTAGTGTAGTGTAGTGTAGTGTAGTGTAGTGTAGTGAAGTATAGTGCAGTGTACGTGTTTGTGCGAGTGTATGCGCGCGGCGTGTGTAGTGTGGTGTAGTATATTGAACTGTACTGTAGTGTAGTGAAGTGTAGTGTAGTGTAATGTGTGCGTGCGTGCGTGCGCGCGCGCGCGTGTGTGTTCTAATGTATCTTTTCTAGCCCATATGACTATGTGAAGCCACTTTCATTACCAACATGAACATTTTCCCTCTTTGGGATTGCTTCTGCTGAACGTAGCAATCTACCGCCACAAGACCACACATTTTCTAAGGGGACTTAAGTTCCACAGGCACACCCCAATTTTTCTAAGGGACTTAAGTTCCACACGCACACCCCAATTTTTCTAAGGGACATAACTTCCACAGGCACACCCCAATTTTTCTAAGGGACGTAACTTCCACAGGCACACCCCAATTTTTCTAGGGGACTTAAAAGTTCCACACGCACACACCAGGTACATGAAAGGCACACAACAGCAAATAACAACATTGTCGTCTAGCCGAGTGTAAGAAACCCGAATTCCTTTCATCACTCATACCAAAATACCAAGTTAATCCTAGGGAACCAATAGAGAGTATACACTTGTAAATCAGACAACCAATAACTACAAAATAACTAGAAAAATTCCTTTCCTCAATACTCTCAACTGACATTATCCTAATAATGTTGACAGAACTTAATCTATACTAAGATCTTTCACAACACTGGCCCCTATCATATCCCATGGATATTGTAGCGAGAGAAAAAGAGACACAGAGACAGAGAAACAGAGACAGCAGACAGAGAAGCAGAGAGAGACACAGACACAGACAGACACACACACAGAGTGACAGAGACAGAGAAGCAGAGAGAGACAGAAACAGGGACAGGAAGGCAGAGACAGAGTAGGCATAATCTAGAGTGTCACAAAAATGACATACAAAATTTATCACTTTTGACACAATCGACTAACCATACAATAGTCACACCTACATGTCAGAAAGCCCACTCTAGCAGGGCAATAATCTCAGGGACCAAGCTAGTAGTAGAGCAGCACAAACTCTAGTCTTCAAATCTTCAAATCTTTTAGCAGTCAGTTCTTTATCTCAATTAAGTTTTGCCATAGTAGTCTATCCCAATAGCTTTGTTACCAATCCACTTTTTTTTTAACCAGTATTCAATGCAAATTATAAACTTCATCTCAATATAACACACACATCAAATAATGATCACTTACTCATGAAATCCTACTTTAAGCATGAACATCCAATTATAGAATAAATCCAAGATCACACAATTCATGTGTAAAGCAACTACACACACTTTCACTGTACCAGTTACAATATTCAATCAGTAGCTAAATTCAGCTATTACACACAAACGAAATTCACTTATTAAATTATCTCTTACATTAATAAATCTCTTTAACCAACAATTATCAAGAGGAGAAATTCTCACTTACAGCTCAAGCAGGAAAACAAAACTGTTGTTTTTCTTCTAAGTCATTCTGTCCAGTTTCACCACACAACAGCCTGTCTAACTCAAGAAGAGAATGTTGCCCCAGACAGCAAGCAAGGAATGATTTTGAAACACCATGTACACCCCGTTATATTGGTTTGCTTGCAGGACTACTAATTCCAACTGACCGATGAATGCATTTGGAAACTGAGACTAGCAAATTCTGACCACAAATCCGAACCAGCTGACAAACAAATTTATTCACAAACTTAAATCAACCAATAGTCTGACTACATGACAAAATCTGCTGATTCACTAGAGAAAGGGGGGGGGGGGAAGGGGGGGGGGGAGGAAGGGGGGGGGGGTGGCCTGTAATTCATCAAGAAAGAGGCCCCACAAGCCTGTTGGATGAGACTAGCTGTAGACTAGCTCTAAGGTGTTTATCACATGACTGTTCCACTGGACACTCTACAACAATGCCTCAGGTCATGAACAGAGAGGACTCCACTGTAGCTAACAAAGGGACTGTTAAAGACAAAGGCTGAGCCACCAGCCCTGCAACTATAGGCCTACATGTAAGAACACTTAGCTACAACCATGGCACAGAGTTGCCAAGTCTTCTAGCTCACCCAGACATGTTGGATACTAAAGGCTTTTTTAAACATTTTTTTATTTTAACATTTTATTCTTTTATATCGAGAATAATGGAATAAGCACTATGTGCTTTTTTTTTTTTACATCCAGTCCCCGTGTATATGCGTTTTTGTAAATTGTCATCCGTTCCCCCCAGCACACAATGGCCTACTCTTACGAAAAGCGGAATAGGATTTTAACATGTGCACGAGATGTTCTGCGTGCGTTCGCACATGGGGCCTCGGTTTATAGTCTCATCCGAAGGACTTTTGGGGAGAGTGGAGTCTGCACTAATGTTAACTCCAGGGAAAAA
>CM054167.1:30430188-30442688 GCA_028751875.1 Rapana venosa | reverse complement strand
TCTCTCTCTCTCTCTCTCTCTCTCTCTCTCTCTCCTCTCTCTCTCTCTCTCTCTCTCTCTCTGTGTGTGTGTGTGTGTGTGTGTGTGTGCGTGCGTGCGTGCGTGCGTGCGTGCGTGTGTGTGTGATTTCAGGCAAACTTTTTTGATGATTCAGACAAACCTCTGTCCAACAAATTAAAGCAAAAAATGAATGTGTGGGTTTTTACTTTTCTCCAACTATAAAATAAGTATTCATTCTTTTTATACTTCCTGGTGTTGTTAAACAAGTCTCGTTCTGACTTCATGGCAATAAAGGTTTCTGATTCAGATTCTGATTAATTCATTCACAATACCTTTCCTCTCTGTCTTTATTTCTTCGTTTCTCTCTCTTCTTTCTCTGTTTATTTTTTCCCCCCTTCTTTCTTTGTCTGTGTATCTTTACATACTGCCTACCATGTTTTTGCCCACCATGAAGGTAGCCACATTCCGACTTCGGGGATGTATGTTGGGTATACTCGTGTTTCCGTAACTCACCGAACACTGACAATGAATTACGGAATCTTTAACGTGCAGATTTGATCTTCTGCATGTGTACAAACACGACGAAGGGAATCAAGGCACTGGCAGGTATGCACTTGTCAGTTGGCCTGGGAGATCGTAAAAATCCGCACGCTTAAATTCACTAGACGCTGCCAAGAATCGAACTCAGGACTTCATGGACCCATTGGATTGAAGTTGAAACGGTCTTAACCACTCGGCTATAGCGTCCGTCACTACAGCTGTATGACACCACCGTCACTACAGCTATATGACACGAACATTCATATCTCCACACTCCTCAGTCCTTCGGATGAGACTATAAACCGAGGCCCCGTGTGCGAACGCACGCAGAACATCTTGCGCACACGTTAGTTAAATCCTGTTCCCCTTTCCGTAAGAGTAGGCCATTGCGTGCCGGTGGGAACAGATGACAGAATTCACAAATCCGCATACACACGGGGACTGGATGTAAAAACACATAAGTGCTTATTCAATTATCCTCGATATAAAAGAATAAAATAAAATAAAATAAAACTCCTCTAGGGGATGCTGAAAGCCTGTACTGTCAGTATAAATAGCATCCCCCACCTTTTGGGAAAATTCTGTGCCAGGAATTCCCTCTTTTCTATCCCTCCCTTGTTCCTTTTTCTTTCAGTCACCATCGCCTTCTCACCTATTTTCTGCCTTCTTGGTTCAATTCTCCTGCCTTGCTTTTATCCCGAAAGAAAAAATTCAAATTTAAAATACTTTATTATCTCACAATACAAAGAACCAAAAGATAACAATTCTTTTAATAATTATAATGAATAAAAACTAGCAATTCTCTCGCATGCCGAAGTCGGATTTGCTGGGCCTAACTTGCCAGGCGCTTATCGGCAGCGTTTCCGTTCGTGACAATTAAGACAGACACCAATACTTGGCTGTCTGAGCGTTCGACGACGACGAAGAAGATCATCATCATCATCATCATCATCAACCATTACACCCAGTGGTGTGTAGGGCAGCAACAAAGCGCTTCCACTCCTGCCTATTCTGGGCCAACCTAGTCACTGATCCCCAAGAGTGCTGCTGCATGGCCTTCATCTCGCTTTCTACAGTCCTCCTCCTCCACGTTGCTTTTGGTCTTCCTTTCTTTCTCCTTCCTTCTGGAAGATACTTCCATCTATATCAGATCCACGCACTCTCGACACACACAAAAACACTTACAATGCCCGCACTCTTGACATACAACTCAAGGGCACAAAAATGACTCTGTCCGGGGGGGTTAGATAGTTGTGAGGGGACACACTAGATGTCATATCCCTCTTGGACCGTCCGCGCCCCCCCCCCCCTCTCCCTTCCTTCATTCTTCTTGTCCAATTCAAATGATAAAATTTTCGCTATTTTTCGTGATCATCTGTAAAGTTCTACGCACTTAGGTTATCCGTGTACGTGATCCGTCTCCTGGAAAACGTGACTTCTTTCTAAAAGCTTATAAATTATATAAATGGAATGACAGACAGAAAGAATATAAAGAAACGAAAGAAATAAAAAGAAAATGAAAAGAGAAGAAGAGGAGGAGGAGGCGGAGAAGGAGGAGGAGGAAGAAGGAGGAGCAGGAGGACGAAGAAACAAAATGAGAAAATGACTTTTTAAAAAATCCCCCCCCCAAAAAAAAAAAAAAACCAAAAAAAAAAAAAATCAACAGTAATACAGAAAAGAAAAGAAGAATAAAAAAATAAACACGCAAAAAAAGATAAAAACAGAAGAAAAAGTAAACACTTAAAACACATACACCACAAAACCCCACCCACCCAACCAACCAACCACCCAATCAACCCCCCATCCCCCCTACCAACCAACCAACCAACCACCCCCCCAACCAAACAACCAACCAACCACCAACCAAATCAACCAACCAACCAACCAACCAACCAACCAACCAACCAGCCAACCAACCAACCAACCAGCCGCCAACCAACCAACCAACCAACCAACCAAACAACGGGGGAAAAAAAATTGAAGGAAAGAAACAGTGGTGCAGGGGTCTCAGAGCAAAGCTCTCCCCCCCCCTCCCCCTCCCCCCCCCCCCCCCCCCCCCAAAAAAAAAAAAAAAAAAGAAAGCAGAAGACCCGAAGTTCGAACCTCATTAAAAGCCACGCCTTCCACCCCCTCCCTCCCCCTCCCCACCCCCATCAACTGCCAATCCAATCCAATCCTGTTGTTTATAGCTTACCGTTTCCCATGGTTCTACTACAAATACTAATACAACTGCTACTACACTACTACTGCTACTAACTCTGTACTGCTACTACAAATACTACTGCTACTACTACTATTTTCTACTACTGCTACTGCAAACTACTACTACTGCTACTGCTATTTGCTGCTACTACTACTACGTGCTACTATACTACTGCTGCTACTGCTACTACTACTACTACAAACTGCTACCTACTATACTACTACTATACTACTCCCCACTACTCCTCCTCCTACTACTCCTCCTACTACTCCTCCTCCTCCTACTACTCCTCCTATTTACTCCTCCTCCTCCTACTTACTACTCTACTCCCCCTCCCTCCCCTTCCCCCTTTATACAAAAAACTACTACTCCTATACTCCTCTCCTCCTACTACTATTGCTGCTACTGCTAACTACTACTCCTACTAACTGCTACTACTACTACTACTGCTACTACTACTGCTACTGTACTACTACTAACTACAAACTGATAACTACTACTTACTACTACACTTACTTAAAACTACTTACTTACTACTACCACTACTACCGCCACTACCATCACTACCACCACCACCACCACCACCACCACCACCACCACACACTACTATTTACTACTATACTACTATACTACTACTACTACTTCTACTTCTATACAAACTACTAAATGGAATTTATATGGGCGATATCTGCAATTACAAATGAATCAAGGGGCTATCACGGCTATCAGCTCGTAAAACTTTTAATCTCGGATCAAATGTACATCTGTACATACCTATTACGCAATACGAGAACTCTGTCCTTCTTCATAAACGACGTAATCAATCCATAACATCCAGTAACTACAGATAATTTCTGGCTCATTTTATTTTTAAAAATAAACCCCATCCTTTCCCGACCGGAATGGGGCTCCCTTAATGATGCAACAACAACAAACAACAACAAAAACAAAAACCCCGCATACTCAAAATCTCACCACGGTAAAACCTCGGAGCTCTAGCAAAAAAAACCCGAAAAAACTTTTTAAAAAATCCCATCTTCCTTTGGGCATAAGTTGGATGTGCAGGGCCCGACTTGTCAGGCGCTTAACGGCAGCGCAACGCATTTTTCTTCACTCACATGACAAGACAACAATGGTTGCTGTCTGAGCGTTCGACGACAACGACGACGAAGGAGGAGGAGGAGAAGAAGAAGAAGAAGAGGAAAGAAAAGGAGGAGGAGGAGAGATGGAGGAAAGAAAGGAGGAGAGGAGGAGGAGATGGAGGAGAAAAAGAAGGAGGAGGAGAAAGAAGAAGGAGGAGGAGGGGGAGAGGAAAGGAGAAGAAGAAGGAGGAGGAGATGGAGGAGAAGAAGAAGAAGGAGGAGGAGATGGAGGAGAAGACGGAGGAAAAGACGGGGAGGAGGAGGATGCAAAGAAGAAGAATGCAAAGAAGAAGAAGAAGACGACGGAAGAGGGAGGAGAATGCAAAGAAGAAGAAGAAAAGAATGCAACAACAACAAAGATCAAGAGCAAAAACAGAAGAAAACTCCACATCATGCTACAACCACACCACACTATCCACCCCCACCCCCCTCCACCCCCCACTTCCATCAATATCGCCCCGCACCTTAAAACACTTACGGGAGGGGGGGGGGGGGGGGGGGGGGGGGGGGGGGGGGGGGGGGGGGGGGGGGGGGGGGGGGGGGGGGGGGAGGGGGGGGAAAGGGCCCGGGGGAGGGGCGATGTATTCCCCCCCCAAAAAAAAAAACTGCATGCCATGAGGAGGGTTTTTGATACATCGCTGTGCAGTGTAGTAGGTATGTAGTGATGTAGGTAGTGTAGTGTAGTGTGTGTAGTGTAGTGTAGTGATGGCAGTGTAGGGGTTTTGTAGTGCAGTGCAGTGCAATGGGGTGTGTGTGGGTTTTGGGGGAGGGTAGTGGTAGGTAGTGGTAGTTAGGGTAGGGTAGGTAGTGGAGTGTGGTGTGTTTTAGGTGTATGTAGTGATGGTGGGGTTTGGGGTTGGTTTTGGGTGGGGGGTGTGTGGGGTTGGTGTGGTGGGGGTGTGTGTGGTGTGGTGTGTGTATGATGTGTGTATGTAGTTTTTGTGAATGTGTATTTTGGTGGGGTAGTGTAGTGTGTTATGTAGTGAGTTAGGGGTAGTGTATTTAGTGGGTAGTGAGTGGTAGTGTGTGGGGTAGGGTTGGGGAGTGTTTTTTTAAGTGTAGGTATGTATGTAGTGTACAGGCATGGACGTTGTATTTTTATTCCGAGGTGACTTGTGTTTTTGCTGTAGAAACTGGGTCCCCAGTTTAGAATTTTTACAAAATGAAAATACAAAATTTGTGGACAAAAACAATAATTTTAAAAGAAAGGTAACAAAACAAAGAGATTTTGAAAAAAAAAGAAAAAAATTTAAAGAGAGAGGAGAGAGAGAGAGGAGAGAGAGAGAAAAGAGAGAGAGAGAGAAAGTGTGCATGTTTGGTATTTATTTTAAATTTCCAATGATAACATAATACAAACAACAGAACGCCCAAATGCAGCCCCTTCATGTGGACAAAAAAAAGTCGCAGACAAAAAAATCCACCGTTTTGAACCTCAACATTTAGCTGGGAACAACAACAACAAAACTACAACACATCTACTCAAACAAAAAAGGGAGCCCTCCCACTCAAAGAGACGATACTAGGCTAGTAGTGTCGTCGCGGGGGCAAAATTTCCCCCCCGACGGGGGGACAAGGGTTTTAAGTTGCTCCCATCTCCCAATTTTTTTCCCTTACTCCTTTGGACAGCCGCCGACCAAACACTTCACTCCTTGGGTCGCCAATCGCCTCCTCTTTGACAATTCCGCTTTTAAAAAAGAGCCCCGAGTGATGGTGGGGTGGGGGATGGGTGGGGGGGGGAGACGGGGGGGGTGGGGGTGGGGGGGGGGGGGGGGGAAAATTTCTTTTTTCCCTCTATAAATGAGCTTTCTTCCTTTTCACTTCTTTGTTTGTTTGATTGGGGTGGTGGGTGTGTGTTTTTATTTTTTAAAATTTTAATTTTTTTTCTTTTAAATCGGGGAAAAAGGGAAAAGCATTTAAATTGTGTTTTTTAAAAAAAACCCCCCATTTTTTTAACATGTGTTGGGGTTTTTTGAAAATGCTGTAAACATGTGTGGAGTTGTGTGTGGAGTGGAGAGAGAGAGGGGAGAGGGAGGAGAGAGAAGGGGAGGGAGAGGGGGAAAGTGTGTGTTTTGTTGCTTTTAAAGGACTTTCCCCACCCCCCCCCCCTTTTCTCTCTCTCCCCTCTCTCTGAACAAAAACCTGTTAAAAAGTTCTCTCTCTCCCTCCCCCATCCCTCCCCCCCCTCAAGCCCCCCCTCTCCTCCCCCCTTACCCCCCCTTTTCTACCCCCCTTTTTCCCCCCCCTCCCTTCTCTCCCCCTCCCCCCCCCTTTCCCCCTCTCCCTCTCTCTCTACCCCCTCTTTTCCACCCTCTCCCTCCCCCTTCCTCCCTTTTCCCCTCCCTCCCCTCTCTCCCCTCCCCCTCTTCTCTCTCCTCCCCCTCCTCTCCCTCTGCCCTTTTGGGCCCTCTGAAGTTCGTGTCTGGTTTTGAAATTTAATTTTGCCCCTTCTTTTATTTTTTTTCTTTTTTTTGTAAAGGCTTCTCTTTTTCTGTTGTTTTTTCCTTCTCTCCCCTCTCTCTCTCTCTCTCTATCCCCTCTCTCCTCCCTCTCCTCTCTCTCTCCCCTCTCTCTCCCCCCCTCTCTCTTCTCCCACCCCTCTACCCCGCTATCTCTCCCTCTCTCTCTTTTTCTCCCCCTCTCTTTTTCCCCCCCCCCCTCTCCCCCCCCTTCTCCCCAACTCCTCCCCCCCCCCCCCCTTTCTCTCCCCCTCCCTTTTCACCCCCCCCCTCCCCCTTTTCCATCTCTTCTCTCTCCATCTCTCTCACCCTCCTCTCCTCCCTCTCTTTTGCCCCCCCCCTCCTCTCCCCCTTTCTCCTCCCCTTTTCTGCCCATTTGTTTTTGGGGATTTTCGGGTTTTTGGGCTGAAACACTTTTGTCCATCTGTTATTTTGTCTGCCCGAAAAACTTCCCCGTCCCCTGTTGCTTTTTCTTTTCTCTCTCTCCTCTCCCCTACTCCTCTCTTTTCCCTTCTCTTCTCTCTCTCCCCCTCTCTCTCTTCCTCTCTCCTAAAAAACCGCATACCAAGGGGACGGAGGTAAAAAACCCACATAAGTGTTATTTTTTTATCCCCCGATAAAAAAGAAAATTTAAAACCTCTCTCTCCCTCCCCCCCTCCTCTCTTCCCTTTTTCCCTCTTTCTCTCCCCCCCTCCCCCCCCCTTCGGAGAGACTTTTAAAACCGAGGCCCGTGGGGGAAAACCCCACCCCAGAACTTTCTTGGCAAAATTTTTAAAAACCCCGCCCCGCTTTTCGGAAAAGGGGGCCCTGGTCCCGGGCGGGAAGGATGACAAAATTTACAAAATTGCCCTACACAGGGGGCCGGATGAAAAAAAAAACATTGAGTGCTTATTCCATTTTTCCTCGAAAAAAAAAGAATGAAATAAAAGAATAAAAAAAACCCCCCTTTTCTCTCCTTTTCTCTTCCCCCTTCTTTTTCTCTCCCCCTTGTTTTCTCCCCTTCCCCCTCCTCTCTTCTCTCTCTGAAAATAAAACTGTTCATTTTCTCTCTATTCTGTCTTTTCTCCCCCCTTCCCCCCTCCCTCGCTCATTTGTCTCTGAAGTTTTTTGTCTGGGTGTAACTTTTGTTCTTTGATAATTTTTTCTGTTGCTAAAAAGGCCCCTTTCCCTTTTTTTTTGTTTTTTCCTTCTGCCTCTCTGTCTCTGTCCCCCCTCCCCTCCCCCCCCCATCACTCTCCTCCCTCCCCCGCTCTGTCTCTGCTTCCTCTCCCATCTCTACCACTCTCTCCATCTCTCTCTTCCCCTCCTCTACTCTCCTCCCATCTCCTCTCCTCCTCCTCCTCCCCCCTCTCTTCTCTCTCTCCTCCCATCTCCTCTCCTCCTCCTCCCTCTCTCTCTCTCTCTCCCCTCTTCTCCTCTCCCCCTCCTCCCCTCTCTCTCTCCTTTCCCATCTCCTCTCCTCCTCCTCCCCTCTCTCTCTCCTCCATCTCCTCTCCTCCTCCTCCCTCTCTCTCTCCTCCCATCTCCTCTCCTCCTCCTCCCCTCTCTCTCTCTCTCTCTCCTCCCATCTCCTCTCCTCCTCCTCCCTCTCTCTCTCCTCCCTCTCCTCTCCTCCTCCTCCCCTCTCTCTCCTCCTCTCCTCCCATCTCCCTCTCCTCCTCCTCCCCTCTCTCTCTCTCTCTCTCCTCCATCTCCTCTCCTCCCTTCTCCTCTACCT
The DNA here is from genome assembly GCA_028751875.1 of Rapana venosa. NCBI lineage: Eukaryota > Metazoa > Mollusca > Gastropoda > Neogastropoda > Muricidae > Rapana > Rapana venosa. Next base: position 30,434,630 of record CM054167.1, on the reverse strand, counting down.
CAGCCCATTTGTCTCTGAAGTTTTGTGTCTGGTTGTACTTCTTTTGTCCATCTGTTACTTTGTCTCTCTGCTGAAGACTTCTCTGTTCAAAAGAGAGAGAGAGAGAGAGAGAGAGAGAGAGAGAGAGAGAGAGAGAGAGAGAGAGAGAGAGAGAGAGAGAGGCCGCACACCTTTATTAATTTCGGGGTCACGTAGTATTTTCTATAGAGTGCGCGTGGAAAAAAATGTTCGTGATTTTCACTGATTTTTTTAAGCATGAAAAAAATGGACTGTGCACTTGCTTTTTGGATTGAGGACATAGAGCAATACCAGGTAGTCACGAGCACATGCAGAACATCTTGCGCACACGTTCACTCCTGTTCCGCTGTTCGAAAGAATAGGCCATTGTGTGCTGGTGGGAACAGATGACAAAATTTTAAAAAACCTCATGCACACACATAAATTTACATTAAAAAAATGGAAAGAAAAGGATGTAATCTGAGCGCTTTGATTTGTTGCTTTACAAGATTCAGCACTATATAAATTCCATACATTATTATTATTATTATTAGTCACGAGAAAGTTGGAAATAACCATCAAATGAGGTTTGCCTGTATTCCTACAGCGTTGACCCCCGCGCATGCATATTGCGGTAAGGAAGCTAGCAGACGACAAAGGACTGAGGGGGTAAAGTGTTTGCTGAAAAATTGAAAAAATTTCAAACCTACCAAATTTGTTCAAAATCACATGAGTTTTGAGTCAGAGGCTAGTCTTTCACAAAAAGGGGTTTTTATTTCTGTGGATGCCTTAGTACGTGCGGTATGAATATAAGAGTCACATAGAAAAACAGAAGGAAAGGGGTGATTTTTTTTAATACAGGATTGGAGCCTGTATAAGAGAGAGATGCTGTACAGGCGATCAAGGACAGTAACTCTTTCAGCCAGCCAGAGACTTACTTATCTTTCCTTGTGATCGTTTTCACGTCACGTCCAGTGGGGAGGTTTACAGACAGGAAGTGACGTTTTGTCTGCGCGTGCGCATGCGCACGCGAGCCACGCAATTTCCGCTTCCATTATGGACCACTATTGTGAAACATGGCGGGGTAGGGGTGTTTCTTTTTTTTTCCCGTCATCTTCATTTTTTGTCTGGTCTGTCTCTCCCCCCTCTCTCCCGCTCTCTTTTTTCTTCTCCCCTCTCCTCTCTCTCTCTCTTTTCTCTTTTCTCTCTCTCTCTCTCTCTTTTGCTGTCTGTGTGTTTGTCTCATTTGGTCTCTGTCTGCTGTGGGTTTCCCTTTGTTCTCTCTCTTCTCTCACGATTCCTTCTCTCTTCTCTCCTCTCTCTCTCTCTCTCTCTCTCTCCTAAATTGATTCCTTGTCTTTTCCTCCTCCTCTTTACACCCCCCATCCACCTCTAAACGAACAGAAACCCCCCCCCAAAAAAACAACAACAAAAAAACAACAACAAAAAACAAAAACCCCCCCAAAAAACAACAACAAACCACCAAAAAAACAACAACAAACCAACCAACCCAACCCAAAAACCGTAAAACAACCTAAGAAAAAACAAAACACACAAATGCACAATCATGCAACCACAGAAAGGGCGGGAGTGTGCTACTTAAGCCCTACCCATGTTTTTCTGAACCCACCCCACCCCCAAACCCAAAACACCCACACACACACACATCCCCCACCCACCACAACATATCCCCCACATCCACCCCCACCCAAAACCCACTACACACGCACACTCTCCCCCTCTCCCCCCCCTCCCTCTCTCCCCCTCTTTTCTCTCTTCTCTCCCCTCCCCCCCCCCCCTTTCTCTTTTCCCCCCCTCCCTCCCCCCCCTCTCTCTCCCCTTTTCCTCCCCTCTCCCCTCCTCCCCTCTCTCCCCCCCTCCCTCCGCCCCTCTCCCCCCCCCTCCTCCCCTCTCTCTCCTCCCTCCCCCCTCCCCCTCTCTCTCTCTCCCCCTTCCTCCTCTCTCCCCCCCCCCCCCCTTCCCCCCTCCCTCCCCCCCCCTCCTCCCCCCCCTCCCTTCCCCCTCTCCCCCCCCACTCTCTCCTCCTATCTCGTGAACACAAAACCAGAACAACAGGAATGTCCCCACGGGGGAGTGGGGGTGTGTTTTTTTTTTCCCGGGCCACTCCCGTGACAGTCAACCTCTTTTATTTCCTTTCCCCCGGGAAATGCCCCGTGAGATAGACGTGGCATGAGTTTAAACTATAAAAGGGGTGTTTGTTTTAAATGAGACGATAAGGGGGAATAAAGGGGTGGGGGGGGGGAGAGAGGGGGGGAAAGGGGCGGAGAGGGAGAAGGGGGGAGAGGGAGAGAAGAGGGAAGGGAGGAGAGAGAGGGAGGGAAAAGAGAGAGGAGGGGGAGGGGAAGGGAGGGGGGGAGGGAGGAGGGGAAAAGAGAGAGAGAGAGGAGACAGACAGACAGACAGAGGGAAGAATACGTGGTGCTCCCCAAACCCCAAAGACAGACAATAGAGTAAGGAAAACAAAAACAGAAAAGAAGAGAGAGGGAGGGAGAGAAGAAGGGGGGGGGGGGGGGAGGGGGGGGGGAAGGGGAGGGGGAAAAGAGAGACAGGAGAAGAATATGTGGTGCACCCCAACCCCCAAAAGAGAGAGGGACACAGGAGAGAAAGGGACGAAGAGAGACAGACAAAGAGAGAGAGAAGAGAGAGAGAGAGAAGAGAGAGAGAGAGACAGAGAGACAGAGGGGGAGAGAGAGAAAGGGGGGAGATGATAGAGATTGTAGATTATAGATCGATAGATTTTATAGAGAGACAACAGACGAAAAGAGTGTGCAGTGCATCACGCACAAGGGTTTACAGGCCTTAACAACACAAAAAACACACATACACACACACCAACACAAACACACACACACACCCACGAGTAAGAAGAGAAAAGAGAGAGACAGAACAGAGAGAGACACAGAGAAGTGAACGAGAGACAGAGAGAGTGAAGAGGAGTGAGGCAAACAAAAAGAGATCATAGATAATGGACAACAGGCAGGTAAAAGCAGAGAGATTGAGACAAAAGTAAGACAAAAAGACAACAGACAGACGAAGAGGTTGTGGTACCCACGCCCAAGGTTCCAGGGGCCAAGAGACCAGACAACAAAAGGGCAGACAGACGACGACGGACAGACAGACACAGAGGAGAGAGAGAGAGGAGGGGGAGAAAAGGAGAAGGGGGAAGATGATAAAAACAAGAGACAGATAAGACGACAGACAGAGGATGGACAGACAGACAGACACGACAGAGAGAGAGATAGAGAAGGGGGAAAGTAGAGACGAGAGATAGCAGACACAGTCGGGGCAGAAAAACGGAAACAACGGACAAACAGACAACGGACGGCGGACAGACAGACAAACGAGAGTAAAATAGGGGGGGACCCCACAGCCCAAGTTTACAACCTTCACGGTAATGGGGGTGTAAATTGGCGTTATGCAAAAGACAGGACGTCACAAACCGGGCTCCCCAGCCTCGCTTGGGGGTGACAGGAAAGTGATTTCAGGGAAAAGGGGGGGTGGGGGGGGGGGGGGGGGGGAGGATGGAAGAAGGGGCGGGGTTATTGCCCTTAGTGATGGTTTTCCGGTTTTGTTGTGGACTGGGGGATAGAGGGTGTGGGAAATTTTTTGGGTTTTTTTTTTTTTTTTTTGCTTTTTCAATTTTTTTTCCTTTCTGTTCTCCGTGTTTTTTATTCAATGTTCCTGTATTTTTCTTTCATTTATTTTATCTTATTTTAATTATTGTATTTTATTCATTCTTTTATTTCGAGGATAATGAAGCAAACACTCATGTCCTTTTTTCTTTTTTTTTACATCCAGACCCCGTGTGTATGCAGTTTTGTGAATTTTCTCATCCGTTCCCATCAGCACACAATGGCCTACTATTACGAAAAGCGGAACAGGTTTTAACGTGTGCGCAAGGTGGTCTGCTTATTCTATTATCCTCGAAATAAAAGAATAAACAAATAAATAATAAAATAAATAAACAGACAGGAAACACATAGAAATAGAAACACAGAGAGAGAGAGAAAGAGAGAAAGAAAGAGAGAAAGAGAGAGAGGAGAAAGAGAGAAAGAGAGAAGAGAGAGAGAGAGAGAGAGAGAAGAAAGAAAGAAGAGAGAGAAAGAAAGAAAGAGAGAGACAGGAGAGAAAGAAAGAGACAGAGAGAGAAAGAAAAGAGAGAGTTGAGAGAGGAGAAAGAAAGAGAGAGAGAGAGAGGGGGGGGGGGGAGAAATACAGAGAAAGAAAGAGAGAAAGAGAGACAGATACAGATCACGACACTGGCAAGGACCGTAACTCCATCAGCAGTCACAGACCTCACACCTTCTTCCCTCCCCGTAAAGTCACTCTTCTGTCACTTGTCCTGACGGTGAGAAAAACGCAGTCTGCGTCCCCTTAAGGAGCAACTAGCGTCTGTGGAACGTGTGCTGTAAAAGTACCATAAC
>CM054167.1:30405209-30427188 GCA_028751875.1 Rapana venosa | reverse complement strand
ATATAAAATAAAACAATACCAAAATTTTCCCTATCGAATGGGGGCTGGCGGGCTGGCGGGTTTTTTCCAAGATTTTTTTATTATCGTTCATATTGCCGCTTTTACTTTTTTTCTCGTGCAGTAAGTGCTTTGTTTCTGGCGGGTCAGCCCCTGGGCTTTATCACAGTTCTTGATTTAAACCATTGACGCTGGGGGCAACAACAGCAAAGTGAGAGGCTGTATGACCAGTGGCTTTCTTTCCCACTCGTGGAATTCTCCACTTTACAGCTTAGTCTTTAGTGATCGACTATGACTCTCTTGACTAGGAGGCTTGACGCGCAGTCCTTATGTGCTGCAGCCCTGGGGGCTAGTTGGCCTTTGGAGAGCATCTCCAACGCTGACTGTCCTTATGCCCACTTGGCCGAGAGAGTGGGGATGTACTGTGGGCAAGGCATCTCCCCTATAAACAAATTTCTGTACAATTTTCGAAACAGCAGCTGCCTCCTCTGCTGTTTTGGAGGTCATCGTCGAACACGACGGACAAACATACAAGTGCATGTTTCATACATAACCTCGGTCATTCGTCTCACTCGAAAGACTACCATTTGGACCACAACTTACCGGCAGAGTCGACATCACTTCCATGACTGGAATCGGAAGTGCCTGTCAAATGTAACCTTTGGCTACACATAATGGCTAGCTTCCGAGTGATGTAGTATCTTTTATAGAATGCCAGTCCAAAAAAACCCCTGTTTGCTGGTTTTTCACAGATTTTTTTTTTAAAGTATGAAAAAAATGCACTGTTCTGTACTTTGTTTGGGGGGTTGAGGCCATAGAGTAACACCAGGTAGAGATGAGAGCGTCGGAAATGATCATCAAAAGAAGAGATTGCTTGTGTTCCTACGGGGACGGGGTAGCCTAGTGGTTAGAACATTGCGCTCGCAAACTGACGACCCGGGTTCCATTCCCGTTCAAGGGGATATTTTCCTCTGGAGTTAATATCAGTGCAGACTCCACTCTCCCCAAAAGTCCTTCGGATGAGACTGTAAACCGAGGCCCCGTGTGCGAACGCACGCAGAACATCTTGCGCACACGTTACATCCTGCTCCACTTTTCGGAAGAGTAGGCCATTGTGTGCCTGTGGGAACAGACGACAGAATGCACAAAACTGCATACACACGGGGATTGGATGTAAAAAAAGCACATTAGTGCTTATTCTATTATTCTCGATATAAAAGAATAAAATAAAATAAAAATAAAAAACAGTGTTGACCCCCACGCATGCATATTGTTGTGAGGCAGTTAGCAGAACGACAAAGGAAGTTTGTGTGTGTATTTTGTGTGTGTGTGTGTGTGGTGTGTGTGTGTGCGTGGTGCGTGCGTGCGTGTGTGTGTGTGTGTGTTGTGTGTGTTTTGTGTGTGTGTGTGTGTGAGTGTGGTGTGTGTGTGCGCGCTTGTGCGTGCGTGCGCACACACACTTGATTTTGAACTTGTCAAGTCAGAGATATGAACAAAATGTCTTTTTTTTTTCTTATCATTATCATTACATCATCACCCTCATTTTATCATTGTTATTTTTATTTCGTTATCATCATCATCATCATCAGGGGCAGCAGCAGCAGCAAACAGCAGCAGCAAAAAGCAGCAGACCAGCACCACCCACCATCACCACCCACCATCATCATCATCATCATCACCATCACCACCACCACCATCATCATCATCATCATCATCATCATCATCACATCATCGTCGTCGTCGTCATTATCATTAACATCACAATCATTTTTATCATTGTTATTGATATCATTTTATCATCATCATCATAATTATCATAGTCGTCGTCATCCTCCTCCTCCTCCTCCTCCTCAAAGCAATATTCCTGAATACAAGAGAATGGGGGTACGGGACAGCCTGGTGGTTAGAGTGATGCGCATTGCGCTCGTGATCTGCTGACCGGAGTTCAAATCCCGTTCAAGAGAACTTTTCCTCTGGAGTTAACATCAACGCAAGTCCTTCGAATGAGACTATAAACCGAGGTCCCCTGTGCGAACGCACGCAGGGCATCTTGCGCACACGTTACAGCCTGTTCCGCTTTGCGGAAGAGTAGGCCATTGTGTGCCGGTTGGGTGAGAACGGATGACAAAATGTTACAAAATTGCATACACAAGAGGACTAGATGTAAAAAAAAAGAAAAATTTTAAAAGCACATGAGTGCTTCTTCCATTATCCTCGAAATATAAGGATTTTAAAGAAAGAAAAGAAAAGAAAGGCGTGTGTTGTGAAGTGGGGGTGGGGGGTGGGGGGGGGGGGTAGGGGGGATTATTAGTCCATGTGAGAGAAATCCCCAAGTATCATTCGTCACAATCACTTCACGCTCACCTACCTCACGCAATTCACCCATAACTAAGCGAGCGAAGTCACCGTCCTCACAAAACATCGAAACCCGGAATTTGTCCTTGAACATCACCCCCCCTTCTCTCCTCTCAGCTCTTGTCCCCCTCCCCACTCAAACTCCCCCCCCCCCCCCCCCCCCCCCCCCCCCCCCCCCCCCCCCCCCAACACCCACTGGGAAAATAGCACTGGGAGGTTAAAAGGTTCGTTGGGGGGAGGGTGTATCGAAATGACAAGGGTTTATGTGTGTATTATTATTCTGGTGTGACTTTTTTTTTTTGGCTGCTTATTATTGTTAGGGGGACGGGATAGCTCAGTGGTCGGAGCACTCGCTTCCCCCCAGCCAAGATAAGCAGCGTCGAGCGTGGTTACCAGTTTGGATGGGTGACCGTTTGCGCGCCTTGGCTTCAGTACAGTTCCCCCAGCTGTATTAATGGGTACCTGCCCTCTTTAGGGTCAGGGAAGGTAAAAGCAGCGAGGGAGAGGAGATGGGCGCCGCCATCAATATGCTGGCCTCTAGAGAAGTTGAGGTCTCTGACGCCTCGCTCCCCTACGACCTTATAGGTTATGGGACTCCTTTATCTTTTTCTTTACCTATTGTTGTTTTCTGGGGTATAGTTGAAGAGCAGTTGATGGTTGATTATTGTTTATATGGCCTGGTGTGAGTGTGCAGGTGTTTATTTATTTATTTATTTATACCCCTTTAAGTCACGGCAGATTTCTCTGCGTGAAATTCGGGCTGCTCTCCCCAGGGAGAGCGCGTCACCACAAGAGCAGCGCCACCCATTTTTTTCCCTGTCTGCCACTGTATTTGTTTCCCTATCAGAGTGGGTTTTTTTCTACAGAATTTTGCCAGGGACAACTCTGTTGTTGCCGTGGGTTCTTTTACGTGCGCTAAATAATTATGTGTAACACACGGGACCTCGATTTATCGTCTCATCCGAAAGACTAGCGCCCAGGCCACCACTCATGGTCTAATGGATGGGGGAAAAAGTTTCGGGCCCAAACGGGATTCGAACCACCGCACACTTCCGACCCGGACCTTTCGCTTTCTAGACAGGCGCGTTACCTCTAGACCACTCGTGTGTGTATGTGTGTGTGGTGTGTGTGTGTGTGTGTGTGTGTGTGTGTGTGTGTGTGTGTGTGTGTGATGTGTGTGTGTGTGTGTGTGTAGGTGTGTGTGTGTGTGTGTGTGTGTGTGTGTGTGTAGGTGTGTGTGTGTGTGTGTGCAGGTGTGTATGTGTTGGTGTGCAGGTGTGAGTGTGTGTAGGTTGTGTGTGTGTGTGTGTGTGTGTGTGTGTGTGTGTGTGTGTGTGTGTGTGTGTGTGTGTGTGTGTGTGTGTGTGTGTTCGTTCTTTAAGACTAATTCATATACTAGCAATTGCAATCGCCCACAATAACCATGTAAACCCACTATAGATTACTTATTCCATACACATACACATTCAAGTTCTACATCAGTTCTGCATGCATGCATGCACATCCCTGCGCGGAAGAGGCATTCCTGCTTCTTTTTGTTGGATACCTTCACACGCTGGAATTTCTTTTTTTATCAAACGAGTGGGTTGACAGAGCTGCAAACAAGAGTGCCATGACATGTCTTCACCTGTACACCCCTTCTCGTTCCATTCCCTCTGCTGCAGATTCCTTGTCCTTACGATTTAGCAAGTCCACCGTCGGCCGTCGCTCTTTGTTTTGGTCCATCGATTTGGAATGGCCTCCCTATCTCTCTTCGCCAAAGGCCTTCTTGTGACACTTTTAAATCCGGCCTCAAGACATATTTGTTTCAACCTAAGATTTTCCTCTCCTGTTTCATTTCATAGCTATCCCTGCTTTTCAACAGCCAAAAATTCCATCACCCTGCCAAAGTGTATAACCTCTGTGTGTGTGTGTGTGTGTGTGTTTGTTGTGTGTGTGTGTGTGTGTGGTGTGTGTGTTGTGTGTGTGTGTGTGTGTGTGCATTTGGGCTTGTTAGAACTATTACTTGCATGACTGTGTAAGAATGAGTTGAGTGCAAGGGCTTTGATTTGTCTGTGCAAAATACAGCGCTATATAAAGTCCATTTTTTATTATTATTTATTTTTATTATTATTACTATGACATGGTATGGAATCGATCGAACTGCATGTTCCCTTAGCTCTACAGGAAGGATACCGTTTTGTTTAGAACAAACATCGTGGTGGCAAGTTGAAAGAATCTGGCCAATTCAAGGAACGTTTTTACAGGTTGGTTTACTGCGTAATTTTTTCATGTTTTTCATGAATCCTTTCAAGGCTAGTCAAGTGTTTGTAAACGAAAAGAGTTAATTTAAAAAAATAATAAAAATTTAATAAAAAATTAATGTAATTTGGGAAAGTATTTTGCGCTGAATTTGTTAAAAGAAAAAAAATCAAAGCGCTTTTAGGGGGATTTTTTTTTAAATATCGAGGATAAAAGGAATAAGCACTCACTTTTTTTTTTTTTACCCTCCCGTCCCGTGTGTATTCGGTTTTTTTTAAATTTTTTCATCTGTTCCCCCCGGAAAACCCGGCCCCACTCTTTCGAAAAAAAAACAGTACAGGAATTTTTTAACCCTTTTTTTCGCAAGATGTTTTGCATTTTGTTCGCACACGGGGCCCCGGTTTTTTAGTTTCATCCCCAAAGGGCATTATATTTTTTGAATGAAATTTTAAAAAGGCCCTTTATCAAACGTTTTGTTTTAAAAAAAAAAAAAAAAACCCCCACCCAAAAAAACCCAAAAAAAAAAACCCCCAAAAAAGTCAGGTGTCATGTGGGGAAATTTTCCCAATATGATAATTTTCATTAAACTAAATGCCCGATTTTAAAGCCTTTTTTTTTTTAACCCGCATTTTCCCAGCAGTCCCCCCGGAAAAGGGTTTTTTTTTTTAAATTTTTAAACTTTAACCTTTGCCATTGCTTTAAAAATTTATTTCCCCATCCACTTTAAAAAAATTTATTGTAGTTACTTTAGTGCTGTTTCTGTTAACACTTTTGTTGAATTTTAATTTTATATTTTTCATGCCCCCTGAAAATAAACCAAAACCAATTTTTACCAATCGTTTTTTTGTCATTCCCCCCCTTTCATTTTCCCCATCCCATCTTTAAAACATGAGAGTGAAAAGGGCGAAAACATTGAAAAACAAAAGAAAAAGCAACAGCAAAAACACAAAAAATACACACACACACTACACACACCCCACCACAAACTGCCACCCCCCCCCCCCCCCCCCCCCCTTTTCTTTTCTCTTTTTTCATGCTCCCTTCCTTCACCCCCCCACCCCCCCCTCTTTCTCTCCCTTTTTTTCCCCTTTTTTTCTCCCCCCCCCCCCCCCCCCCCTTTTCTCTCCTTTCCCCCCCTGTTCCTTTCCCCCCCCTCTCTTTCTCCCCCCGGTCTCCCCCCCCCCTCTATCTCCAGTCTCCCTTTCTCCCTCTCTCTTCCCCCCCAAAACCCCCTTTCTAAACCCCCTTTTCTTTTTCTCTTTTCTCTCTCTCTCTCTTCTCTCTCTCTCTCTCTTCCCCTCTCTTCTCTCCCTACCCTCCCCGTTCCTCCCCCCCTCTCTCTTCCCCCCGTGTCTCCCCCCCCCCCCCCCTTTCCAGTCTCTTGCTCTTCTCTCTCCCCCCCTCCCTCCTCCCCCCAAACTCTCTTCCCCCCTTTTCTCTTTTAATCCCCCTCTGTCCCTCCCCTCCCCCCCCTCCCCCCGTGTTCCCCCCCCCTCTCTATCTTGGCTCTTGCTCCTCTTTTCTCCCTCCCCCCCTCCCCCCTTTTTCTCAACCCTTTTCTCTCTGCCATCCCCCCTGGGCCCTCCATCCCTTTTCTCCCCCCCCTCTGTCGTTCCCCCCCTCTTCCAGTCCCCTTGCTCCCCCTCTCTCTCCCCCCCCCCCCCATCCCTCCCTCCCCCCCCATCACTCCCTTTTTTTCAACATGGCGGGGAAAAAGACACGGGTCAGTAAAGTGACATTTAAAAGTAGGGAACCGGTTTTAAACCCCAACACAAAAAGGGGAAAAACCCGACCCCAACAAAATAATTCCCCCGGGGCCGGCCCCCAAACCAAAAACACCGGTTTTTGTTAATAACACAAGGAGGCGTTTCCCCGAGAATGTTGATGAAAGTATGGGAAAGTATGAGGGTTTGTGTTTTATGTTGGGTATGGGATTGTGGTTTTTGTATGTGTGTATGTATTTTTATGTATGTTGTATTTTTATGTGTTTTTGTTTTTTGTGTGTTGGGGTGTGTTTGTGTGTTTTTGTGGGGTGTGTGTTGTTTTGTTGTGGTGTGTGTTTTTTTTGTGGTATTTTATGTGTGTATGTATGTAGTATCTTGTGTTTGAATAATATTTAATATAATAATTTTATTGTAAAAAATTATATATAAAATAATAAAATATATAGAGGGAGAGAGAGAGTGGGGAGAGGGGGGAGAGGAGAGGCGGGGGAAGAGAGCAGACGTGACAGACAGACAGAGAGCAAAAAAAACCAAAAGCAAACAAAATTTTTTTTCCCGTGAACATATATAAATTTTTTTATTAATTAAAATATTTTAAAAATTATACAGTATATGCTTTTTTTATATATATATATTATGATATAAGTTTTAATAGTAGAAGTTTAGAAAAATTAGATAGATAGATATAACATTATAAAGCTTTGGACAGTGATTGAGGGGATACACTCCACTCACTCCACTCCCCACACATACACAAAATACACACACACCAAATAAGACACCACCACACCAAAGACACAGACCAACACACCAACACAAAAAAAAAACACAATACGGGGAAAGGGATTCTCGACAAGGAAAATTACATATTGATGGAGGGGAACCCTTTCTTCGACAAAACCTCGACAGGAAATTGTTTTTCTGTCATAATTATGAGTGAAAAAATGCAGTTACGCTTCCGCTAAGCTCCTGACAATTCAGGCCAGCACATCGTTTCAGAAACACAAGAGGAAACTAAAAATTTTTTGAGTCTGTTTAAGGGGGGGGAAAGGGGGGATGGAATGTACCAGGAAGAAGGAAGAAAGTAGACAAGAAGGATTGACGGGAGGGAAAAACCCCCGAAAAAATAGAGGAGGGGGAGAAAAAAGGGAAAAAGCACAGATTTTTCGGAACAACAGGTTTGTTTCTTGTAAGGTCCTGGCGACACAACTTTAATATATTTCGGGTTTGTTTATCGAAGTATAAACAAGCATGTAAAAAAAAGGTTTAAGGGTTTTTCCCCAAAAGGGGGTGGGGGCCTCAGGCCACTTTTGGGCCGGGTATTTCCCCCCCGGGGCCTACTCCTCCCCCCGGGGCTTTACCTTCCCCCCCTAAAGGGCAAACCCCCCACACTTATCCCGGGGGGGGTTCGGCCAAAACCCAACGGTCCCCTCCAATGTAAAAACCCCGAAAAAGGTCACCCCTCCAACAACCCCAAAAGTGAAATTTCCTTACCCGGGATTTTCCCCCCCATTTTCCCCCAAAAATTAAATCAAGGAAAAAAAGGGGGAGGGGGAAGGGGGGGGGGAAAGGAGGGTTGAAAGGTCTTTTTTATCCCCTTTTTTCATTTGTTTAGGGTTTTTTTAAAGATTAATATAGCAAAGATGGATTTAATTATATATTATATATATATATTATATATTTATATTATATAATATTTTATTTTTTGATTTTATTTTATATTATATATTATTTTTTTATAAAGCATGTATGTATGTTTATATATTATATTATATTTTATATAATTTTATATATATATTTCCACCAAAGTGAAAGCATACAACCGCATAATAATGTTCCCCCAAAATTTCGGCTTTCGCCCTTTTAGGGGGGTTTTATTTTGACGTGATGGAAAGACGTCAATCTCAATTTTACATCATTGTGAAATTTTTCGTATGACATTTTAAATTGAACACCATACTGAGACCATGTTAGAGGAGAGAGAGAGAGAGAGAGAGAGAGAGGAGAGAGAGAGAGAGGAGAGATAAGGGGGGGGGGGGGGGATTTTACCTGGGACAATTATGGTCATATAGTTCATGTTCATACACACACACACACACGCACACACACATACACACACAAACACACACTTGCGCACCCACGCATACACGCACGCATGCACACATATACACGCATATGCACATACACACACACACACACACATACACATACACATCCTTTCAGGAGACTATAAGCGAAGTCCCGTGTGGGAGCACACGCAGAATATCCGGCCCACATGCCAAAACCCGTTCCACCTTTCGGAAGAGTAGGCAATTGTGCGCCAGTGCAAATGAATTAAAGGAGTGCCTATTCCATCATCCTCGAAGCAAAGGAATAACTAAATAGTAATTAAACAATAAACACATGCGCGCGCGCACACACATACACACACACACACACACACACACACACACACACACACACACACACGTCAAGTTAGGTATTTTGGGGGGATTGTTCAAAGCAAGTTGCCAGCAAGTGGTCAGGATGGCAAGCTCAACTGTCACGTGTGTTGAGGCCTTCAGGGGCGTCAGTCTGCAACTTGTGTCTCCAGAAACGTTCTCGGCGGAGTCTGGCCTCGTGGGTCTGCCCGTTCACCTGTTCAATCACTGGCACTTCACGTTGCTGAGAGAGTGTCCCGCCTGGTTGAAGTGTTGGGTCACTCTAGTGCCGGTGTTTCTGGTGATGTCACTGCGGTGAAGGTACAGCCTTGTTTTCAGGGCGTTTTTGGTTTCGCCAACGTACTGGAGTCCACAGAGGTTGCAGCTGAGCAGATAAACGATATTTTTGCTGCTACAAGAGAAGGCGTCTCTGATGGTGAATCTCTCACCAGTGGTGAAACTGGAGAAGAGACTGCCCTCTAGCAGGTGGTCCCTGCAGGTGGCACATTTTTTGGTGCAGCAGAAACATCCACGACTACCAGGTGTTGCGTTTGTAGGAGGCAGAACAGATGGCATGAGCATGTTCCCTAGACTCCTGCATTTTCTCTCCCCCACCACAGGAGCTTCGGGAACTGCCTTCTTCATTCTGGCACTGCAGTGCAGGGTAGGCAGATTGTCCTGTAACCATTTTCGGATGGGAGGGTTCCGTGGATTATGGGTGATGACTACAGGAACTCTGCTGTTGATGGGTTTTTTGGTGTAAGTGAGGGTAGCTTGGCGTGGAGTGGCTTTTGCCCGCGATTTAGCGGCCATGATGATGGTGTCAGGGTAGCCACGATCCTGGAAGGCATGACACATCTCCATACTGTGGCTTTCGAAGTCTTGCTCTGTAGAACACAAGCGGCGTACTCGCAAGAACTGTCCCACAGGGATGTTGTTCACACAATGACGGGGATGACATGATTGGAATATATATATATATATGAGTGTGTGTGTGTGTGTGTGTAGTGTAGTGTAGTATAGTGCAGTGTGTGTGTTTGTGCGAGTGTATGCGCGCGCGCAGGTGTATGTGTGCAGTGTGGTGTAGTGTATTGAACTGTACTGTAGTGAAGTGAAGTGTAGTGTAGTGTAATGTGTGCGTGCGTGCGTGGGCGCGCGTGTGTGTGTTCTAATGTATCTTTTCTAGCCCATATGACTGTGTGAAGCCACTTTCATTACCAACATGAACATTTTCCCTCTTCGGGATTGCTTCTGCTGAACGTAGCAATCTACCGCCACAAGACCACACATTTTTCTAAGGGGACGTATGTTGTTGTTTGTTTGTCCGTCGTGTCCGACGATGACCTCCAGAACAGCAGAGAAGGCAGCTGCTGTTTTGGAAACTGGGCAGGAATTTGATTATAGTGGAGATGCCTTGCCCACAGTACATCCCCACTTTCTCGGCCAAGTGGCCATAAGGACAGTCAGCGTTGGAGATGTTCTCTAAAGGCCAACCAGCCCCCAGGGCTGCAGCACATAAGGACTGCGCGAGTCAAGCCTCCTAGTCAGAGAGTCATAGTTGATCACTGAAGACTAAGCTGTAAAGCGGAATTCCATGAGTGGGAAAGCCACTGGTCCCAGCATCAATGGTTTAAACAAGAACTGTGATAAAGCCCAGGTGCTGACGGCCCAAGGGGACGTAAGTTCCACAGGCACACCCCAATTTTTATAAGGGACGTAAGTTCCACAGGCACACCCCAATTTTTATAAGGGACGTAAGTTCCACAGGCACACCCCAATTTTTATAAGGGACGTAAGTTCCACAAGCACACCCCAATTTTTATAAGGGAGGCACACCCCAATTTTTATAAGGGACGTAAGTTCCACATGCATACTCCTGTAAGAGGGTGAAGGGAAGGGGATGTTAGGACACTGTCACTCCACACTCAAAGGAATGATGTGAGGACACGCAGGGGTGTTATGGAAACACTTGTTATTTTTATCTACCAAACAACACACACCTGAAAATTCAGGTAACTACTCTATCCATATTTAACCAGGTACATGAAAGGCACACACAGCAAATAGCAACATTGTAGTCTAGCCGAATGTAAGAAAACCGAATTCCTTTCCTCACTCATACCAAAATACCAAGTTAATCATAGGGAACCAATAGAGAGTATACACTTGTAAATCAGACAACCAGAGACTACACAATAACTTGGAAAACTCCTTTCATCAGTACTCTCAACTGACATTATCCTAATAATGTCGACAGAACTTAATCTATACATTGGTCCCTATCAATCCCATGGATATTATGGAGAGAGACAGAGACATCAGACAGAGAAGCAGAGAGAGACGGAGACAGAGACAGAGCAGGCATAACCTAGAGTGTCACAAAAATGACATACAAATTGACCACTTTTGACACAAATGACTAACCTTACACATAGTCACACCAAGCTAGTGGTAGTGTAGCATTAACTCTAGACTTCAAATCTTCAACTCTTTTAGCAGTCAACTCTTTATCTCAATTCAACTTTGCCATAGTAGTCTATCCCAATAGCTTTGTTACCAATCCACATTTATTTTTACCAGTGATCAATGCAATTTATAAACTTCATCTCAATATAACACACACATCAAATAATGATCACTTAATCATGAAATCCTACTATTAGCATGAACATCCAATTATAGAATAAATCCAAGATCACACAATTAAATAGTAAAAGTCTCATGACTTTAGCCAACATTCATGTGTAAAGCAACTACACACACTTTCACTGTACCAGTTACAATATTCAATCAGTAGCTAAATTCAGCTATTACACACAAACGAAATTCACTTATTAAATTATCTCTTACATTAATAAATCTCTTTAACCAACAATTATCAAGAGGAGAAATTCTCACTTACAGCTCAAGCAGGAAAACAAAACTGTTGTTTTTCTTCTAAGTCATTCTGTCCAGTTTCACCACACAACAGCCTGTCTAACTCAAGAAGAGAACGTTGCCCCAGACAGCAAGCAAGAGAATCATTTTAAAACACCATGTACACCCTGTTATATTGGTTTACTTGCAGGACTACTAATTCCAACTGACTGATAAATGCATTTGGAAACTGAGACTAGCAAATTCTGACCACACATCCAAATCAGCTGACAAACAAATTTATTCACAAACTAAAATCAACCAATAGTCTGACTACATGACAAAATCTGCTGATTCACTAGAGAAAAGGGGGGGGGGGGAGGGGAAAGGGGAGGTGCAATTCATCAAGAAAGAGGCCACAAACCTGTTGAGTAAAACCAGCTGCAGCAAGCTCTGAGGTGTTTATCACATGACTGTTCCACTGGACACTCTACAACAATGCCTCAGGGCATGAATAGAGGGGACTCCACTGTAGCTAACTAAGGGACTGTTAAAGACAAAGGCTGAGCCACCAGCCCTACAACTATAGGCCTACATGTCGAACACTTAGTACCCAGGGCCCGAGTTGCCAAGTCTTCTAGCTCACAAGAAAATTTGGAACAAAAGGTTTTTTTTAAAACATTTTTAAAAAAAGTTAACTTTTTTCTTTTTTTATACGAGAATAATAAATAAGCCTCATGTGCTTTTTCACATCTAGCCCCCCGTGTTATCAGTTTTTAAATTGTCATCCTTTCCCCAGGGGCAAAACAAGGGGCCTACTCTTACGAAAAGCGGAAAGGTTTTTAAAACGTGTGCCGATATGTTTTGCGTGCGTTCGCCCACGGGGGCCTCGGTTCATAATCAAAACGAAAGACTTTTTTTGGGAGAGTGGAGTCTGCACGATGTAACCCGGGGGAAAAAATCCCCTTTGAACGGGAATCAAACCCCGGGTCGTGGTTTGCGACCCAATTTTAAAACCCCTAGGCTACCCCGAGGGGAAGGTGGGACAGAACACAGGCCTCAATAAATTGCCAGCCTCCATCTGGGACATGCGGGGACCCCTAAGCTAAGAGAAAGAGAACACTACACAGACTTCAACGGGTTTTTTTCGAGAAAGCCTCTAGTGGATTACAAGAATTCCCAACCAAACCATGAATACAAACAGACCAAATATGTTTGCCAAAAAGCACACGTAATTTAGTTTGCCAAAAATAAAACAAAACAAAACCCCAACCACACAAAACCTTGCTGCCTGGGGGGTCCTATTTCTTATTGTATCTTTATTCCTAGCATATAAAAAAGACAGATTCTGATTGTATGAACTTTCCAGCTACTAGCCGTCACATGCCAGACATTTTTTCATATATATATTCAAAGTTTTCGGGGAAATCTGGGTCACTTTTTCTTATTACCCGGGGTAGAGACAGAGCTGTTAGCAACGCAAGAAAGGGGCAAGAACAACCAAAAATTATTGAAAAAAAAAAGATAGGGAGTTAGAACCCAAAATATAAAAGGTAAAAATTTAAAATTTTTAATGTGAAAATCAAAAGGGGAATGGTTTTTTTTTTTCCACTAGAGTTCCGAGTTTCACAATGGGAATTGTGCGTGTGCTACCGTTTTTCCCCACCATAAAGGTACCCCCGCATTCCGACTTCAGGATGTATTGCGGGGATTTCGTGGTTCAAACCCCCCCACCAAAAACGCCGACATGAATTACGAGATCTTTAAAACATGCATTATTTTGATTGCTGCATGTGGCTATACAAAAAGGGAAAATAAAGGCACTGGCAGGTCTCACTTGAAGTTGACCTGGAAGATGGTAAAAACTCCCTCCCCCTTAGTACATCAAAAACCCGCTGAGATTCAAAACTCAGACTTCATGGACCCGGGGGATAAAGTCAACTGCCCTAAACCCTGGGCATGGCGTCCGGAAAACCCGCACCCTAAAAGAGAGTATAAAAGGACCAGAGACACCAAAAAGAAAGTTTTCCTTTGTATTATTCAACTTAGTCTTTTCGGGTCTCAGTAGTTTTAGTTTTATTCCACAGTTTTTGGGGACAATTTCATCTTTTACTGATAAAATTATTATGGGGCAAATAGCTGGCCATAGCCCCGAACCTTTTGGTTCATAGCCAGACTATAGCTTTTCCTACCATGGCCTAGCCAGACCATAAAATGACCAAGCAAGACCATAGCATGACACAGCCAGCCTTTCGTTCTACAGCCAACCCTTATCGTTTTCTACAGCCGACCTTAGCGTTCTACGCCCGACCTTAGCGTTACTTAAGCCAACCTTAGCGTTACCAAACCAGACCTTATGTTACTAAGCCCGACCCTTTGCGTTTCTACAGCCAGACCTTTCGTTACTAAGCCAGACCTTAGGGTTTCCAGAATTAGGTTTAAAAAAGACCCTTAGGGTATAAAAGATTTGAAAAAAATTAGGTTTTAAAAAGACCAGGTTACTTAAGCCGACCTTAGCACCAAACCAACCTTAGCGGGTTACCGCCAGACCTTAGCGTTACTAACCCCAAACCCTTTGGGTTTCTAAGCCAGACCCTTCGTTCTTAAACCAGACCTTTTGCGTACTACAGCCGACCTTGCGTTACTATAGCCCGACCTTGCGTTACTAACCGACCTTTGCGTACACAGCCAGACCTTAGCTTTCAAAGCCAGACCTTGCGTTCTATCCAACCTTTTCGTTACCCTAAACCAGACCCTTTGCGTTACCATCCAACCCGCGTATAAAGCCCGACCTTGCGTTCTACAGCCAGACCTTTCGTTACTCAGCCCGACCTTAGCGTTACCTAACCAACCTTAGCGTTACATGCCCAAAAAAAAATCCGACATACCGATTAGCGTTTTCAATTTGCCAACCAATTATCGTTCTAAGGGCCACCAAAACCAATTCCTACCAACCCTTGCGTTACCATACCCAGACCACTGCCAATATGCTTACCATAGCCAGACATAAAAAAGTTTAGCAACCAAGCCTACCAAGCCGTGCACACGGACCCATAGCCCAAACCCTGCGTGACTTAGCCAGGACAGCGTGACAAGCCAGCCCAAACGGACTTAGCCGACCATAGCGGACTATGCCATGCACACGTGACTATAGCCAGACCCGCGTGATTACCCCAGGGGGCATAGGTGATATAGCCAGGCCAAAGGGACTATACCAGACCAAAAGCGGACTAACCGTGCACAGCGTGATTTTTAGCCCGACCATAGGGGATATAGCCAGCCGCGTGATATAGCCAACCATAGTGAACCCAGCCAGACCGGCACAATGCACCACGAAGGTTTTGGCCAATGCCCCACTGACAGGGGGATCAATCCACAGGGGAATGTCCTTGTTATGACAGCACTAAAAAGTTATCGGGTGGGTGGGGGGGTGGGGGGGGGGGAGGCAGACAGAGACAGAGAGAGGGATGGAGGGAGAGGGGAGAGAGAGAGAGGGAGGGAGAGAGGGATGGAGGGAGAGAGAGAGAGGGGAGGAGAGAGGGATGGAGGGAGAGAGAGAGAGAGGGAGGGAGGGAGAGAGAGAGAGAGGGAGGGAGAGAGAGAGGGAGGGAGAGGGAGAGAGAGAGAGGGAGGAGAGAGGGATGGGGGAGAGAGGGAGAAAGAGGGGGAGAGAGAGGGGATGAGGGAGGGAGGGAGATAGAGGGAGAGAGAGTGGGGAGAGGGAAGGAGAGAGAGGGGAGCGGTGGAAAAGAGAGAGGGAGGGAGAGAGAGATCAGGGGTGAGGGGGAGAGAGAAGAAAGAGGGAAGAGTGGAGAGAGAGAGAGAGAGAGAGGTGAGAGAGAGAGGCACAGAGAGAAAGGGGAGAGAGAGAGGGTGGGAGATAGAGGGAGGGAGGAGTGATTTGCAGTGGGAGAGAGAGAGAGAGGGGAGAGAGAGAGGGTGGATCGAGATGGAGTGAGGGGAGACGGGGAAGGAGAGGAGAGAGTAGAGAGAGAGAGAGAGAGAGACAGACAGACAGACAGAGAGACAGACAATCCACAATTATGTTTGATAGCGTGGTCCCACCCACTAAACTAGGTGTAGCTAAAGACCATCCTCTATCCCCAGCCACCACTACCCCAACTGAACAACACATCAACCTACCTACACTACAGACTCACACACACACTCTCTCTCTCTCTCTCTCTCTCTCTCTCTCTCTCTCCTCTCTCTCTCTCTCTCCCTCTCCCTCTCTTGTTCTTCATGTTGAGGACGATGGTCATGTAGATGTTGAGGATGATAATGGTGGTGATGTACATATTGAAGATAGATGGTGGTGGTGATGTAGATTTTGAGTATGGTGGTGGCGGTGATGTGGATGTTGAGTATGATGGTGGTGGTGATGTAGATGTCGAGTATGATGAGATGGTGATGTGGATGTTCAAGATGATGATGAGTGATGATAATATAGAGGGTGAAGCTGATGAAGAAAGTGATGTGGATTGTAAGATGATGGTGGCTGTAGTGATGTGGATGTTGAAGGTAATGGTGGTGGAAATGTAGATATTGAAAATGATGTTAATTGATGATGATGTATCGTGTGAAAAAGACGATGGAGGTGATGCGTATGGTGAAAATTATTGTGACGAAGATGATGTGGATATTGTACATGGTGACGGCAATGGCGATGTAGAATTCAAAATTATTAAGGCGATGATGATGTAGACACTGAACCTGATAATAGAAAGGATGAGGGAGATGCTACAAGGTGGTGTGACGATGATACAGATATTGATGATGATAACAGTGATGTTGATGATCATGATGTAGATGCTCAGAAAGATGGTGGCGATGATGATGGAAATGCTGAAGCTGGTGTTAATGTAGATGCTGAAAGTGATGATGGTGATGATGGTGACAATGATGTGGATATTGATGGTAACGATGGTACAGATTTTGAGGATGATGGTGGTGATGGTGATTATGATGACAGATGTTTAAGATGACGATGGTGGCAATGATGTATATGTTGAAAATGTCAATGGAAGCGGTGGTGTGGATGATGAAGATAACGATCACGACAATAATGTAGATACTAAAATATGATGAGCGTGATGATGATAATTATACAGGCCAAAGAAGACGATGATAGTGTAGATAACGAGGAGGAAGATGTTTGTGATGATGACATAGATGATGAAAGTAATGATGGTTATGCTGATATTCTTGCTGCAGATGCTGCTATAGAAAAATGAAGATGCTGATAGCGATGGTGATGTAGATGCTGAAGAATATGATGGGGATGATGATAACTAGAAGACTAGAAGTGTGATTCTGTATGCTTGCAGAAGTGGGAATGCCAAATGGATATAACGCTTGCTGCTGTGATCTATACCTACCCCCTGCCCGAAACATGTTTTGTAAAGTGGCCTAAGGCCGAAAAACAATAAAACTTTTCAGTGTTCAGTGTTCAGTGTCCTTGTTCTCTCTCTCCCCCTCTCTCCCCTTCTCTCTCTCCCTCCCTCCCCCTTTCTCTCTCCCTCCCTCTCTCCCTCCTCTCTCCCCCTCTTCTTCCCTCTCTCTCTCCCTCCCTCCATCTCTCTCTCCCCCTCTTCTTCCATCTCTCTCTCCCTCTACCCCCCTCTCTCTCTCTCCCTCCCTCTCCCTCCAACATGGGCAGATGGCTTGCTTATTAAACTATTTGACTTGACTCTCTCTCTCTCTCTGTCTCTCTCTGTCCTCCTCTCTCTCTCTCTCTCTCTCTCTCTCTCTCTCTCTCTCTCTCTCTCTCTCTCTCTCTCTCTCCCTCTCTCCCTCCTCTCTCCAATCAGTTATCTTACAGCCCACAAGACACTTCTTCGCTTTCACCTACTATCCCCGTTTTGAGGGGTGGGGGGGGGGGGGGGGGGGGGTGAGGGGGGGGATAGCACATACACCACTGAAGAATTTTACAACCAGCTTCCTCCACACACACTCTCCTCTTCAACTTTTCTTTAGCAAAATCGTTCCCACTCAAAAGACAACCAACCGCAAGACCCAAGCAACCCATCTTTCCATCCTCATTACCCCCACTCCCCCCTCCCTCCCCCCCCCCCAACTAACCCCACACCCCCACCCCACCTTCTCTGCCTACACTCAAGAGACAAGAAGGGCAGGGGCAATTTGACCTTAAGAGGATGTCTCCCAGAGGGGAGGGTCTGCGTCCTAGTGTTTCATTGTACTCTTTCCCCCAAAGACTTGAGAAGGGAGGGAGGGGGGGTTGGTTGGGGGGAGGGAGGAGGGGGAAGGAGGAAACCTACGCTCCTCAGAGTACGTGTATTTTCATTTTTTTTAAAATTTATTTATTCTTTTATATCGAGGATAATGGATAAGCACTTATGTGCTTTTTTTTTTAACAATCAGTCCCCGTGTGTATGCGGTTTTGTAAATTTCGTCATCTGTTCACACCGGCACACAATGGCCTACTCTTACGAAAAGCGGAACAGGATTTAATGTGTGCGCAAGATGTTCTGCGTGCGTTCGGCACACGGGGCCTCGGTTTATAGTCTCATCCGAAGGACTTTTGCGGAGAGTGGAGTCTGCACTGATGTGAACTCCAGGGGAAAATATCCCCCTTGAACGGGAATCGAACCCGGGTCGTCAGATAAAACATCTACGCATCTCAGAGTACGTATACAACATCTACGCTTCTCAATAGTACGTATAAAACATCTACGCTTCTCAAGAGTACGTATAAAACATCTACGCTTCTCAATAGTACGTATACAACATCTACGCTTCTCAAGAGTACGTATAAAACATCTACGCTTCTCAAGAGTACGTATAAAGCATCTACGCTTCTCAAGAGTATGTATAAAACATCTACGCTTCTCGAGAGTACGTATAAAACATCTACGCTTCTCACAGTACTTATAAAGCATCTACGCTTCTCAAGAGTACGTATAAAACATCTACGCTTTAGTACGTATAAAACATCTACGCTTCTCAAGAGTACGTATAAAACATCTACGCTTCTCAAGAGCACGTATAAAACATCTACGCTTCTCAGAGTACGTATAAAACATCTACGCTTCTCAGTTACGTATAAAACATCTACGCTTCTCAAGAGTACGTATACAACATCTACGCTTTAGTACGTATAAAACATCTACGCTTCTCAAGAGTACGTATAAAACATATACGCTTCTCAAGAGTACGTATAAAACATCTACGCATCTCAAGAGTACGTATTAAACATCTACGCTTTTCAAGAGTACGTATTAAACATCTACGCTTCTCAAGAGTACGTATTAAACATCTACGCATCTCAGAGTACGTATTAAACATCTGACCAAGTTGCACGCGCGCCCAGACAGGCAGACAGACAGACAGTGGCATAAGGAAAATGTATCACTGAAGATTTGGGTCACTTACTTTGTTCACGTGCATACGTAAATAGCTTGGGGAATAGGAATGGGGGGGAATGGGGTATGGGTGGTGGGAGGTAGCAGAGAGGGGAGGGGGAGGGGGAGAGGGGGGGGGGGAGGGGGGAGGGGGGAGTGTTTGGGACAGGGTGGGAAGGATTGGGATTGGATTACGTTGTAAAGGCGGCTGGTTCTGGTGTCAATGAAAGAACAGATGGAATGGAAAGAGAGGAGAAAGACTTGAATTGAAGAAAGGATGAAAGAATTGTTTGCTCGCTCGCTCGCTCGCTCGCTCTCTCTCTCTCTTCTCTCTCTCTCCTCTCTCTCTCTCTCTCTCTCTCTCTCTCTCTCTCTCGCTCTCTCGCTCTCTCTCTCTCTCTCTCTCTCTCTCTCTCTCTCTCTCTCTGTGTGTGTGTGTGTGTGTGTGTGTGATTTCAGGCAAACTTTTTTGATGATTCAGACAAACCTCTGTCCAACAAATTAAAGCAAAAAATGAATGTGTGGGTTTTTATTTGTCTCCAACTATTAAAAAAAAAAAAAAAGTATTCATTCTTTTTATACTTCCTGGTGTTGTTAAACAAGTCTCGTTCTGACTTCATGGCAATAAAGGTTTCCGATTGTGATTCCGATTAATTCATTCACAATACCTTTCCTCTCTGTCTTTATTTCTTCGTTTCTCTCTCTTCTTTCTCTCTTTGTTTCTTTTTTCTCCCCCTTCTGTCTTTGTTTTTCTATCTTTTCATGTTACCTACCGCGTTTTTGCCCACCATGAAGGTAGCCGCATTCCGACTTCGGGGATGTATGTTGGGTATACTCGTGTTTCCGTAACTCACCGAATACTGACAATAAATTACGGGATCTTTAACGTGCAGATTTGATCTTCTGCATGTGTACAAACACGACGAAGGGAATCAAGGCACTGGCAGGTCTGCACTTGTCAGTTGGCCTGGGAGATCGTAGAAACCCGCACCCTTAAATTCACCAGACGCTGCCAAGATTCGAACTCAGGACTTCATGGACCCATGGGATTGAAGTTGAAACGGTCTTAACCACTCGGCTATAGCGTCCGTCACTACAGCTATATGACACCACCGTCACTACAGCTATATGACACCACCGTCACTACAGCTATGACACCGTCACTACAGCTATATGACACCACAGTCACTACAGCTATATGACACCACAGTCACTACAGCTATATGACACCACAGTCACTACAGCTATATGACTGACACCGTCACTACAGCTATATGACACCACAGTCACTACAGCTATATGACACCGTCACTACAGCTATATGACACCACCGTCACTACAGCTATATGACACCGTCACTACAGCTATGACACCACCGTCACTACAGCTATGACACCACCGTCACTACAGCTATATGACACCGTCACTACAGCTATATGACACCACCGTCACTACAGCTATATGACACCGTCACTACAGCTATATGACACCACCGTCACTACAGCTATATGACACCGTCACTACAGCTATATGACACCACCGTCACTACAGCTATATGACACCACCGTCACTACAGCTATATGACACCGTCACTACAGCTATATGACACCACCGTCACTACAGCTATATGACACCGTCACTACAGCTATATGACACCACCGTCACTACAGCTATATGACACCGTCACTACAGCTAAATGACACCACCGTCACTACAGCTATGACACCACCGTCACTACAGCTATATGACACCACCGTCACTATAGCTATATGACACCACCGTCACTACAGCTAAATGACACCACCGTCACTACAGCTATATGACACCACCGTCACTACAGCTATATGACACCGTCACTACAGCTATATGACACCACCGTCACTACAGCTATATGACACCGTCACTACAGCTATATGACACCACCGTCACTACAGCTATGACACCACCGTCACTACAGCTATGACACCACCGTCACTACAGCTGTATGACACCACCGTCACTACAGCTATGACACCACCGTCACTACAGCTATATGACACCACCGTCACTACAGCTATATGACACCACCGTCACTACAGCTATATGACACCACAGTCACTATAGCTATATGACACCACCGTCACTACAGCTATATGACACCACAGCCACTACAGCTATATGACACCACCGTCACTACAGCTATATGACACCGTCACTACAGCTATATGACACCACAGTCACTACAGCTATATGACACCACGTCACTACAGCTATATGACACCACGTCACTACAGCTATATGACACCGTCACTACAGCTATATGACACCACCGTCACTACAGCTATGACACCACCGTCACTACAGCTATATGACACCGTCACTACAGCTATATGACACCACCGTCACTACAGCTATATGACACCACCGTCACTACAGCTGTATGACACGAACATTCATATCTCCACACTCCTCAGTCCTTCGGATGAGACTATAAACCGAGGCCCCGTGTGCGAACGCACGCAGAACATCTTGCGCACACGTTAGTCAAATCCTGTTCCGGTTTTTGTAAGAGTAGGCCATTGTGTGCCGGTGGGAACAGATGAGAGAATTTACAAAACCGCATACACACGGGGACTGGATGTAAAAAAGCGCATAAGTGCTTATTCCATTATCCTTGATATAAAATAAAATAAAATAAAATAAATAAATAAAACTCCTCTTGGGGATGCTGGAGGCCTGTACTATCAGTATAAATAGCATCCCCCACCTTTTTGGAAATTCTGTGTCAGGAATTCCCTCTTTTCTATCCCTCCCTTGTTCCTTTTCCTTTCAGTCACCATCGCCTTCTCGCCTGTTTTCTGCCTTCTTGGTTCAATTCTCCTGCCTTGCTTTTATCCCGAAAGAAAAAATTCAAATTTAAAATACTTTATTATCTCACAATACAAAGAACCAAAAGATAATTCTTTTAATAATTATAATGAATAAAAACTAGCAATTCTCTCGCATGCCGAAGTCGGATTTGCTGGGCCTAACTTGCCAGGCGCTT
>CM054167.1:30390209-30392709 GCA_028751875.1 Rapana venosa | reverse complement strand
ACTATGGGGTGTATCCCCACAGCCCAAGGTTCACAAGCCTTCACTGGTAATGGAGGTGTAAATTGCGTTACTGCCACAGACAGGACGTCACATCCGGTCTCCCCCAGCCTCGTCTTGGGTGTGACAGGAAAGTGATTACAGGAAGGGGAGGTGGGGGGGGGGGGGGGGGGAGGATGGAAGAAGGTGCGGGTTACTGCCCTGTGCTGATGGTGTAGCCTAGTCTGTTGTTGGACTGGGCGAGTAGAGGTGGGGGAGGGGGGGGGGGGGGTTGATTTTTGCTTATCAATTTTGTTTCTCTCTCTCTCTCTCTCTCTCTCTCTCTCTCTGCTTCTCCGTGTTTCATTCAATGTTCCTGTATTTTTCTTTCATTTCTTTTATCTTATTTTAATTATTGTATTTTATTTATTCTTTTACTTCGAGGTTAATGGGATAAGCACTCTCATGTCTTTTTTCTTTTTTACATCCAGTCCCCGTGTGTATGCAGTTTTGTGAATGTTCTCACCCGTTCCCGCCGGCACACAATGGCCTACTCTTCCGAAAAGCGGAACAGGTTTTAACGTGTGCACAAGGTGGTCTGCTTATTCTATTATCCTCGAAATAAAAGAACAAATGAACAAAAAATAATAAAATAAAACAAATAGAAACACACAGAAACAGAAACAGAGAGAGAGAGAGATAAAGAAAGAAAGAGAGAGACAGAGAGAGAAAGAAAGAGACAGAGAGAGAAAAGAGAGAGAGAGAGAAAGAGAGAGAAAGAGGAGAGAGGGGGAGAGAAAGAGAGAGAGAGGGGAGAGAGAGACAGAGAGAGAGAGAGAGACAGACAAGACAGATACAGAGAAAGAGAGACGCTTTGACGCTTTGACCACTTTATTGTCATTGCCCAATGTGGTCTATTGACAAGGGGGGTTATACACGACTTTCTTTTGTAAATACAAATAAATACAAGAAAAATCACATGATGCATTTAACGTAATGAAAACCAAAAAACAAACCCACCCAAAAGAGCTCTCTATAAACGGATACGACTTTAAGCTCTGACATGAACATGAAGAGAGAGAAAGAGAGAGAAAGACAGAGAAAGACAGAGAAAGAAAGACAGAGAGATCACGACACTGGTAAGGACCGTAACTCCATCAGCAGTCACAGACCTCACACCTTCTTCCCTCCCCGTGAAGTCACTCTTCTGTCACTTGTCCTGCCGGTGAGAAAAACGCAGTCTGCGTCCCCTTAAGGAGCAACTAGCGTCTGTGGAACGTGTGCTGTAAAAGTACCATAACCCCACTCCCACCTATCTATCTGTGTGTCTATCTGTCTGTGTGTGTGTGTGTGTGTGTGTGGTGTGTGTGTGTGTGTGTGTGTGTCTCTCTCTCTCTCTCTCTCTCTCTCTCTCTCTCTCTCTCCCTCTCTCTCTCTTTGTATGGATGGAGATAAAAGGACTACAAGAGACAAACAAAACAAATGGGAAAGAAAAACAGCGAGAGAGAAGTGAAAAAAGAGGGAGAGTGTGTGTGGTGTGTGTGAGAGAGAGAGAGAGAGAGAGAGAGAGAGAGAGAAGATAGAGACAGAGAGAGAAGGGTGAGAGAGAGAAAAGAGAGAAGAGAGAGAGGAGAGAGAGAGAGAAGAGAGAAGATGAGAAAAGAGGGAAAGAGAGAGAAAGAGAGAGATAGAGAAAGAGACAGACAGACAGACAGACAAAGAAAAAGAAAAGACAGAGAAAGAGAGAGCGAGAGAGAAAGAAAGAAATAGAGAGAGAGAGAGAGAAAGAAGAGAGAGAGAGAGAGAGAGAGAGAGAGAGAGAGAGAAAGAGAAAGAAAGAGACAGAGAGAGAAGAAAGAGAGAGAGAGAAAGAAAGAGAGAGAGAAAGAAAGAGAGAGAGAGAGAGAGAGAGAGAGAGAGAGAGAGAGAGAGAGAGAGAGAAAGAGAGAAAGAAAGAGAGAGACAGAGAGAGAAAGAAAGAGAAAACAGAAAGACGAGAGAAAGACAGAGACAGAGAGAGAGAAAGAGACAGAGAGAAGAAAGAAAGAGACAGAGAGATCACGACACTGGCAAGGACCGTAACTCCATCAGCAGTCACAGACCTCACACCTTCTTCCCTCCCCGTGAAGTCACTCTTCTGTCACTGTCCTGCCGGTGAGAAAAACGCAGTCTGCGTCCCCTTAAGGAGCAACTAGCGTCTGTGGAACGTGTGCTGTAAAAGTACCATAACCACCCCTCTCCCCTCTCCCACACACACCTGTGTGTGTGTGTGTGTGTGTGTGTGTGTGTGTGTGTGTGTGTGTGTGTGTGTGTGTGTGTTTGTATGGATGGAGATAAACGGACTACAAGAGACAAACATTAACAAAACAAATGGGAAAGAAAAACAGAGAAAGAGAGAAATGAGAAAAGAGGGAGAGAGAGTGTGTGTGTGTGAGAGAACAGAGACAGAGACAAAGAGAAGGGTAAGAAGAGAAAAGAGAGAGAAGAGAGGGAGAGAGAAGAGAGAGAGAAGAGTGAGAGGTAT
>CM054167.1:30377709-30385209 GCA_028751875.1 Rapana venosa | reverse complement strand
GAACTGTACTGAAGCCAAGGCGCGCAAACGGTCACCCATCCAGTTGGTAACCACGCTCGATGCTGCTTAACCTTGGCTTGGGGGAAAGGGAGTGCTCTGACCACTGAGCTATCCCGTCCCCTTGCTTCTACTACTAGCTAGTATAAGTTACAGGCAAAAGTACCAACCGTTCCCCCCAAAGCATACATCAGTATACAGGCAGACTCTGCTACGCTATACTGCCTTCCACCACTTACTCTCACAGTCTCCTCCTCCTCCTCATTACTTTTCCACACACTCACAGGCCTGTAAAAGCAGACGACGATGATGATGAGGGACTGAGGGTCTGAGGAGGAGCTCGAGGGAAGTGAAGGGGGGGGGGGGGGGAGGGGGGAGGAGGGGGAGAGAGAGGGGTGAAGGAGTGAAGGTAGGTAAGGGAAAGTGATTCTCTTCTTCTCCTCCTCCTCCTTCTCTCCTTCTTCTTCTTCCTCCTCCTCCTTCTTCTTCTTCTCTCTCCTCTCTCCTCCCTCCTCTCTTCTTCTTTTCTTCTTCTTCTCTTTTTCTTCTTCTTCTTCTTTTCTTCTTCTTCTTCTTTCCTCTTCTTCTCCATTTCCTTCTCCATTTCCTTCTTCTTCTTTCCTTCTTCTTTTCCTTTCCTCCTTCTTCCTCCTCCTCCTTCTTCTTCTCTTTCCTTCTTCTTCTGTCTTCTTCTGTCCTTCTGTCCTTCTTCTGTCCTTCTTCTTCTTCTTCTTCTTTCCTTCTCCTCCTTCTTCCTCCTCTTCCTTCTTCTTCTCTTTCGCTTTTTACACCGTCAGATGTGTTTGGGGAAAAAATAATGGCACGTACCTTTCCAGCTTCTCTCGTGGGCCGTACAACTTGGTTTAAAGGATTACATCTCTGTCGGCCGCAGACAATATCTTCCTCAGGTCGCTGAGCTGAATAGCGTGCACCTCTGAAGGATGTGCTCGCCAGTCTGGTTTTCTTTGCCACAGGCGCATAGGGGAGATGAGAGTGTGGTACTCAAAAAATGAAACAGGCAGGTAGACAAGTAGGTCAATCCAATCCAATCCTGTCGTTTATAGCTCTGACAAAACCACAAGAGGCCATATCAGGGATGTCACCTCCCGTCAACTTTTAAATACCTGATTAAAACTATACAACTATATACAGATTAAAACAAGGGTATAAACCCAACTCTGCTGTCGTTCCTTGTTATCAACGCCCTGGTCAGCCATATTAAGTAAGGGTCAACCCAGGACAGGGGCAGCACTGCGTTTGTTGGGGAAAAAACCACATCATCAACCAAAACATAAAATGAGATAAAAACCAAAACCAGATTCAAAAACCAGAACAACCTTATTCTTAGTGACTTAACTCTTGACACCTTCACTCCTAATTATCCGACGGGAAAAGCCCGATTCTCTCAGGAAGTTAATTAGAAATGATGTCCATCGGAACATCACGAAAAAGGGATCTTTTAGGCAAGTAGGGAGGCAGATGAGCAGACAAGAAGAAAGAAGAAGAAAGACAGAGAGAGAGAGAGAGAGAGAGAGAGAGAGAGAGAGAGAGAGAGAGAGAGAGAGAGAGATTGAGTGAGAAAGGAGGGGTGGGGTGGGGGTGGAGGAGGGTGGAGGAAGAGCCACAAAATGAACCAGACACCAAAATGAATGCCACCCTGGCAAGGACAGTAACTCCATCAGCAGTCTGAGACCTCACACTTCTTCCCTCCCTTCCCTGTCGTGTCGCGTCCTCTGTGTAGTGTGTGTGTGTGTGTGTGTGTGTGTGTGTGTGTGTGTGTGTGAGAGAGAGAGAGAGAGAGAGAGAGAGTCACAATTTACGCCTCCATTATTGAACAAGGTCTGTGAATTTTCTCTCTCTCTCTCCTCTCTCTCTCTCTCTCTCTCTCTCTCTCTCTCTCTCTCTCTCTCTTTTGTCTGTCTGTCACTCCTCCCCTCCTCCTTCCTCCTCCTCCTCCTCCTTCTTCCTCCTTCTTCTTCCGCCTCCTCCTCCTTCTTCCTTCTTCTTCCCCTTTTGAGGACAAAATGGTAAAAACAAACAAAACAAAAACAGTCCCAAAAATCCACCACGAAGATACAGTGTGAAAATAAGTGGTTTGTGGACTTCGGCTAAAACCAACCAACCAGCCCACCCACCCCACCAACCAACCCACCCACCCTCCAACCCAACCAAACCACCCAACCAAACAGGAATGCTAGAGAAGAATCCATCTTCATTAAACGCCCACCAACCAACCCAATCAAACCACCAACCCAACCCAACCCAACCAAGCCAAGCCACCCACCACCATCACCAACTAACCCAACCCAACCCAACCAACCCACCAACCCAACCCAACCCAACACAACCTAACCCAACCAACCAACCAAATAGGAATGCAGAGAGAGTCCATCTCCACATCAAACGGCCACAACTAGCCACAACCCAACCAACTCACACATCAATCAACCATCCGAACAACCAACCAACCAACGAACCCAACCCAACCAACCAAGTAGGAATGCTACAGAAGAGTCCATCTTCATTAAACGCCCACCAACCCACCCATCAACCAACCAACCAACCAACCAACCCACCCAACCAACCCCACCATCCATCACCAACCCAACCAACCAACCACCATCAACCCACAAACAACCCCCCCCCCCCCCCCCCCCCCCCCCCCCCCCACCCCCCCCCCCCCCCCCCCCCCCCCCCCCCCCCCCCCCCCCCCAACCCACCAACCAAACTAGCCAGGAACGCTAGAGGAGAGGGTACGGTCCGTCCATCTTCATAAAACGTCATGATGGCCACCGGGAATGATTTCCTCGTGTTCCATCTGGCCAGCTCTCGCCCACACGCCTGTCAGAACTTTCAGTGTGCTCTCCTCCAAGTGCAATGGGAAACACACACACACGCACACAGGCACGCACGCGCGCGCACGCACACAGGCACGCACGCGCACACACACACACACACACACAGGCGCGCACGCACACAGAGGCTCCATCACACAGATGGTTTTCGTGGTCCTACAGGTTAAAGAATTCGTCTTGGGTGGGGGGGGGGGGGGGGGGGGGGGGGGGGGGGGCCAGGGGGGGGGGGATTAATGAGGATTCAGGTGTGTCTATTATACCTATCTATACAGCTTTACTTTGGGCGTGCAAGGTTGTTGTTGTTGTGGTGGTTGTTGTTGTTGTTGTGATTGTTGTTGTTCTTGTTGTTGTTGCGGTTGGTGTTTTTGTTATTGTTGATGATGATGTTGTTGGTTGTTGTTGGTGGTGGTGGTGGTTTTGTAGTTCAGGCATCTATAATATGGTGTCTCCGAAATTTTTTTGGAATGCAAGGTTGTTGTTCTTCTTGTTATTATTTTTGTTGCTTTTATTTTTGTTGTTGTTGTTGTTATAACTCAGGCATCTATAAATATGGTCTCCAAAAGTTCGTTTAGTTGCAATGTTGTTGTTGTTGTTGTTGTTGTTTTTATAAGTCAGACATATATGTGGTCTCCAAAACTTTGCTTGGATACAAAGTAGTTGTTGTTGTTGTTATTTTTTATTTTTCTTTAATTCTGGCATCTCTATGGTCTCCAAAACTTTGTTGGAATGCAAGATTGTTGTTGTTGTTGATACTGTTGCTGTTATTGTTGTTATAACCCAGGTATCTATAATACTCTCTACAGCTTTGTTGGAATGCAAGGCTGTTGTTGTTGTTGTTGCTGTTATTGTTGTTGTTGTTATAACCCAGGTATCTGTAATAATCTTCAAAGCTTCGTTTGGATGCAAGGTTGGTTGTTGTTGTTATTGTTGTGTGTGTACGAGCGTGCGTGCGTGTGTGCGTGTGTATCTGTGTGTGTGTGTGCGCGCGCGCGAATGTGTGTCTATCTGTCTCTCTGTCTGTCTCTCTGTTTGTGTGTGTCTCTCTCCCCTTTCTTCCCTCCCTCCCTTAGTCCACCCTTTGAGAAAACAAACTTTAAAACTAAAAAAAAAAAAGGGGGGGGGGGGGGAAATCCACCCGTAATCATGAGTGATTGGCAATGCGTTTTCCATCCATCCACCCACTGGCAAGAGTACAGATTGAACTATGTCTCTTTTATCACAAGTTTGAAATTGCCTTCTTCTTTCTTTCTTTCTTTCCTTCTTTCTTTCTTACCCTTCTTTGTCTTTCTTTCTTACCTTTTTTCTTTCTTTCCTTCTTTTTTTCCCCTTTGTTTGTTTCTTTCTTGTGTTCATTCATTCTTTCTTTCTTTCTTTCTCTTTCTTTCCTTCTTTTTTCTCCTTTGTTTGTTTCTTGTGTTCATTTTTTCTTTTTTTTCTTCTTTCTTTCTTACATTTTTCTTTCTTTCCTTCTTTTTTCCTTTGTTTCTTTCTTTCTTGTGTTCTTTCTTTCTTTCATTCTTTTGTTCATTCATTCGTTTGTTCTTTGTTTCTTTGTTTTGTTCGTTCATTCTTTCTTTCTTTTTTTCTTTCATTCTTTCTTTCATTCTTTTGTTCATTCATTTGTTCTATCTATCTATCTATCTATCTATCTATCTATCTATCTATCTATCTATCTACTACCTATCTCTCTATCTCTCTATCTATCTATCTTTCTATCTGTCTTTTCCTCTTCCTTTTTACTGTTTCTTTTAGAAACAAACAAGCCAAAACAAAACAAAAGTCACAAACTTCATTTTTCTTCCAATCTTCCCTAGCCCTCTATCATCTTAGTATTTCTTACTCCCTAAATTTATCTTTAAACAAAAAACCAAAACCAAAACCCCAAAACAACCCATGAAGTGCCAATGAAAGAAGAGGAAAATAGTATAATAATAATAATAATAACAATAAATAATAATTTTAAAAAATAATAATAAAAACAAAAAACCCAAAACCAACCCATGAAGTGCCAATGAAAGAAGAGGAAAATAGTATAATAATAAATAATAATTAATAATATAAAAACAAAAAACAACAAACGCTTGTCATGAGAGCTTAACCTTTTCAAACAGACGAGGTTCGTTGGTGAAATTTCAAACAGCATCTCTCTACCACTTCTCCCCTCCTCTCCCCACCCCACCCCCTCCCCTCCCAACCCCCCAGCCACCACCCCGACCACCCCCTTTTGTCTGTTTTTTTCCTGTTAGTTTCCCATCTACCTAATAATTCTTCTTCTTCTTCGTCGTCGAACGCTCAGACATCAGCAACTCCTGAGGCCCTGACAAATGACAAATGCTGCCGTGCGCTGAAGGCCCTCCACCTAATTTATCTCCCGCTTCAAAGTTTTAAGTTTATTACCTTTCCTTGTCTCCTTTTCGTTCCGGGTTGTTTGTTGTTGTTTTTTTGTGGTCTCCCCTTAAAAGGGGACGGGATAGCTCAGTGGTCGGAGCACTCGCTTTCCCCCAGCCAAGTTAAGCAGCGTCGAGCGTGGTGGTTACCAGTTGGATGGGTGACCGTTTGCGCGCAGCCTTGGCTTCAGTACAGTTCCCCCAGTTCACCCAGCTGTCAATGGGTACCTGCCCTCTTTAGGGTCAGGGAAGGTAAAGCAGCGAGGGAGAGGAGATAGGCGCCGCCCTCAATATGCTGGCCCTAGAGAAGTGAGGTCTCTGACGCCTCGCTCCCCTACGACCTTATAGGTTATGGGACTCCTTTACCCTTTACCTACCCCTTAAAATCATATTCCCCTTCTCACCTTCGATCCCCTAAACCGTCATCTCCGAAGTCAGAATGCGGTTACCTGCCTGCACGGTGCGGGTCAAAAAGGGTCGCGTATGCCAAAAAGAATCTCACCATTTGGCGAACATATCTCGAGTTGTAGCCGAGTAATGTTAAAAAAAAAAGAAATTTATTTTCTAGCCCACAAAATGTCCTTGACCCCATTTCCCCCGTTTTTGACGTACAAAGACTAGCATCTCTGTCTGCTTGATTGTTGTTGTTTTTTGGATGGTGTGTGTGTGTTTGTGTGTCTGTCTGTCACTCAGTTCGTATGTCTGTCTGTCTCCCTCTCTGTCTCCTCCCCCCCTCCCCCGTCTCTAACACACACACACTCCCCTCTCTCTCTCTCTCTCTCTCTCTCTCTCTCTCTCTCTCTCTCTCTCTCTCTCTCTCTCTGTGCCTGTTTTTTGATGGGGGTGGGTGGGTGGGGGGTTGTTTGTGTGTGTGTGTGTGTGTGTGTGTGTGTTTTGTGTGTCTGTCTGTCTGTCTCTCTGTTTGCCTGTCACTCAGTCCCTATGTCTGTCTGTCTCCCTCTCTGTCTTCTCCCTCCCTCCCCCGTCTCTAACTCAGCGCTCTCTGTCTCTCTGTCTCTCTTTCCTGCTCTCTCTCTTTCCTGCTCTTTCTCTCTTCCTCTGTTAGTCTGTCTCGGTCTCTCTTCCTGTCTGTCTCTCTCCCTCTCTCTGTGTGTCTCTCTCTTTGTCTCTGTCTCTGTCCCCTCTCTCTGTCTCTCTCTCCCTCTCTCTCTCTTTTCTCTCTGTGTCTCTTTGTCTCTGTCCCCTCTCTCTCCGTCTCTCTCTCCCTCTCTCTCTTTGTCTCTGTCTCCTCTCTCTCTGTGTCTCTCTCCCTCTCCCTCTCTCTTTCTCTCTCTCTGTCTCTCTCTTTGTCTCTGTCTCTGCCCCCCCCCTTCTTCTCTGTCTCTCCCTTTCTCTCTCTGTGTCTCTCTCCCGAATCCGAATCTCTTTGTCTCTGCCCCCCCCCCCCCCCCTCCTCTCTATCTCTGTCTCTCTCCGTGTCCCCCTCCATCTCCTCCCTCTCTGTCTCCCTCCATCTCCCCCCTCTCTCTCCCTCTCTCTGAACTAATCTGCAGGACTAAGCGAGCAAAACAACGGAATCTGATAACGGTGAAAATCTAATTTCGGGATGATTTCAGACCATCGCCATTCCCTCTCTTTCCCGTTATCCCTATCAATACATAATGTCTGTCTGTCTATCTATCTGTCTGTCTATCTGTTTGTTTGTTTGTCTGTCTGTATATCCGGTCCACTGGCAGAACTGTCTACTGTTCTTTGTCTTCTTTTCTATTGCGATGTTCTGTTTGCGTCTCAGTAACTTGTTTTTTGTTGTTTTTTAAATTTTGTAGTAGGTTTTGTGTGTGTGTGTGTGTGTGTGTGTGTGTGTGTGTGTGTGCGTTTGTGTGTGTGTGTGTGGGTGTGTTTGTGTGCGCGTGCACGCTCAACATATGCACCAGCGCATTAAATTGTGCTTGTGCTTGCAAGCATGAGAGAGAGAGAGAGATAGAGAGAGAGATAGGAGAGAGAGAGAGAGAGAGAGAGAGAGAGAGAGAGAGAGAGAGAGAGAGAGAGAGAGAGAGAGAGAAAGAGAGAGAGAACTCGAACTCGAACGATTTATTCACAAAAAGGCCATTGGCCCATACATGAAGGGGGTTGCCGAACTGCTTAGTATTTTGGTGGGGGTAAAAGCAATAGTAACGACAAAATGTTACTGTATAACAAAAAAAGTCAGCTACAAAAATATGACTTAGGATAACAGTGCACAACCTCAGGATGACTTGAGAGAGAGAGAGAGAGAGAGAGAGAGAGAGAGAGAGAGAGAG
>CM054167.1:30365209-30372709 GCA_028751875.1 Rapana venosa | reverse complement strand
ACAACAACATTCACGCAACAACCCACAACCTACGCGGTAAACACACGCTCGCAATCTACACCCTTCACCCACAACGGCATATCCCAGAACACATACAACCCACACACACCACAAACCTCAAAGAACATTACACAAACCCCGAGCACACGTACACACGCACACAAACAACTACCACACAACTATAACATCCACCGCACACACAGCACACACCAACATCACACACACACACCACCACATACAAACACACGCAACACACACATGCACACGTACCAAAAACACATGACCTTAAATCACAATACAACCAACCATCTCGACACTCACACACACACACACACACTAAACATACAACAACACATACAATAACACACATACCAACAGTACACACACACATCACACACACACACACACCATTGGGCACACACAACACACATCCCCACAACACACACACACACACAGCACACCTCAGATGTTTCTGGTTAGTAACACTCGCCTTCCACAGAATACATCCTCTTGAAAAGTTATATCGCTATCATTCTACTTTATACCCCCCTGTCTTTACCTTGTTCCAGCCTAGCACGTTTTTCCCACCCACACACACACACACGATCATTATAACAAGTAATTACCACACGTGTTACCTATTCAAAATCCGTTTTTGTTGTTACCTAAAACAGATGGATTTTTATTTTAAAAAAATCAATCTCTGATCTTCAAACTACGGTTAAGACAATCAATATTCTGTGTTCTTAAAATAGACTTTTTAATCAATCCCTGATCTTCCAAAACACGGTTTAAACTATCAATATTCTGTGATCTTAAAACACAGTTCAGATTATCGGTATTTTAGTGGGGATTTTAAACAAAAAAATTATCATGCTTCTTTTGAGTCTGAATAGAACGGATGATTATTACTTTGCTTTCGTGTCGGGTTTTTTCTTCTTCTTTTTCTCTCAGAGCGGGTCATAAAATGAAATGAAGTTTCAGCGCACACCCTCTAGCCTAGTGGTTAGAACACTGCGCTCGCAATCTGACGACCCGGGTTCGATTCCCGTTCAAGGGGATATTTTTCCCCTGGAGTTAACATCAGTGCAGACTCCACTCTCCCCAAAAGTCCTTCGGATGAGACTTTAAACCGAGTCCCCGTGTGCGAACGCACGCAGAACATCTTGCGCACACGTTAAATCCAGTTCCGCTTTTCGTAAGAGCAGGCCATTGTGTGCCAGTGGGAACAGACGACAGAATTTACAAAACCGCATACACACGGGGACTGGATGTAAAAAAGCACATGAGTGCTTATTCCATTATCTTCGATATAAAAGAATAAATAAATATCATATTAATTCATTTTTGAACCACGATAAAAGGTAAAGGTGTCCCATAACCTATGCTGTTGTTGGGGAGTGAGAAGTTCTCCAAAGGCCAGCATATTGAGGGCGGCGCCCATCTCCTCTCCCTCGCTGGTTTACCTTCCCTGTCCCTAAAAAGGGCAGGTACCCATTAACAGCTGGGTGAACTTGGGGACTGTACTGAAGCCAAGGCGCGCAAACGGTAGGTCACCCATTCATTTTGGTAACCACGCTCGACGCTGCTTAACCTAAGCTTGGGGGAAAGCGAGTGCTCTGACTATCCACTGAGCTATCCCGACTTCTCCCCGAAAGAAAAATAGTGTCCCAGATTGTGTAACCTTTCCAGACAAAGAAAAAGAAAAAAAGATAAGGGTGGGGATAGGGGCAGAGAACAATAGTGATGTATTATCATCTTGTGGTCTGCTGGATGTAAACCGACGACTGCTTTCTGAAAACATTAATGCTGTCGTCTGCTTCTACTTTCTTCTGTTTCGGCGAGTTAAAATGATAGCATGAAGTTTTGAGATGATTTCTTTTCCAGTCTTGTTGTATAATTCGTCCAGTCTCTCTGTGTCTCACTGTGTGTCTCTCTGTCTGTCTGCCTGCCAGCTTGCCACCCCACCCCCCCCCCCCTCCTCTCTCCCTCTCTCTCTCTCTCTCCCTCTCTCTCTCTTTTCTCCTCTGTTGGTAGCAAGAAGTCTAAGATGAATTTGTTGGCAGTCTTGTTATGATTCGTCCATTCTTTCTGTCTCTCACTGCTCTCTCTGTGTCTCTCTGTTTCTGTCTGTCTGTCTGTCTGTCTGTCTGTCTGTCGTGTCTGTCTGTCTCTTCTCTCTCTCTCTCTCTCTCTCTCTCTCTCTCTCTCTCTCTCTCTCTCTCTCTCTCTCTCTCCCTCTGTTCTCTTCTGTTGGTAACATGAAGTCTAAGATGAATTTGTTGGCAGTCTTGTTATGATTCTTCCATTATCTCTGTCTCTCTGTTTCTGTCTGTTTCTCTCTCTCTCTCTCTCTCTCTCTCTCTCTCTCTCTTCTCTCTCTCTCTCTCTCTCTCTCTCTCTCTCTCTCCTTCTGTTCTCTCCTGTTGGTAATATGAAGTCTAAGATGGATTTGTTGGCAGTCTTCTTATAATTCGTCCATTCTCTCTGTCTTTCGCTGTGTCTCTCTGTTTCTTGCTGTCTGTCTGTTTCTCTCTCTCTCTCTCTCTCTCTCTCTCTCTCTCTCTCTACTCTCTCTCTCTCTCTCTCTCTCTCTCTCTCATTATACCTATCAATTGCCTGTCAGAATTGTAATTGGCCTTCATGGGATGATTAAAGTGTTTTTGACTTGACTTGACTCTCTCCCCCCTCCCTCCCCCCCCTCTCTCTCTCTCCCTCCCCCCCCCCCCTCTCTCTCTCTCATCTCTCTCTTTCTACATCTGTTCTCTTAT
Source organism: Rapana venosa (assembly GCA_028751875.1). Lineage (NCBI taxonomy): Eukaryota > Metazoa > Mollusca > Gastropoda > Neogastropoda > Muricidae > Rapana > Rapana venosa. The sequence goes on along the minus strand of CM054167.1, from coordinate 30,369,938 downwards.
GTTGGTAGTATGAAGTCTAAGATGAATTTGTTGGCAGTCTTGTTGTATTTGTTCCATTCTCTCTGTCTCTCACTGTGTCTCTCTGTTTCTGTCTGCCTGCATGTCTGTCTGTCTGTCTGCCTGTCTCTCTCTCTCTCTGTCTCTCTGTTTCTCTCTCTCTCTCTGTCTCTCTTTCTTTCTCTCTCAGAATTCTAGAAGGTGGGGATGCTAGTCATACTGACCGGCTCCTGGGATCCTCACACTTGGATTTCTGTTCTATTTTATTTGTTGTGTCTATTTTTTGCTTGAGAGAGAGAGAGAGAGAGAGAGAGAGAGAGAGAGAGAGAGAGAGAGAGAGAGAGAGAGAGAGAAGAGAGAGACAAAGACAGAGAGAGAGAGACATAGAGAGAGAGAAGAGAGAGAGAGAGAGAGACAGAGAAGAGAGACAGAAAGAAGAAGAGATGAGAAAGAGGGAGAAAGAGAATGAGAGAGAATGAGAGAGAGAGACAGTGAGAGAGAAAGAGATGTGAGAGAGAACAGAGAAAGAGAGGTGAGAGAGAACGAGAGAAAAAAAGAGAGAGACAGAGGCAGAGAGAAGAGAGAGACAGAGAGAAAGAGAGAGAGACAGAGAAAGAGAGAGACAGAAAACATGTGCACGCACGCATAAACACACGCATGTTTATGTACTCATGTATTTGTGTGAAATACAATCTTGTGTAAGTAAGTCAGTGTGTACAGAACAAGCAAACTCCTGTATCAAGACAAAGTGCCATGCGTGTGCACGCGTGCACACACACACACACACACAAACACACATACAACAGCCCCCCTCCTCACACACACGATTGCACACACACACACACACACACACACACACACACACACACACCACACACACACACACACACACACCCATACGCACACACATAATCACAAACACACACAAAAAAAACAACACACACAACCATACACACACACACACACAACACACACACACACACACACACACACACACACACACACACACACACAAACACACACACACACAAACACAACATACACACATGTATCTGGTGAGAAAATTACCAGTATTCATATAATTCTTTCATGTACGAGTCTAAAAACCATTCTTACCCTCTTTTTTATCTGAGAAATCCTTCGATAAGATATTTAAAATTTTTAATTTGGCGTTTCGTATAACAAAATCTTTAATGACCAGTCCAATAAGACATTTGTTATAGTTGAAAGTCGTATTAATATTTATCATACACTTATTTGCTGTTATCATTGTTTAGCCCTTTTCTGTGTACTGTCTAAGTTATTTAGCATGACACACACACACACACACACACACACACACACACGCGCGCGCGCGCGCGCGCGCACACACACACACATACATACACACACACACACCCATCAACATAACTGCCCCCCTCCCCTCCCCTTCCCATCCTCACGTCAAATAAATCGAAGCCACACCACCACCACCTGTATCTCGTGAGTAGTGACGAAATCAGGGGCAGGATAACCCTGCACAATCAGGGGAAGACAACCCCCCGAGTGTACACGTATCCCTCCCTCCCTCCCTCCCTCTACTCTCACCTGTTTCTGTTTAGTGCCAGTCACTTCACACAGAGAATACCTTCACCCGGCTTCCATTGCTCTAACTTCAGGTAATAATTAATACACCCCTGTCTTCACACGATTTCTGCCGCAGCACGCGAATCCACCCACTCACTACCATTATCACAATAATTAATCCCACACGTCTAACTCGTTTGTAATCTTTTTTTTTCACGTTTCATAATAATAATAATAGTCTTAACGTGAATTTTTTAAAGCATGTTTGTAATTTTGTTCATGTTTCATAGTAATAATAGTCTTAACGTAAATTTTTTTAAAGCATGATTAAACTATTTTTCAAAGCATTTTCGAACTCTTCTTAGCTTATCTGTGTGTCCGTCATGTTCGACGATGACCTCCAAAACAGCAGAGGAGGCAGCTGCTGTTTTGGAAACTGGGCAGAAATTTGATTATAGTGGAGATGCCTTGCCCACAGTACATCCCCACTCTCTCGGCCAAGTGGGCATAAGGACAGTCAGTGTTGGAGATGTTCTCCAAAGGCCAACTAGCCCCCAGGGCTGCAGCACGTAAGGACTGTAGCAAGTCAAACCTAGTCAGAGAGTCATAGTCGATCACTAAAGACTAAGCTGTAAAGTGGAATTCCATGAATGGGAAAGCCACTGGTCATACAGCCTCTGACTTTGCTGTTGACCCCAGCGTCAATGGTTTAATCAAGAACTGTGATAAAGCCCAGGCGCTGAAGGCACACAAAACAATATCATTATAACAATCATCAATCCCACACGTCTAACCTAAGTCTAATAATCTTTTTTTATAGTTGATGATGATATGATTAAAAAAAAAAAAGAATGTTAAACTATCACTAAACGATTTTTCAGAGCATCTTTCAGTCTCATAATCTTTTTGTTGTTGATAATGATATGATCGTTAACAAGAATCTCAAAATATTGTTACACGATTTTTTTTCAAAGTGTCTTTGAACTCTTCTTTAAGTCATGGTTAATTAACCAAATCTTTTCTACTTTCGTTTTCTTTGCTTGTTTTCATAATAGACCAGAATTGTCCAATCTATCTATCTATCTATCTATATCTATCTATCTATCTATCTATCTACCTACCTACCTATCTATCTACCTATCTACCTACCTATCTATCTATCTATCTATCTTCGCGTGTGCGAAGGCGTCAGAGACCTCAGCTTCTCCAGGGGCCAGCATATTTGAGGGCAGCGGCACCCATCTCCTCTCTCCCTCGCTGATTTATTTTACCTTCCCTAACCCTAAAGAAGGGCAGGTACCCATTTACAGCTGAGTGTACTGGGGGACTGTAGTGAAGCTAAGGCTCGCAAACGGTCACCCATGCAAGTGGTAACCACGCTCGATGCTGCATAACACTGGCTGGGGGAATGCGAGTGCTATGATGTGAAGGCTCCCTAGTGATTATATATTATATATTATATATATAGTGATATATTCACGACTTTCCACCACATTCTTGTCCATTTCTCTTTTATTATAATTTATTTTTGGAGGAGGGGGGGAGGTCAGACGGAACACAAAAAGGTGAAAATAATGACAAAAAAATTATTCCCACATTGTGTATGATCTTTGGGGTAAAAGAATATTAAGAGAAATTACAGTTACGTTCCTTGAGGGTTACTGGTAAAATAATGACGAGTTTTCTGGGGAAAAAAACAACCAACAACAACAACAACAAAACAAACCACACAAAAAACCCAAATAAAATACAATAATTGTAGTCATCTGCTTCTGTCCTTATTCTGTGGATGAGTTTTTGATGATTGCTGGCCAGAGGTCTGGGATGATTTCCTTCCTGCCTGCCTGCCTGCCTGCCTGCCTGTCCGTCTGTCTGTCTGTCTGTGTCTCCCCCACTCTCTCTCTACTCTCTCTCTCTCTCGTCTCTCTCTCTCTCATCTCTCTCTCTCTCTCCCCCTTCTCTCTCTTTCCCTCCCTCCCCCCTTCCTCTCTCTCTCTCCACTGCCCCCCCTCCCTCTCTCTCCCTCCCTCCCCCCTCTCTTTCCCTCCCCTCCCCCCTCCCCTCTCTCTCTCTCCCTCTCATCTCTTTCCCCTCACTCCCCCCCCCCCCTCTCCTCTCTCTCTCCCTCCCCCTCTCCTCTCTCCTCTCTTCCCCCTCCCCTCCTCTCTCTCTCTCCCTCCTCCCTCTCTCTCTCACCCCCCTCTCTCCTCTCCTCTCCCTCCCTCTCTCTCTCTCTCCTCTCTCCCCCCTCCCTCTCTCTCTCCTCCCTCCCCCTCTCTCTCTCTCTCTCCCCCTCCCCCTCTCTCTCTCTCTTTCCCTCCCCCCCCCTCTCTCTCTCCCTTCCCTACCCTCCCCCCCCTCTCTCTCCTCCCTCCCTCCCCTCCCTCTCTCCCTCCTATCCCCCCCCCCCCTCTCTCTCTCCCCCCCCCCCTCTCTCCTCTCCCCCCCCTCTGTCTCTCTTTCCCTCCCTCCCTCCATCTCTCTCTCTCTCTCACTCCCCCTCTCTCTATCTTTCCCTCACTCCCCCCCCATCTCTTTCCCTCCCCCCCCCTCTCTCTCTTTCCCTCACTCCCCCCCTCTCTCCCCTCTCTCTCCTCTCTCTCTCCTCCCTCCTCTCTCCTCTCTCTCCCCTCTCTCTCTTCTTGTGGTCTGTGAGGCAGATAAATGTGGTCTGTCTGTAATTCTTGCACGCGCGTATGCACGCGTGGTACACGTGTTTGTGATTATGCCCCCCCCCCCCCCCCCCACCCAACACCTCCTCCTCCCCCCCCACCCACACACTCTCCTCCTCCTCCTCCCCCCCCCCCCTTTCCTTGCTTCTGCATTGCTCTCTACCGGTGCCACCCCATGAAATTATTTCCTCCCCCGTCGAAAAGGTTTGCACCCGGACAATTTATGTTGTGTGTGTGTGTGAGTGTGTGTGTGTGTGTGTGTGTGTGTTGTGTGTGTGTGTTTGTGTGTGTGTGTTGTGTGTGTGTGTGTTTGTGTGTGTGTGTTGTGTGTGAGTGTGTGTGTGTGTTGTGTGTGTGTGTGTGTGTGTGTGTGTGTGTGTGCGTGGGGGTTGAGGGAGACAAAACTAAGTGGGTGGTTTTTATTTCTGTATTTTTTTTTTTGCTGTAGTTCTTTGTGTGTGTGTTATGTGTGTGTGTGTGTGTGTGTGAGATAG
>CM054167.1:30357709-30360209 GCA_028751875.1 Rapana venosa | reverse complement strand
AACCAAGTACAAAGCTATTGTTCACTTTTATTTTATTTTATTTCATTTTATTTTGCAATATCATTGCCTTTACTTCTTCTTTTTCTCATTAGCTCTTGATGCTTACCCACTTTCCTTTATTGTTCTGAAGAAGGAAGAAGAAGATGATGATGATGATGATGAAGAAGATGAAAAAGAATGTGAAGAAGAAGAAGAAGAAGATGATGATGATGATGTTGATGATGATGATGATGATGAAGAAGAAGAAGAAGAAAAAGAAGAAGAAGAAGAAGAAGATGATGATGATGATGATGATGATGATGAAGAATGCAAAAAAGAAGAATGCGAAAAAGAAGATTGCGAAGAAGAAGAATGCGAAGAAGAAGAATGCGAAGAAGAAGAAGAATGCGAAGAAGAAGAAGAAGAAGAAGAAGAAGAAGAAGAAGAAGAAGAAGAGAGATGATGATGATGATGATGATGATGAAGAATGCGAAGAAGAATGCGAAACAGAAGAATGCGAAAAAAGAAAAATGCGAAGAAGAAGAATGCGAAGAAGAAGAATGCGAAGAAGAAGAAGAAGAGGATGGTGATGATGATGATGATGAATGCGAAGAAGAATGCGAAGAAGAATGCGAAAAAGAAGAATGCAAAAAAGAACAATGCGAAGAAGAAGAAGAATGCAAAAAAGAACAATGCGAGAAGAAGAAGACGACGACGACGACCACCACCACCACCACCACCACCACCACCACCACCACCCACCACCACACCAACAACAACAGGAGAACAAGGCATCTGTTGATACAGCCCTACGGCCGAAAGCAGACGGCAGTTAAGCTTGGCAGGCAGGGGGTCCTGCCCTAGGCTTTGCAGCTCTTGATCAAAAGACTGATGGAGGGGGGGGGGGGGGGGGGGGGGGGGGGGGGGGGGGGGGGGGGGGGGGGGGGAAGAGGGAGGAGGAAGGGGGGGGGGGGGAGAGACTGATGGGCTGTGTGCCTGGTTTTTGACCTGATTTGATAAAAACCAGTGATAAGGGAATAACACAATGATGATGATGATGATGGTGGTGGTGACGATGACGATCATGACGACGACGACGACGATGATGACGGTGATGATGACGACTATGGTGAAGACTATGACGACGACGACGATGATGATGATGGTGATGATGGCGACGACGATGGTGATGATGATGATGATGCTGATGATGGTGGTGGTGGTGGTGGTGGTGATGACCACACCACGACTATGATGACGAGGACGATGTTGATGATGGTGGTGATGATGATGATGATGGTGGTGGTGGTGGTGGTGGTGGTGGTGGTGACCACACCACGACTATGGTGATGACTATGATGACGACGACGACGACGATGTTGATGATGGTGGTGGTGATGATGATGATGATGATGATGATGATGGTGGTGGTGGTGGTGGTGGTGATGACCACACCACGACTATGTTGATGACTATGATGACGACAACGATGTTGATGATGATGATGGTGGTGATGATGGTGGTGGTAGTAGTGGTGATGACCACGACTATGGTGATGAGTGTTGATCTCCAGAGGAAAAATCCTCTTGAACGAGATTCTAACCCGGATCAGCAGATCAAGAGCGCAATGCGCATCATTCTAACCACCAGGCTACCCCGTCCCCCCTGTGTATGGCTGTGCAAGAGGAATAATTATTTCTATCTCGAAGTGCATGATTTCTTTTACTCTCTTTCTAGAATCTGATAATCGTTACCGTTCAGAGTTTGTTTGTTTTTTTATCAAGGATAATGGAATAAGCACTCGCGTGCTTATTTACATCTAGTCCCCGTGCGTATACAGTTTTGTCAATTCTGTCATCTGTTCCCACCGGCACACGATGGCCTACTCTTACGAAAAGCGGAACAGGATTTAACGTGTGCGCAAGATGTTCTGCGTGCGTTCGCACACGGGGCCTCGGTTTATAGTCTCATCCGAAGGACTTTTGGGGAGAGTGGAGTCTGCACTGATGTTAACTCCAAGGGAAAACATCCCCCTTGAACGGGAATCGAACCCGGGTCGTCAGATTGCCAGCGCAATGTTCTAACCACTAGGCTATCCCGAGAGCAGCTGAAAGTGAGGGAGACTGATAGCTGTGAGAGTCACCGTGCAAGAGAACTTCTTTCTACCGAAAATGCATAATTTCATAAGTCACTTTCTAGAAATAATTGTTACTGTTCATAGTTATCACTGTGCAAAAATGGAATTATTTCTACCTAAAAGTGCACGATTTCAACGCCCCCCCCCCCCCCACCCCCTTCTAGAAATAATCGTTAGGGTCCCCGGTAGTATCACCTTGCAACAAGACTTATTCTACCTAAAAGCGCATGATTTATTTGGTACGCCACATCACTTACTGTGTCTCTTAACACTTGCAGCTCGTTTGTAGAGACAATGGTGGGTGAGGGAGGGAAAAAAACGAACCCCCCCCCCCCCCCCACCCTGAAGCCAACACCACACACACACACACACTATGTGTTGTAG
>CM054167.1:30350209-30352709 GCA_028751875.1 Rapana venosa | reverse complement strand
TGGAATGTATTTATAAACCAATACAAAATGTAGCTTTCTTGTGTTTTTTTCGAAATCATGATTCCTATCAATGATGGATGTGCCTGTCAGTATTGTAACTGCCCTTTGTGGGATGGTTAAAGTGTTTTTCACTTGGACTGACTTGATGTAAAGGTAAAGGTGTCCCATAACCTATGTGGTCGTAGGAGAGCGAGGCATCAGAGACCTCAACTTCTCCAGGGGCCAGCATAGAGAGGGCAGCGCCCATCTCCTCTCCCTCGCTGCTTTACCTTCCCTGACCCTAAAGATGGGCAGGTACCCATTTATAGCTGGGTGAACTGGGGGAACTGTACGGAAGCCAAGGCAGCGCAAACGATCGGTCACCCATCCAAGAGGTAACCACGCTCGATGCTGCTTAACCTTAGCTAGGGGAATGCGAGAGCTCTAACCACTGAGCTATCCTGTCCCCTTGGCTTGATGATTTAAGGGAAAAGAGGAAACACACACACACAACACACACACAACACACACACACACAACACACACACACACACACACACACAACACACACACACACACACACACACACACACACACACATACACAGCAGTGTGAGTTACGGAGAAACGGATTGATCTTAGACCTTGTTGCTAGCCAGCCAAAGCCTGCTTGTGCCTTGCCTGCCAACACACACGCGTCTGTTGAGCACATGCAGCATGCAGCAGCCCTCTGTCATAGGATATATTATTATATTAGACGTCAAATATGCATGACGTGCGTTTTCTGGATACCACCTTCCAGCATAGTTGAACAACCAAACAACAAAAATTCCACATACAACACACGCGCACACAACACACACACACACACACACACACACACACACGCACGCACGCACGCACTTATGCGCGCGGACACACACACACTTACGCGCGCGCACACACACTCACACACACTTGCGCGCGCGCACACACATACCGACACACACACACACACACATTTACGCACGCGCACACATACACGCATTTACGCGCGCGCGCGCATACACACACACACACACACTTATGCGCGCGCACACACCACACACACTTACGCGCGGGCGCACACACACGCACAAACAATCCTGCCTCTCGCCCCCCCCCCCCCCCCCACTCCTCCTTAACAAATAAACACAACAAAAATGCAAAACTTGGTGCACATAGATTTAAACGTTTTCTTTTCTTCTTCTTTTTCTTCTCCTCTTCGCTTTAGTTCTCTCTCTCTCTCTCTCTCTCTCTCTCTCTCTCTCTCTCTCTCTCTCTCTCTCTCTCTCTCTCTCTCTCTCTCTCTTTTGTGTGTGTGTGTGTGTGTGTGTGTATGTATGTATGTGTGTGTGTGTATGTGTGTGTGTGTGTGGTGTGTGTGTTTTAGGCTATTGGGGGTAAAAATAAAACTTTTGGTGTTTGTTTGTTTTTTTTGGGGGGGGGGGGTGTTTTTCATTTTTTGTATTTTGTTTTTTTGTTTGTGGTTTGTTTGTTTGTTGTTGTTTTGGGTGTGTTTTTTTGGGGTGAGTTTTGTTTGGCACTCTCTTGATCTTAACCCCACCCCTCTTCCTCCATAATCTTCCATCTTTCTTTCTTTTTCTTCTTTCTGTTTTTCTTTCTATTTTTCTTTTTTTTCCGGCTTTCTTTTTTGTTCTTTCTTTCTGTCTCTCTCTCCTTTTCTTTCTTTTGTGTTCTTTGTTTCTTTTTCTTTCTTTCTTTTTTCATTCATTCATATATTCTTTGTTTCTTTCAAACTTTCCTCCCTTCCTCCCCCCCCCCTCTCTCTCTCTCTTCCCTCCCTCCCTTCCTTTCTTCCTTCCTTCCCCTCTCTCTCTCCCTCCCTTCCTCCCTCACTCCCTTTCTTCCCTGTCCCTCCCTCCCTTTCTCTCTCCCTCACTCCCTGCCTCCTTCCCTTCCTTCTTTCCTTCTCTCTCTTTCTTTCTTTATTTCTCTCTCTCTCTCTCTCCTCTCTCCTCTCTCTCTCCTCTACTCTCTCTCTCTCTCTCTCTCATCTCTCCTCTCTCTCTCTCCTCACTCCTGCCTCCTTCCCTCCCTTCCTACCTTTCCTCCCTCCTTCCCTTCCTTCTTTCCTTTTCTCTTCTCTCTCTCTCTCTCTCCTCCTCCCTCCCTCCCTTCCTACCCTTTCTTCTTTCCTTCTCTCTCTCTCTCTCTCTCTCCTCATCTCTCCTCTCTCTCTCCTCTCTCTCTCCTCTCTCTCTCTCTCTCTCCCTTCCTACCTTCCTCCCTCCTTCCCTTCCTTCTTTCCTTCTCTCTCTCTCTCTCCCTCCCTCCCTCCCTTCCCTCCCTCCTTCCCTCCCTCCTACCTTCCTTCTTTCCTTCTCTCTCTCCTCCTCCCTCCCTCCCTCCTCCTCTCTTCCTCCCTCCCTCAGGATATCTGCTGATCTGGCGGCAGTGTCCACAGAGGGCAATTATTGTCGGCCTTTGCGGGGGTCCCCGCTTCCTGAAGTTATCAAGGATCAGAGATCACAAAACTGTGT
>CM054167.1:30342709-30345209 GCA_028751875.1 Rapana venosa | reverse complement strand
TGTTGTTTTGGTTTTTTTAGGTGTTTTTTTTTTTTTTGGGGGGGGGTCTTTTTCTTTGTTTTGTTTTTCTTTCAGGTATACCACGGCAAATTTATTTACGTGAAATTTCGGGATGCTCTCCACAGGGGGCACGGGATAGCTCAGTGGATAGTCAGAGCACTCGCTTTCCCCACAGTTAAGGTTAAGCAGCATTGAGCGTGGTTACCAACTGGATGGGTGACCGTTCGAGCGCCTTGGCTTCAGTATAGTCCCCAAGTTCACCCATCTGTATAAATGGGTACCTGCCCTCTTTAGGGGTCAGAGAAGGTAAAAGCAGCGAGGGAGAGGAGATGGGCGCCACCCTCAATATGCTGGCTCCTAGAGAAGGTGAGGTCTGTGATGCCTCGCTCCCCTAGTGTCCCTTTACCTTTTTTAAAAAATCTCCACTGGGAGAATACATCGCCGCAAGAGCAGCTACTGCCATCCATTATTTTTTTCTTCTTTTCCTGTCCGCGTTGTATTTCTTTCGCTAGTTATCAGCAGAGTGGCATTTTTTTTTAAACAGAATTTTACCAGGGACAAACTCTCTTGTTGCTTGTAGGTGGGTTCTTTTACGTGCGCTAAATGCGTGTTGCTTACGGGATCTCGGTTTATCGTCTCATCTCAAAGACTAGCACCCAGACCACTCCACTCAAGGTGTAGTATAATGGATGGATGGGGGGGTGGGGGGGGGGGAGGGTTAGAAAGTTTCGGGCACAAACAGGGACTGAACACGGGCCTGGATCGAACTCGGACTTTCTTGTTGCCGTGGGTTCTTTTACGTGCGCTAAATGCGTGTTGCACTCGCGACCTCAGTTTATCGTCTCATCTCAAAGACTAGCCACCCAGACCACTCCACTCACGGTGTAGTATAAGAGATATAGTGGGGGTGGGGGGGGGGGGTGATCGAACCCCAGACTCTCTTGTTGATGTGGATTCTTTTACGTGCGCTAAATACATGTTGCACTCGCAACCTCAGTTTATCATCTCATCTCAAAGACTAGCCACCCAGACCACTCCACTCACGGTGTAGTATAAGAGATATAGTGGGGGGGGGGGGGGGGGGGTGATCGAACCCCAGACTCTCTTGTTGATGTGGATTCTTTTACGTGCGCTAAATACATGTTGCACTCGCAACCTCAGTTTATCATCTCATCTCAAAGACTAGCCACCCAGACCACTCCACTCACGGTGTAGTATAGTAGATATAGGGGGGGTGGGGGGGGGGGGTGATCGAACCCAGACTCTCTTGATGATGTGGGTTCTTTTACGTGCGCTAAATACATGTTTGCACTCGCGACCTCAGTTTATCATCTCATCTCAAAAGACTAGCCACCCAGACCACTCCACTCACGGTGTAGTATAGTGGATGGGGGAGAAAAATTCCGGGGCACAAACGGGGAATCAAACCCGGACGTTTCGCTTTCTAGGCAGGTGCGTTACCTATAGACCATCGATCCACACAGGTATAATATAATTATTATTATGTCTCTGTTGGTCTGGTTATAACGTCAACGCACGCAAACCAACCTTTGTGGGGGGTCCATATTCACTTTGCTATTGATAACCATCAATAATGAAGCGTGTTTAGTTTCTGCCTGGAGTTATTCTTGTGTGTGTGTGTGTGTGGTGTGTGTGTGTGTGTGTGTGTGTGTGTGTGTGTGTGTGAATGTGTGTGTGTGTGTGAGTGTGTGTGATGTGTGTGTGTGTGAGTGAGTGAGTGAGTGTGTGTGTGTGTGCGGTGTGTGTGTGTGTGTGTGTGTGTGGTGTGTGTGAGTGTGTGTGTGTGTGTGTGTGAGAGAGAGAGAGAGAGGAGTGAGTGTGTGTGTTGTGTGTGTGTGTGTGTGTGTGTGTGTGTGTGTGGTGTGTGGTGTGTTTTGTGTGTTGTGGAGGTGTGTGTATGTGTGTGTATGTGTGTGTATGTGTGTGTATGTGTGTGTGTGTGTGGTGAGTGTGTGTGTGAGTGTGAGTGTGTGGTGTGTGTGAGTGTGTGTGTGTGTGTGTGGTGTGTGTGGGTGTATGTGTGTGCATGTGTGTGTGTGTGTGAGTGTGTGTGTGTGTGAGTGTGTGTGTTGTGTGTGAGTGTGTGTGTGTATGTGTGTGTTGGTTCTGTGTTGTGAGTGTGAGTGTGAGTGTGTGTGGTGTGGTGTGTGTGTGTGTTGTGTGTGTGAGTGTGTATGTGTGTGTGTGTGTGTGTGAGTGTGTATGTGTGTGGTGTGTGTGTGTGTGTGTGTGTGAGTGTGTGTGTGAGGAGTGGTGTGTGTGTAGTGTGTGTGTGTGTGTGTGTGTAGTGTGTGTGTGCGCGCGCGCGCGCGCAGCCGTGCGCGGTGTGTGTGTGTGTGTGTGTGTGTGTGTGTGGTGTGGTGTGTGTGTGTGTGTGTGTGTGTGTGTTGTGTGTGTGTCGTTGTGTGGTGAGATGTGTTGTGGTGATGTGTGATTGTGGTGGGGGGGGGGGCGGAGGGGGAAGTTGATATAGAGAAGT
>CM054167.1:30330209-30335209 GCA_028751875.1 Rapana venosa | reverse complement strand
GAAAGACTTTCAAAATGCAATTTCTGAAGTTATGGATTGTACAGCGCTTCTCAAGTTAATAAGGATATATGTAAGGATGCCAGTTTTGCAAGGAATATTCTACCTCGTTATATTTTCACGAGACTGGTTAATTAGTAAGACATGCTTTTCAAGTTCCACATTGGTGATTCTGAGGCGTGCCCCTGTGGCACTTCTCCCACAACAGTGGAAGAACACTTCCTCCAGACCTGTCCATCCAACACACCAAAACCTGAGGGCCAATATCTGGCCTACTGACCTATCTGCCGATGAGGGACAAACTCTTATGACCCCTGGAGGGCCTTCAGCGTACCACGGCAGCATTTGTCAGGGCCTTAGGAGTTGCTGTCTGAGCGTTCGACAACGAAGAAGTATGACATGATTTTCAAGTTAAGGATATATGTAAGGATGACAGTTTTACAAGGAATATTCTACCTCAGGGGACGGGATAGCTCAGTGGTCGGAGCACTCGCTTTCCCCCAGCCAAGTTAAGCAGCGTCGAGCGTGGTTACCAGTTGGATGGGTGACCGTTTGCGCGCCTTGGCTTCAGTACAGTTCCCCCAGTTCACCCAGCTGTAAATGGGTACCTGCCCTCTTTAGGGTCATGGAAGGTAAAGCAGCGAGGGAGAGGAGATGGGCGCCGCCCTCAATATGCTGGCCCTAGAGAAGTGAGGTCTCTGACGCCTCGCTCCCCTACGACCTTATAGGTTATGGGACTCCTTTACCTTTTTTTATTTTTATTCTACCTCGCTATATTTTCAGGAAACTGTTTAATTAGTGAGACAAGCTTTTCAAATTAATCATGACAAAAATGTCAGTATGACAGTTTTGCAAATAAATCATACCTCTCGCTACACTGTCAGGGAAAAAAATGTCCGTTTTTCTCCAATTATCTTGAATTATGTTCCATTACTTACGATGTAATAACTGGCTGATATAGCTTAGAGTTAATAACCACCGTGTAATTTTCCCCTATCAAGTGAATTATTATCAAGGAAAACGAGGCAGCGTGCGACAGTTACACCCACGAGCTGTTGGGAAACGAGTGTGTGTGGGTGTTGGTGTGTGTTGGTGAAGGAGGGATAGGTGTGTGGTTGGGGGGATGGAACGGGAGGAGAGGGAGGAAGGGGGGTGGTGAGTGAGAGAGATAGTTTATTTTTATTTTTTATTTTCTTTCTTTCTTTCTTTCTTTCCTTTATATATATTCTTTATTTCGAAGATAATTTCGTGTGTTTGTTTCAAACATTTCTTTTTAACACTTACCCTTAAAAGGACACACACACACACACACCCACACACACACACACACACACACACACACACAAACACAGATACAGACAGACAGACAGACAGGCAGCTGACAAACACACAGACAGCGAAGGAAGATAGAGGAAGACAGAACTTAGAGACAGAAGATGTCGCACTCCATCCCTTACTCAAACAGCATACCGTTTCTTTAAAAAAACACCCACCATAAATAAATAAAAAAACCCAACATAAACACACACTCATTTTCAACAAACAAGCAAGCAAGCAAACAAATGAATAGCCAATATCAAACCAAACCAAACCAAACCAGGTAACCAGGTGGTCGTAAGGGAGCGAGGCATCTGAAACCTCAACTTCTCCAAGAACCAGCACATTGAGGGCGGCACCCATCTCCTCTCCCCTCTCGCTGCTGTAGATACCTCCCCTGACCCTAAAGAGGGCAGGTACCCATTTACAGCTGGGTGAACTGGTGGGGGGACTGTACTGAAGCCAAGGCGCGCAAACGGTCGGTCACCCATCCACTTTGGTAACCACGCTCGATGCTGCTTAATATTGGCTAGGCGGGGGAAAAGCGAGTGCTCTGACCACTGAGCTATCCCGGCCCAAACCAGACCAATCCAAAACCAAACCAAATACCAAACCAAAACCCAACCCCAAAAGAGAAAAACACAAAACGGACAGAGAAAAAAAGGTAACCTGCTACCCCGCTCCCTCCCCCCCCCCCCCTTCTCTCCCCCCTCTCCTCCCCCCCCCCCTCACACACACAACCACACACCACACACACACACACACACACACACACACACACACACACACACACACACACACAAAACCCAGCCAAGAAACCCGACTGTAAATGCAAAAGCATCTTTGCCGTGGTTTTTTGTGGTAATCCTAAATCCGATCCCCTGATGAATTATTCCATGCATAAAAACATAGACACTTCCTTCCTTCTTCCTCGCCTTCGCTTGCTCATAACGGGCAGCTCAGACAGAAGAACTTGAGGCAGCGCTCGGAACACTAATCAAGGGGGCTTAACTCCGCTCGGGGAAAAAAAAGCTGGAGGAAGAGTAATCCTTAGCGCGGGACATTCATGCAGTATGTCTATATGTCTAAGGAAAGAGTTTGGGTAAGAAGAGATTATCTGTCCTCGGTTGTCTTTTGTAAGGATCATGCTGCTGTGGATAGGTTTGTAGCGTTCGTCGTAACTCGAGTTATTTTTTTCTCTGTGAAAATAATGAGGTCTCCGCTCTCTCTGTATAAGCAGTGTTTCCATCTTCTGTTAAAAAAACAAAACACAAAAAAAGTCTTGTGCAAGAATGGACCTTTCGGTCTTGTGCAAGAATGGACCTTTCGGTCTTGTGCAAGAATGGACCTTTCGGTCTTGTGCAAGAATGGACCTTTCGGGAAAATTCTGTGCAAAGATGTCACGTTTGAGAAATCTCTCGGTACAGAAAAGTGCCTTCTGGAATTTAAAAAAAAATTTGCAGGAAAAATGAATTTTAGAAAAATTCTTTGCAAGAAAATATTTTCTGAAAAGTCTGAGCAAGAATACGCCTTGAGAAAAGTGTTTTCTATACACTGTGTGCGAGAAAAGTACTGTCGGTAAATTCTGTGCTTGAAAGTCATTTCGAAAAATTTCTTTGGAGGAAAATTCTTTCGAAAAATTACTGTAGGAGAGAATATTTTCGGGAAAAATTCTGTTTAAAGTATCGTCTGAATATTCTATGCAAAGAATATATTCTTAAATATCCTGTGCGAGAGAGTATCTTTAAAAAAATTCTGTGCATGAAAGTACCTTCTGTAAACTGCACAACAGCACTTGGGCATGCAAGCTATAAGACCTACACAGAGGCAATAAATGCATGCGCGTGCATGCAAGCATTCTGGCGTGCATACACACATACACATAAGCCATACACATAAGCCACACACACTCTCACACACACAGTCACACACACAGTCACACCCACCCACTCACACCCACACCACACAAGTCACACCCACACCACACAAGTCACACCCACACCACTCACTCACACACAGTACACCACCACCACCACAACACAACAAAACACACACACACGCGCGCGCGCGCGCGCGCACCCTCCCTCTCCCACGCCCCACATGCACACCACACATATTTCAGACTATATTAGACACACGACCCTTCTTTCAAAAAAAAAAATTAATTATTCAGACCAGTTTTTGAAGCTGTCATAAACAGACGCACAATACAAGTGTTAATGCAGACAATTTCTGGTATGAAAAATAAAAATAAATATTCCCGATTACAATCGCACCTTTCTTCTCCTTCCCCCCCTCCCCCATCACACACACACACAAACAAACACACAAACAACACACACACAACCAAACACACACACACACACACACACACACACACACACATTCTCTTGCAATAACTTCCCTGATAATCATTATCGCTTCTAAACATCCGCTCTCCTTCTCTCATACTCTCTACACACACACACAAGATTTCTTGTCTGCCAAAAAAGAAACCCCCACCTACGTTTGGTTATTTTGCACTCGCAGTGTTTATTATTTTGTTTTTTCCCCTTCAAGTTGGTAGAATGGATCGCAAAGTTAAGAGGAATATCTTGGTTCCGCTTTAGACATAAGCGTAAGTTTGTTTTACGCTCACAATAAGAAATACGTGAACGCATGGACTGCACAAATGCGCGCGCGCGCGCGCACGCACGCACGCACACACACACACACACACACACACACACACACACGCACACAACACACGCACGCAATCACGCACGCATGCACGCGCGCGCACACACACACAAACCGTCCTCCACACACGTTAAATCCTGTTCCGCTTTTCGGAAGAGTAGGCCATTGTGTGCTGGAGGGAACGGATGACAAAATTTACCCAAATTGCATACACACAGGGACTGGATGTAAAAAAAAAAAAGCACATGAGTGCTTATTCCATTATCCTTGACATAAAAGAACAGAGAAAGAGAGAGACAGACAGACAGAGACAGAGAGAGAGAGAGACAACAGAGAGAGAGAGAGAGAGAGAGAGAGAGAGAGAGAGAGAGAGAGAGAGAGAGAGAGAGAGAGAGAGAGAGAGAGAGCAAGTGTTGACACAGAAGATGAAAAATTCTGCCATGAAGGAATCTTTGTGACAGAATCTCTCTCTCTCTCTCTCTCTCTCTCTCTCTCTCTCTCTCTCTCTCTCTCTCTCTCTCTCTCTCCTCCCTCTCTCTCTCCCCCTCCCTCTCTCTCTCCCCTTTCTCTTTCTCTCCCTCCCTCTCTCCCCCTCTCTTTCTCTCTCCTCTCTCTCCCCTCCCTCTCTCTCTCTCTCCCTCTCCTCCCCCTCCCTTTCTCTTTCTCTCCCTCCCTCTCTCCCCCTCTCTCTCGCTCCCTCCCTCCATCTCTCCCTCTCCCTCCCTCCCTCCATCTCTCTCTCATCCCCCTCCCCCTTCCTCCACTCGTCTCCTCTCGCCATAACTTCTTGATTGATAACATCTTTCTTCCCCCCCCCCCCCCCCCCCCCACCCTCTGTCTCTAAGTACCCTCCTGCACACCCTAGATTTTCTGTGCCAAGATTTCCAGTCTAGTTATTTGCACTACAGAAGCTTATTTATGTTTCTGCTTTTTTTTGTTTGTTGTTGCTTCAGCTGCTAAAACAAACTCCACACGGCAAAGATTATTTCTGCTCCGCTGTAGATGTT
>CM054167.1:30300209-30310209 GCA_028751875.1 Rapana venosa | reverse complement strand
CACACAGACAGATGGACAGACAAAAGTTAACAGACAAGACAAACAGAGAGGCAGAGAGAAAGGTAAGACAACAGAAGCATAGCAACAACATTAACTTTAACACAACACAGCACCACAACACATCCATAAGTCCATACATCTCGACACGTATGTCCGCGTGAAAAAGCACGCACGCATGCACGAACGCACCTACGCACGCACGCATGCACAAAACACACTTCTCACTGCACTCACACAAGAGCACACACACAACACAACACACCACACACACTACACAATACACCACCACACTACAAACTACACACACACACACACAACTACACACACACAACTACAACACTACACACACTACAACACCCACACTACACACACACACTACACACCACACACACTCACAACACACACTACACACACACTACACACACACACTACACACCACACACACTACACACACACAACACTACACAACACTACACACACTACACACACACACTACACCACTACCACACACAACACTACACACACACCACTACACACACACATACAACACCACTACACACACTACACACACACACACACTACACACACACATACACCACACACACACACACTACACACACACTACACACACACTCACACACACACTCACACACACACTACACACACACACACACACACACACACACACCACTACATCACCACACTACACACACACACTACACACCACACTACACACCACACACACTACACACACACTACACACACTAAACACACTACACACACACACACTACACACCACACACACTACACACACACACACCACACGCACACTACACAAACACCACACACACTACACACACACACTACCACACACACTACACACACCACACAACACTAACACACACACAAACAACACACACATAACACACAAACACTACACACACACACACTACACACACACCACACACTACACGCACACACTACACTACAACACACTCACACTACACACCACACACACTACCCACACACACACCACACACACTACTCACACTACACACACACTACACACCACACACACTACCCACACACTACCCACACACACTACCCACTCACACTACACACCACACACACTACCCCACACACACTACCCACACACACACACACACACACACACTACACAGACACACACTACACAGACACACTACACACCACACACCCCACTACACACACTACACACACACACACACACACACACGCACACACTACACACACACTACACACACACACTACACACACACACTACACACTACCAAAACACTACACACACACTACACCCACACACACGCACACACGAGCACACACACAAGAGCACACCCACACACTACACACACTACACCACACACACACCACACACACTACCACACACTACCACACACACACTACCACTCACTACACAACAATAACATACACATAACACACTACACACACACACCACACACAACACTAACACACACACTACAACACACACACACACACACACAGACACTTAAAACACAGAAAGGGTACTTACCACTGTTTAATCTCACCCTCAGAAAACTGCAACAAACAAAAACAAATATTAGGATAGTTGGCATCAATATGTAGTTGAAAGGAATTATAAAGCGCGCGTACGTGCACATGCGCGCGCGCGCAAACACACACAACAAACACCCACAGACACACAGATACAAGCACATGCGACGCGCGCGACGCACACACAAACACACACACACACACACACAACCACACACACAACACACACACACGCGCGCGCGCGCGATTAAGACTACATCGCACGAGTACTGTAACACACAAAACATGGAAATGATAGAAGGATAGAAAGAGATGAAAAGAAGACAAAAAGGAAGAGAGAATGAAAGGAAAAGGCGACAAAGAAGAGAGGAAGAAGATAAAAAGAGGAAGAAGATAAAAAAGAAGAAGACGAATAAAAATTAAAAAAGAAAAGAAAAAAAGAATATGAATGCAAAGAAGATTGTAAAAAAATGTAAAGCAGAACGAGGAGGAGGAGAAGAGTGCAAATAAAATTGCGAAAAAGGAAACATAATTCCGAGGAAGAAGAAGGAGAAGAAGAAGAAGAAGAAGACGGCAAAGAAGAAGAAGGATGCAAAGAAGAGTGCAAAAAAGAAGAATGCAAAGAAAATGCAAAGAAAGAGAAGAATGCAAAGACGAAGAAGAATGCAAAGAAGAAGAAGAAGAATGCAAAGAAGAAGAAGAAGAAGAAGAATGCAAAGACGAAGAAGAATGCAAAGAAGAAGAAGAAGACTGCAAAGAAGAAGAAGAAGAATGCAAAGAAGAAGAAGAAGAAAAATACCAACCCCCCCCCCCCCCCCCTTTAAGGAAGAATACCCGAAATGTTAATTAAAAAAACAAGAACCCACCCCACCCCATTATTTCAACATTAACAACAATGACAATAACCAAAAAAAATGTAAAGAAAGAAAAACAAAAAAAACCCAAACAAACAAAATGATTTGTAAAAAAAAAAATCGAAGGTAAAAGATTAACAGCAATATTTTTTAGCAACAAGAGCAACAACAACAGCAATACCAACAAGTGAAGTGGATGGAGGAGAGTAGAGAGAGAGAGAAGAGAGAGAGAGAGAGAAGAGAGAGAGAGAGAGGAGAGAGAGAGAGAGAGAGAGAGAGAGAGAGAGAGAGAGAGAGAGAGAGAAGAGAGAGAGAGAAAGAGAGAGATTTTGATTTTTAATTTTTTAATTTTAATTTTATCCTTTTATATCGAGGATAATGGAATAAGCACATATGTGCTTTTTTACATGCAGTCCCCGTGTTCCCACCGGCACACAATGGCCTACTCTTACGAAAAGCGGAACAGGTTTTAACGTGTGCGTAAGATGTTCTGCGTGCGTTCGCACACGGGGCCTTAGTTTATAGTCTCATCCGAAGGACTTGTGGGGAGAGAGGAGTCTGCACTGATGTTAACCCCAGGGGAAAATATATCCCCCTGAACGGGAATCGAACCCGGGTCGTCAGATTGCGAGCGCAATATTCTCACCACTAGGCACTAGAGAGAGAGAGAGAGAGAGAGAGAGAGAGAGAGAGAGAGAGAGAGAGAGAGAGAGAGAGAGAGGGTAACAATAAAGATATAAACCCCCTCCCACCACCACTACCACCGCGGCCCCCCAAAAGAGAATCAACAACAACAATATTTTAAAACAACACAACAGAGAACATGGAAAAGAATAACAAATAAAAAGAAGTGAGAGAAAAACGTTTTAACGCAAACAAATCGACTCCTCCTCCTCCTCTTCCCTCCAACCCCCAAAAAACCCAACAACAACAAAAACCCCAAAAACAACAAAAACAAAACAAAAACAAAACCCCGCCCAAAATAAAAAAAGAAGAGACGAAAAGAAAATCCGAAAATATTTTTTTTAAAAACACACCAACAAAAATAAAAAAAATTTTAAAAATGCAAAAGCTGTTTTATATGCACAGCAGCTCGTGTGAAAACGGCGTCTGTCCTTTTATTTCGGAATCAATCCTGGTTCTTGCGGCAAAAACGAGAATCTTATAGACAGTGGAAAAACCCGAGTCCAAAAGAAACAAAACACCCCCCGCCAATATTTTAAAACACTACAGAGAACACGGAAAAAAAGAACAAACAACCCCCCCCCCCCCCCTCCCCCCCCCCTCCCCCCCCCCCCCCCCCCCAACACACACAACAAACCTGTAAAACACCAAGTAGCTGTTGAAATTCACTGTATATACTTTTGATGAATACATATTTTATTTAAAACTTTGTTTTCTTTGCAATGCAACAGTACTTTTTATATGTAAACTGGACTTTTGGTTGTTTTTATTCCGTTACTTTTGTCCTAGTACTAATGAAGAAACTTTAAGATAACTCTATTTCTATATCCTTTTTTTTTTTTGCACTTAAAAAAAAAAAAACACCTGCAAAATAATTGCTACTTTGAGATGTGTACAAAAAATTAATCACAATGTCAACATGCTACATGCTGCACAGGAATTGAACGTTTTTTATGAGAGAATATAACCTGCAATGCATGGGAAATACAAAAAAGAGAATAACAAATAAAAATAAAAAAGAGAAACGTCAGGCAAAGAAATCGACATCTCCTCCTCCACCCCCCCCAAAAAAAAAACCCCAACAACAACAACAACAAAACAAACCCCAACAACATACAAACAAACCAACAATAGCCAAAAACAACAAACAAGCAAACAAACAAACAAAACCGCCCAAAATAAAGAGAAGAGACGGAAAGAAAACCCGAAAATATTATTTTTTTTAAAGAAGACAAAAAAAAAGCGAAACCTGTTTTATATGCACAGCAGCTCGTGTGAAAGCAGCGTTTGTCCTTTTATTTCGGAATCAATCCTAGTTCTTGCGGCAAAAACGAGATTCTTATAGACTGTGAAAAAGAAAACAAAAGAAACCAAACCAAACGATCCCATCTTTCCCCCCTCCCTTCCCCTCCTTAAAAAGCCCAAATTCTGACACAGCATGACAACAAAAAGTTACAGGAATGTACATAAACACGAGCACCTGAATGAACAATCGCAACGTACTTAGTATTAGCAGCAATGCAATCTCTCTCCGTCTCTGTCTGTCTGTCTGTCTGTCTGTCTGTCTGTGTCGTCTCTCTCTCTCTCTCTCTCTCTCTCTCTCTCTCTCTCTCTCTCTCTCTCAATGTTAAAAAAAAAATTATAAGAGAATGCAAATGCTCATCGGTTACACCTCTCCTCCTCCTCCGTGTTTCTTCTTTTTTTGCAATCTTCTTTGCATTCTTCTTCTTCTTCTTCTTCTCCTCCTCCTTCCTCTTCTTCTCTCCTCCTCCTCTTCTTCTTTTCCTTCTTTTTGTAATCTTCTTCTTCTACTACCTTCTTCTTCTTCTTCTTCTTTCTAATCCTTCTTCTTCTTCTTTTTAATCCTTCTTCTTCTTCTTCTTCTAATCCTTCACTTTTTTTCTTTTTTCCTTTTTTTCTCTTCCTGTCCTTCGTCTTCCTCTTCCCTTTTTAATCTCCTCTGATTTTTTTTCTTCCCACATCTTGTTATTATTATCAGCTTCCTCATTTTCAACATGTGTGTTTTTATGTTCTGACCTTACGTAATTCCTGTCTTTTAACCGTTCGTTTCTGTCTTTTATTACTGCCGTGAACTGCGTGACATCTTTATTATGCTATCTTACAAAAAAACAAGTTGCCTTTGTGTGTGTGTGTGTGTGTGTGTGTGTGTGTGTGTGTGTGTGTTTGTGTGTGTGTGTGGTGATATCTTCAGTTTTAACGTCTATTCACATTTAGTGATTTTAGACGGGCGAAAAAAAGAGATGAAAACCAGGTGAGATTAATAAAAGATGAAGATGAAGACGAGGTGTGTGTGTGTGTGTGGTGTGTGTGTTGTGTGTGTGTTTGTGTGTTGTTCTCTCTCTCTCTCTCTCTCTCTCTCTCTTCTCTCTCTCTCTCTTCCTCTCTTCTCTCTCCTAGCTCTCTCAATATTCTCTCTCTCTCTTCTCTCTCTCCCTAGCTCTCTCAATATCTCTCTCTCTCTCTCTCTCTCTCTCTCCTCTCTCTCTCTCCCTAGCTCTCTCTCTCTCCCTCTCTCTCTCCTCTTTCCTCACACTCTCTCTTTCTCTCTTCTCTCTCTCTCTCTCCTCATGTGTGTGCTCGGTACTGCCCTCCTCACCTCTGGTGTGAACTCGAAAACTCTGCCATTTGCTCTACTTCATTCTCATTCATGCGTGCGTGTGTATGTGTGTGTGCGTGCGCCGTGCGTGTGTATCGTGTGCGTGCGTGCTGTGCTTTGTAGTGGTCGTGTTGTCCTTTGTGTGTGTGTAGTGTGATGTTGTGTGTGTGCGCGTGTGGTGTGCGCGTGTAGTGGTATGTGTGGTGTGTGAGTGTGTGTGGTGTTGGTGAGTGCTGTGTGTGTGTGATGCGTGCGTTGTGTTGTAGTGCGTGTGGAGGTGTGTGCGTGCGTTGTATGCTGTATGCGTGGTGCGTGTGTGTGTGTGTGCGTGCTTATGGAACAAAATAATGAGAACTTGACTGATTCGTTGAAGATAGACCATCAACACAAGATCCTACATTTTCTTTCTTCATTGCTTTTCCTAAACAGTCTAGATGAGAGAGAGAGAGAGAGAGAGAGAAGAGAGAGAGAGAGAGAGAGAAGAGAGAGAGAGAGAGAGACAGAGAGAGAGAGGAGAGAGACAGAGAGAGAGAGAGAAATGCCCAGGAAAGTAGCAAAGCAAAAGATAACGCTGACAAAAACAAAAAAAAAGAACACAACAACAATTAAAACTCCAAAGCAAAAAGAAAAAAAAAGAAAAGAAAAAAAAGAAGAAGAAAGAAAGAAAAAATGAATGAAAGAAAGAAAGAAAAAGAAAGAAAAGGAAGGAAAAGAAAGAAAGAAAGAAAGAAAAAAAAAGAAAAGAAAGAACGAAAGAAAGAAAGAAAGAAAGAAAGAAAAGAAAGAACGAAAGAAAGAAAGAAAGGAAAAAAAAAGAAAAGAACGAAAGAAAGAAAAAACGAACATACGAACAAACGAACGAACGAACGAAAAGAACGCAAGAAAAGAAAAACAAACAAACAAATTTAAAAAAGCAAACAAAGAAACAAAGAAAATAGGAGAGCCGAAAAAACACCGACGTCAATTTTTGGGTTTTTCAGAAAAAAGAAAAGTCACGACGTTCAAAACCATTTACACATGCTCCGCTATTTTTTTTCAAAGGGGACAAGAAGAAAAAAAGAAAACGAAAAGAAAGAAAGAAAACAAAGAAAGAAAAAAAAGGAAGAGAAATAAAGAAAGAAAGTAAGAAAGGAAAGAAAGGAAGAAGAAGGAAAAGGAAGGAAGGAAGAATAGGGAGGAAAAAAAGAAAGAAAAAAAAAGAAGGAAAAAAAGAAAAAAGAAGAAAGAAAAGAACGAAGGAAGAAAAAGTAAGAAAAAAAGAAAGAAAAAGAAAGAAAGAAAAAGAAAGAAAAAGAAAAAAAAAGAAGGAAGAAGGACGACATAAAGAAAAAAAAGACAAAGAAAATCAGAAAGGACAGAAAAAAAAAGAAGAAAGACACAAAGACAGAAAGAAAGAAAAAAGACAGAAAGAAGGAAAAACAAAGGAAAGAAAGAAAGAGAGAAAAAAAAATACTCCCCAAAGTTAAACAAAATTAATGAGGTTTTGAAGGTGTTTAAAGAGAAGAAACAACAAGGAAAGAAAAGCGTACAAGGTATTAAAAAACGGAGCAGAAGTGAAGGAGGAGAAGAAAACGATAGATAGAAAGACAGACAGACAGCAGACAGACAGACAGACAGAAAAAAGAAGAAAAAAAAGAAAGAAAAAAAAATAATCAAGAAAGAAAGAAAACGACAGAAAGAAAGAAGAAAGAAAAGAGAAAAGAAGAAAAAGAAAGAAAGAAAGAAAAGGGCAAGAAAAGAAAAAGAAAGAAAAAAGAAAGAAAGAAAGAAAGAAAAAGAAAAAGAAAGAAGGAAGGAAGGAAGACATAAAGAAAAAAGACAAAGAAAATCAGAAAGAAGGACAGAAAAAGAAAAGAAAGAAAGACACAAAGACAGAAAAAAGAAAGAAAGAAAGAAAGAAAAAGAAGAAAGAAAGAAAGAAGGAAAGAAAAAGAAAGAAAGAAAGACAGAAAAAGAAAAAAAGAAAGAAAGAAAAAAAAGGAAGAAAAAAGACAGAAGAAAAAAGAAAGAAAGAAAGAGAGAAAGAAAAGAAAGAAAGAGAGAAAGAAAAATACTCCCCCAAAGTTAAACACATTAATGAGGTGTGGAGGTGTTTAAAGAGAGAAGAAAACAACAAGGAAAGAAAAAGCGTACAAGGTGATTAAAAACGGAGCAAAGCGAAAGAAAAGGGGAAGAAAAAGGATAGATAGAAAGAAAGACGACAGACAGACAGACAGACAGACAGACCAGACAACAGAAAAAGAAGAAAGAAAGAAAGAAAGAAAAAAATAATAAAGAAAGAAAGAAAGGAAACGACAGAAAGAAAGACCCGAAAGAAGAGAAAAGAAGAAAAAAAAGACAGAAAGAAAGAAAGAAAGAAAGAAAGAAAGAAAAGAAAAAAGAAAGAAAGAAAAGGACAGAGAGAAAGACAGAAAGAAAGAAAGAGGAAAGAAGAAAGAAAGAAAGAAAGAAGGAAAGAAGGAAGGAAGAAAGAAAGAAAGGAAGGAAGGAAGAGGGGGGGCGGAAAAAAGGAAAAGAAAGAAAGAATAAAGGGAAAAAAAGAATAAAGAAAGAAAGGAAGGAAGAAAGAAAAAGAAGGAATAGGAGGAAGAAAGAAAGAAGAAAGGAATAGGAGGGAAAAAAGAAGAAAGAAAAAAGAAAAAAAAAGAAAGAAAGAAAAAAAGAAAAAAGAAAGAAAGAAAGAAAGAAAGAGAGAAAGAAAAATACTCCCCAAAGTTAAACAAAATTAATGAGGTGTGGAAGGTGTTTAAAGAGAGAAGAAAACAACAAGGAAAGAAAAAGCTACAAGGTGATTAAAACGGAACAGAAGATGAAGGAGGAGAAGAAAAGGATAGATAGATAGAAGACAGACAGACAGACAGACAGACAGACAGACAGAAAGAAAGACAGAAAGAAAGAAAGAAATAATCAAGAAAGAAAGAAAGAAAGAAAAGGACAGAAAAAAAGCAGACAGAAAGAAAGAAAGAGAAAAGAAGAAGAAAGAAAGAAAGAAAAAAATAATCAAGAAAGACAGAAAAAAAGAGAAAAGACAGAAAGACAGAAAGGACAGAAAGAAAGGCAGACAGAAAAAGAAAGAAAAGAAAAAGAAAGAAAGAAGAAAAAAAAAGAAAGAAAGAAAGAAAGAAAGAAGGAAGGGAAGGAAGAAAAAAAGGAAGGAAGGAAGAGGGGGAGGGAGGAAGAAAAAGAAAAAAGAAAGGAAGAAGAGGGAGGGGGGAAGGAAGGAAAAGAAAGAAAGAAAGAAAAATAAAGAAAGAAAGAAAGAAGAAAGAAAGAAGGAAGGAAGAAGAAAGAAAGGAAGGAAGGAAAAGGAAGGGAGGGAGTGCGGAAGGAAGAAAAGAAAGAAAGAAAGAATAAAGAAAAAGGGAAGAAAAGAAAGAAGGAAAGAAAAAGAAAAAAGAAAGAAAAGAAGGACAGAAAAAAAGAAAAGAAAGAAAGAAAAAAGACAGAAAGAAAAGGAAGACAGAAGGAAAAAGAAAGAAAGAAGAGAGAAAGAAAAATTTCTCCCCAAAGTTAAACAAAATTAATGAGGTGTGGAAGGGGGTTTAAAAAGAGAAAAAACAACAAGGAAAAAAAAAAACGTACGAGGTGGTTAAAAAACGGAGCAGAAGATGAAGGAGGAAAGAAAACGATAGATAGAAAGAAAGACAGACAACAGACAGACCCCAGACAGACAGACAGACAGAAAGAAAAAAGAAGAAAGAAAGAAAGAAAGAAAAAAATAATCAAGAAAGAAAAGAAAACGACAGAAAGAAAGACAGAAAGAAGAGAAAAGAAGAAAGAAAGACAGAAAGAAAGAAAGAAAGAAAAGGACAGAGAGAAAGAAAAAGAAAGAAAGAAAGAAAGAAAGAAAGAAAAAGAAAAAGAAAGAAGGAAGGAAGGAAGACATAAAGAAAAAAAGACAAAGAAAATCAGAAAGAAGGACAGAAAAAGAAAAGAAAGAAAGACACAAAGACAGAAAGAAAGAAAGAAAGAAAGAAAGAAAGAAAGAAAGAAAGAAAAAGAAGAAAGAAAGAAAAGAAGGAAAGAAAAAGAAAAAAAGAAAGACATAAAGAAAGAAAAAGAAAGAAAGAAAAGAAAGAAAGAAAGAAAAGAGAAAAAGAAAAATACTCCCCAAAGTTAAACACAGTTATGAGGTGTGGAAGGTGTTTAAAGAGAGAAGAAAACAACAAGGAAAGAAAAAGCGTACAAGGTGGTTAAAAACGGAGCAGAAGATGAATGGAGAAGAAGAAAAGGATAGATAGAAAGAAAGACAGACAGACAGACAGACAGACAC
>CM054167.1:30290209-30295209 GCA_028751875.1 Rapana venosa | reverse complement strand
CACAAGACACTGTCCTCTCTGTATCCCCCAGCTGTAAGCACAGCCGAAAATGTCTGCTCCTCCTTTTTACAGCCTCCCTTCCCTGGGGAAAAAGCCGACTGGTCTCTCTGTATAAGAGCGTCTAGTCTGCTACGAAACGGGATAGCTCAGTGGATCGTCAGAGCACTCGCTTTCCCCACCCAAGCTAAGGTTAAGCAGTGTCGAACGTGGTTACCATGGGTGATGGGTGACCGTTTGCGCGGCTTGGCTTCAAGTACAGTTCCCCCAGTTCACCCAGCTGTAAATGGGTACATGCCCTCCTTAGTGGTCAGGGAAGGTAAAAGCAGCGAGGGAGAGGATATAGGCGCTGCTGCCCTCAATATGCTGGCCCCTGGAGAAGCTGAGGTATGTGATGCCTCGCTCCCCTACGACCACTTAAGTTATGGGACACCTTTACCTTTTTAGTCTGCTACCTCTGCCCTTGTTGACTAAATTGAGAGCGAGAGGGAGGGGATTCGGGCAGAGTGGGGAAAAAGAGAGAGGGATTTAATGAGGGGTAGTGAGGCAACTGGACGAAATATCCTCACGATACGGCATGGAAATCAGCGCCGAGAAAACCAAGCTCATGTCAAACAGTGCCCAGCCAATCACCACCAAGATCACTCTCAGCGGAAAAGAACTGGAGACAGTTGACCATTTCAAGTACCTTGGAGCCATCATAAGTGAGGAGGGATCGAAGACCGAAATCCTAGCAAGAGCGGCACAAACAGCAGCAGCAATGGCAAGACTGAAGACCATATGGAGAGACAGAAACATCCCTCTCGGAACCAAGGTAAAGTTACTAAACGCGCTAGTCACCTCAATCATGCTTTACGCATGTGAGGCATGGACACTGAACGCAGACCTACAAAGGAGGATCCAAGCAGTAGAAATGAGATGCCTCAGAAGGCTCCTAGGCATCTAATACAAGGACCATGTCACCAACAATGAAGTCCGCAGAAAGATCACTCAACAAGAGCGGGACTATGAAGACCTACTGACCACGGCGAAAAAGAGGAAAGTCAGATGGTATGGGCACGTAACACGCTCAGAAGGACTGGCAAAGACCATCCTGCAAGGAACAGTCCAGGGGAAGAGAAGACGGGGCAGACAGAGGAGAAAGTGGGCCGACGACATCCGTGATTGGACAGGGGAGGACTTCAGTGTCACCCAGGCACTCGCCCACGACCGCGCTAAGTGGAGCCAGCTGGTCCACCGTTCGTCCACCATGCAGCGCCCCTACAACCCTGACGGGCTACGGGACCAGTGAACAGTGAACAGTGAGAGAGAGATAGCTGATACTGCTGCTGCTACTGCTGCTGCTGCTGCTGCTGCTGCTGCTGCTACTACTACTACTACTACTACTACTACTACTACTACTCCTCTGCTGCTGCTGCTGCTGCTGCTGCTGCTGCTTCTGCTGCTGCTGCTATTACTACTTCTACAGCTACTACTACTACTGCTGCTGCTACTGCTGCTGCTGCTATTACTATGCTGCCACCACCACCCCCCCCCCACCCCCACTACTACTACTACTACTACTACCACCACCACCACCACCACCACCACCACCACACTACTACTACTACTACTACTACTACTACTACTACTACTACTACTACTACTACAGAGACAGACAGAGAAAGACAGAGAGAGAGAGAGACAGACATAGACACACAGAGACATAGAGACAAGAGACAAAGAATAAGGTACAGACACATAGAGAGAGGTAGACATAGACAGACAGACAGACAGACAGACAGACAGACATAAAAACTAGGGGGGGGGGGGGGGGGGGGGGGGACCCACACAAAAAACGAAGAGAAGGAAGATCAATGCCAAAAAAACCGAATGTGACGAAATACAAGGGAGTAAAC
Source organism: Rapana venosa (assembly GCA_028751875.1). NCBI lineage: Eukaryota > Metazoa > Mollusca > Gastropoda > Neogastropoda > Muricidae > Rapana > Rapana venosa. The sequence continues at coordinate 30,293,314 of CM054167.1, read as the reverse complement.
TCCATACACAGCAAAACCGTTTTCGCTTTCACGGATCATCACCGCAACAACTGTGAATTTCTCTTTGGTTAAAGTGGTTGTCGCCACACGAAACCCGTTTGTGTAGATTAAAAGAAAAGAAAAGAAAAAAAACCAAATAAATAAAACAGGCATATAAACAAAACAAGTAAACACAACACAACAAAACAACACATGAAAGTTAATACATTAAAACTCGAATTTCATGATGATTTGAACATACAAACATGCACGCACGTGCACGAGTGCGCGCGCGCACACGCACGCACACACACACACACGAGAGAGAGAGAGAGAGAGAGAGAGAGAGAGAGAGAGAGAGAGAGAGAGAGAGAGAGAGAGAGAAATGGAGGGGGGGGGGGGGGTAAGAAAAAGCTACAAAGGAAAAAAACAAACACTTCAAACAAAAGAAGGCAGAGCAACTCTAAAACTCTCTCTCTCTCTCTCTCTCTCTCTCTCTCTCTCTCTCTCTCTCTCTCTCACACACACACACACGCACGCACGCACGCACGCACACACACACGCACGCACACACACACACACACGCACGCACGCACACACACACACACACACACACACACACACACACACACACACACAAAGCTAATGTACAGACCACACCAAACCCAACTCTGGAAAATACACAGCTACATCAGCCATTCACAACCCGACATCCGGGACCTGATCAAAAGACCGCGGTAAACCTCAGGCGGGTTCTGATTGGATGAAACTGTACAGCCATTTTTTATTTTTTTAGGGGGGGGGGGGGAGTTCTTTGTTTTTTTTGTTTTGGTCTTTGATGCCAATGAGGCAGAGACTGATATACGTCCTTTGCTACAAAACTTTGACATCACTGAAAAAGTTTTTTTAGCTCAAGGAATATTATATTACCAGGCTTCCACTTCTCTTGTTGGGGACGGGATAAGCTCAGTGGTCAGAGCACTCGCTTTTCCCCCCAGCTAATATTAAACAACATCGAGCGTGGTCACCGAGTGGATGGGTGACCGTTTGCCCGCCTTGGTTTCAGCACAGTCCCCCAGTTCACCCAGCTGTAAATGGGTTCCTGCCTTCTTTAGGGGTCAGGGAAAGTAAAGCAGCGAGGGAGAGGAGATGGGCGCCGCTGCCCTCAATATGCTGGCCCCTGGAGAAGTTGAGGTCTCTGACGCCTCGCTCCCCTACGACCACATAGGTTGTGGGGACACCTTTCTTAACTCCTCCCGTGGGAAGGACAGCCTAGTGGTTAGAGCGTTGCGCTCGTGATCTGACGGCCCGGGATCGAGCCACCACGGAGGCGCTCCATTTTCAGGGGGTTTTATCCCTGGAGTAGAGAGTGGGGGTGTACTGTGGGCAAGCATCTCCACTATAATCAAATTTCTGCCCAGTTTCCACAACAGCAGTTGCCTCCTCTGCTGTTTTGGAGGTCATCGTCGGACACGACGGACAAACATACATACAGAACATCAGTACTGACTCCACTCCCCCCCAAAAAATGTCCTGACGAGGCTATAAACCAAAGCCCCGTGTGCGAACCTACGCAAGAATATATTGCGTACACGTTAAAAACCTGGTCCGCTTTTAAGAAAGAGTACGTTATTTCGCGCTACGGGTATGAACGCGTGACAATTTTTAAAGCGTGCATGCATTTTATTTGGATGTTATCCCCAAACGCCAATCCAATCCAATCCTGTTGTTTATTTCCCCCGCCGACCACTGAGGCCATATCAGGGTTGTCCCCTAGGTAAAATTTTAAATCTCAGCTACCTTAATGGTCGGGGGGAAAACGCAAAATGTCACCATTGGTGATCCTTGGTGCCTTAGCTGGAAAAAAAAATTTAAAGAAAGAAAATTAAAAGATAAAACCTCCTCCTTCTCCTCCTTTCAACCTTAACTGACGACTTCAGAGACATAATTATACGAAAGTTTCTGGAGTTTACAACAGAAAAAAGCATAAGAAATGCATGCAAGTATGCACACTCACACCCACACGAGCGCACGCGCGCTCGCGCACACACACACACAAGCACACACACACACACATACACGCAGGCACAAATACACACGCGAGCGCGTGCACACACCGAGAGGACACACATTTACATGCATGCAGTCTTACATCCATCCGCCCATAAATACATACCCACACATACAGACAAAAATGACAAAATCGCATATACACATGGGGACTAGATGTAAAAAAAAAAAAAAATCTCAAATATATATATATATAGCGCATATGAGTGTTTATTCCATTATCCTCGAAATAACAGAATGAAATAGATAAAATCTCTCTCTCTCTCTCTCTCTCTCTCTCTCTCTCTCTCTCTCTCTCTCTCTCTCTCTCTCTCTCTCTCTCTCACACACACACACACACACTGACGAGAAAAAGGGAACGGCTTTAAAACATGACTGGGAAGCCAGCCACTAAACATGCAGAACACACTTTCCACACACTGCAGGTTTCCATCAAATGACGAAAACAGATTGCGTAGTTTACGACTGTATGACGTCATGTCTGAAAAGTGATACGGGTCACGGCTTAGCTCCCAGAGGGGGTTGCTGTCTCATTTCCGTTTAGGTATCACTGAGCTATATATATGAGGTGTGTGTGTGTGTGTGTGTGTGTGTGTGTGTGTGTGGAGAGAAAGAGAGAGAGACACACAGAGAGAGAGAGACAGAGAGGGAGAGAGAAGGAGAGGGAGAGCGGGAAGGACAGAGGAGGAGAGAGAGAGAGAGAGAGAGAGAGGAGAGAGAGAGAGAGAGAGAGAGAGAGAGAGAGAGAGAGAGAATAATCTTTCTCTTTGTTGTTCAAGGGTTACAGATAAGCATTCACATACTTTTTTCCGTCTAGTCCTTGCCCTGAGGAGAGAAACAGAGGAGAGGAGGAGAGGAGAGAGAGAGAGAGAGAGAGAGAGAGAGAGAGAGAGAGAGAGAGAGAGAGAAGAGAGAGAGAGATAATCTTTCTTTATTGTTTAAGGGTTACTATAAGCATTCACATACTTTTTTTTCGTCTAGACTTGCCTTGAGAAAGAGAGAGACAGAGAAAAGAGAGGGTGGGGAGATACAGGGGAGAGGGGAGATAGAGAGGGA
>CM054167.1:30247709-30287709 GCA_028751875.1 Rapana venosa | reverse complement strand
AAGGGAGGAGATTTTTTACGATATCCCAGGTCAATTATTTTCAAGTGCAGACCTTCATTTCTTTCATGTATGTACACATGCAAGAGATCAAATATGCACGTTAAGATTCTGTAATTCAAGTCAGCGTTCGATGGGTTACGGAAACACGGACATACCCAGCATATATCCCCGAAGTCGGAATGCGGCTACCTTCATGGTAGGCAAAAACGGTCGCGTTCGCACACTCTCACCATTAGTGAACCTCGGAGCTCTAGCCAAGGAACGAAAAACAAATGACAGACAACTCTGCTGCCCAAAGATGTTAGACATACGTAATTAATTGTTTTCAGCGCTATATAAATTCCATACATTATTATTACTATTATTATTATTATTATTATTGTTGTTGTTGTTGTTGTTTTATGGCCTGGCGGCGAAATGAACAGCGTTCAATATTGTATTACATTACATTGTAGAATAGTCATGTACATACATTCACGTCCATAGAACGTGAAAATAAAAGAGAAAGCAAAAAAAACCAAGGCTTTAAACAAAGAGTAAAAATGAGATGAAATAAACAAATAGAATAAACCGAAGCATAATAAAATAAAATTTATGAGCCGGCCTCCTTGGCACAGTAGTTCGCCCTTGGATTACGGACTGGAAGGTCCCGCGTTCGAATCCCGAAAGAGTAACAGCGAATTTTTTTTTTTGAATTTTTTTTTTTACTCTGGCCGGCTCTCACCCAGAGTGAGTGTGCTGTGTGATCAGTGGGAAGACTGGGACCACACAGTCCAGCTTCATCCACTTTACGGATGCGAATTTTGAGATTGTTGCTCAAAATCACCTGACCAACACTGCAGGTGTGTGTATCTCTCGGGCCTGGTTGACGCCAAGATATATATTATGATAGTAAGCGTAGAGTACAACCCTGTCAAGTAGTCTCATAGCATATGCACTTCCACAGCAGCATCATTACGTCATCCTGGTCGTCATTAATTATCACGCAATAAAATGAAATTGCCGCTGATTCAGTGGCTGTTCTGGTCTCATGGTGACCTCAGTTTCGGTTTGCCCACACACTTCTGTGCCCGTGGTGAGTTTGTGTCAAAGCCTTTGGGGTTGGAGATGTTTTTAAAAATATATATTTTAATCTTTTATATCGAGGATAATGGAATAAGCACTTATGTGCTTTCTTTACATCCAGTCCCCGTGTGTATGCAGTTTTGTCAATTCTGTCATCTGTTCCCACCGGCACACAATGGCCTACTCTTACGAAAAGCGGAACAGGATTTAACGTGTGCGCAAGATGTTCTGCGCGCGTTCGCTTACGGGGCCTCGGTTTATAGTCTCATCCGAAGGACTTTTGGGGAGAGTGGTGTCTGCGCTGATGTTAACTCCGAGGGAAAATATCCCCCTTGAACGGGAATCGAACCCGGGTCGTCAGATTACGAGCGCAATGTTCTAACCACTAGACTATCCCGTCCCCCAGGGGCTCCGGAGAAGGTCGGTTGCGGGACGTTGTGGTGGTCGCCAACCCGGGTGGGGTCTCTCTCACTCTGACTCCCTGACAGCCGTTGCTGTCGTCAGTAGGGAGGGGGGTAGGTAAGGTGGTATCACCAAAGTGACCCAGCAACAGTGCAGAGCCACTCTGGCTGGTGGCCTCACGGAAATTCAAATACTATTCTTACTGACATGGTATTTTCCAAATATTTCCTAGTGTTAGAAATCTATTTAAAATCCACACCATCTTTATTCATACATACACGCCTGCACCCGGACATATAAGCATGCACTATCCCCCCCCCCCCCACACCACACACCCCCCCCCCACCCACACACACACGCGCGCGCACGCACGCATGCACAGTTCAAATCCTGTTCAAGGGGATTTTTTTCTCTGGAGTTATCAGTGCAGACTCCACTCTCCCCAAAAGTCATTCGGATGAGACTATAAACCGAAGCCCCGCACGCAGAACTTCTTGCGCACACGTTAAATGCTTTTCCGCTTTTCGAAAGAGTAGGCCATTGTGTGCTGGTGGGAACACATGACAAAATTTACAAAACCACATACAAACGGGGACTAGATGTTTTTAAAAAAAAGCACATGTGTGCTTATTCCATTATCCTTGAAATGAAAGAATAAAATAAATAAAAATAATAAAACACACGCGCAAACACACACACACACGCGCGCGCGCGCGCGCCTCTCTCACATACACTATCACATACATCCCCCACGCCCCCCACCCAAACACACACACACAAACACACACACACATACACACACGCGCGCGCGCGCGTCTCTCTCACATACACTATCACATACATCCCCCCCCCCACCCCACCCCCACACACACACACACACGCATGAACACACACGCACACACACTATCTTTGCTCCACTGTCCTTGTTTACATAATTATCTTCTATTCCCTCATTCTGCCCTAACAACCTTCATCATTGCACGAACACACACGCACACACACTATCTTTGCTCCACTGTCCTTGTTTTATATAATTATCTTCTATTCCCTCATTCCTATAACAACCTTCATCATTCTACCCCAGCCCCCACCCCACCCTATCTCACCACCCCCACCCCACCCACATCCCCCCACCCCACCCCACCCCACTCCACCCGACCACAGCTTCCCGGCATTCAAAGAATGTCTGCTCGTGCCTGTTTATAATTATACGGCACCAATAATTATACGGCACCATAGCCTATTTCGTTATCAGCAATGCAAAAAGGTCATCGGAGTGTGTGTGTGTGTGTGTGTGTGTGTTGTGTGTGTGTTGTGTTGTGTTGTGTTGTGTTGTGTTGTGTTGTGTGTGTGTGTGTGTTGTGTGTGTGTGTGTGTGTGTGTGTGTGTGTGTGTGTGTGTGTTGTGTGTGTGTGTTTGTGAGTTGGTGTGTGTTTGTGTTGTGTGTGTTGTGTGCGTGTTGTGTGTGTGACTCTGAATGTGTGTGGTATTATGGCAATAACATGGCCTTCAGAAAATGGTTCTGTTATATTTGTTTTATTCCTTCTGTGTGTGTGTGTGTGTGTGTGTCTGTGTGTGTGTGTCTGTGTGTGTGTCTGTGTGTGTGTGTCTGTGTGTGTGTGTCTCTGTGTGTGTACCTGATGTTTTGGGTTTCCAACTTTTAATCTTACAGTCAGTTAATCAGAGAGAGAGAGAGAGAGAGAGAGAGAGAGAGAGAGAGAGAGAGACAGAGAGACAGAGACAGAGACAGACAGACAGACAGACAAGGACACAGAGAGACAGACAGACCCAGACACACACACACACTCACTCATCCACCCACCCACCTACCCACACAACACCATCACCGCCCCACACAACACCCACACACACCCCCTCCCCACCCTCCACCCCTTCCTACCCCCCACTCCCCCCCCCCCCACACACACACACACACACATCTCGTCAACACACACTCAAAGCACACACACACACACACACACACACACACCACACACACACCCCACACACACACACACCCCACACACACACACATCTCATCAACACACACTCAAAGCGCACATACGCACACACACAAATTACCAATACCAAATATTCAGACCATGCCTGGGATTCTATGAGTCATCCAACAGGCCAAAACTATTAACTTTTTTTTACCATCGCCATTAAGTTACTTTCGCGACGACCCGTGTTAGCATTCATTGTAACTTGACTCTTGCACTATGGAGTTAAGAGAAAAGGTCGACAGACAGGGGACAAAACCAGGGGGGAGGAGGGGATGACCTAGAGGTTAGACCGTTGTTATACCAATTATAGCATATTGGGTTTTTTTATATAGCCATGCCAAGAAATGGACAGATGGACAAAAAGACACGAGAGAGAAAGAGGAGAGAGAGAGGAGAGAGAGACAGAGAGAGACAGAGAGAGACAGAGAGAGATAGAGACAGAGACAGAGCGGAGGAGAGAGATCGAGAGAGAGGGAAAGGGAGAGCCAGAAAGGGGGGGTGGGGGGGAGAGAGAGAGAGACAGAGGGAGACAGAGACAGAGAGAGCCAGAGAAGGGAGACAAGACAGACGACAGCAGACAGAGAGAGAGCAGGAAAGAGAGAGACGGAGACAGAGAGTAGAGAGAGACAGAGAGGGACAGAGAGCGAGAGAGAGGGGAGAGAGACAGAGACGGACAGAGAGTGGAGAGGGAGAGAGAGAGAGAGACAGAGAGGGAGAGAGACACAGACGAAGAGAAGAGAGAGACAGAGAGAGACAGAGAGAGAGAGCCAGAGAGAGAGCCAGAGAGAGAGAGATAGAGAGAGAGAGAGAGAGCAGAGAGAGAGAGAGAGAGAGAGAGAGAGAGAGAGACATAGAGAGTGGGAGAAGAGAGAGAGAGGAGAGGAGAGAGAGAGAGAGAGAGAGAGGACAGAGAGTGGGAGAGAAGAGAGAGAGAGCGATGGGGAAGAGCGGGAGAGAGGAGGGAGGAGAGAGAGGATAGACAGAGAGAGGGGAGAGACAAGAGACAGAGAGAGGGGAGCCAGAGACAGAGAGAGGGAGAGCCAGAAAGGAGGGATAGAGAGAGATATAGAGAGAGACATGAGAGAGGGAGAAGGGAGAGCAGCAGAGAGGGAGGAGAGGGAGGGAGAGAAGGAGAAGAGAGAGGAAGGAGAGAGAGAGGGAGAGAGAGAGAGAGAGAGAGAGAGAGAGACGAGAGAGAGAGGAAGGGAGAGAGGCGGGAGAGAGAGAGACAGAGACAGAGAGAGACAGAGAGAGAGAGCGAGAGAGACACAGAGACAGAGAGGGGACACAGAGAGAGACAGACAGAGAGGGACAGAGAGAGACGAGAGAGACGGAGACAGAGAGGGACAGAAACAGAGAGAGAGACAGAGGGAAGAGACAGAGAGAGGGAGACAGAGACAGAATGAGAGTCAAGAGAGAGAGAGAGAGAGAGAAGAGAGGAGAAGGAGAGAGAGAGAGAGAGAGAGAGAGAGAGAGAGAGAGAGAGAGAGAAAACGTAGACCCAAACAAAGATAAAAGCACAAAATGAAACTAAGTTCGAACAGGCACAAAGAATCCCCTATCGGTATACCAATACCAAACCACACACACATTATTATTATCATTATGACATGTTCATACTTTAACCCGAACGGACAGAAAAGAATCCCCAATCAGTATACAAATACCATACCCCACACTTATTATTATTATATGTTCATACTTTAACCCGAACACAGAAAAATCCCCAATCAGTATACCAATACCATACCCCACACTTATTATCATACTTTAACCAGAACGGACACAAAAGAATCCCCAATCAGTATACAATACCATACCACACTTATTATTATGGCATGTTCATACTTTAACCCGAACACACACAAAGAATCTGCAGTCAGTATACCAATACCATACCAAATTTTGACATGTCCATACTTTTCTGTTTTCGTCCTTCAGAAAACCATACTCACACTTTTTTCTGTTAGTACAGGGGGACGGGATAGTCTGATGGTTAGAGTGATGTGCATTGCGCTTGTGATCTCCTAACCTGGGTTCGAATCTCGTTCAAGAGGATTTTTTCCTCTCGAGTTAACATCAGTGCGGACTCCACTCTCCCCCCCCCCCCTACCCTACCCCCCCCCCCCCCCCAAAAAAAAAAAAAGTCCTTTGGATGAGACTATAATCCGAGGTTACGTGTGCGAACGCACGCAGAACATCTAGCGCACACGTTAAAATCCGCTTTTCGGAAGAGTAGGCCATTGTGTGCCGGTGGGAACGGATGACAAAATTGACAAAACCTCATACACACGGGGGACTGGATGTAAACAAACACATGAAGGCTTATTGGATTATCATCGAATTAAAAAGAAAAAGAATAGAAATAATGAGACCAACCTCTTCGTGATTCCACCTTCATTATAATGGTTTCCGTACTTTCTCGCTGTCTCGACCGTCTCAAAGTATCTTGACTTGCTGCTCTCACGTCGTTCGTTCTGATCTCACCTCAACCACTCCTGCATCCAGCTACAAGACCTTTAACGTAGGCTGATGTTTTCACAAGACGAAGAGGCAGACAGAAAAAGCGATGGGAAGACATCATCAGAGAGTGGGATGGCCTTGAGTGGAACGACTTGCTTACGGAAAGCAGAAGACCGTGGGGAGTGGAGGAAGCTGGTTGCAAAATCTTCAGTGGTGGGTGAGTGCCCCCACAATCCATGGTACTACGGGGTTGGTGAAGGTGAAGGTGGAGGTGGTGGTGGTAATTTTTTCAAAAGCAGGACGTGAACTTTTAATGGCTTGTTCTTAAACCCTCATCTACAATACAATACAGCAAAGAAAGAGAATTCCGACACTCTGGGTCCCGTTTGTGGTTTATGCCTGGTCAATTTTTCGCTGTCACTAGAGCACTCAGATAGACCAGAATTGCGTAGGGAGGGACTTCAAACTAACAAAAGTTTGACCGCCTTTGCCGTTGTTGATGTTGCGGAGAATGACCGGAACTTTTGTTTTCTCATTTTCGTGCATTGACTACATTTGCGAATTCAAACACCAATTCTGGATTATGTGTGCAGTAGTCTGAAGGATGTCTGCCTCCATTTTGTTCAATGTCAGCACTGCGCTCATAGTGATCAGACTTGGATCGTGGGTGAGTGACGTATGCTATGGAGGTTAACAGTCTCAAGAGTTTTGTTGGGCGAGTGAGTAACTAGAACTTTTGGTTTCTTGTTCTCTAACATCATGGACACTGGAGAGTTACCATTCAAACGCTCATTCCAGACCATGCCTGCAGTCTTCTTCTTGTTCTCCATCATCTTCTTCTTGTTCATCATCATCTTCTTCCTCTTGTTGGTGGTGGTGGTGTTGCGGTTGTTGATATTGTTGTTGTTGTTGTTGTTCTCCCCCTCCCTCCCTCCTCATCCTCCTTCTTTCTTCTTCTTCTTCTTCTTCTTCTCCTTCTCCTCCACCTCCTCCTCTTCTCGTTAACTTTACACCGTCAGATGTGTCTAGGAAAAGTAATGGCATGTTCTTTCCAGCTCCTCTCGTTGGCCGCACAGCTTGATTTGCAGGGTTATTATCTCCGTCAGCCACACAATAATCTTCCTCAGGTCGCTGTATAGCGTGCACCTCTGAAGGATGTGCTCGCCAGTCTGGTTTTCTTTACCACAGACACACACGGGGAGAAGGAACGAGTTTCAGTTTTGTGGACATGTGGTGATTTAGCCTGTTGTGCCCAGTGCGGAGTCTTAGAATGATGACCTGTTCTTCTCTTTTGAGATGGTGGTAGTCGTCCTTCTCTACTCTGGGTCGGGCCATTGATTTGATGATTGTTGTTTTGTTTTCGTGGAAGGTGAGGCTGCTTTCGCACTGTTCTTTCTGCGCATCCTGTTTTGCAAGTTCATCAGCCTGTTCGTTGCCAGGTATACCACAGTGGGCAGGGATCCACTGCAGCGTTACACGTTTCTTTCGTGTGAGGAGCTGTAGTTCCTGCTGGAGTTCTGTATCTTGGTCTGCAGACAGGGCTTGTAGGACTGACAGGGCATCGGTGAAGAAAACCACTTGCTGGCATTCCTCTTTGGAGTGTCTGACCATGGTGGCAGCTTGTTTCAGGGCTTGGGTTTCTGCAGGGTAGTTGGTGCAGTGTGTCCCTGTTGGGATGTTTGCTGTTTCCACTTCTTATGCTTTCAGTGAAAGGACTCATGTTTCGCCCTTTTGCCATCGACATTACAATGGGTCAAAATGGTAAAGTTTTCACTTTGTGCGGCTACGTTTAATATTTTAAAAAAAAGATGACCTCTATAGCTGTAGTCTCTCTGAAGAGATTTCTCTCTAGTATTTAGTTTATAATTTGACAGCTAAGGGCACATTTCTGAAGCATACTCCCTCCTACACACATTCTTCTTTATTAAGGCATCCTACTTTCCGTTTATCTCTGACAGGTACAGACTTCTCTATGGGATGGGTGACTGTAACCTATTTTTATCTCTTCCCGTCTAAAACTTCACCTGCACAGAGGAAAGATAATTCCAGTCTTTTGGGGGTTCATGTCTAGAATGTCATGACTCATACCAAGCCATATTTTTTTGTTATATATATTGCCATGAGGGTGTTTCAATAATAATAATAATTACATTATTTTAATTGTGTTGGAAAAGTACTACAGAATTGAGGAACCTGACTAGAGAGAAGGGGGGGGGGGGAGAGAGAGGGGGGGGGGAGAGAGGGGGGGAAGAGAGAGAGGGGGGAAAGAGAGAGAGAGAAGGGGGAAAGAGAGAGAGGGCGGAAGAGAGAGAGGGGGGAAGAGAGAGAGGGGGGGGAGAGAGGGGGGAAGAGAGAGAGGGGGGAAGAGAGAGAAGGGCGGAAGAGAGAGAGGGGGGAAAGAGAGAGAGAGAAGGGGGAAGAGAGAGAGGGGGGGAAGAGAGAGAGGGGGGAAGAGAGAGAGGGGAGAGAGAGAGAAGGGCGAAGAGAGAGAGGGGGGGAAAGAGAGAGAGAGAAGGGGGAAGAGAGAGAGGGGGAAGAGAGAGAGGGGGAAGACAGAGAAGGGCGGAAGAGAGGAGAGGGGGGGAAAGAGAGAGAGAGAAGGGGGAAGAGAGAGAGGGGTGGAAGAGAGAGAGGGGGGAAGAGGAGAGAAGGGCGGAAGAGAGAGAGGGGGGAAAGAGAGAGAGAGAAGGGGGAAGAGAGATAGGGGGGAAGAGAGAGAAGGGTGGAAGAGAGAGAGGGGGGAAAGAGAGAGAGAAGGGGGAAGAGAAGAGGGGGGAAGAGAGAGGGGGGGAAAAGAGGGGGGAGGGGAAGAGAGAAAGGGGGGGGGGAGAGAAAGAAAGAGGGGGGGAGGGGAAAGAGTGAGAGAGAGCTGGAGAGAGAAGGAGGGAGGCGAGTTGGGGAGGGACGACGACGGGGTGGAGGGGAATGAGAGGAGAGGGGGGGCGAGAGAGAGGGGGGGAAGAGAGAGAGAGAGAGGGAGGGGGGGGGGCGGGTAGGGAGGAGAGAGGATAGAGCGAGAGAGAGTCTGTTCCCATTATTCTATCTCTCTCTCTCTCTCTCTCTCTCTCTATCTCTCCTCTCTCTCTCTTCTCTCTCTCTCTCTCTCTCTCTCTCTCTGGATGTCTTTGCAACAAAACAACATGAGGTGACCTGACATTTTATCTTATTTTATTATTATCTCTTTGTCTTCGAACTTCATCCCCACAAAGAAGAAGAACGAGAATTCCCAACTCTTTGGGACGTGCCTGTTGCTTTTCTCATCCTTCGGATGAGACTATAAACCGAGGCCCCGTGTGCGAATGCATGCAGAACATCTTGCGCACATATTAAATCCTGTTCCGCTTTTCGAAAGAGTAGGCCATTGTGTGCCGGTGGGAACAGATGCAAAATTTACAAAACCGCATACACACGGGGACTGGATGTAAAAAAAAGCACATGAGTGCTTATTCCATTATTCTCGATTATAAAAAAAAACACCAAAAAATCATAAAAACAAAATGTCATCTGAGCGCTTTGATTTGTTGCTTTACAAGATTCAGCGCTATATAAATTCCATACATTATTATTATTATTATTTTTATTATTATTATTATTTATTATTATACACAGGAGAAGTACAAGAATTCCAACTCTTTGGGTCTTGCCTCTTGTTTTTATCTATACACAGAAGAGTAACAAGAATTCCTAACTCTTTTGGGTCTTGCCTCTTGTTTTTATCTATACACAGAAGAGTAACAAGAATTCCCAACTCTTTTGGGTCTTGCCTGTTCCTTTTCTCTATACACAGAAGAAGAACGAGAATTCCCAACTCTTCGGGTCTTGCCTGTTGCATGCTTTTATGACTCATGCCTGGCCCTTTATCGTAATCATCAGCGTGTTCATAAAGTTCAGATTTGCATGAAGGAGAGTGATGTATGCGCGTCCATACGGAAATAACCCTGCAAACCAAGCTGTTCCCACCGCCCAGGAGAGAAGATGGACAGGACATGCCATTATTCTTCGCGGACACATCTGATGGTGTAAAAACTAACAAGAAGAAGAAGAAGAAATGAAGAAGAAATGAAGAAGAAGAAGAAGAAGAAGAAGAAGAGGAGAAAGAAGAAGAAGAGGAGGAGGACGAAGAAATGAAGAAGAAGGAAGAAGAACAAGGAGAAGAAGGAAGAAGAAGGTGAAGAAGAAGAAGAGGAAGAACAAGAAGAGGAGGAGAAGAAGAAGAATTGCGAAGAAGAAGAACAAGAAGAAGAAGGAAGAATTGCGAAGAAGAAGAAGAACGAAGAAGAAGAAGAAGAAGAAGAAGAAGAAGAACAAGAACAAGAAGAAGAAGAACGAAGAAGAAGAAGAAAAGAACAAGAACAAGAACAAGAACAAGAAGAACAAGAAGAACAAGAAGAAGAAGGTGGATCGGTGGTATAGAGGTAACGCGTCTGTCTAGAAAGCGAAAAGTCCGGGTCCGTGTGCGGAGGTTCAAATCCCGTTTGGACCCGAAACTTTTCCCCCATCCATTAAATCATGAGTGGTAGTCTGGGCGCTAGTCTTTCGGATGAGACGATAAACCGAGGTCCCGTGTGTTACACATAATTTAGCGCACGTAAAAGAACCCGCGGCAACAAGAGAGTTGTCCCTGGCATAATTCTGTAGAAAGAAAGCCACTCTGATAGGGAAATAAATACAGTTGCAGACAGGAAAAATAAAAAAATTGGGTGGCGCTGCTCTTGTGGCGATGCGCTCTCCCCGGGGAGAGCAGCCTGAATTTCATTCAGAAAAATCTGCCGTGACTTAAAGTGGTATAAATAAATAAATAAATAGATAAATAAATAAATAAGAAATAGAAGAAGAAGGTGTGTGTGTGTGTGTGCCGCTGTCTCTCTCTCTCTCTCTCTCTCTCTCTCTCTCTCTCTCTCTCTCTCTCTCTCTCTCTCTCTCTCATATGCAGTAGACAGACAGACAGATAACCAAACATGGCGTAATAACTCAACTCACTGCACTGGGGAACAAAAGACATTATCAAAAGGATAATCATAAAGAGCAATCACAACACGTATCTTTACATAAGAAAGATCTACAGAGCAGGCAGCAAGGTAAGTAAGCAATAACAACAATAGTAATATAACAAGAAGAAGAAGGAGAAATGGAATTTATACAGCCCTATATCTTGTAAAAACAAATCAAAGCGCTTGCACTCAACCCACTTCTACACATGCAACCAGCAATAATTAACAGTTTTAACAAATTCAAATGCACACACAACATCACACACACACACACACTGCGCACGCACACACACACACACAACACACACACACACACTGCGCACGCACACACACACACACCACACACGCACACAGGTTATACGCTTCGGCAGGGTGACAAAAATTTCCACTGAAGGCAGGGACAGAGAATTAGGAGATGAGACAACAGGGAAAAAAGTATTAGGTTTGAAATAGCCTTGAGGCTGGATTCAAAAGTGTCGTAAGCATACTACACACACACATTCATACATACATACCTTGATGCACTGGTCAAACAGAAGACTGGTCGTGAGTGGGGTTGATAACAGGTAAAGGGCAAGAGAAACCGAATACAGACGAGGACATGAAGGGACGAATGAAACCTAAGGTGAGTACGTATATCACACATGCGCAAAAACCCCCACACAAAAAAAAAAAAAAGGACAAGGGCAAGGGCACAGGAAGTGCGAAAGGCGAGAAGTGAGAAAGGCGGGAAAATAAGGAAGACAGCGTGAGAGAGAGAGAGAGAGAGAGAGAGAGAGAGACAGAGACAGACAGAGACAGAGACAGAGAGATGCATGTTGAAACACACACACACAGAAAGAGAGGGGAGAGAGAGAGAGAGAGAGAGAGAGAGAGAGAGAGAGAGGAGAGAGAGAGAGAGTGCATGTTGAAACACACACAGAGAAAGAAAAAAGAGAAAGAGAGAGAGGGGGGGGGGGGGGGGGAGAGATGCATGTGGAAACACACAGACAGAAAGAGAGAGAGAGAGAGAGGGGAGAGAGAGAGAGGAGAGAGAGAGAATGCATGTCGAAAACACACACACACAAAGAGAGAGAGAGAGAGAGAGAGAGAAAAGAGGAGAGAATTTCCAGGATTCACGAATGTTTATGCAAAAGTTGTTTCCCCTTGCAAGGGGGTCAGGGACGGTGGAGGAGGGGGTGGGGGGGGGGAAAAGGGGGGGGAGGGATGTAGATATGCTAAACATACAATCCATGGACAAGCACAAGCACAGGGGATGAAGTCAGTGACACGGTTTCCAGGTCACACTAACCTTCTGCCCTTTTAATTAAAGCCCACTGGCCCCTGACCTAATTCAAGCCCATTGGCTCGGGTCACGACACGCGTGCGCGCGCAAAATCTCTCTCCTCCCCACCCCCACCCCTTTACCCGATTTGAGTATGTCTATATTTTATGCTCTGAAAGCCCGAGAACTTTGCTAGGTATAACTGGTGTAGATACAAAAAGTTGAAGTAGGTTCATGTTTCTTTTGGGAAATTACTCTTGATATTGCCGACATTATCTATGTCTTTTTTGTACTCTTTTGTTTGAAGTTTCTTTTTGTCAAAATGAATACCCCCTTGTATACAAGCTGTTGGCCTTAAAATTAAAATCCCGAGTTCCTAAGATCTCTCTCTCTCTCTCTCTCTCCCCTCTCTCTCTCTCTCTCTCTCTCTCTCAAAGTCCTTTGGATGAGACTAGAAACCGAGGCCCCGAGTGCGAACGCGCAGAAAACATCTTGCGCACACGTGAAATCCTGCTCCGCTTTTCGAAAGAATAGGCCATTGTGTGCTGGTGGGAACAGATGACAGTATTTACAAAACTGCATACACACGGGGACTGGATGTCAAAAATAAAAGCACACAAATGCTTATTCCAATATCATCGATATAAAAGAAGAAATAAAATCTCTCTCTCTCTCTCTCTCTCTCTTCTCTCTCTCTCTCTCCCCTCTCTCTCTCTCTCTCTCTGTCTCTCTCTCTCTCTCTCTCCATATTTTTATCCTAAGTCATATTTTTGTAACTGACTTTTTGTTATACCGTAACATTTTGTTGTTACTTTTGCTTTTACCCCCACCAAAATACTAAGCAGTTCGGCAACCCCCTTCATGTATGGGCCAATGGCCTTTTTGTGAATAAATCATACGAGTTCGAATTCTCTCTCCCCTCTCTCTCTCTCCCCTCTCTCTCTCTCTCTCCTCTCTCTCTCTCTCTCTCTCTTTTGTTCCTCTTTCAGAGTGCGTTGGGTTGGGTTTTCTTTAACCTTCTACAGAATAATACCAAGGTCAACTCTCTTTGTTGGCGTAGCTCTTTTATTATGAGTATTGTATTGTATACCACTTTAAGCCACGGCAGATTTCTCTGCGTGAAATCCGGGCTGCTGTACCCGGAGAGATCGCGTCGCCACAAGAGCAGCGCCACCCATCTTTTTTTACTTTTTTTTTTTTTTTTTACTTTTCCTGTCTGCAACCGTATTTGTTTTCCTATCAGAATGGCTTTTTTTCTACAGGGACAACTTTCTTTTTGCCTTGGGGTTGTTTTGGTGTGGGTTTTTTTACGTGCGCGAAGTGTAACACATAGGGCCTTGATTTATCAACATCTCACCCGAAAGACTAGCACCCACACCACCTCGAGCTCTCAAGGTCTAATGAATGAGGGAGACGTTCAGTTTCAAAGGAGGAATCACTTTCTAACTGGGTGTGTTGCCCCGTGACCACCGATTTACCTGTTTGTGTGTGAATAACATAAATTTTAAAAATAAATAAATAAATAAACAAACACGCACACACAGTTTCTCTCAATACAACACCGTATAGAGTATGGGGGCAAAAAGAAAAAAAGGACAAAGACAAGGACAGTAATATACTAACACCAGACAAATCTTCAAGACTGATAAAGTGTTCACGAAGACAAGATTGGCAACAACAACAACTAATACAACAACAACTACAACAAAAACACCAACAATAACTACTACAACAACAACGAAAACCAACTACAACAATAACGACAACTTCAACTACAACTACTAACAACAACAACCTACTACTACTTCAACAACGCAACAATTACTACAACAACTACAACCCCAACAACTACAACTACTACAACACCAACTACTACAACAACTCCCAACAACAAACCAACACCAACAACTACTAAAAACAAAACTACTACTACTTCAACAAAAAACTACAACTACTACAACAACAACTACAACACCAACTACAACACCAACAACTACAACACCAACAACTACAACTACTACAACACAACTACAACACCAACAACTACAACACCAACAACTACAACAATAACGGCAGCAACTTCAACAACTAACCCCTACAACAACTACTACAACTACAATACAACACCAACTACAAAACACTACAACAACTATAACTACTACAATACCAACTACAACACCAACAAATACAACTACGCAATAACGACAACTTCAACAACTCCCACTATACAACAACACCATCAACTACAACCCCAACAACATCAAACAACAACAACAACAATAACAAACAGACGGCGCTAGTGTGCTTTGGTTTTGAGACGGGGGGAAACACCACGGGAGATTAATCAACGACTAGGGGACAGAAGAAAACGAGGACAGCTGAAAGGAAAGACAACTCGGGAAGGAGGCGGAGGAGGAGGGGAGTTGGGGGGAAGAAGAAGGGGAGCGGTGGATAGAAAGGGACAGGGGGGAGGGGAGAGAGGGAGAGGGAGGTGGGGGGAGAGGGAGAGAGGGAGGGAGGAGACAAAAAAGAATAAAGTTTACACAGCTCTAGACCTAGTTTTCTCTATTCTGGGTTGTTGGGTATTTTTTTCCGTCCGGCTGTTGTAGTGTGTGTGTGTGGGGGAGGGGGTGGGGGGTTGTGGGGGGGGGGGGGGGGGGAGGGGGGGGGGGGGTGGGGGGGGTGGGGGGGGGGGGGGGGGGTGGTGTTTGTTGTGTGTGGGGGGGGGTGAGTGTGGTGGTGGGGGTGGGGTGTGTGTGTGTGTGTTTTTGTGTGGGGGGGTGATGTAAGTGATGTGTGTGGTGGTGTGTGTTGTGTGTGTGTGTGTGTGTGGTGTGTGTGTTGTGTGTGTGTGTGTTTGTGTGTGGTATGGGGTGGTGGTGGTGGTGTGTGTGTGTGTTTTTTCTTTTGGTTGTGTGTGTGTGAGTGTGGTGGTGTGTGGGGTGTTGTGTGTGTGTGTGTGTGTGTGTGTTTTTGTTGTGTGTGTGTGTGTGTGTGTGTGTTTGCTCTCTCTCCCCCCCTCTCTCTCTCTCTCTCGCTCTGTATGTCTGTGTGTGGGGTGTGTAGGGGGGGGGGGGGAAAGGTGTGGGGTGGTGGTGGTGTGTGAGTGTGTGTGTGTGTGTGTGTGTGAGTGTGTTGTGTTTGTTCTGTGTGTGGTTTGTTGCGTGTGTGTTTTGCGTGTGTGTGGGTGGGTAATTGGTGGTGGTTGGTGTGTGTGTTTTGCTCTCTCTCTATTGTGTGTGTGTGGTGTGTGTGTGTTGTGTGTGTGTGTGTTTTTTTCTCTGTGTGTGTGAGTGGGGGTGTGTGTGTGTGTGTGTGTGGGTGTTTGCTCTCTCTCTCTCCCCCTCTCTCTCTCTCCCCTCTCCCCTCTCTCTCTCTCTCTCCTCTCTCTCTCTCTTCTCTCTCTCTCTCTCTCTCTCTTCTCGCTCTGTAATGTCTTTGTGTGTTGTTGTAGTGGTGGTGGGGGATGGTGTGTGTGTTTGGGGGTGTGTGAGTGTGTGGTGTGTGAGTGTGTTGGTGTTTGTTTGGGGTGTGTTGTTTTTGTTTTGGGGTGTGTGTGTGTGTGGTGTGGTTTAAAGGGGGTGGTGGTGTGTGTGTTTTGCTCCTCTCTATATGTGTGTGTGTGTGTGTGTTTTGTGTGTGTGTGTGTGTGTTGTGTGTGTGTGTTTTCTCTTTGTGTGTGTGGGGTTTGGTGTGTGTCTGTGTGAGTGTGTGTGTGTTTGCTCTCCCCTTTTCTCTCTTCTCTCTCTCTCTCTCTCTCTCTCTCTCTCTCTCTCTCTCCCTCTCCCCTCTCCTCTCTC
Organism: Rapana venosa; assembly: GCA_028751875.1. Lineage (NCBI taxonomy): Eukaryota > Metazoa > Mollusca > Gastropoda > Neogastropoda > Muricidae > Rapana > Rapana venosa. The sequence continues at coordinate 30,271,718 of CM054167.1, read as the reverse complement.
CCGTTATGTGTGTTGTGTTTTGTGTGTGGGGGGGGGATGGTGTTTGGGGTGGTGGTGTGTGTGTGTGTGTGTGTGTGAGTGTGTGTGTGTGCTTGCCTGTGTGTGTGTTTGTGTGTGGTGATGGTGGTGGTGGTGGAGTGTGTTTGGTCTCTATCTGTGTGTGCTTGCTCTGTGTGTTTGCTCTGTGTGTGTTTTCTCTGTGTATGTGTGCTGAGGTGATAACTAAGCCGTCTGCCTGATTACAGCAACAAGCACGTGATCACTCTCAACACGCCTGTGTTGTGTGTCCCATACAGACAGACACAGAGAGAGAGACAGAGACAGAGAGACAGACAGAGAGACAGACTGACAGAGAGGGAGAGACAGAGAGACAGACAGAGAGACAGACTGACAGAGAGGGAGGAGACAGAGAGAGACAGAAAGACAGAGAGACAGAGACAGACAGACAGACAGACAATAGAGAGAAACAAGACAGAGAGAAAAAGAAAGACTGACTGAGAGAGTGGGAGGGGGGAGAGTGAGAGAGAGATAGAGATTGAGAGAGGGGGGGGAAAAGAGATACAGGGAAAGGCAGAGACAGACAGAGAAGAGGAAGAGAGAAAGAGAGAGAGAGAGAGAGAGAGAGAGAGAGAGAGAGAGGGGAGAGAGACAATTCCAGGAAAACACACAGAGGCAGACAGAGACAGACAGACAGACAGTCAGAAAACGAAGGGGAGAGAGAGAGAGAGAGAGAGAGAGAGAGAGAGAGAGAGAGAGAGAGAGAGAGAGACAATTCCAGACACACACAGAGGCAACAGAGACAGACAGACAGACAGTCAGAGACGAGAGAGAGAGAGAGAGGCAGACAATTACAGACCACACAGAGAGGCAGACAGAGACAGACGACAGACAGTCAGAGACGAGAGAGAGAGAGAGAGGCAGACAATTACAGACACACAGAGAGGCAGACAGAGACAACAGACAGAGAAAGAGAGAGAGAGAGAGGGAGACAATTACAGACACACAGAGAGGCAGACGAGACAGACAGACCCGACAGACAGGATGAGAGAGAGAGAGGGATGGAAAAAGAGAGAGAAGAAAGACAGAGACAGAGACAAAGACAGACAGAGAGACAGACAGACGGACAGAGACATGAAAGACAGACAGACAGAGAGAGAGAGGGAGGGGGGGGGGGGAAAGAGAGACAGACAGAGACAGAGAGACACAAACAGACAAAGACACAGTCACAGACAGACAGATAGAAAGGGGAAAGGAGGAGGAGGAGGAGGAAGAGGTGGTCAGAGGAGGACAGAGACAAACAGACAGACAGACAGAGACAAACAGACAGAGAGAAAGGGGAGAGGAGGAGGAGGAGGAAAGGGGAGACAGGGAACTTTCGTTTCCAATTCTGGAACAGATCTGTCACAGGCAAGTTTTCCCCTAAAGGGGGGAAACAGAGGCAGTTGTTGCTCTCTGGAAACTTTCTGGTTGTAAGGAAGGAGGCTGATGTAGTCATGCACGCTTGTGTCAGTGTTGTTAGTGTGTGTGTGTGTGTGTGTGTGTTGTGTGTGTGTGTGTGTGTGTGTGTTTGTGTGTGTGTGTGTGTGTGTGTATTTGTGTGTGTGTGTGTGTGTGAAAGATACAGGGTGGATGCATGGAAGGACAACTACACACTTAGTGTATACATGAGAGAGAGAGAGAGACAGGAGGAAGAGAGAGACAGAGGGAGAGAGACAGGGAGAGACAGAGGGAGAGAGACAGGGAGAGACAGAGGGAGGAGGAGGGGAGAAAGAGAGAGAGGGAGAGGGAGACAGATACAGATGGGGAAGAAAGAGAGACAGGAAGACAGAGACAGAGAAACAGAGACAGAGAGAGAAAGAGAGGGAGATGGGGAAGAGAGACAGAGAGAGAAAGAGAGGGAGAGGGGGAAGAGAGACAGACAGAGACAGAGACACAGAGGCAAAGAGAGAAAGAGAGCGAGGGAGAGGAGAGAGAGACAGACAGAGAAACAGAGACAGAAGAGAGGGAGATGGGGAGACAGACAGAGACACAGAGAGAAAGAGAGGGGAGGGGGGGGGAAGAGAGGGAGACAGATAGACAGAGACAGAGAGAGAAAGAGAGGAGGGGAAGAGAGACAGACAGAGAACAGAGGCAGAGAGAGAAAGCGAGGGAGAGGGGAAAAGAGAGACAGACAGACAGAGAAACAGAGACAGAGAGAGAAAGAGACGAAAGGGGGGGGGGGGGGGAGGGGACAGACAGAAACAGACAGACAGAGACCCCGGACCAGACAGATTGACAAGAGACAGAGACAAACAGGCAGACAGAGACAGACAGACAGATAGAAAGGGGAGAGGAGGAGGAGGGGGAAGAGGAAAGGGGAGACAGGGAACTTTCGTTTCCAATTCTGGAACAGATCTGTCACAGGCAAGTTATCCCCTAAGGCAGTTGTTGCTCTCTGGAAACTTTCTGGTTGTAAGGAAGGTGGGTGATGTAGTCATGCACGCTTGTGTCAGTGTGTTAGTGTGTGTGTGTGTGTGTGTGTGTGTGTGTGTGTTTGTGTGTGTGTATTGTGTGTGTGTGTGTGTGTGTGTGTGTGTGTGTGTGTGTTGTGTTGTGTGTGTGTGTGTGTGTGTGTGTGTGTGAAAGATACAGGGTGGATGCATGGAAGGACAACTACACACTTAGTGTATAGATGAAAAGAGAGAGAGAGAGCAGGAGGAAGGAGAGACGAGGGGGGAGGACAGAGGAGACAGAGGACAGACTGACAGAAAAAACGAGAGACAACAGAGAGAAAAAGACTGGGGCTGAGGGGAGGGGGAGGGGGGGGAGTGGAGAGGGATTTGGATTGGAGAGAGGGGGGGGGTTCAGGGGGGCAGAGACAGGGCAGGGAAGGGGGGAAGAGGGGAAAAAGAGAGAAAGAGGGGGAGAGAGAGGCTGAAAGAGAGAGAGAGAGACGAGAGGAAGGGGGAAGAGGGGGAGGAAGAGGCGGGAAAAATTTCAGCACACAGAGAGGCAGAGAACACAGAGATTTTCAAGAGACAGAGGGCCAAAAAAGGCGACACAGAGGGAAAACAGACAGATAAAAAAGGGGAGAGGAGGAGGAGGAAGAAGAGGAGGGGGGTTGGGGGACAAAGGGGAAATTTCGTTTTTTTAAATTTTGGAAACAGATCTGTCCCCGGCAAAATTATCCCCTTTAAAAGGGGGGAAAAGGGCAGTTGTTGCTCTCTGGGAAAATTTCTGGTTGTAAAAGGGAAAGGGGGGTGATGTGTTCTTTCGGCTTGTGTTAGTGTGTGTTTTATGTGTGTGTGTGTTTTTTTGGGGTTTTTGTATAGGGGTGTTTGTTTTTTGTGGGGTTATTGTGTGTTTTATTGTGTGTGTAAATGTTTTATGTGTTTGTGTGTGAAAAAACAGGGTGGGATGCATGGAAGGACAACTAGAAATTTGGGGGGGATAGATGAGAGGAGAGGGGGAGGAAGAGAAGACAGAGGGAGAGAGGGAAAAACAGACAGACAGCAATAAACAGAAAAAAAATACAGAGGCCAGACAGGAGAGCGGGGAGAGAGAAGGAAACGGAAAAGGGGGAGGGGGGAAAGGGGGAGGGGGGAGGGGGGAAAGAGGGGAAAAAGGGAGGGAGAGAAGGGGGAAAAAAAGAGTGACAGACGACAGAGGAGAGAAAAAAGAGACAGAGGGAAAGGGGGAGGGGGGTGGAAGAGGACAGCGAAAAAAGACAAGAAAAAAGAAAACAGGAGACAGACAGAAAGAAAGAAAAAAGGGCAGAAAAGGGGCAGAAAGACAAAACTGACAGAGACAAAAAGCCCAACCCGCAGACAGAAAGACAGGGCAGGACAGAAAGGGGGGGAGGAGGTATGGGGGAGGAAGAGGGGGGGAGAGACAGGGAAATTTTATTTCCCCAAATTTTGGAAAAAAGATCTGTCACAGGCAAGTTATCCCCTTAAAAAGGGGGGAAAAGAGGCAGGTTTTTGCTCTCTGGAAAATTTTTTGGTTTAAGGAAGGTGGGTGATGTTGTCTTTCACGCTTGTGTCAGGGGTGTTTTGTTTTGTGTGTTTGTTTTGTGGGTGTTGTGTGTGTGAGTGTTGTGTGTGTGTGTGTGGTTTTGTGTTGTGTTTGGGGTGTGGTTTGTGTGTTTTGAGAGAGAGAGAGGAAGGGGGAGTTTTTTTGTTTTGTGTTTTTTTGTTTGTGTGTTTGTGAGTGTGGGTTTTTGTGTGTCGTGTGTGTGTGTGTGTTTTGGGTTTTTGTTGTGTGTGTGTGTGTGTGTGGGGGTGTGTGTGTGTGTGTGTTTTTTGTGTGGGGTGTTTTGTGTTGTGGAGTGGGGAGGAGAGAGTTTGAGTTTGTGTGTGTGTGTTTTTTGGTGTTGGGTGGGGAGAAAAGAGAGTTTTTGTGTGTTTTTGTGTGTTTGGGTTGTTTTTTTGTGTTTTTTTGTGTTTTGTATTGTTTTTTGTGTGTGTATATGTGTTTTGGGGTGTAAGTTTTTGCGTGTGGTTTTTGTGTGTGTGTCTGTGTTGTTTGGGTTTTGTGTGTTTTTGTGTGTATGTGTGTGTGTTTGTGTGTGTGTGTGTTTTTTGTGTGTGTTTTGTGTGTGGGGTGTGTGTCTTTGTGTGTTTGTGTGGGTTGTGTGTGTTGTGGGTGTTTGTATGTGGTGGTGTTTTGTGTGTGTGGGGTGTGTTTGTGTGTTTTTAGTGTTGTGTTGTGGTTTGTGGTTTTTGGGTGTGTTTTTTGTGTGAGGGTGATGTTTTGTGTGTGTGTTGGTTTTTGGTTTTTTTTTTTGTGTGTGTTTTGTGTGTTGTTTGTGAGGGGTGTGTTTTTTGGTTTGTTGTTTTTGTGTGTTTGTGGTGTGGTTTTTGAGTGTGTTTGGTGTTTTTTTTGGGAAAGTGTTGTGTGTATGTTGTGTGTGTGTTTGTGTGGGGGGTTTTTTTTGGGTTTTTTGTGTCAGTGTTGTGTGTGTGGGGTTTTTTTTGGTTTTTTTTTTTTTTTTTGTTGGTGTGTGTTTTGTGTTTTGGTTTTAGTTTTCTTTTGTGTTTGTTTTTGTGTGTGGTTTTTGGGGTGTTTTTTTTGGTTTTTTTTGGGTTTTTGAAAATGGGTTTTGGGGGGTTTTTTGTGTGTTTTTTGTTTTTGTGGTTTGTGTTTTTTGTGTGTGCAAAAATGTTTGGTGTGTGTGGGTTTTTGTATGTGTGTTTGTGTGTTTTTTTTGTGGGTGTGTGTTTTGTTGTGTTTTTTTTGTTTGTGGGGTATGTGTGTGTATTGTGGGGTGGTGGTGGTGTGTTTGTGTTGTGTGTATGGTGCTGTGCGTGTGTGTTTGTGTTTTGTTTGTGTGTGGTTTTTTTTGGGGGTTGTGTGTGTGTGTTTGTGTGTGTTTTTTGTTGTGTGTGTGTATGGGGGTTTTGTTTTTGCCAGTGTTTTGGGGGTTTGGTTTGTTGGGGTTTTTTTTATGTGGGGTTTTTTTTGTTTTGTTTGGGTTTGTGTTTATGTGGGTTTGTGTGTATGTTTTGTTTTTGTGTGTGTGTTTTGTGGTGGGGTTTTTGTGTGTTTTGTGTGTTTTTGTGTTTTTTTGTGTGTTTTTTTTTGTTTTGGGGGTTTTTTGTTGTGTGTGTGTATGTGTTTTGGGGCAGGGTTTTTGTGTTTGGTTTGTGTTTTGAGTGTTTTGTGTTTTTGGGTTTTGGTTTTTGGGTTTTTTTTGTGTTTATGTGTGTGTGTTTTTTGTTGTGTTTTTGGGGTGTGTGGTTTTTTTGTGGTTTTTGTGGTGTTGTGTGTGTGTTTGGGGGTGTGTGGTTTTTGTTTTTTGGGTGTTTGGGGTTTTGTATATGTGTGTGTTTTGTGTGTTATTTGTGTTTTTGTGTGGGGGGTTGTGTGTGTATGTGTGTTTTTGTGGGTGGGTGTGTTGGGTGTGGTTTTGTTTTTTTTTTGGTGTTTTGGGGGGTTTTTTTTGTTTTTTGGGGTGTGTCATTTTTTGTGTGTTGTGTGTGTGTTGTGTGTTTTTGGTGTGCGTTTTGTGTTTTTTGTTGTTGTTTTTTTTTATCTGGATAATGGAAAGGAGACTCCCTGTGCTTTTTTTTCATCCGTCCCCCGTGTGGGGATGCGGGGTTTTTTAATTTTGTCATTTTGTGTTTTTTTTGTGTGTCAGTGGGTTTTGTGTGGTTGGTTTTTTGATTGGTTTGTGGGGTGTTTTTGTGATTGTGGGTTTTGTGTGTGTGGGGTCAGTGTTTTTGTGTTTGTGTGTGGTGTGTGTATGTTTTGTGTGTGTTGTTTGTGTGTGTATTTTGTGTGTGGTGTGTGTGTTGTCGGTTTTTTTTGTGTGGGGAAAGATTTTCAGGGTGGAAGCGTGGGAAAGGGCAACTGGACGTTAGGTATTGATTTGGGCAAACAGGATGTTTATAGTTTGTAAAAGGGGGAACCCGGGAAGCCCGTCCCCGCGCCCCCTTGTATGCAGGAAAACCCCACGTGGGGTGAGAGGAGAGAGTTGTTTGAAGAGAGGAGAGAGAGGAGGAGAGGGGAGAGAGAGGGAGGGAGGAGGGAGGGGGGAGAGGGGGAGGGAGGGAGAGGAGGGAAAAGATGAGAGGAAAAGAGATGAGGGAAGGGTTTAGAAAGGGGAGAGAGAGAACGATTTAAAAAGGGGAAAAGGGTGAAAAAATTGGTATAAATTTTTATTTCCCCCCCAAAAAAATTTTTTAACCCCCCCCCAAAAGGGGGGGTGGGGGGAAAGGGGTTGTTGGGGGGGGGGGGAGAAAAGAAAGGGAGGAAGAGAGGGGTGAACCAAAGGGGGGGGGAAAAACGTGGGCCCCCCCGGGGGGAGGAAAGAAAGCCCGAAGAGAAGAACCGCCCCAGGCAGGGAAGGCCAGTGAACAAAAAAGCGAGGACGCCCAAAAAACTCACCCCAACCCCCCCCCCCCCCCCACCCCCACCCATTTTTTAGAACCATAATAAAATTCGGGACTGGATTCCCCCAAAAAAAGGCATTTTAAAACCGATGGTTTTGACAGGGGTTTAAAAGATTATTTTCCCCTTTTTTTTTGTGTGGGTTTTTACCAAACTTTCAATTTTTTCAAAAGAAGGGAAATTAATTTAAAAATTAAACCATTCCTTATTCGTCTTCCCGTCCCTTCCCAAAAATTTGGGCCCCCTTCTCTTCACCCCTTCCTTTGCCTACTTCTCTCTTTCCCTTCCCTTCTCTTTCCCTTCTCCTCCTCTCCCCCCCCTGTCCGTCTCCCCCCCCCCACCAGGGGGCGTCTTTTTTCCCCGTGCTTCCTGTTATTAAAAAATTTTATTCCCCATGCATTTCTCTTTTAAAGGGGGCCTTTTGAAAAGACCTAAACCCCCCCCCAGGAAAACCCTTTACTGGAAAATTTTTCTGTTTTCCAAAAAAAATTTCCCCGTTTTTTTTTTTTCATCCTCTCAAAATTTTCCTCTTCCTTTCTCCCCACCCTTCTCTCTTCCTCCTACGATCCCCCGCGTTTCCGGCACCCGCCCAAAAACGGAACAGCGACCAAAAAGAAGCCCCCCTTTTGGCCAGGGAAGAGAAAGAAGGAGATGGGAAATCCTGATTTAAACAAACCGTTTGTGTCAAACACGCTGCAGGATGATTTTGATCAAAACGCCTCCACACCTGCACACCTGGACCACAGTGACCAGACAGTGGGGGTGGTGCTGAAGGACCCATATCAAACTGATCTTCTGTGTGAAGTTAACCTACAACCACCGCATATAGAACCTGATCCTCCAATTGACAGTGTGATCGCTGGGTTTGAGGCAAGTTCAGTGAAAAACTATGTAGCAACGCTGACTGATTGTTCTGTGCAGAATCGCCTGTGAAGAAAAGGACAGAAAAAACTGTTCAGAAAAGGGGTGTTGCACAGATCAGTGATGCTGATGTTCTTCTGTGTGAATCAGAGGGACATTGAGCATAGAAGTTTTTCTGTGATGGCAGTCTGGGGTGGGTATATGTACATAAAAAAGGGACAAAAAAAAATATGTTAGCTGAGGAATGTGTCAGGCTCGCCAACTTGGGGAAAGGAAAGCATGTCCATAACACGAAGTAGGCAGAGACAGAAGTACGTGCTTTATTTTATTATTTATTCATTTTTATTTTAATCTTGTATATCGAGGATAATGGAATAAGCACTCATGTGCTTTTTTACATCCAGTCCCCGTGTGTATGCGGTTTTGTAAAATCTGTCATCTGTTCCCACCGGCACACAATGGCCTACTCTTACGAAAAGCTTTGCGACAGTTGCATGCTCTCCACGACATCATCTGTTTTTACCTTGGCTGAATGTGACCAGGATGCTGCTGCCAACACAGGTTTCAGTGACAGTTCGCTCTGTGAAATACGGTCGTTTAACTTGATTAAATAAATAAGGCTTTGCCATTGCTGTGGTTTCCATGTCAATGATAGACATTGCCTGGAAGCCCATGTAATACCCGCGCTTGCTGTATGGCCTGTATAGCTTAACAGGAAAAAAATCAAATCAATTCAATTCTCTCTGTCTCTCTCTGTTTCTCTGTCTGTCTGTCTGTCTGTCTCTCTCTCTCTCTTCTCTCTCTCTTCTCTCCCCCACCCCCTTTTGCTTCTGTCTGTATTCTCTCTCTCTCTCTCTCTCTGTCTGTCTTCCTCCTGTCTGTCTTCTTTCTGTCGATCTGTCTCTCTCTCTCTCTGCTCTGTATCTCTCTCTCAAAACTCTTCTGTGTTCTTCTCTTTCTCTCTTCTCTTCTTTTTGTTTACCCCACACAAATTCATCTCACCTTGGAAGAATTTTATAAATTTTTTACAGCAGAGCTTGTAGGCAATTTTTAATGCTCTTAATTCTTCATCGATTTTCCGAAAGTTGTTTTTTAAATACTTTTCTGCGTGGATTCAAAATCAGTAATTCAAGCCATCAGCTCTATACAAACAAAAGCAAGATCTGAATTAGTCATTGAAATTTGTCATTTAATTCATCTTATCACCTTAAGGGCTCAAGTTTAACTTTTTGTTGAATTCCATCTCATTCGGGTATATATATTACAATGAAAAAGTTGACATTATAGCGAAAAAAGGGTTAAAAAAAAGATTAACAGATGGTGACAAATTTAAAGCTCCATCTGTCACTACAAGAATGTTATCACCTCGTTAAAAAAACGCAGCAAGAATTATTCCAGTGTGAAGAAAAGAGACTTGGTTGTCTAGATGTATATGAAGAAATGAATTAAATTTAAAGACATGAAACTAAATCCTCATCGATAAAACAAATTGTCTCTCTAGCTTTTTTCGATGAAACTGAACTGTTTGAAGACAAATAAGTTGGGATGTCTCTTATAATAATAATAATAATAATAATAATAATAATAATAATAATAACAATGTATGGAATTTATATAGCATTATATAGCAATTTGTATATGTGGCCATAGTGTAACTGTCGATCCTATCTTGATATGCAGCATGCTAAAAAGCTGCATACCTGTTCTTACCTCGTCAACGTCATCGGTGATATTCAGTGATCTTCTACCGACATATCTATTTTTATCAAACCGTTATTGCATAGCCCAACTGGTTCATTATTACGATTATTATGGACTCTAGAGACACACTCTTCCTGTGGACTATAGTTTCTCTTGTTGGTTATAGTTTTAAAAACATCGTTTTATTGTTTTTTGGTTAGATTGTTAGAAATTGTGGTTTTATTGTTCTGTACTTGAGAGTTACTTCAGATTGGCATTTTCTTACTTGTTTATTGTAGATTTAGTAATTATCCCCCCCCCCCCCCCCCCCCAAACCCAACTCCCAGATCCCCCCCCCCTCCCCCCCCCCCATCCCCTCAGCCCTAGCCCTTTTGTGTCTAATATCACATTAAGTGAAGAGACGTAAAACGAAATCGAACATACACACGCGCGCGCGCGCACACACACACGCGTACACACGCAAGAGTCTTAGCAGCTGGTGAAACTGAGAGCTCTAACGGAGGAATGAAATATATATATATATTTTTATCTCTTCCTCAATGCCAGGGATATATCAAAGGTCAGGGGGGGTTGAGGTATGTGGATGTGGAAGAGGATGTCCTTCCTTGTCAATCATGATTGATGGTATTTTGCAAGCAGGCAGCGCCATTTATTTGCGCACGTGCGCGAGCACGCACGCACACACACAACACACACACACGTTAAACTGAAGATATCACTCCACACACACACACACACACACACACACACACACACACACCACTCCACACACATACACACACACACACACACACACACAACGCACACACACACACAGAGAGTTATTTTGATTGTGGACATTTAAAAGCATTCTTACCTGCTGTACCAAGTTTGTCACTGGATCAGATTTTGTCTGAACCATCGTTACTGTTGGACATTGTGTTAGGATTGATAAGAAGTCCGATAATTCAGTTTTTGTAGTATGTTAAAGTTAGTTTTTATTAAGTACTGTTATCTGACACTTTTCTGTTATTGTTTGCATTCTCTTGTTTATATTACTTTTCCCCGTCTAAAATCACTAAATGTGAATAGACGTTAAACTAAAGATCACACACACACACACATTGCTTGTCAATTAAGATTGAAGGTATTTGCCGGCAGGCAATGCACACACACACACACACACCCACACCACACACACACACACACACACACCACACACACACACACACACATACATACAAATACAAACGCACGCACACACACATACATAACAAAACACACACCAACACATACATACACATACACACACACACCACACACATACATACACACCACCACACACACAATACACACACACACACGCACCACACACACATACACACACACAAAACGCACACACACATACACACACACGCACGCACACAAAATACACACGCACGCACACACTAACACGCACACAAAACCACCGCCGCACACACACACCACACATACACACACCCCACACACACCACCACACACACCACACACACACACACACACACACACACACATACACACCCACACTCACACAACATACATACACACACATACACACACACACACACACATACATACACATACACACACATACATACACATACCACACATACATACACACACACATACATCCTGAACAACCAACTATAATACCCATACCCCTTCCGGACTGGAAGAGAAAACTCATCTTTAAAGGTAAGGGTGTCCCATAACCTATGTGTTCATAGGGGAGCGAGGCATCACAGACCTCAGCTTCTCCAGGGGCCAGCATATTGAGGGCAGCACCCATCTCCTCTCTCCCTCGCTGCTTTACCTTCCCTGACCCTAAAGAGGGCAGGTACCCATTTACAGCTGGGTGAACTGGGGGAACTGTACTGAAGCCAAGGCGTGCAAACGGGTCACCCATCCAACTGGTAACCACGCTCGATGCTGCTTAACTTGGCTGGGGGAAAGCGAGTGCTCCGACCACTGAGCTACCCCGTCCCCAAACCAACCCAGCCAAAATAATGCTAACAAGATCTCAACTTACGTTACGAAAACGACACCAACAACAAAAACAAATAATAATAATAATGATAATAATTTTTTAAAATAATAATAATAATGTCGGAAACAGTGTGATTGCGTCAATGCCAAAGCCAGCTAAACATTAATTAATCTGTCAAGGGAGGCAACTGGTGAGAGGATTGTGAGAAAGGGGGAGATAACCCGATACGACACGGAATTCCAGAAACAAATTTCCCACGAAAACAGACCGGTGCATCAAACCCAATTATTCTCCTGATCCGAAAAATGAATAGCAGAAAGAGAGAAGAGGGGGAGAGTTTGGGTGTTGGTAGGGTGGTGAGCGTGAGTGTGTGTGTGGTGGGGGGGGGGGGGGGGAGTAGGGAGAGTAAATGAAGAGCGGGAGATGGCTTGGTGGAAGAGTTGTGGGTGTGGTTGTGATTGGTAGAACTAACGACTAAAAATGTTAATAGAAAAATCGAGGGATTATGGGTGTAGGTGTTCTCTCTCTCTCTCTCTCTCTCTCTCTCTCTCTCTCATTGTCGTTCAGTGTCTGTATCAATTTGAGAACAAAGCTTCACATTGACGTAGTCTTGACGATGACGTCAGTCCACACGTCATTATAATCCCCCCCCCCCCCCCCCCCCCCACACACACACACTTCTGCAAGTTCACACTGCGTCATCAAGTCATCTTTTTTCTCTTTATTTATCCATGGTCTGTGGTCGGCTTGCTGTGAATGGAATTAAACTCAGAAATCGAATTTAAAAGGCAGGGTTTTTGTGTGGTTGGGGAAGGGGGGGGGGGGGGTGATTGTGTTGTCTTTTTTAAAAACCTGAATGCTAAATACAGGAGAGAGACAGAGACAGACAGACAAGCAAAACAAACAGAGACAGACGGCAGACAACCAGAGACAGACAGACAGGTAGTTGAGAGAGAGAGAGAGAAAAGAGAGAGAGAGAGAAGAGGAGAGAGAGGGGAGAGACAGACAGACAGACAGACAAAGAGAGAGAGAGAGAAGAAGACAGACAGACAGGCAACAGAAAGATGAGAGAGAGACAGACATACAAACAGACAGACAGACATACAGAGCGAGACAAAAAGAAAGAGATAGAGATATAGATCTACCGATAGACACAGATAGAGAGATATAGATCTACCGATAGACACAGATAGAGAGATATAGATCTACCGATAGACACACAGATAGAGAGATACAGATCTACCGATAGGCACACAGATAGAGATACAGATCTACAATAGCACGATATGCAAGCGTGCATGTTTAGGAATTTGACGATTCCCTTAAGAACGCGTTTAAAATTCATTCTGAAACTGGACATCTCGATGGAAAAAGCACAGAAGCCTGATTAATCATTACCCCAAAACAAACACCGGTTAACTGCTTCAACACTGTAGCACACTGGGTTAACATTTCAAACTCCTTTTCCCTACAGGGGTAACCCGTTATAGGGTAACCACCAACCATCTACTAACCCTTCCCTCTGGTATCACCCACTACTGGGTTACGGTGACATACAAAATGTGCTCAGTGCACGTGTACTGGGAAAGAGGAGTTCTTTCCCTTTACATAGGGATAGTTTGATTTAACTCATTGAGGTTGTGCCGATGCTTAAGCTTCGGCACTCTTTTCCTTTACTGTGACGTGCCGAAGCTTCAGAATCGGCAGACTTACCAATTTTTTTAAAAACACAAAGTGATGGTTAACTCAAGGGAAAGTACTCTGGCCTGTAGGGCAATCATTTTTCTAAACGCAGTTGCTTTGCTTGATCATAAGCTTGCCTAGTTTTTATATGTTGGCCAATTTTGTTTGACATGTCAACAAGTGATATCTTTTGGATTTCAGGCACTCCAGTGTTATGATTCTTTAAAAAAAAAAATCTGTTGTACAAAAAGTGACATCACATAGATTCAGCCTGCTTCAGGGAACTTTACTTTGGTGAAAAATCATCACATTGCTTCAAGGGGACTAGTTGATGAATAGTTCAAGCCATTTAAGATACCAACCCTAATTTTCAAAACTTTTTATTTTTCAGCATTCAGTGACATATTTTGGAAATTTGTAAAAAATAAATACAGTCATCTATTAAAAAACTGTGAAACAATCTCAAAAGAAGACATTATAAACTTTTCAATGATGTATAATGTGTATTTCATTATTATGTTGGGTAAGTCTGCTGAATTTTTCAAATATAGCCAAAATCATGCGTCACCCCAAAATGGCGGGATCCATTTCACTGCGACTCCAATGAGTTAAGCAGTTGATAGAGTGTATGTGGGCCAAAAGTGGATAAGCACATAACCCCTCTCTTGCAAACGCTCCACTGGCTGCCTGTGCCCAGACAATAAACTATAAGATCAGTACTCTCTGTTAGTAGTAGTAGTAGTAGTAGCAGCAGCAGCAGCAGCAGCAGCAGTAGTTTCGTCGTCATCATCATCAACAACAACAACAACAACAGCAACAGCAGCAGCAGCAGCAGCAGCAGCAGCAACAACAACAACAACAACAACAACAACAACAACAACAACAACAACAACAACAACAACAACAACATTAGTAGTAGTAGTAGTAGTAGTAGTAGTAGTAGTAGTAGTAGTAGTAGTAGTAGTAGTAGTAGTAGGATGATGATGATGATGATGATGATGATGATGATGATGATGATGATAACAAAGAAAAGGTAAAAAATTTCCCATCACTATGAAATCTCTACAACAGAATTGGAAAACGCTTTCAGGTAAAACAAAAATGCACCCACCACTTACTTTCTATGACATCCTGCCAACTCAATTTAATCCCCCCACCCCCCCCCCCCCCCCCCCCCAAAAAACAAACAAACCACCCAACCTATTCTGCCATTTCATTTCGGCAAATTTTGTTTCTCTCCCCAATTTGACCTTCAGTCGGAAGTGCCATTCGAAATCAGAAACGAATCTTTCCTCTTCCGCTTCCGGGTGTCATCTTCCGGTCTGTGATTAGAGAAATAATCTGACCATGCCTTGAAGCGCAAACGAGGCGGAAGGAAGGGGGAGGTGAGTGGGGGGGAGGTGAGTGGGGGAGGGGGAAGAGGGGAGGAGGAGGAGGAGGAGGAAGGTGAGATGGAAGTGGACAGGAATTCATTATAGTTTTGAAGCTAAAGTTGGGGACGTTGATTTGGGGTTGGAATGAGGACGCATAATTAATTATAGATGCGCGCATAATATAGAAAAGCACACTGAGAAATTCTTCTCTCTCTCTCTCTCTCTCTCTCTCTCTCCTCTCTCAATCTCTCCTCTCTCTCTCTCTCTCTCCTCTCTGGAGTTAACATCAGTGCAGACTCCACTCTCCCCAAAAGTCATTCGGTTGAGACTATAAACCGAGGCCCCGTGTGCGAACGCACGCAGAACATCTTGCGCACACGTTAAAATCCTGTTCCGCTTTTCGTAAGAGTAGGCCATTGTGTGCCAGTGGGAACAGATGACAATTTACAAAACCGCATACACACGGGGACTGGATGTAAAAAAGTACATAAATGCTTATTCCATTATCCTCGATATAAAAGAATTTTTTTTAATGTTTATTTTAATTTTTTTTAAATCTCTCTCTCCCTCTCTTTCTCTCTCTCTGCGCGCGCGCGTGCGTGCGTGCGTGCGTGCGTGCGTGCGTGCGTGCGTGCGTGCGTGCGTGTGTGTGTGTGTGTGTGTGTGTGTGTGTGTGTGTGTTGTGTGTGTGTGTGGTGTGTGTGTGTGTTGTGCTGTGCTGTGTTGTGTTGAGTTTGTGTGTGTGTGTGTGTGTGTGTATGTGTGTGTATGTGTGTGTGTGTGTGCGCGCGCGCGTGCGTGCGTGTGTGTGTATGTGTGTGTATGTATGTGTGTGTGCATGTGTGTGTATGTGTGTGTGCATTTGTGTATATATGTGTGTGTGTGTGTGTGTGTGTGTATGTGTTGTGTGTGTGTGTGTGTGTGTGTGTGTGTGTGTGTGTGTGTGTGTGTGTGTGTGTGGTGTGTGTGTGTGTGTGTAATCTTTCTTGAGCTTTCCTGTAATTGCTCCTTTCTCTTTCGTTCTGTCACTCTGTGGCTAGAATTGTCTGTTTGTGCGTCTTGTTATTGTTGTTTGTTTTCTTTTTGTACCTGCCTCTGTCTCTATCTGACTGGCTGTCTCTCTCACTCAATCTGTCTACCCTCTCTCTTCTCCTCTCTCTCTCTCTCCTCTCACTGCCCACCCCCCTCTCCTCTCTCTCTCACTGTCCCCCTCTCTTTCTCTCTCACTGTCTCCCCCCCCCCCCCCCTCTATTTCTCCTCTCTCTCTCTTTCTTTTTTTTCTTACTTTCTTTCTTTCTTTCTCTTTCTTTCTTTCTGTCTGTCTACCTGTCTTTCTTTCTTTCTGTCTGTCTGTCTGTCTGTCTGTCTGTCCCGTCTGCCTGCCTGCCTCCCTGCCTGTCTGTCTGTCTGTCTGTCTGTCTTTCTTTCCTTCTTTCTATAACCCTCTACAAATAAGATTTGTTTGCTCTCTCTCACTCTTCTCTCTCCCTCCCTCTCTCTCTCTCTCCCTCCCTCCCTGTATGGAGTATTCAGGAGAGAGAGAGACAGACAGACAGACAGACAGAGAGACAGAGAGAAAGAGACAGAGAAAACTCATCCCTTTCAGATTGGCTTTGCTGGTTTCATTCCATTCAAAGCAAGTGGATTACACAGACCGAATGAGAGCGACGAGAAAATGAAACGATGTGTTAAACGCCGCCACTTCAAAACAACAACAACAACAACCACAACAACAACCACCACAACAACAACAATCAAAAGACTAGCGCTCTGAATGTCAGCGTGACTGTAAGCGAGAGAGAGACAGAGACACAGAGAGAGGGAGAGACAGACAGAGACACAGATAGGGAGAGACAGACAGACAGAGACATAGACACAGAGAGATGGGAGAGACACACAGAAGAGGGGGAGGGACAGACAGACAGAAAGAGACAAAGAGACAGAGAGAGGGAGAGACAGACAGACAGAGACAGAGAGAGACAAAGAGACACAGACAGAGAGAGATAAAGAGACAGAGAGAGGGAGAGACAGAGACATAGAGAGAGAGATACAAAGAAACAGAGGATAGAGAGAGCCAGAGAGAGAGAGAGAGAGAGAAGAGAGAGAGAGAGAGAGAGAGAGAGAGAGAGAGAGAGAGGCGCATGCATGCATGCTATGTGCAAAGACTCGCATGCGTATGCACGCTCACATAATTATGAATGCACATGCTGGTACATATGCACATGCACTCACATTCACATAATATACACACATGGGCAGTGAGTGTGTGTGTGTATTTGGTGTGTGTGTGTGTGTATGTGTGTGTGTTGTGTGTGTGTGTGTGTTGTGTGTGTGTGTGTGTGTATTTGGGTATGTGTGTGTTTGGGTATGTGTGTGTCTGTAAGTGTATGTAAGTGTCAAGTCAAGTCAAGTCAAATTTTTATTTCCAGATGGTACATTGAATAAGCAATGAGAGAGAAAAAGAGTGAGAGTGAGTGAGTGTATGTGTGTGTATGAGTGTGAGTGTGTGTGTGTGTGTGTGTGTGTGTGTGTGTGTGTGTGTTGTTGTGTGTGTGTGTGTGCGCGCGCGCGCGCGTGCGCGCGCGCGCGTGTGTGTGTGTGTGTGTGTGTGTGTTTATTTTATTTTATTTTATTTTATTTTTTTTTTATCGAGGATAATGAAGAAGCACTTATGCGCTTTTTTTTACATCTAGTCCCCGTGTGTATGCGGTTTTGTAAATGTTGTCATCTGTTCCCACCGGCACACAATGGCCTACTCTTACGAAAAGCGGAACAGGATTTAACGTGTGCGCAAGATGTTCTTGTAAGTGTGTATGTATGTGTGGTGTGTGTGTGTGTGTGTATGTGTGTGTGATTTGGGGTGTGTGTGTGAGTGTGTGTTGTGTGTGTGTGTTGTGTTGTGTGTGTGGTGTGTGTGTGTGTGTGTGTGGTGTGTGTGTGTGTGGTATGTGTGTGTGTGTGTCGTGTGTGTGTGTTGTGAGTGTGTGTGTGAGTGTGTGTGTGTGTGTGTGTGTGTGTGTGTAAGTGTGTAAGTGTGTAAGTGTGTGTTAGTGTTTGTGTGTGAGTGGGGTTGTGTGTGTGTGAGTGCATGTGTGTGTGTGTGTAAGTGTGTGAGTGTGTGTGTGTGTAAGTGTGTGAGTGCGTGTGTGTGTAAGTGTGTGAGTGCGTGTGTGTTTGACGGTATAAAGTAAACGAGAGAAGACAAAAAGAAGGTTTCAGAATTCACAATTTTATCACAACCCCAGAACGGGCCTTTGTGGTCGGCGGAGCTATAAAACAACAAGATTGGATTGGATTGAAGCAATGGGCCTGGCCTGATCTGGCCTAATCTGGCCGGTCCACCGTGTGATAGTTGTCCCCCTTGACTCACTTCAACAGCTTGGTTTCTGTTGTTGTTGTTGTTGTTGCTGTTGTTGTTAATGTTGTAGTTTAGCCATTCCACGCGCAATCTTTTCCTCACTCTATCTCACCTCAGTAAGGATGAATCTTCCTACTTGAATGGATCTGAAGGGTTTAGCGGATTTTGAGGTGAGGTGGAAATGAAGTAGAAAGGGGGGGGGGGGGGGGTGTATGATTGTGGGGGGGGGGGGGGGTATGTGTGTGTGTGGGGGGGGGGACGTGGTGGGAGGGTTTGTTGTTGTGGTGTGGTGTGTGTGGGGGGGGGGGGGGGGGGCGGGGTTGTGGTAGTGGTGGTGGTGGTGATGATCCGTGTGTGTGTTGTGTGGGGGTGGGGGTGGGTGGGGGGGGGGGGGGGGGTTGGAGTGGCGTGGTGTGGCGTTGGTGTGGTGTGTGTGATATGGTGTGTGTGTGTGTGTGTTTGTGTTTGTGTGTGTGTGGTGTGTGTGTGTGGGGGGGGGGGGGGGGGGTTGAGTGGCGTGGTGTGGTGTGTGTGTGTGTGTGTGTGTGTTTGTGTGTGTGTGTGGGGGGGGGGGTGGAGTGGGCGTGGTGTGGCGTGGTGTGGTGTGTGTGATAGGGTGCGTGTGTGTGTTTGTGTGTGTGTGTGGTGTGTATGTGTTGTGGGGGGGGGTGGGGGTGGGGTGGACTGGGTGTGTGTGTGGCGTGGTGCGGTGTGGTAGAGGTGGTTGGTGATGGTGTATGTGTGTGTGGTGTATGTGGTGTGGTGTGTGTGTGTGTGTGTGTGTGTGTGTGTGTGTGTGTTTGTGGCGTGTGCGACTTTAATACACTGCTAAAGAACAGACAGAAGCAGAATGAGACAGGAATAAACAGAGATAGATAGAGAGAAGTGAGAGAGAGAGAGAGAGAGAGAGATGAGAGGAGAGAGGAGAGAGAGAGAGAGAGTGAGTGTGTATGCACATGTGTGTGTAAGAGAGTGTGTGAGTTGTGTGTGTGGGGGGGGGGGGGTATGGATGTATGTTAATAATAATGTATGGAATTTATGTAGCGCTGAATCTTGTAAAGCAACAAATCAAAGCGCTCAGATGACTGGAATAAGCACTAACGTGCTTTTTTTACATCCGCCCCCCTTTGTATGGGGTTTTTTGTAAATTTTTGTCATCCGCTCCCCCGGCACAAATGGCCTACTCTTTCGAAAAGGGGAAAACAGGTTTTAACGTGTGCGCAAGATGTCTCATGCGTCGCACAGGGGGCCCTCATAGTCTCTCCAAAGGACTTTAAAACCCCGATAAACAACACCCCTTTTTTTCCCAAACCCTTGTGTTTTTTAAAGAAAACCCACACTACCCTAAACGGGGAGCACACTCCGTTAGGCATGTATACGACTCCCAAACAGAATAGAAAAAACTTCTCTCCTCTCTCTCTCCCCCTCTTCCCCCTCTCTCCCTCTCTTCTCTCTCTCCTCTCTCTCTCTTTTCTCTCTCTCTCCTGATCGAAAACGTTGATCGATTGGAAATCGGGGGGGAGGGGCGGCACTTTGTGTTCGTCTTTCAATGAACCCGCTGACAAATCCCGTGTCAACAGAAAAGGCGGCCCGGTGCTGAAATATCGCAAGAAACCCCCCTTTTCAAAACGTCGCGAAAAGTCCAAAAAAGAAACACCAAGAAAGACAGGCAAAATCGCCAAAGTACAATGACAGTTCTTGGAAACCCGGGGCTTGTGTAACTTGACTCCCGCTCGAGTGGGAAAAAGAAAAAAACAAACCAGTGTGACACAAACTGTGTGTCAGCGTGATTTGAACCCCGGCCCCCAGATTTACTGTTACGTGTGATCCAGCAACAGACAGAAGATCGGTGTTCTTCGGGGGCTCTGATGTGCAGGAAGAGTGACAGTTGGCTGACAGTGGGTGGGCCCATACGGGATTGTAAACAGTATGTGCTACCTTTAAATGACAAAAAGTGTGGCACGATTAAGGGACACAAGGAAACACACAGTTTCGAAAGGGGGTGGTACATATTCAGGCGATCAAAAAAATTTTTTGGAATCAGATGACATCACCCCGGAATACTCTTGTAATGGAGATATGGGGAGTGTGTGTTCGGTACATAAGCAAAAAAAGAAAAAAAATTTTCCCAAAAAACGTGTCG
This sequence comes from Rapana venosa, assembly GCA_028751875.1. NCBI lineage: Eukaryota > Metazoa > Mollusca > Gastropoda > Neogastropoda > Muricidae > Rapana > Rapana venosa. The sequence continues at coordinate 30,251,724 of CM054167.1, read as the reverse complement.
GCTTTCCAGACGTCGAAAGGAAGCAGTGTACTAACACACAACATGCAGAGACAGGGGGCGTGCTGAGCAGAATTACATCTTCTTCGGGGGCCCGATCCGGGCTTACATGGGCTGACTTTTGCTGGCTGTAGACTGGAAAAGGAAAGGCTGTTTTAAAATTGAGACACTTGAGACACAGACAATAATGTATCGAATCTTGATGTACATACCACTACTGCCATGGTTTCCATGTCATTGTAATGGCGTCACGTTCGATATCGTTGTTACCGCGCCGCAGCGCTATATGGCTTGATTGCTAAATAGCAATAAATTTGTCAATTTGTCAATTGTCTCTCTCTCCCCTCTCTCTCTACTCTCTCTCTCTCTTCTCTCTCTTCTCTCTCTCTCTCTCTCTCTCTTTATGTCGCACTCTATCTCTCACAGTCATAGCCACAAAGCATGTGCACACACAACATATTCAGAAACTTCGCTGAGATTTCAAAACACATATTTAAGGAAAATGATAACGAATACTTCATAGCTCAATAGTCAGAACACTCGCTTTCCCCCAGCCAAGGTTAAGCAGCATCGAGCGTGGTTACAACTTGGATGGGTGACCATTTGCGCGCCTTGGCTTCTTCAGTACAGTCCCACCCAGCTGTAAATGGGTACCTGCCCTCTTTAGGGTCAGGAAAGGTAAAGCAGCGAAGGAGAGGAGATAAGCGCCGCCCTCAATATGCTGGCCCCTAGAGAAGTGAGGTCTCTGACGTCTCTCTCCCTTACGACCTTACAGGTTATGGGACACTTACATAACCAACGTCATGACACGCTCACACTTACACTGGGGTTTTGACTAATCAACATCGTTCATCAATCAATCCATATCACCTTTTTCCAGCTTCCCACCTATCCGCCTATACAGCGACACACTATAATGTAATACTTTTTATTTCCAATAGAGGCAGTGAAGATATATATAGGAAAGGGTGGGGTTAAGTTTTGTCAGCATGTCGACAAGATGCAGAGCACATTCCAGAACTTACTACCGCCACCTGCCCATAACAAAATTCTTCTGATAAATGCGCGAGCGCGCCCCACACATACAAAACTACACTACACTACAACACACACACACTCACACACACACACACACACTACACACCCATTATCATGGATTTTTGAGCAACGGCTGGTGATGGTTCTGCTTCTCTCTCCCTTCCTCTCCCTCTCTCTCTCCCCTCCCTCCCTCTCTCTCTCTCCCTCCATTCATCCTTCTCTTCACTCTCCCTCTCTCTCTTCCCTCCTTGTCTCCCTCTCCCTCCCTCATTCCCTCTCTCTTCCTCTCTCCTCTCCCCTCCCTCTCCCCACCCTCCCTCTCCCCAAACCCCTCTCTCTCTCCCTCCCCCTTCCCTCTCTCTCCCTTCTTCTCTCTTCCTCTCCCCCACCCCCTCTCTCTCCCTCCCCCTTCCCTCTCTCTCCCTTCTTCTCTCTTCCCTCCCCCTCTCTCTCCCCCCTCTCTCTCCTCCGCTCCCTCTCTCCTCCCTCAGTAGCGCGTGTGTGAGAGAGACTTTATCATGAACGTGAACTAAACGTGAGAGAGAAAAGAGACACACACACACACACAACACACACACACACACACACACACACACACACACACACACACACACACACACACAACTCATCATCATCATCATCATGGATGTTGAGCAACGGCTGGTGATGGTTCTGCTTCTCTCTCCCTTCCTCCCTCCCTCCCTCTCTCTCATCCCTCCCCCCTCTCTCTCTCCCTCCATCCCTCCTTCTCTCTCACTCTCCCTCTCTCTCTTTCCCTCCTTGTCTCCCTCTCCCTCCCCCTTCCCTCTCACCATTTCCCTCCCTCCTTCCCCTCCCTCTCTCTCTCTCTCTCCCCATTTATCAAATTTCACTGATACCAGAACTTTTTTTTTTTGGGGGGGGGGGGGGGGGGGGGGGGGGGGGGGAGGGGGGGGAGGGGGGGAGGGGTAAGGGGGGGATGGAGGGGGGGGGCATGGCGTGGTTCCCATTTGCCGGGTAAAAAATTCTTCTCATTACCATGGAGATGTTGGGTCAGAGATTGCAATGCATCGTTTGAATGCTTGCAAACGTTCTGCTTTCTTATCTCTGTTGTGTTGTGGAGGTGGTGAGCTGGAGTGTGTGTGTGTGTGTGTGTGTTGTGTGTGTGTGTGTGTGGTGTGTGTGGAGAGAGAGAGGAGAGAAGAGAGAAGAGCGAGAGAGAGAGAGACGAGGAGAGAGAGAGAGAGAGAGAGAGAAAGATAGAGAGGGAGAGAGGAAGGGAGAGAACTCTGAACTCTGAACTCTGAAATGATTTAATGTACATTGGCCTTGGACCACAATACATTTGTTGGGCTCAGGATGGAACAGTGAGTTCATTCATATCACTGGCAAAACAAATGCACAAACAAATAATGATTTATGACTGATTAAAGAAGAAATACACACAAATATAGATAGCGAACTCATACAAAAAGATGATGTCAGTAACCATTTATGACTGAATACAGAAGAAAATTACATGATTATAAACCTTAAATCAACCATAACCCAATCATAGAAAGAAGATGCTATCTGAGAAAAATCATCCATATTGAGTATATCAAATCGTAGCAGTTTTTCAATAAAGTGTTTGAGAGAGAGAGTGAGAAACTCTCTCGGAAACTCTGAAATGATTTAATTGCACATTGACCTTAGGCCACAATACAATATAGAAAAGAAAATAGGAAAATATCTTATTTAGCAGCACCTATCTATATTCTACAATCATTGGTTACCTGATAATCATATACATCTCATACCTACTACGGTTCAAATTTTAAGGATAGTTGTCAAATCATAGTTTTCATTTCACATAAATTATACTGAATTGATCAGTCATAGACATTAGTATAAAAGGGGGAGATACGGAAAATCATGATCATGTTATGCCACGAATTCTTGATAATACGCGATATAAACAAAGGAGAAAATGTTTACGTGGTTTAACAGACGTACATCATAGGATTGATTACCTTGTATTTTCTTCCGCCTATTGCTTGCATGAAACACAAATCTAGATAAATTGTATCTGTGGATAGGATCAGTGGCTCTAAGTAACATGTGCAGAGGAAGTTCTTTTGACTCTTTTAGAAATTTGACCCTTAAATCTTCAAACGTAGCACAAAATAACACAAAATGTTTTTCATTTTCGATCTGATTTTTACAAAATGGACAGAATTTATCATGAATAGATTCGCTATAGCGATGTACATTGTTATTACAGTGGGAGTACATTAAACCTCAACTGCGTGATGGCAACACGAAAACAATAATTTTCCATATCTAGAACATAACTTTCTTTACGAATATAGTCTTAAATGATCTATATGGTTGATATCTATCTCGATCTCTTATAGTTCCTGACCATTCTTGAATAAACATATCAATGCCTCTGTTTAAATATGCTTAGAAACTTTTTCACATCCCCAACACCCTGCTGCAACCAAACAATGTTAAATCCAGTTAAGCATAAGATTTCTCTTATTTTCGAAACCCAGCACTGTTTTCCGGAATTATCTAGCTGCAACAGCATTTGATACGCCTTATATGGTAACCGTTCATTATTCATTTGTAGTAATTTAAACCAATATCTTATACAGGCAGTGTATGAATTTACATAGAGAGGATATCTACACAAATCTCCATATATCATTTTGTTTGGTGTTTTGGTTGGTACACCTAAAAACCTTTTGCATGCCATCATGTGGACTTTTTCTATATGTTCTGGAAGGGAGAGAGTGAGAGACAGAGAAAGAGAGAAAACGAAAGAGAGAGAGTGAGAGAGAGAGAAAGGGAGAGAGAGAGGTAGAGAGAGAGAGAGAGAGGTGTGTGTGTGTGTGTGTGTGTGTCCGTGAGTGCGTGTATGTATGTATATATACACACACACACACACGTATATATACACACACGACATAAAAATATATATATGTAGAAGTCTATGTATGGGGGGTTTGTGTGTGTG
>CM054167.1:30226305-30231305 GCA_028751875.1 Rapana venosa | reverse complement strand
CGAGGAGTTTCCAGCCAGTGAGTGTGCAGACGACAACTTCAGCATCATGGGCAAGAGGAACAGTAAACTCAAGCCGGAGGAGGTGGAATCGTTGAAGAAGACCACATACTGTGAGTATTGATAGTGCAGATTATTGTTGTATTGTGTTGTGTTGTGTTGTGTTGGTTTTGTAGAGTTTGTTGTGTTGTGTGTGTGGTGTGGTGTGTGTGGTGTGTGTGTGTGTGTGTGTGTGTGTGTGTGTGTGTGTGTGTGTGTGTGTGTGTGTGTTCTTTCTTTTATTTAACGTCTGTTCACTCAAGGTGATATTAGACCAGTGTGTGTGTGGTGTGTGTGTGTGTGTGTGTGTGTGTGTGTGTGTTGTGTATGTGTGTGTGTGTAGTGTTGTGTAGTGTAGGTGTTGTGGTATTTTTAAATTTTATTCTCTTATTTTGGGATGTGAATAAGCACTCATGGCTTTTTTGCATCTTCTCTCTCTCTCTTTTCTCTCTCTCTCTCTCTGTCATAGTTAGTGTATGTGTATGTGTGTGTCACTGTGTGTGTGTGTGTTGTATGTGTTGTGTTGCGTGTTTGTGTGTAGAAGTGTGTGTAGAAAGTGTGTTATGCGTTTCTCTCTCTCTCCCTCCTTCCCCCCCCCCCTTCTCTCTCTTTCAGGTGGTGTTTTCTAGCTCATCTGTCTTCTTGCTCTGCTGTCTGTCTGTCCGTCTGTCCGTCCGACATGTCTGTCCGTCCGTCTGTCTGTCTGTCTTTCTTCTGTGTGTGTGTGTGTTGTGTGCCCTGTCTGTCTGTCTATTTGTCTGTCTGTCCGTCCGTCTGTCTGTCCGTCCGTCCTGTCTGTCTGTCTTTCTTTCTCTGTGTGTGTGTGTGTGTGTCTGTCTGTCTATTTGTCTGCCTGTCTGTCTGTCTGTCTGTCTGTCTTTTCTCTCCTCTCTCTTTTCCTTGTCTTCTCTCTCTCACATCCTCTCTCTCCTCTCTCTCTCTCACACACATCTCTTCTCTCTCTCTTTCTTTCTCTCTCTCTTCTCTTCTCTCCTCTCCTCCTTCCTCCCTTTCTTCTTCTCCCCCCCCCCTCTCTCTCTCTCTCCTCTCTCTCTCCCTCTCTCTCTCCTCTCTCTCTCTCTCTCTTTCTCTCTCTTCTCTTCTCTTTTCTTCGCTTTTCTCTCGGTCTCTCTTTTCTTACACTATCATCGGTCATTGGAGACATTTTCTTTTTTTGTTTTTTCGTTTTGTTGTTCCACATTTTCTCTCTCTTGTGTCTATGTCTCTGCCCTTTTCTGTCTCTTTGTCTGTACGTTTGTTTGTCTGGCTGTCTCGCTTATTTGTGTGTGTGTGTGTGTGTGTGTGTGTGTGTGTGTGTGTGTGTGTGTGTGGTGTGTGTGTGTGTGTGCGTGCGAGAGAGAGAGAGAGAGAGAGAGAGAAGAGAGAGAGAGAGAGAGAGAGAGAGAGAGAGGAGTACAGCCGTCTGTAGATTTGATCGTCTTGTTTTCATCTTATTTGCAGAATTGATCATAATTATATTCCTGCGCTTTCTGTGTAGAATCAATCGTTTCTCTTTGTCTTCTTATTATGTCCAAATTGATGATGTCTTCTTGTTGTAGAATTGATCGTACTCTTCTTGTCTTCTTTGTAGAATTGATCACAATCTTCTTTCTGTCCTTTTTTGTTGTTGTTGTTGACGAGTTCATCTTTATCCCTGATCTTCTTTACAAGTGGAATTTGTCATTCTCTCTGGGTTTTTTCCCCTCTCCTCCTGTGTGTTTTTCTTGTTGTTGTCTTTGAACTTACGATTCACTGCCTATTTCCTCACTGTGGACACCATCTTTTCTTTCTTTCTTTGGCATTTTATCTGTCTAGAATCTTTCTTTCTGTCTGTCTGTCTGTCTGTCTGGTTTTTTTGTTTGTCTGTCTGTCTTTTCTTTCTCTTCTTTCTTTTCTTTCTTCCTTTCTTCCTTTCTTCTTTCTTTCTGTCTGTCTTTCTTTCTTTTTTTCTTTCTGTCTGTCTGTCTGTCTGTCTTATTTTCTTTTTCTGTCTGTCTGTCTGTCTTTCTGTCTGTCTGTTCTGTCTGCCTTCTTTCTTTCTTTCTTCCCTTCGGTTGTGTGTGTGTGTGTGTGTGTGTGTTGTGTGTGTGTGTGTGTGTGTGGTGTGTGTGTGTGTGTGTGTTGTGAGTGTGTGTGTGTATCTGTTTTTTTTTCCTCTGTATTCTCGTCCCTTTTCCCTTTTTTTTCCCCTCTCTTTCCATTCTTTTTTTTTAAAAAGTCTTTCTTTCATTCCGTTTTCTTTCTTTTCTTTAATTGCGGTTTTTTGTTGTTTTGTGTGTGTGTGTGTGTTTGTTTTTCAAGGTTTATTTTCCTCTGCCAACTTTTCTCCGTTTTCTTTCCTGTTCTTTTTTTCATTTTCTTCTTCCTTCCTTCCTTCCTTCTCCCTCCCCCCCTCATTCCTTCCTTCCTTTTAAAAAAAAACAACACCTTTCTTCTTTCCTTCCTTTCTTCCGTCTTTCCTTTCTTTCTTCTTCTTTCCTTTCTTCCTTCCTTCCTTTTTGTGTTTGTTTGTTCGTTCGTTCGTTCGTTCCTCCCTTCTTCTCCTCCCTCCCCTCATTCCTTCCTTCCTTTTAAAAAAACCCCAACTTTCTTCCTTCCTTCCTTCTTCCGTCTTTCCTTTCTTTCTTCCTTCTTTCCTTTCTTTCTTCCTTCCTTTTTTTGTTTGTTCGTTCGTTCGTTCCTCCATCCCTTCCTTCCTTCCTTTTTTTTACAGAGTTTATTAAAGCAAAACTTTTGGGATGGAAGATAGATAACCTGTGTAACTTAAACTTGGAATCGAATGCGGGGAAGCTGTTTTCTTAGATAAGTCTTCAAAGGAATTTAATTTACCAGAAAATGTTGCTGATAGCAAATAGCAATACAAACAAACGGTTCGCTTGTGCTGTCGTCTGCTTCTTCGGTTTTCTTTTGGTTTATAATCGGGCGTACGCACACCACATACACACATACAGACGCGCGCGCTCAAACGCAAAGACACACGTGCACGCACACGCACGCACGCGCGCGCGTAACACACGCACACACGCACGCACGCACGCACTCACGTACGTACGTATGCACGCATGCACTCACGCACACAGACAAACACACACAGACAAACACCACAGACAAACACACACAAACACACCCCAAAACACACACACACACACACAACACACACACACACACACACCACACACACACACACACACACACACACACACACAATATAGTTGTATTGTGACGTTGTGATAGTGGTGGTGGTGTGTGAGAGAGAGAGAGAGAGAGAGAGAGAGAGAGAGAGAGAGAGAGAGAGAGAGAGAGAGACAGACAAAGAAACAAAGTCTGTGTGAGTCTGCGCGCGCGCGTGCGTGCATGCACGTGTGCGCACGCACGCGCGTGTGTGAAAAGCAGTAGCACAAGGCTCCCCCCAAAAAGGAACTCTCCAGAAAATAATCGTGAGCTGGATAATACCACCCAGTCTCTCTCCTCCGTTGAGTGCCAGAAAGTGAAGGACCCCGAAGACACACGCTTTGATAGAAAGAGGAGGGATGGGAGGAGGGAGGGGAAGGAAGGGGTGGGGATGTGGGGGGGGGGGGGGCAAGGAGAAAGGTGGGGGGGGGGGCACCTTTTTTGTGTGAAGCCCCTCCAGTGTCCACTTCACCTTAGAGAGCTTCTTTCTGTCTTATTGTGAAGGGAGAAAAAAGCAACCCCACCCACCCTATAATAGAAGTGAACTATGCTCGAAGTCGGATGGGCTGGGCCTGACTTGTCAGGCGCTTAACGGCAGCGCGACGCATTTTCGCTCATATAACAGTGGACGAGGATAGCTCAATGGTCACAGCACTCGCTTTCCCCCCCCAGCTAAAGGTTAAGCAGGGTCGAGCGTGGTTACCACTTGGATGGGTGACCGTTTGCTGCGCCTTGGCCTCAGTACAGTCCCCCAGTTCCCCCAGCTGTAAATGGGTACCTGTTGCCCTCTTTAGGGTCTGGGAAGGTAAAGCAGCGAGGGAGAGACATGGGCGCCGCCCTCAATATGCTGGCCCCTAGAGAAGCTGAGGTCTCTGATGCCTCGCTCCCCTACGACCACAATAGGTTATGGGACACCTTTACCATTAACAGGCAAAAATAGTTGCTGTCTGAGCGTTCGACGACGAAGAAGTGAAGTGAAAGAGATTCTGTTGAAGGTGGTGTTTGATTCTAAGGAATCCGTTGAAGGTGGTGTTTGATTTTAAGGATTCCGTTGAAGGTGGTGTTTGATTTTAAGGAATCTGTTGAAGGTGGTGTTTGATTTTAAGGATTCCGTTGAAGGTGATGTTTGATTCTAAGGATTCTGTTGAAGGTGGTGTTTGATAAGAACTTTAGATTCTTTTTGAAGGTGGTGTTTGATAAGAACTTTAGATTCTGTTGAAGGTGGTGTTTGATTAAAAAAAAAAAGCCACACCAACAACCCCTTTATATTCTGTTGAAGGTGGTGTTTATCAAAAGAACAGTAGATTCTGTTGAAGGTGGTGTGTGACTTTAAGGATTTCCTTCTTTAAATTCTGTTGATAGTGGTGTTTGATAAGAACTTTACATTCTTTCTGAAGGTGGTGTTTGATTAAAAAAAGCAACAACCAACCTTTATATTCTGTTGAAGGTGGTGTTTGATAAGAACAGTAGATTCTGTTGAAGGTGGTGTTTGGTTTTTAAGATGTGCTTGCTTGTAATTCAGTTGCTGTCTTAGGGTTCGACAACGACGACGACGAAGAATATATATATATTTTGGGGGAAAGGCGACTTTTGTGTAGACCTCTGCTTGTCTGTTTGTCCATCTTTCTGTCTGTGTCTATGTCTGTCTGTATGTTTGTCTGTTTATATGTCTCTGTCTCTATGAATCATTCTCTCTCTCTCTCTCTCTCTCTCTCTCAGTCTCTCTCTCTATCTGTGTGTGGTGTGTGTGTTGTGGTCTGTGTCTGTTTTGTCTCTCTCTGTCCCTGTCTGTC
>CM054167.1:30211305-30216305 GCA_028751875.1 Rapana venosa | reverse complement strand
CCCCCCCCCCCCCCCTCCTTTTTGACTGTCTTGTGCGTTCTTTTCGTTTACCTGCCCCCCCCCCCCCCCCTCCACCCCCCACTCCCCCCCTCCCTCCGTCTTTTTCTTATCGTCTTTAAAACAGCACACGCCCTTTTTAACCGTTAACGCATCGTTTAGCTAAGCTGACATTTCAGATAAAGTGTATGTATACATACGTGTGGTTGTTTTTTTTCCCTTTTTATTATGAAGCTTCTCTGGAGGAGTATTTAAATTCCGCTTATGTTATGTGTGTGTGTGGGGGGGGGGGGGGGGGGGGCGGGTATGTGTGTGTGTGTGTATTGTGTGTGTGTGTTGTGTGTGTTTTGTCTTTGATTTTACGTCTGTTACTCTCAGTGATTTAGAAGTGTGTGTGTGTGTGTGTGTGTGTGGTGTGTCTGTGTGTGTGTGTGTGTGAGAGAGAGAGAGAGAGAGAGAGAGAGAGAGAGTGTGTGTGTGTGTGTGTGTGTGTGAGAGAGAGAGAGAGAGAGAGAGAGAGAGAGAGAGAGAGAGAGAGAGAGAGAGAGAGAGAGATGAGAGAGAGAGAGAGAGAGAGGAGAGTGTGTGGTCAAGTCAAGTCAAACTTTATTTTCAGATGGTACATTGAATAATCAGTGCATTTGCTTTTTTTCCCATCAAGCCATCTATGTGTGTGTGTTGTTGTGTGTGTGTGTGTGTGTGTGTGAGAGAGAGAGAGAGAGAGAGAGAGAGAGAGAGAGAGAGAGAGAGAGAGAGAGAGAGAGAGAGAGAGAGAGAGAGAGAGGGGTGGCAAGCCTGATTGGGATCTCGCAGTCGGCTGAGTTATCAATCAAAGAAATGAATAAATGAACGAACGAACGAATGAAAGAATAAATGAATGAGTAAATGAACGAACGGAAAATTAAATGAATGAACGAATAAATGAACGAACGAATGACTGAATAAATGAATGAATAAACGAAGGAACGAACGAATAATTGAATGAATGAACGAATAAATGAACGAACGAGCGAACGAATAAATGAATTAATGAATGAATAAATGAGTAGATGAAATTAAGCGGAAAAGTTTGAAAAATAGGGACAGAAAGAAATGGGAGGAAAAGATTTCACAAAACTTAACCAAAAAACACGCCATTTGAAGAGTGTATACAATTGGGAAATCGGAAATAAAATTATGCTTGTATTTTTGCTTGACCTTTTTTTCTGCTTGTATTGTGTGTATATATCTTTCTTTTTTAAATTTCGTTTTTCTCTTTCATTTCTTTCATTCTACAACTCACTCCTCTCTTTCTATTTTCTTTCGGGTTTTTAAAATTTTATTTTTATTCAATTCTTCCGTCCTTACAGCTCAACATCTTTCGTTCAGTTTTTTCTTCTGTCTTCTCTTCTTTCTTTTTCTTCTCAAGCTCTAAATTATTCCCAAATTATTGTCGTCTTCCGTCTCATTTCTTCCCTTAAAAAAGAAAGAAAATAATATATTTTATTTTAAAAGTTGTTTGTATTGGCTGTACTGGTTTGCCGAAAGTTTTAATTAAAAAACCCACTTTTATTTGTTCACCTTATCGTTATCATCGTTATTATCATAACAATTAAGATGGGGGTGATGATATGATGGTGATTATTATTATGATTATCATCGTCGTCGTCATCCTCCTCCTCCTCCCTCCTCGTCGATGATTATCATCATCATCACCTTTGTTGTTGTTGTTGTTGTTGTTCTTCTTCTTCTTCTTCTTCTCCTCCTCCTCCTCCTCCTCCTCCTCCTCGCTGTCTCTGTCTCTCTCTCCCCTCCCTCTCATCTTCCTCTCCTCTCTCTCTCTCTTCTTCTTCTCTCTATCTCTCCCCCTCCCTCTCTCCTCCTCCTCTATCTCTTCTTTTCCTCTCTGTCTCTTTCTCTCTCTGTGTCTCCGTCTCTCTCTCTCCCTCCCTCCCTCCTCTCTCCTCTCTCTCCTCTCTCTCATCTCTCTCTCTCTCTCTCTCTCTCTCTCTTCTTCTTCTTCTTCTTCTCTCTATCTCTCCCCCTCCCTCTCTCCTCCTCCTCCTCCTCTATCTCTTCTTCTTTTCCTCTCTGTCTCTTTCTCTCTCTGTGTCTCCGTCTCTCTCTCTCCCCTCCCTCCCTCCTCTCTCTCTCTCCTCTCTCTCTCTCTCCTCTCTCCTCTCGTCCTCTCTCATCTCTCTCTCTCTCTCTCTCTCTCTCTCTCTCCTCTCTCTCTCCTTCTTCTTTTCCTCTCTGTCTCTCTCTCTCCCCTCCCTCCCTCTTCTCTCTCTCTCCATCCCTCCTTCCTCCTCCTCTCTCTCTCTCTCTCCTCCTCCTCCTCCTCCTCCTTCTCTTCTTCTTCTTCTTTCTCTTCTTCTTCTTCTTCTTCTTCTTCTTCTCCACGTTCCTTAGGTCTGTCTGTGTTTATTCGTTTGGTTCATGATGATGCGTGGACTGTGGTGATAGTGGCGTTCTTTTCGGTTTGGTTTCGGTTTTGTTTTTAGTTTTGTTGTCCCCTCAAATTTTCGCAGTGTATTGCGTTAGGCAGATAAGACGGAAGAAGAGAGAACTCTTTAAGATCTGAAAACACATGAAGAAGAAGAAGAAGAAGAAGAAGAAGAAGAAGAAGAACAAGAAGGAGGAGGAGGAGGAGGAGGATGAAGGAAGGAGGACTCCGAGGAGGAGAGAAGGGAGAAGGAGAAGAAGAAGAAAGAGGAGGAGGAGGAGAGAAAGAAGAGTGCAAAGAAAAAGAAGGAGAAGGAGGAGAAGGAAGAGAAAGAGGAGGAGGAGAGGAGGGGAAGGAAGAGAAAGGAGAGGAGGAGGAAGGGGAAGGTGTGGAAGAGGAGGAGGAAGACAAGAAAGAGGGAGAGCGAGCGAGCGAGAGAGAGAGAGAGAGGTTCAGATTCAGAATATCTGTTACCATTTAAATCATGTAGACTTATTTCGCACAACTTAGCACGTAGAGAGAGAGCACATAGAAGAGAGAGAGTGAGGAGAGAGAGAGAGAGAGAGAGGGAGAGGGGGGGGGGGGGGTGAGAGAAAGAGAGAGAGAGAGGGGGGGGGAGGGAGAGAATGGGGACAGTGGTTTGAGGTGAGATAGAAATGAAACAAAAAAAAGAGAAAAGAAAGAAAGAAACAAAAGAAGAAGAAAGGGAGTTTGTATTTAATTTGTATTATCTGAGAAAAGGAAAGAGAAGGAAAGCACAGAAAGAACCCCCCCCCCCCCACCCCCCCAAAAAAAGGGGTAAGGTATTATTGCAAACAAAAGTAACCTGTTTTTAAAAAAAATCTCCTTTCTTTCTTTTTTTCCCGCTTTCTTTTGTTCTTGCTGTCATGGTTTTTCTTTCTTCCTTCTTCCTTTCTTTCTTTCCTTCTTTCTTTTTTTCAATCTTTCTTTATTGTTCCTTTCTTCTTGATGTCATTGTTTTTCTCTCTTCCTTCCTTCCTTCGTTCCTTCCCTCCTTCCTTCCTTCCTTCCTTCCTCCCCCTCCCTCCCTTCCTTCCGTCCTTCCTTCCTTCCTTCCTGCCTTCCTCCCTTCCTTCTCCCTTCCTTCCTTCCCTCCCTCCCTCCTTTCTTTCTTTCTTTCTTTGCCTTCCTGCCTGCCTGCCTATTGTGTTGTCTGTCTCTTTCTTTTCCTATCCTTTCTGTCTGTCTGTCTTTTGTTTTGTTTTGTTTTGCTTGTTTGTTTCCGTCCTTCCTTCCTCCATCCATCCAACCATCCATCCATCCATCCTTCCTTCCATCCATCCATCCTCCCTCCCTCCCTCCCTCCCTTCCTTCCTTCCTTCCTTCCTTCCTTCCTTTCTTCCTTCTTCCTTCCTTCTTCCCTCCTTCCTTCATTCTCCCTTCCCCCCTTTCTTCCTTCCTCTCTCTTCTTTCTTCCCTCTACCTTTACGTTCATTCCTTCATCCCTTCCTTTCTTTCTTTTCTTGATTTTTTTAAGTCGCATCTTGTTGTTGTATGTTGTTATTGTTTTGTTGTCTTTTGGGGAATGCTTGGGCTGATTAGAGGTGATAGTGTTATTTTTCTTGAGCTTCGGCCGAGTGCTGAGTGGAGCAGATAGACAGAAGAAAAATAATGAGATGATATCGAGGGTCTCACACCACCACAACCCTCATTACACCACACCCTTCCTTAATCCGCACGTCTGCAGACAAGTGGAAAGATTGAAGGAAGAAAACAGGGAAGAGAGAAAGAAAGAAAGAAAGAAAGAAAATAAACAAAAACATAAACAGGAGGATGGGTGTAGGTTAGGTGAGGAATGAGAGAAATGGAAGAAGAAAGAACGAATGAAAGAAAGAAGGAAGAAATGAACGAACGAACGAACGAATGGACGAACGAACGAACGAACGAGAGAGAGAGAGAGAGAGAGAGAGAGAGAGAGAGAAGAGAGAGAGAGAGAGAGAGAGAGAGGAGAGAGAGAGAGAGAGAGATAAACATGAGGATGGGTGTGAGTGAAGTTAAGAAAGAGAGAAATAGAACAAGAAGGAAGAAAGACGACAAAAACAACAAACGAACGAATGGACGAACGAGAGAGAGAGAGAGAGAGAGAGAGTGACGAGAGAGAGAGAGGAGAGAGAGAGAGAGAGAGTGAGAGAGAGAGAGTGAGAGAGAGAGAGAGAGAGAGAGAGAGAGAGAGAAACAGGAGGAGGTATGAGTGAGGTGAAGAGAGAAATGGAACAAGAAGAAAGAATGACAGAAAGAACGAATAAATGAACGAACGAACGAAGGGACGAACGAGAGAGAGAGAGAGAGAGAGAGAGAGAGAGAGAGGGTGGGGTGTGTGTGTGTGGTGTGTGTGTGTGGGGGGGGGGGGGGGGGGGGGGTGGAGGGGAGAGAAACGAAAAGAAAAGAAGTAAAAATAAAAAGAGGAAATAAACAGACCCCCTCCCCCCAAAAGTAAAAAGGGATTAAGAATACTTGAAAAGAAAAGAATGAAAAAGATGTAATCTGCTTATTTTTAAAATCTTATGAAAATAAAGAGAAGAGAAGGAAGTGGAAATGTACGTAAAACAAACAAATT
>CM054167.1:30193805-30201305 GCA_028751875.1 Rapana venosa | reverse complement strand
CGTCTGTTCACTCATGGAGATATTAGACCAGTAGTAGTAGTTCTTCAGTTTAACGTCCTTCCACTATAATAGTGATAGTAGCTGGGAAGTGTGTGTATGTGTGTGTGTGTGTGGTGTGTGTGTGTGTGTGTGTGTGTGTGTGTTGTGTGTGTTGATGGTGTTTTTTCTTTAATTTAACATCTGTTCACTCAGGTGATATTAAACCAGTGTGTGTGTGTGTGTGTATGCGCGCGCGCGTGTGTTTGTAGTGTGTGTGTGTGTGTTGTGTGCGCGCGTGGTCTGTGTGTGTGTGCGCGGTGTGTATGTGTGTGTGTGTGTGTGTGTGTGTTGTATATGGTGTGTGTTTTCTAGTGTGTGTGTGTTGTGTGTGTGTGGTGTGTGTGTGTGTGTGTTGTGGTGAATGTGTGTGTTTGTAGCGTGTGTGTGTGGTTGTGTGTGTGTGTGTGTGTGTGTGTGTTGTGCATGTGTGCGTTTGTAGTGTGTGTGTGTGTGTGTGTGTAAGTGTGCTTGTGTGTATGTGTGTATGTGTGTGTGTTGTGTAAGTGTGTGTTTGTATGCGTGCGTGCGTGCACGCGCGCACGCGCGTATTTGTATCCGTCTCTCTGTCTCTCTATTCCTTTAACACCCACAATTTTTTTCAAAACTCGGGTCTGTCTGTCTGTGTCATCAAAATTTGATAGAAATAAGACGGGCTTGGGACAAAAACTAGAACGAAATGGAGGATGCCTTAGGGGAAGAGGGGTGGGTGGGTTAAGGGGAAGGGGCTGGGAGGGGGGGGGGGGGAAGGGGGGGAAGGGAGAGGGGTAAGGAGGGAGAAGAGTGGAGGAGGGGGGGGGGGGTCGGGTGGGGGGTGGGAGGGAGGTCGTGTTGGTTTGTTGAATTGGAGGCCAGATTAACGACTGCGACCTTTGCGAGATTTTTTTTGGGGGGAGCCCTTAAGGGCAATAATTAGTGAGTGCATACAGACTGTCGAGAGAGAGAGAGAGAGAGAGAGAGAGGGAGAGGGGGGGAGAGAGAGAGGTAGAGAGAAAGAGAGAGAGAGAGAGAGAGAGAGAGAGAGAGAGAAGAGAGAGAGGAGAGAGAGAGGAGAGAGAGAGTGTGGATGTGAACGAGTGAGTGACGTCGGGCGGATTCTCCAGGATGATGATGAGGATGATGTGTGTGTTTGTGTGTGTTTGTGTGTGTGTGTGTGTGTTTGAGCGCGCGTGAGAGAGAGAGAGATAGAGAGAGAGAAGAGAGAGAGAGAGAGAGAGAGAGAGAGAGAGAGGAGAGAGAGAGAGAGAGAGAGAGAGCGAGCGAGCGAGAGAGAGAGAGAGAGAGAGCGAGAGCGAGAGTGTAGAGTGGATGTGAACGAGGTGTTGAGTGAGTCAGCGGATTCCCTATGATGATGATGAGATTTGTGTTTGTTTGTGTATTTTAAGTTGTGTGTGTGTGTGTTTGTTTGTGTGTGTGTAAGTGTGTGTTTTGTGGTGTGTGTGTCATGGTGTGTGTGTGTTTGTGCGTGCGTGTGTGTGTGGTTTTTGAGCGCGCGCGTGAGAGAGAGAGAGAGAGAGGGAGAGGGAGGTGCACGCGCGTGTGTGTGTATGTGTGTGTGTGTGTTTTGTGTGTGTGTGTGTGTGTGAGAGAGAGGAGAGAGAGAGAGAGTGGAGAGGGAGAGGAGAGAGAGAGAGAGAGAGAGAGAGAGAGAGAGAGAGAGAGTGAGTGAGTGAGAGACACAATGACAATGACAAATTCTTTTATTTCGAGGATAATGAATAAGAGCTCTCATGTGCTTTTTTACATCCATTCCCCGCTCGTAGAGAGAGAGAGAGAGAGAGAGAGATAGAGAGAGAGAGAGACAACAGACAGACAGACAACAGACAGAGACAGACAGACAGACAGGACAGACAGACAGACAGACAGAGACAGAGACAGACAGAGACAGAGAGAGTGTGTGTGTGTATGTGTGTGTGTTGCACGCGTGTGTATGTACGCGCTCGTACGTTCGCTTGTGCATGCGTGTGTAGATATGACTGTGTGTGTTTGCGTGTGTGCATATGCGCGTGTATGCATGCGCGTGCTTTTCTTGCCTGCTTGCTTGCGTGCATGCATGTGCATCTGCATACTTCTGCTTGCTTGCAAAGATATGATTATTATTAACCCCCACCACCACCCACCCACCAAGTGGATTAATCGCTGTCTGTCTGTCACTCACTCAAACTCGCGTGCGCGCGCGCGCGCACCACACACACACACACCACACACACACACACACACACACACACACACACACACACACACACACACACACACACACAAACCACACCACACCACACACTCACTCACTCACTCACTCACTCATCACACACACACACACACACACACTCACTCACTCACTCACTCACTCACTCACTCACTCACTCACTCACTCACTCATCACTCACACACTCACACACACACACACACACACACACACACACACACACACACACACACACACGTCAAGTTAGGTATGTTTGGAGGATTGTTCAAAGCAATTTGCCAGGGTAGTGGAATGTGGTCACTGACAGGAAGAGGATGGCAAGCTGAACTGTCACGTGTGCTGAGGCCTTCAGGGGCGTCAGTCTGCAACTTGTGTCTCCAGAAACGTTCTCGGCGGAGTCTGGCCTCGAGGGTCTGCCCGTTCACCTGTTCCATCACCTGGCACTTCACGTTGCTGAGAGAGTGTCCCGCCTGATTGAAGTGTTGGGTCACTCTTGTGCCGGTGTTTCTGGTGATGTCACTGCGGTGAAGGTACAGCCTGGTTTTCAGGGCGTTTTTGGTTTCGCCAACGTATTGGAGTCCACAGAGGTTGCAGCTGAGCAGATAAACGATGTTCTTGCTGCTACAAGAGAAGGCGTCTCTGATGGTGAATCTCTCACCAGTAGTGAAACTGGTGAAGAGACTGCCCTCTAGTAGGTGGTCCCTGCAGGTGGCACATTTTTTGGTGCAGCAGAAACATCCACGACTACCAGGTGTTGCGTTTGTAGGAGGTAGGACAGATGGCATGAGCATGTTCCCTAGACTCCTTCCCCCACCACAGGAGCTTCGGGAACTGCCTTCTTCATTCTGGCACTGCAGTGCAGGGTAGGCAGATTGTCCTGTAACCATTTTCGGATGGGAGGGTTCCGTGGATTATGGGTGATGACTACAGGAACTCTGCTGTTGATGTTTCTGTTGGTGTACTTGAAAGTAGTCTGGCGTGGAGTGGCTTTTGCCCGTGTTTTAGCGGCCATGATGATGGTGTCAGGGTAGCCACGATCCTGGAAGGCTTGGCACATCTCCATACTGGGGCGTTCCAAGTCTTGCTCTGTGGAACACAAGCGGTGGACTCGCAAGAACTGTCCCACAGAGATGTTGTTGACACAATGTCGGGGATGACATAATTGGAATGGAAGGTAGTTGTGGGCATCTGTTGCTTTAGAGAAGAGCTCGGTGGTGATGTAGCCACCTTCCATTCTGAGGAGAATGTCCAGGTAGGGCATTTCTGTTTTAGAACTGTGGACTGTGAACTTTATTGACGGGTGGAATGAGTTGATGAACTCACTGAAACTGTTCAGTTGTTCCTCTGTTCCCATCGACAACACCAGAACGTCTTCATAGTGGAAGGCTGCATGTGTGTAAATGATTTGAATGCAAGCGCTTCGATTTGTTTGCTTTACAAGATTCAGGGCTATAGAAATACCGTTATTATTATTATCATCATTATCATCATTATCATCATCATCATCATCATCATCACCATCATCATTATTATTATTATTATTATCATTTATTATTTATTATCATCAAAATAATCATCATCCTTATTATTATCATCATCATTATTGTTATTGTCCTGTCAAGGTATGCTCGTATTTTTATGACACCTTTCATGAATAAATTCTGTTTAAACCAAAAAGAAAAAGAAAAAAAGAAGAAGGAAGAGGAGGAAGAGAAGGAGGATAATAATAACAATAACAAAATAATGACGGTAACAACACCGATATTTCAGCCAACAATAAGAAGAACGATTCCACCACACACAAGAACAACACCCCCCCCCCTCCCTGCCCTTTCCCTTTTCCTGAAAATAAAGAAGACAGTGACAATATTTTGGTATTATCAACAACAATAATAATGATATGTGCAAGACCAGACATAATGTTGTCATTATTGACTTATCAGTATTGTTGCACAGAACAACTGTAAAGATCTATCTATCTATCTATCTATCTATCTATCTATCTATCTATCTATCTATCTATCTATCTATCTATCTATCTATGTCTGTCTGTCTGTCTGTCTGTCTGTCTGTCTGTCCGTCCGTCCGTCCGTCCGTCCGTCCGTCCGTCCGTCCGTCCACCCACCCACCCACCCACCCATCCACCCATCCATCTATCTATCATCTATCTATCTATCTATCTATCTATCTATCTATCTATCTATCTATCTATCTATCTATCTGTCTGTCTGTCTGTCTGTCTGTCTGTCTTCTATCTGTCTGTCTGTCTGTCACTCTCACTCTGTCTGTCTGTCTGTCCGTTCGTCCATCCATCCACCCACCTATCCACTCAACTATCCATCCATCCATCCATCCATCCATCCATCTATCTATCTATCTATCTATCTATCTATCTATCTATCTATCTATCTATCTATCTATCTATCTATCTATCTATCTATCTATCTATCTATCTATCTATCGATCTGTCTGTCTATCTATCTGTCTGTCACTCTCACTCTGTCTGTCTGTCTGTCCGTCCGTTCGTCCTTCCGTCCGTCCATCCCATCCATCCATCCATCCACCACCTATCCACATCAACTATCCATCCATCCATTCATCCATCCATCCATCCATCCATCCATCCATCCATCCACCCACCTATCCACTCAACTATCCATCCATCCATCCATCCATCCATCCATGCATCTATCTATCTATCTATCTATCTATCTATCTATCTATCTATCTATCTATCTTTCGATCTTTCGATCTATCTATCTATCTATCTATCTATCTATCTATCTATCTATCTATCTATCTATCTAATCTATCTATCTATCTATCTATCTGTCTGCCTGTCTGTCTGTCTTCTATCTGTCTGTCACTCTCACTCTGTCTGTCTGTCCGTCCGTCCGTCCTTCCGTCCATCCATCCATCCATCCATCCACCCACCTATCGACTCAACTATCCATCCATCCATCCATCCATCCATCCATGCATCTATCTATCCATGCATCTATCTATCTATCTATCTATCTATCTATCTATCTATCTATCTATCTATCTATCTATCTATCTATCTATCTATCTATCGATCTTTCGATCTATCTATCTATCTATCTATCTATCTATCTATCTATCTATCTATCTATCTGTCTGCCTGTCTGTCTGTCTGTCTGTCTTCTATCTGTCTGTCACTCTCACTCTGTCTGTCTGTCCGTCCGTCCGTCCGTCCGTCCGTCCATCCATCCATCCACCCACCTATCCACTCAACTATCCATCCATTCATCCATCCATCCATCCATCCATGCATCCATCCATGCATCTATCTATCTATCTATCTATCTATCTATCTATCTATCTATCTATCTATCTATCTATCTATCTATCTGTCTGTCTTTCTATCTGTCTGTCTGTCTGTCTATCTATATCTATGTATGTTTCTTTTTAAAGGGGGAAGGGAAGGGGGGATGAAGTAAAGTGAGCTCATGCGGCGGTGGGGGAGGGGGGGGGGGTGCACAGACATAGGGAAGGAAGAAAGGGAGGAAGATGATGGAGGCGAATGGGAGAGAGGGGGTGGGGGGTGAAGGGAAGAAGAGCTAGAGGGGAGTGGAAGGGGGGTGGGGGGGTGATGAAAAGGGGAGTCCTATTTTATCTCCCTGATATCTCCTCTCAGTGGCTCGTTCTGATATCCGCTTTAAGGCATGATTAGAGGGTAATGAGAAGCGAGTGGGAAAGGAAGGGGGGGGGAGGTAGTCAGAGAGAGGGAGGGAGGGAGGAAGAGAGAGAGGGAGAGAGAGGGAGAGAGAGATAGAGAGAGGGAGAGAGAGAGTTGAGAGGGAGGGGGGAGAGGGAGGGAGGAAACGAGAGAGAGAGAGAGAGAGAGAGAGAGAGAGAGAGTGAGAGAGAGAGAGAAAGAGAGAGAGAGAGAGTGAGACAGACAGACAGACAGACAGACACACACAGACACAGACAAGACAGGCAGCAATTGATCCAAACTTTGACTCTTGTCAATCAGTCCTATGACCATCTGCAACACGACGGACATCTTCAGAAATTTCCCCCTTCCCCCTCCCCCCCCCCCCCCCACCGTCCTCTGTCAAGTACCCATCTGCTACTCTCTGAAAGTCGTTACAGATCCGATACTATATTTTGGTCTTTTTTTTTTTTTTCCTTGAGCGTTGTATTCTTGTACAAGTATTTTGTTTGAACGAACAATGCTACCGTGCAATGTTGAGGTGCCAACATTTTGTAAGTGTCATTTTGTGTGTGTGTGTGTGTCGTCTTTAAGGGGGGGGGGGGAGGAGGGAGGGGGGGAGAGGGTTGGGGTTGGGGGAGGATAGCCTGGTGGTTAGATCGTGGAGCTGGCGATCCGAAGGCGCGGGTTCGAGCCACGACCGAGGATCCCGTTCAAGAGGGATTTTCCCCCTCCCCTGGAGTTAACATGAGTACCGACTCCACTTCCCCTTGGAAAGTCCTTCGGATGAGACTGTATGTAAATCGAGTTCCCGTGTACGAACCGAACGCAGAACGTCTTGCGTACGTGTTAAAACCCGTTCCGCTTTTTAGGAAGAGTCGGCTATTGCTTGTCAGTAGGGATGGATGACATTTAAAAGAAAAGACCCCCAAAAAACAACAACAACACAACAACAACAAACAAACAAAAACCAACAACCAAAACCAAACAACAAACAAACGAGAAAACCAACCAACGCATGCGCACTGGTGTTGTGTTTAGACATCTTCCCCGAAGTGGGAATGTGGCAAAAGGTTCTCGTGTAATTTGTTTTATTTACTTATTTGTTTTTTTTATGGAAATTCAAATCATTATAATAGTTCAGAATAATAAAAGACAGGCCTTTCTCTAGTTACACACGACTAATAAGAGCAATAACTTTACTACTACTACTACACTACTACTACTACTGCTACTACTACTACTACTACTACTACTACTACTACTACTACTACTACTACTACCACTACTACTACTACTACTACTACTGCTGCTGCTGCTGCTGCTGCTGCTGCTACTACTACTACTACTACCACTACTACTACTACACTACTACTACTACTACTACATACTACTACTACTGCTACTGCTGCTGCTGCTGCTTCTGCTACTGCTACTGTTACTGCTACTGCTGCTGCTGCTGCTGCTGTTGCTGCTGCTTTTACTGCTACTGTTACTGCTGCTGCTGCTGCTGCTACTACTGCTGCTGCTGCTGCTGCTACTACTACTGCTACTGCTGCTGCTGCTACTACTACTGCTA
>CM054167.1:30178805-30183805 GCA_028751875.1 Rapana venosa | reverse complement strand
GGGCTCATAAACTTCTCATAGAGTTCTTCGGCACGCAGAACATCTTGCACACACGTTAAATCCTGTTCCGCTTTTCATAAGAGTAGGCCATTGTGTGCCAGTGGGAAGGATGACAAAATTTACAAAACCGCATACACACTGGGGCTGGATGTAAAAAAGCACATAAGTGCTTATTCCATTATCCTCGATATAAAAGAATAAATAAATAAATATCTCAAATATTGCTTTCACTGTATTATAATCTTTTACATAAAACATGTAGCTGTTGGCGTTTATCAATTAAGAACTATAAAATTGTAACTGAACAAGCAGAGGCGCAGTTGATGTCACATAACTGACAAGGTGTGCTTGGGGGGGGGAGGGAAGGGGGGGGGGCAGCCTCTCCTTCTTACACTTATTTAAGACCCCCCTACACTTTCCTCCAGGATCCGATCCCTTGAATTGGGATGCAGCTGCTTTAAGACTTACTTGTAAAAATAAACAAAACAAAAAAACCCATTGGACATGACCTCATACAGGTGACCTTTGGCTTTAATCATGTGAAAGAGATTTTAAAAAATGATTCAACAAGACTGCCACCCCACTTTGGCCTTTGGCCTTATCACGTGACAGAGTGTAAAGACACGATTGGACAAGACCATGATCCACACTGCCTTTTGGCCTTATCACGTGACAGGGTGTTAAGAACCAATTGGCTAAGACCCTCACCCCACCCTGCCCTTTGGTCTTATCACGTGACAGAGTGTAAAGACATGATTGGCTGAGCCTCACCCCACGTGACTCTTTGACCCTATCACGTGACACAGTGTAAAGACACGATTGGCTAAGACCCATAACCCACGCTGCCTTTTGACCTTATCACGTGACACAGTGTAAAGACACGATTGGCTAAGACCCATAACCCACGCTGCCTTTTGGCCTTATCACGTGACACAGTGTAAAGACACGATTGGCTAAGACCCATAACCCACGCTGCCTTTTGGCCTTATCACGTGACACAGTGTAAAGACACGATTGGCTAAGACCCATAACCCACGCTGCCTTTTAGCCTTATCACGTGACACAGTGTAAAGACACGATTGTCTAAGACCCTTAACTAACACTGACTTTTGGCCTTATCACGTGACAGAATGTAAAGACACCATTGGCTAAGACTCTCACCCCACGTGACTTTTGATCTTTTCACGTGATAAGAATGTTGATGAAACATGACAGCAATCAACACATTTTGGGTGATTGTGAGTGAGAATGGGACAGGGTTGACGTGGGTTTGGATGGAGAAGGAGAATGGGACAATCTCCTTGTAAATCTACTTCTTCAGTCAGATTTGTAAAGAGATGTAAAAGTGATGGCGTAGTCTTCACTTTTCTTCCAGTCACGTTTTTCTTTCATGGCAATTTCGTTACCTTTTTGTTGTTGGTGTTGTTGTTGGAGGGGGTGAGGGAAAGAAAAGGGAGGACTGCCTTTGATGTTTTTGCAGTTTGATTTGAAATCGTATTTCTTTTTTAAAAAGATTTATTTTCAGGCTTTTGTGTGTTTGATTTGGTTGCAGTGTGTGGGTGGTTTAATTCCCTTTTGTTCCCCCCCACCCCCCCACCCCCCATCTTCTAGACTGTGAGTGCTAGTCATTTGGATGAGACAATAAACCCCAGGCCCCCAGATTTCACGCATATAAAAGAACCTACAGCAACAAGAGAGGTGTCCTCAGCAAAAGTCTGTAGAAAAACAGCTTCTCTCATATGGAAACAAAATATAGTTGCAGACAGGATTAGAAAGAAAAAAAAATGGGTGGCACTGCTCTTGTGGCGATGTGCTCTCCCCTGGGAGAGCAGCTCGAATTTCATGCAGAAAAATCTGCCCTGGCTTAAAGTAAGATACAGTACAGTAAAATCAACAAAGTTACAAGGATGACATTTTTTTTTAAAAAAGACGTCATGCTTTGACACGTCATCCAGAGAATGTCGTCATCCATGACAACCTCTTTCTTACCCTAATCAACCTGAGATTTTTTTTCTTCTGAAGTTGGAGTATGGCTTCCTAGGCGGCAAGATATTTGGAAACAGACATATAATTATATGTATGCAATTTTTTCATTCAGTGTTTACTCTCACTATGAATCCCATGTGTGATGAGATTTTTATTTTTATATTTTTGTTTTAATTTATTGTTTTATTTCGAGGATTATGGAATAAGAACTCATGTGCTTTTTTTTACATCCAGTTCCCGTGTGTACGCAGTTTTGTCAATTTTGTCATCCGTTCCCACCAGCACACAATAGTCCACTCTTCCGAAAAGCGTAACGGGTTTTAACGTGTGCGCAAGATGTACTGCATGCGTTCGCACACGGCAAGTCAGTTTATAGTCTCATCCGAAGGACTTTTGGGGAGAGTGGAGTCTGCACTGATGATAACTCCAGAGGAAATACTCCTCTTGAACGAGATTCGAACTCGGGTCATCAGATCACGAGGGCATCACTCTAACCACCAGGCTATCCCGTCCTTTTCTGATTGAGACAAGAGTGTTTATTCTGGGTGACCCCCTCAATTGCTTAAGCCAGGGAATACATAATGACAGCAACAACAACAACAACAGCAATAAAGATATTACAAAAAGGGATTTGGATCCAAAATGGCATCAAGGCCCCTACACCACCACCACCACCACCACCACACCACCAACAACAACAACAACAACAATAATAATAATAATAATAATAGTGATGATAATAATAATATTAATAATAGAGATAAATAAGGATTTGGATCCAAAATGTCATCAAGGCCTCAACAACAACAACAACAACAACAAAAACAACAACAATAAAGATAAGAAAAGGATTTGGATCCAAAATGTCACCATGGCCCAAAGTGGGTTTGCAGAAAGGATTGGTGTGAGGGTGTCGGGTTGTGTGTGTGTGTGTGTGTGTGTGTGTTGTGTGTGTGTGTAGGTGTGTGTGTGTAGGTGTGTGTGTGTAGTGTGTGTGTAGGTGTGTGTGTGTGTGTAGTGTGTAGGTGTGTGTAGTGTGTGTGTAGTGTGTGTGTGTGTTGATGTTGTTGTGTGTAGGTGTGTGTGTGTGTAGGTTGTGTGTGTGTGTGTGTAGGTGTGTGTGTGTAGGTGTGTGTGTGCGTGTGTGTGTGTGTGCGTTGTGTGTGGTGTGTGTGTGTGTGTGTGTGTGTGTGGTGTGTGTGTGTGTGTGTATGTGTGTGTGTGTGTATGTGTGTAGGGGTGTGTGGTGTGTGTGTGTGGTGTGGTGTAGGTTGTATGTGTGTGTGTTGTGTGTGTGTAGGTGTGTGTAGGGGTGTGTATGTTGTGTGTGTGTGTGTAGGTGTGTGTGTAGGTGTGTGTGTGTAGGTGTTGTGTGTAGGTGTGTGTGTGCGTGCGTGCGTGTGTGTGTGTGTGCGTGCGTGCGTGTGTGTGTGTGTGTGTGTGTGTGCGTGTGTGTGTGTGTGGAAGTAGAGTGGAGGGTGGGTGAGTGTGGAAGGGGAGGTTTTGTGGATTTTATCTCCATCTTCCTTGTGCTGAATTAAAATTATCGAATTTTATGTTGTCTAATGATATCTCCTTTCATGACTTCGATGCTAACCAGGTCCCCCCCCCCCCCCCCCAACTGTTTGACTTCAATTAATTAACCGAATCTCCTCTTTCTCTCCATTTTCCCCTCTCTTTCATTGGAGGGGGGGGGGGGGGGGGGGAGGTGGAAGTGTGTAGATGGGGAGGAGGAGACACTTTATTTTCTACAGGTTTTCCAAAAGCCTACGAAAAAGAAGATTGTGCATATGAATAAGTAAAGGTCTCCCATAACATATGAGGTCATAGGGGAGCGAGGCGTCAGAGACCTCAACTTCTCTAGGGGCCAGCATATTGAGGGCGGCGCCCATCTCCTCTCCCTCGCTGCTTTACCTTCCCTGACCCTAAAGAAGGCAGGTACCCATTTACAGCTGGGTGAACTGGGGGAATGTACTGAAGCGAAGGCGCGCAAAGGTCACCCATCAAATTGGTAAGCACGCTCAATGCTGCTTAACCTTGGCTTGGGGAAAGCGAGTGCTCTGACCACTGAATAAGAATACTGGTCAGTAATGAAATAATCAAGGGCCACTCCCAAAACTTCAGAGTGAAAAACAAAAACGTCCATGACAGCCATCGTCACCAGAAAGGAAGCCCGAAACCCCATTGGATAAGACCCCTACACCACGTGATCTTTAGCCTGATCACGTGACAGTGTGCTGACGGCATGTGAAGGCAGTTGCCACAGGGGTGACTGTGTGAATTGGAAAGGGATGGGAATTGGGGGGTGGGGTGGGGTGAGGGGGCGGTGGTGGTGGCGGTGAGAGTTGGGGTAAAGGGGGGGGGTATGGGGTATGGGTGGGAGGGGGGATAGGAGACAAGCCTCAAAACTGCGTCCTCTCTCACGTTCTCTAGATAGGAGAAAGGCTTCTGCGATCAACACCTCTCTCCCAATTGTTACGGTGTTTTTTTCTTCTGTGGTGGTATTTTTCGTGTTGTTGTGTTGTTTGTTGTTGTTGTTGTTTCTTTTTCTTTTTCTTCTGTCTGTCTGTCTGTCTGTCTGTCTGAGTGTGTCTTTGTCTGACCTCAGTCTCTGTCTGTTTTATTTATATTTATTTATTTGTTTATTCTATTTTATTCTTTTATATGGAGGAAAATAAAATAAGTACTTGTGTGCTTTTTTACATCAAGTCCCCGTGTGTATGCGGTTTTGTAAATTCTGTCATCTGTTCCTACTGGCACAGAATGGCCTATTCTTACGAAAAGCGGAACAGGATTAACTTGTGTGCAAGATGTTCTGCATGCGTTCGCTTACGGGACCTCCGTTTATAGTCTCACCCGAAGGACTTTTGGGGAGAGTGGAGTGTGTCTATCTTTCTATCTGTCTCTGTCTTTCTGCTTCTGTCTGTGTCTGTCTGTCTGTCGGTCGGTCTCTCTTTCTCTAGGTGTGTGTCTCTGCCTGCCTGCCTGCCTGTCTCTCTGTCTGTCTGTCTGTC
>CM054167.1:30163805-30171305 GCA_028751875.1 Rapana venosa | reverse complement strand
GATACGAAGTCGTGATCATTTTTTTAAATCTATTTATTCTTTTATATCGAGGATAATGGAATAAGCATTTATGTGCTTTTTCACATCCAGTCCCCGTGTGTATGCGGTTTTTTAAATTTTGTCATCTGTTTCCACCGGCACACAATGGCCTACTCTTCCGAAAAGCGGAACAGGATTTTAACGTGTGCGCAAGATGTTCAGCATGCGTTCGAACACGGGGCCTCGGTTTATAGTCTCATTCGACGGATAAGACTATGGATAAGGATCATGGATAAAGTAGCAGTAAAATCTGAACAAAATCTTTTTAAAAGAGGACAAACGGGAAAGAGGAGTGGGGGGGCGGGGGGGGGGGGGGTAGATATGTATATTTTTATAAGATGAAAGAGAACGATGACTTATACAAAGTAATGAACAGGGATAAAATAACAGCAAAATCTTAAGAAAATCTTTTTGGTTTAAATAGTTTTTATTCAGAAATGAGCATAAGCATTGAAAACAAACAGCATTTTGGAATCATAGCAACAACAAGCTTGTAGCTTATGGTGTGCTCAATTAAACACTGAAGATTAACATGAACATAACGGCTGCTGAGCTGAAAAATGTAATCCAACAACAGCAAACATTTTCATCAGTTACAATCTTTGCTAATGTAAGAAAAAGGAAAACAACACAAAGAAACATATCAATTTGTATAATAAACACACATAAAAACAAACAAAAATAGTTGGAATAGGAAAACACAGAGAGAGAGAGGGGAGAGAGAGAGAGAGAGAGAGAGAGAGAGAGAGAGAGAGAGAGAGAGAAAAGCAATTTAGGAAAATAACATCCACAAGGCCAAGAATGCTATTAGTTAATATAATACCAAGGATATACTTTACATAAGCAGGACAATTATTAAATAAATAAATAAATCGTGTACTATGTCAGTAATCATTGCAACAAATTTCCATTCTCTACTACAAAATGTTTCTTGCTTTCTTTTCAACAATCACACATACATCAGGGGAGAGCAAGAAGAGTTAATTAAGTACCTCCAGCCTGAATGAAGACTACTTCAAATAGGCTACCATCCGACAAGAAACACTACAAAAATCTTTTTGAATCAGATATAAACTGATGGACAATTTCAACAATACAAATGTTTGTTTTCATACTGAATTCAAGGCTGCCTGATAAAAGAATTTGAAAATGAACATACTCAGGGGGAAGGGAGGCAATTGTGTAGGCACGTACTAGATCAAAGTTAGGGCAGAACAGCAAATAGTGTTCGGCTGTCTCTTGCGCGTTACCACAGAAAATCTTTTTAAAACAAGACAAATGGGGTAAGGGTGGTGGTGGATATATATGTATATTCTATAAGATGAATGAGAGCAGTGACTAATATAAAACAGTGATCATGGATAAAATAGCAGTAAAATCTGAATTTTTTTTTTAAAAACAGGACATATGGGTACGGGAAGGGACTGGGTTTAATATGTATATTTTTTTAAAGATAAAAAAATCAGTGACTAATACAAAACGTGAAGATGGGTAGAATAACAGTAAAATCTAAACATTTTTTTAAAAAAAGGGACAAATAATGAAGTGAAAAAAAACCCAAGCAAAGGGAGTAAATAGAATCAGAAACACAGCAACAACAACAAGGGTCAAGTAACCCCTCCCCCGCCCCTTACCTCCAAAAAAAGAAACATCAGAGAACAAGCAAACATAAAAAAAGCAAAACAAAACAAAACAAACCCAAAACACCACCCCCCCCCCCCACACCAAAATAAAGCAAGAAAAGAAAGAAAAAGTAACGAACAAGGACAAGAGAACAGAATAAAGAAAATATATAAAAGAAAAAATAAGTGGACAAATAATAAAAAGAAAAGAAAAAAATAAACAAAAGAAACAGATAAGCATAAAAAGGGGTAAAGAAAGCAAGAGTGCTTCAGATCGAGTTATGCAAAGTGTTTTTAGAAATAAAATAAATAATTAACACAATAACACACAGAACACACAAAACCACACACACACACACACACAACACACACACACACCACCCAAACACAGATAGAGAACATTTGAGGTTTCTCCATTCAGAAATCTCAATCATGCAAACAGTTTTCAACTTTTGACTTGTATCATACATAATAGCCAAAACCCCATCCCCCCCCCCTTCCTCCCTCCCTCCCTCCTTCCCTCATAACTTGACCATACTTTTTTTGCTTTCCCCAAAGCAAAAATTGTCACCACCGTACTCTACAGAACAGAAGAGTGTGCGTGAAGAAAAAAAACACCCAGTAAAATATAACTTTAAAAGTTTTGAAATAACCCAGATCATGACAGGAAGCACCAGAAAGAAACCTTCCTTCTTTCCTTCCTTCCTTCCTTCCTTCACCTATTATCCCGAAGTCTCTGTGGACAGTGGGGTCACCAATGAAGATTTTGCAACCAGCTTCCTCCGCTTCCCGCGGAAAAACACACACACACACACAACACACACGCACACACACGCACGCACGCACGCAACGCACCGCAGCACACACACACACACTCGTACACACACACACACTCGTACACACACACACACACGCACACACACACGTGTACATTCACACCATACACACACAGTACACCACACACACGCAACACACACACACACACCACACACTACACACACACACACTAAAACACACACCACACTACACACACACAACACACACACACGTACACACACACACACACACTCACACACACACACGTACAACCCACCACACACACACACACACAACACACGTACACACACACTCGTACACACACAACACACACACACACACACACACAAACGTGTACACATATGCACTCACAACCCTCACCACAAACAAACGCACACAATTCAACTCATATACTCACGTTCTCTCACTCATTCACACACACTCACACACACACGCACAGCCACGCACATCACACACACACCTCATATATGCACACACGTACACTCACGCACAGTATACATACATACACACACTCAAACACACACACACACACACGCATGCACACACACACGGCGCGCGCACACACACACACACTTATCGTCTAATATCACTTTTTGGTGGAAGGACGTTAACTGAAGACACACACACACACACACACACACACACACACACACACAACACACACACACACACACACCACACACACACACCCAGATCAATACCCACAGACTACACACCCACACCAACACACCACACACCACCACCCACCCCACCCCTGCCCAAGCACTCAACACACCCACGACCCCCCCCCACACCACCAATGACTTGGCATAACACCCCCACACTCACGTGTAAGTCTGTTTGGCCTAATCACGTGACAGAAGAGTGCTGATGGATTCTGAAGGCATTCATTGCCCAGGGGTGTAGTATCAATAGAAGGTAGGGGTGATTAGGGTGGTAAAGGTGGTGGGGGTGGGTGAAAGGGTAAAAGGGGGGGGGGGGGGGAGGTGTAGCCACCAACACGTTCCAAAGATAACAGAAGGGCTTCTGTCATCAACGCTTACTACCAGTGATAATATTATTTGTCTTCTCCTAGCGCCAAGAATTAGCGTGGCTCTTGTTGTTGTTCTTGTTGTTCTTGTTGTTGTTCTTGTTGTTGTTGTACTTATGCCGTAGTTAATGCTATTGTTGTTTGTTGTTGTTTGGGTGAAGGGTTTTTTTTGGTGGTTTTATTGTTGTTGGGTTTTGTTGCTGTTGTTGTTGGTTTTTTGGTTTTGCTTTCGCAGATATATCCTTCCTTCCTCTTCATCCTCCTCTTCTTTTCCTCCTCTTCCTTCCTTCTTCTTCCCCTTCTTTTTCTTTCTTCTTCTTCTTCTTTCTTCTTCTTCTTCTTTTTCTTCTTCTTCTTCTTCTTCTTCTTCTTCTTCTTCTTCTTCTTCTTCTTCTCCTTCTCCTCTCCTCTCTCCTCCTCCTCCTCCTCTTCCTCCTCTTCCTTCTTCTTCTTCTTCTTCGCCTTTGTCGTCGTCTAACGTATCTTTAGGCAACTCTTCAGATGAACGTCTGTCAGATGAATGAAAATGCGTTGTGCTGCCGTCAAGCGCCTATCAAGTCAGGCCCAGCGAATCCAGCTTCGGCATGGGAGAGAACTGTTATATTTAGTCTTTCTAGAAAAAAAATGCAGGATAATAATAATGATAATAATGATAATAATAATAATAATAATAATGTATGGAATTTATATAGCGCTGAATCTTGTAAAGCGCTCATTGAATGAATGGGACCAAGAAGGCAGAAAATAAACACGAAAAACGTGACAAGAAGAAAAAGGAACAAGACAGAAACAAAGAGAGGGATAGAAAAGAGGAATCTCCTAACACAGAAGAAGGTGGGGATGCTATTTTATACCGAGAGGCTCTCCGGCACCCCCGTGGGGGTATTAGAAATGTCTTGTAGTTGTTATGTCCTCGAAATAAAAGAATAAATAAAAATAAAGAAAAAAGAAAAAAAATATCTGATAGAATGATACTTCTTCTTCGTCGAACGCTCAGTCAGTAACTATTGTTATCTGTCATATGAACGAAAACGCGTTGCGCTGCCGTCAAGCGCCTGACAAATCAGGCCCAGCACACCCGACTTCGGCATGGGTGAAAACATCTTTTAAGTCTTTCTGGAAGAAAGGCAAGAGAATGGACCAAGAAGGCAGAGAAAAAAAGACAAGAAGGAGGTGACAGGGAAAAAAGGAAAGAAGACAGAAACAAAGAGAGGGATAGAAAAGAGGGATCCCCTAACCTAGAATATCCAGAAGGTGGAGGATGCTATTTTATACTGACAGACCCCCTGGCATCCCCACTGTGAGGAGTGGGTGGGGGGTGGGGGGATTAGAAATGTCATATAGTCGTTATGTGATAGAATGATACTGATATGGAGATCTCATCTTTCGTTTGATACTAAACAGTTTTCAACTTTTTGACTTATATATAAACTTAAATAATAAACTTATATATAAACTTTAATTCCCTCTTTCTCCCTACCCGTTAACGCACACGTTAAATCCTGTTCCGCTTTGCGTAAGAGTAGGCCATTGTGTGCCGGTGGAAACAGATGACCGATATCACAAATCCGCTGGGGACTGGATGTAAAAAGAAAAGCACATAAGTGATTATTCCATTATCCTCGATATAAGAAAGGGGTAAGGGTGACAGGGTACCCCATCTCTTGGGTGGTTTTTTTTATATAAAGTTTTCTTCTTAATAAGCTGGTATACCAAATGGATCTTAACACAACAGAAGGGCGTGCGTGAGAATGGCAGTAATCTCATTTGGGGGTGCGGCCACTCCCAAAGATAGGGCCCGAGTGAACTAACTGCTCATGACAGAAAACTCGGGTCTGGAAAGTAGGAAGGCAGCGATTGGATAAGACCCTCACCCCACGTGATCTTTTGGCCTAATCACGCGACAGAGAGCTGATGGAAACTGACGGCAATCGTCAGGGGGAGGGGGGGGGGGGGGGGGGGGGGGGGGGGGGGATAGTTGCAAATAGGCAGGGTGGGGGGTTGGGGAGAGGGGTGGAGGGGGAGGTAGTGGGGGGGGGGGGGGGGTTCAAGTTGCAAAACTGCATTTCTATCACGTTTTTACAGATAAGAGAAGGCTTTCTGTAATCAGTAACCTCCCCTCCCTCCTCCCTTCCCTTCCCCCAAACATGTTTTTTTTCCATGGTGGTTTTTGTTTCTTTTGTCTTCGTTTCCTCCTCCTCCTTCTTCTTGACTCTTTCATCCTCCTGTTCCTCTCTTCCCCTCCTTCTTTCACAGTTTCTGTGTAATCCACAAGTTCTCTCTTTCCTTTCAGCATATCCACCATTTTCTTCTTTCTCCCCCCCCCCCCCCCCAGTGTGTTTCTCTGTCTGTTGTTTGTCTGTCTCTCTGTTTATATTTGTCCATTCCAAACGCTATAGTAAATCAAATGGTAGAGCTTTAACATGTCCAATGTGTACGGATTCAAAAGAAGATGGGGTTCATTGTGTACTTTCTTGTCCAGAATTAAAATATATCACAGAACAGTTTATTCCAGGAAAATATTTCAGGTATCCCTGTCTGTGTAAACTCGTATTGTTAATGTCGGCAACAAGTGAAACTACTGTTAAAGAGATTAACCATATATTTGTACAAAGCGTTTAAAAGGCGAAATGAGTGTGTAACAAATTGTTAATGAGGATATGTCTTGTTAACAGTGTCTTGTACAACCCCCTTCTAAGGGGACATGGCCTTTATGAATAAATATCAAAATCTTTCTCTCCCTCTCTCTCTGTGATGATGATGATGATGATAGAAGATGATGATGATGAAGAAGAAGAAGAAGAAGAAGAAGAAGAAGAAATCATGGCTACACTAAGAATTTCTTAGTAATAACTAGATCCAAAATGTGTCAGTCATAAAAAAACAACAACAAAGAAACGAGCAAAAAACAACAACAAAGAAACGAGCAAAAAACAAAAACAAAAAACCTGATTTTTTATGTATATATAGAAGCGCAGTTAGGTGTAGTCAGCTTCAAAATCAGTACGGTTCACAAGGTAAACTGCTTTACTTTTGTTTACATTCTTTCTTCCCTTTAAAATTTTTTTTCTTTCCTTGTCCTTTTTTTCCTTTGTCTGTCTGTATATCTGTAAGTTTTCCTGTCTTTCTTTTTTATTTCTTTTATCAACGATCTCTCTCTCTCTCTCTCTCCCTCCTCTCTCTCTCTCTCTCTCTCTTCCTCTCTCTCTCTCTCTCTCTCTCTCTCTCTCTCTCTTTCATTCTATGTTCTTATATATATAATATATTATTTTATATATTAGGCGTATAATCAGATATTCTTGTTGATGCCTGCTGACAATGTTTTCCTACATTTTTCTCGATCTCATTAAATTCATTTATTTATACGCTGGAACATTTCAAAAGATTCTTCCCTTTTCGTTATCCAGTTTGGAGGAGAGTGATGCCCTGCTCGTTCTGTTTGGAACCTGGCTGCAGAATTTTTTTCGTCTGCATTTGTTTTTTTTTAATTGTCTTTTCTAACTCTCCCACCCCCCACTTCCTCTAACGAAAACATGATAAGTTTAAAAAAAAACACCCAGAAATATGAAACGAGAAAGGAGGGTAATATTAGATTATTAAATAAAAAATTGAGTAATGTAAAAAACAAAAAGATAACAGAAAAAATAAAGACGACTAATAAAACCAGAAAGAAATAATATATGTATAAAATAAGATAAATAAAAATATTACATAACAAACGAAGAAGAGGAATGGGAAAAGATCACGCCAGGAAAAAAAACAACCCACCCTCCCCACATCAACAAGCAAAACCTAGGCGGAAAAGCCAGGAAAAACACTTGAATAAAAAACAAAAAACACACCCTTCGAACAGAAGAAACAAAAACAAAAAAACCCATAAACCCCCCAGCAAAATAAACAGGGAAAAGGAAAAGTGCTTAGCGTCAAGTTACGCAGAATTGTTGGCAAAATGTTTTAGGAATCTGGTCTGCA
>CM054167.1:30148805-30151305 GCA_028751875.1 Rapana venosa | reverse complement strand
GTTGTTTTTTTTATGCTTGTATATTTTGTTTTTTGTATATTTTGTTGTTTGTTTTTTTCTTCTCTTCTTTCTTTTTTTTTCTTGTTCTTTTCTTTTTTTTCTTTTCTTTCTTCTTCTTTTCTCTTCTTCTTTTCTTCTCTTCTTCTTCTCTTCTTCTTTTCTTGCTTCTTGTTCTTTTCTTCTTGTTCTTCTGTCTTGTGTCTTCTCTTCTTTTCTTCATATCATTCATTATCTATCAATCTTTTTTTTTTTTTTTGTGTTCGTCTCTTCGTCGTCTCTTCTTCTTCTTGTTCTTCTTCTTCTTCTTCTTCTCTTGTTGTTTTGTTGTTTTGTTTTTTGTTCTTCCCCTTCTTCTTCTTTCTTCTTCTTCTTCTTCTTCTTCTTCTTCTTCTTCTCTCTTCTTCTCCTTCTTCTCTTCTTCTTCTTCTTCTTCTTCTTCTTCTTCTTTCTTCTTTTTCTTCTTCTTCATTCTTCTTTCTTTCTTCTTCTTTCTTCTTCTTTTCTTCTTTTCTCTTCTTCTTCTTCTTCTTCTTTTTCTTCTTCTTTTCTTCTTCTTCTTCTTCTTCTTCTTCTTCTTCATTCTTCTTCTTTTCCTTTTTCTTCTTTTTCTTTTTTTCTTCTTCTTCTTCTCTTCTTTTCTTCTTCTTCTTCTTCTTCTTCTTCTTCTTCTTTCTTCTTCTTCTTCTTCTTCTTAACATTTTTTTTGTTTTCAACGTTACTGCGATTTTAAAAAACACAAACTCCCAAAACACATCTTTGTAATATCATTTTTATTAATTAATTATTATTTATTATTATTATATTTATTAATTATTATATTTCTTTAGATCAACCAGTTTTGCTTTAGTCCTATCATGAAATGGGTTCATCTAAAGTTCATCTTTAACAACAATAATGTTGCTTATTCTCAACTTCAAAGAGTATTTGTTTTGCTTCCTTTTGATGTAAACGGATCCGTGCATGATTTTAGTAGGATGGATGGCAATGTTTTAAAGTTCAAGTTGGTGTTCTTTTCTGTTTCTTCCTTGTTCTCTGACTCTGTATCTCTCTTTGTCTGTCTGTCTGTCTGTCTCTCTTTCATTGTCGCCTTGTTATCATTGTCATTTGTTGTTGTAACATCGTCGTCGTCGTCGTCGTCGTCGTCATCATCATCATCATCATCATCATATTCTTCTCTTCTTCTTCTTCTTCTTCTTCTTCTTCTCCTTCTTCTCCTTCTTCTTTTCTCTTCTTTGTTTGTTGTTGTTGTTTTGTTCTTCTTCTTGTTCTCCCTCCTCCTCCTCCCTCCTCCTCCTTCTTTTCCTCTTCCTCTCCTTCTCATCATCACATCATCATCATCATCATCATCTTCTCTTCTTCTTCTTCTTCTTCTTCTTCTTCTCTTCTTCTTCTCTTCTTCTTTCTTCTTCTCCTTTTTCTTTCTTCTTTCTTTCTTTCTTTCTAATCTCCATCTGCCTGGTCTTGCTACCCCCTCCTCTCTCTCCCACACACACACCCACCACCACACACACGCACGCACGCGCACGCCCACGCACGCCGCTCCACACACACTCTCTCTCTCTCTCTCTCCCCTTCTCACTCACACTCTCTCTCTCCCTCTCACCCTCTCTCTCCTCTCTCTCTCTCTCTCTTCTTTCTTGCTGTCTTCGTCGCTCTCTGTCGCTCTCTCTCTGTCTCTTTCTGTATCTTCTGCTCTGTCTCTGTCTTCGCTCTCATCTGTCTCTTGTCACACACACTCTCTGTCGCTCTCTCTCTCTGCGTCTTGTCTCTCTCTCTTCTCTGCTCACAACACGACACACGCACCGGCGCGCACTCTACTCACACCACGCACGCACGTACACACACACACATGCGCGCGCGCACGCATGTCCCTCTCTCTCTACCAACTGTCTCCTTCACGTCTGTCTGCAGACAGTGTGAAGATTGCCTGAGAGTTTGGCATTCAGACTATCAGAAGAGATTGAACTGAAGTAGTAAAGTTGGCTGCAAAATCTTTTACTGCTACCCCCCCCCCCCCTCCCCCAACAGTCTAGCACACTTGCTGAGATATTTATTTTAATTTATTTATTCTTTTATTTCGAGGATAATGGAATAAGCACTCGTGTGCTTTTTTGCCCATTCAGTCCCCGTGCGTATGCAGTTTTGTAAATTTTGTCATCCGTTCCCACCGGCATACAAATGCCTACTTTTCCAAAAAGCGGAACGGGTTTTAACGTGTGCGCAAGATGTTCTGTATGAGTTCTCGTACAAGACCTCGGTTTATAGTCTCATCCGAAGGACTTTTAGAGGGAGTGGAGTCAGCACTGATGTTAACTCCAGAGGAAAAAATCCTCTTGAACGAGATTCGAACCCGGGGCAGCAGATCAGGAGCGCAACGCGCATCATTCTAACCACCAGGCTATCCCGTCCCCCCTTCACTTCACTTCACAGGAAAAAGAAGGTTCTTAGAAGAAGGCACTAGAAGAAGGAATTAAAAGGTATTTGTATATATCTGTTTGAA
>CM054167.1:30136305-30143805 GCA_028751875.1 Rapana venosa | reverse complement strand
GTCTCTGTCTCTCCTCTCTCACTCTTTCTCCGTCTATCATTGTCTGTCTGTCTGCCTCTCTCCCTCTCTCTCCCCCCTCTCTCTCTCCCTCCCTCTTTCACTCTCTCTCTCTCTCTCGCTTTGTCTCTGTCTCTCCTCTCTCACTCTTTCTCTGTCTGTCATTGTCTGTCTCTGTCCTCTCCGTCTGCCTCTCTCTCTCTCTCCCTCTTTCACTCACTCTCTCTCTCGCTTTGTCTTTGTCTCTCCTCTCTCACTCTTTCTCTGCCTATCATTGTCTGTCTCTGTCTGTCTGTCTGTCTGTCTGTCTGCCTCTCCCTCTTTCACTCACTCTTTCTCTCGCTTTGTCTCCGTCTCTCCTCTCTCACTATTCTCTCTGCCTATCATTGTCTGTCTGTCTGCCTCGCTCTCTCTCCCTCTTTCACTCACTCTTTCTCTCGCTTTGTCTCCGTCTCTCCTCTCTCACTATTTCTCTGCCTATCATTGTCTGTCTCTGTCTGTCTGTCTGCCTCTCTCTCTCTCTTCCTACGCCAATTCTTGCCTTCATTAATTTTATCAATATCATTTTCGATAATCATTAGCCAACAAGTTACACGGTATCATCTTCATCGTTATCATCACCATCATCATCTCTTGTTAAATCCAGCCTCAAGACATATTTATTTCAAACCTAAGATTTTCCCCTCCTGTTTCATCTCATATCTGTCCCTGCCTTCAGCAGCCAAAATTCCCATCACCTGCTGAAGTGTATAACCTGTGTGTGTGCGTGCGTGCTCTGTGTGTGTGTGTGTGTGTGTGTGTGTATGTACATTTGAATTTGTTAAAACTGTTAATCATTGTTGGTTGCATGTGTAGGAGTGGGTTTGAATGCAAGCCCTTTGATTTGTTTTTACAAGATATAGCGCTGTATAAATCCCATTATCTATTATTATTATTATTATTATTATTATTATCATCATCATTGGTGTTGTTGATGTTCTAAAAACTGAGATTTTAATCAAACTTCTATTCAAACAGAAGTAGACCAAAAAAAATAACCCTGGCCACGAGCTCTTTAAAGGGGAGATGATCTCATCGATACCCCCCCCTCCCCCCCGAAAATCAAACCTGACCCACTTTCACACAAAAACAGCTGGTGCCAAGGGATCTTCCTCTCTCGTTCGCTTTTACAACCGTCAGATGTGTCTGGGAAAACTAATGGCTGTATGTCCTTCCCGGCTCCTCTCGTGGGCCGTACGTAGGTACAGCCTGGTTTGCAGGGTTAGTTATCTCCGTCATGTGCCGTCAGTGCCTGGGCTTTATCACAGTTCTTGATTAAACCATTGACGCTGGGTGCAACAACAGCAAAGTGAGAGGCTGTATGACCAGTGGCTTTCTTTCCCACCCATGGATTTCCACTTTACAGCTTAGTCTTTAGTGATCGACTATGACTCTCTGACTAGGAGGCTTGACTCGCACAGTCCTTATGTGCTGCAGCCCTGGGGGCTAGTTGGCCTTTGGAGAACATCTCCAACGCTGACTGTCCTTATGCCCACTTGGCCGAGGGAGTGGGGATGTACTGTGGGCAAGGCATCTCCACTATAATCAAATTTCTGCCCAATTTCCAAAACAGCAGCTGCCTCCTCTGCTGTTTTGGAGTTCATCGTCGGACACGACGGACAAACATAAAAAAAATAAAATCTCCGTCTTCCTCAGGTCGCTGTATATATAGCGTGCTGCACCTCTGAAGGATGTTGTTCGCCAGTCTGGTTTTCTTTACCGCAGGGGAGAAGGAACCAGTTTCAGCTTTGTGGCCCATTTATTTTATTTTTATATTTTATCTTATTCTTTTATATCGAGGATAATGGAATAAGCACTTATGTGCTTTTTTTTACATTCAGTCCCCGTCTGTATGCGGATTTTATGAATTCTTTCATCTGTTCCCACCGGCACTCAATGGCCTACTCTTCCGAAAAGCGGAACAGGATTTAACGTGTGCGCAAGATGTTCCGCGTGCGTTCGCACACGGGACCTCGGTTTATAGTCTCATCTGAAAGGACTTTTGGGGAGAGTGGAGTCTGCACTGATGTGAACTCCTGGGGAAAATATCCCCTTGAACGGGAATCGAAACCGGGTCGTCAGATTGCGAGCGCAATGTTCTAACCACTAGGCTATCCCGTCCCCAGAAATAATGCGCATCAACTGGAATACGAGAAGTTACACGTTTGATTCCTGTTTGAACCATCCCCCCCCCCCCCCCCGCACCCCCCACCCCCCCCCCCCCACCCACCTCCGCCATGTACTGGACCGTGAATGGTGGTGGTCTGGGTGCTAGTCTTTTGGATGAGGCGATAAACCACGATCCGGAGGGCAGCACATTTCGCGCGTGTAAAAGAACCCACGGCAACCAGCGAATTGTCCATGGCATATTTCTGCAGTAAAAAAAACAACCCCACCGTGTATATAATTATTAAAACAAACACGCAGACTGACAGGGCAGAATTATTAGGAGGATGGTTATGTGTATGTGAGAGGGGGAGGGGATGTTGGTTGACCGAAAGAATCACGAATTTTTATTTTAAAAAGGGGGGGTAATTAATAAGTGGCGCTGCTCTTGTGGCGTCCGGGTGTCCCAGAGGAGAGAGCAGCCCGAATTTCGATTAATTTAAAAAAAAATTATATTTTCATTTTATTTTATACCACTTCTCTGCGTGAAATTCGGGCTGCTCTCTCTCCCCGGGGAGAGCGCGTCGCTACAAGAGCAGCGCCACCCTTTTTTGTTGTTGTTTTGTCTGCAACTGTATTTGTTTCCTTATCAGAGTGGGCTTTTTTCTGTCGTGACTTAAAGTGGTGCATACCTCTACAGTTACGATGCAATACGATGCAGTAAATTGCATACGGTACAACACAATGGCGTCGCACAAGACAGCGCAACTATTGCATTTGAATTGCAACGCCGTAAATTTCGCGACATGAAAGTGTAGCATAATGCAGATACAAAAAAGCAAATGGCATACTTCACACACCCTACACACAAACATACACCACACATAGAACAGCTTATTCAATGTACCTCGGGAAGATAAAAATTGACTTGATTTGACATACAAATGCATACAAACACGCGCAACACACATCACACACACAACACAAACAACAACAACACAAACACACACACACAGACACACACACACACACAACACACACATACACACATACACCACACACAACACACCACAACACACACACACACTCACTCACATACACACACACAACACTACACAACACACACACCACACACACACACACACACACATACACACACACACACACACACACAACACACAACACACACACACACACACACACACATCACACACACACACACACACACCACACACAACACACACACACACACACACACACACACACAACACACACACACACACACACCACACACACACACACACACACACACACACACACACACACACACACACACAACACAACACAACACACACACATCCACACACACACACCCTCTTGGTATCTTCCTCTCCCCCCGTTCCATCTTTTTCAACCCCACACACCCCTTCCCCCTCTCCCACCAACCTACCCATCACATTCTTTACAAAACTTACTGATTCCACCCTCCCCCTACCCCCCTCCGTATCTTCTTCCATCCCCCCCCCCCCCCCCCCAATTCCCTTGACATTGTTTCTGGAATTACATTGACCACGTCAGCATTTATGCAAATGAATACTCTGGATTTATTTATTTGGTAATTCATTCATTTATTCATTTATTTATTTATTCATATGCACTTTTTTTATCTATTCATTTATTTATTCCTTTATGCATTCTTTTTTATTTTTAGGATAATAAATGGAATAAGCACTCATGTGCCTAAAAAAAAAAAAAATTTAACATCCAGGCCCTGTGTGTATTGTGGCTTTGTAAATAATTAATTTTTGTCATCTGTTCCCACCGGCACATACTAGCCAACTCTTCAAAAATAAGGAGGGAGTTAGGGAGGGAAGAGAAGAGAGAGAGAGAGAGAGAGAGAGAGAGAGGAGAGAGAGAGAGAGAGAGAGAGAGAGAGAAATAAGCATGCCTATTACTGTTTTACACCCAGCCCTCAGAGATTTATTTATTTATTCTTTCTTTTATATCGAGGATAATGGAATAAGCACTTGTGTGCTTTTCTACATCCAGTCCCCGTGTGTATGCGGTTTTTGTAAATTGTCATCTGTTACCACCGGCACACAATGGCCTACTCTCACGAAAAGCGGAACAGGATTTAACGTGTGCGCAAGATGTTCTGCGTGCGTTCGCACACGGGGCCTCGGTTTATAGTCTCATCCAAAGGACTTTTGGGGAGAGTGGAGTCTGCACTGATGTTAAGAGGAGAGAGAGAGAGAGAGAGAGAGAGAGAGACAGACAGACAGACAGACAGACAGACAGACAGACAGACAGACAGCAGACAGAGACAGTCAGACACTAGGGACAGGCGGAGACACACACACGGCACACACATACACACACAACACCACACAAAACACACACACACACACACACACACACAACACACACAGCACACATACACACAACCACACCACCACAACACACAAACAACACACCACTAACACAACACAACACACAAAACCACACACACACACACAGAACACACACACACACACCACACACACACACACACACACACACACACAACACACACACACACATGGACATCCAGCGAGCCAGACAAATATAAAGTGACTGAGACAAAAGATAGGGCCACAGACAGACAGAGATAGGTAGGTGTTGTTTTCTTCATGCCAGTCCCACCAGATGACTCATTCCTCACAAGAAAGAGGTTTAGAGCAGTTACAAATAGTATAATTCGTATTTAACACACACGAGGGCAGACTGAATTGTGGCTACAGCAAGTTTCTACAGCAAGGAGTATCCTAAGTTTCTTTCTCTACGATTGACAGCTAGAAGAATGCTGTACATGAATGCAGTGCCAATTTCGCATTCAATTCTGCTTTGATTCCATTTTCACCTTCACCTTCACCTATCCCCTAGTCCCGTGGATCGTGGGGACACCACTGAAGATTTTTGCGACCAGCTTCCTCCACTCTCCGTGGTCCTCTGCTTTCCGTAGCAAATCGAGGCCGGTCCTATCTGATGTTGTCTTCCCATCGATTTCTCTGTTGTCTGCCTCTTCGTCTCCCTCCTTGTACTGTTTCCTGTAGGACAGTCTAGATGTTCGTGTGATTTCGTTTAGAAGTAGACAAACCTGATATAAATATGGACAGATTTGCTGCACATTTTATTAAAACTCTGAACTACCGTGAAAGATGGATCAATGCAAGATTTTGGACTAAACAATTTTGGATTGTTATGTAAGTGGAAACTTTTAAGTCTTGGACCAAGACGGCAAAAAATAGACAAGAAGGGGGTGGTAGGAAGAAAGGGGACGAACAAGGCAGAAACAGAGAGAGGGATAGAAAAGAGGGAATTCCTAGCATAGAATTTCCAAAAGGTGGGGATGCTATTTATACTGAAAGAGCTCCACGGGGAAAACTGGGTGTATGAGTTCCTTTCCTTGTAGATTTTGCACGTGCTTTTGATTTGATTTCTTCCGCTTGTATTTGTCATGTATAATTGATCTTCTTCGCATCTGTGATTGGCAAAATTGAATGTAAATGTCATATGTCTTTTCTGTTGCTTGTTTTTTGTCATGTATATTTTCACTCTTTTGCATGTGTAACTGGCAAAATATAATATATTAATGTATTATTTCAGTGTCCTATTCGTATGGTAACATTTTTCTCTCTCTTTTTTTCATGTATAACGCGCAAAATTGAATATAAATGTCTGATTTCTTTCATTCTATTCGTAAGGTATCATTTCTCTCTCTTTTTTCATAAATAACATGAAGAATTGAATGTACGTGTCTCATTTCTTTCATTCTGGTGGTAAGGTATCATTTCTCTTGCTTTTTTCATAAATAGCATGAAGAATTGAATATAAATGTAATGTCTTATGTCTTTCGCTCTCTTTTTTCTAAATGTAAAACATGCGCAATTAGATATATAAATGTATGATTTCTTTCGCTCTATTCGAAAAGTAACACTACTATTTTTCATGAATAGCATGCAGAATTAAGTAGAAATGTCTGATGTCTTTTTCTCTATGCTTAAGGTAATGTTTCTTTCTCTTTTTTCATGTATATCTCGCAAAATTGAATATAAATGTCTAATTTCTTTTCCCGTATTCGTAAAATAACATTTCTTTCTTCTCTTCATGTTTAACGTGCAAAATTCAACATAAACATCTCATTTCTTCGCACTCTTCGAAAAATAACATTTCTTTCTTCTCCTTATGTATAACGTGCAAAATTGAATATAAATGTCTTATTTCTGTCGTTCTATTCATAAGATAACATTTTTTCTATCTTTTTCATGTATAACTCGCAGAATTGAAAATAAACCTCTCATTTCTTTCGCTCTGTTCGAAAAATAACCTCTCTTTTTTCATGGGTAACTTACAAAATTGAATATACAAATGTGATTTCTTCCATTCTATTCATAAGGTAACATTGTTTTCTCTTTTTTCGTGTATTACATACAAAATTGAATATAAATGTCTAATGTCTTCCATTCTACTCGTAAGTTAACATTTCTCTTTCGTTTTTCATATATAACATACAAAATTTAAAATAAACCTCTCGTTTCAGTCGCTCTATTCGAAAAATAACATCTCTCTCTTCTCTTTTTTCATGTTTAACACAAATATCTCACTTCTTTCGCTCTATTCGAATAACTCCCCCCCCCCTTCCTCCACTCTTTTCTATTCGTGTATAACATGTTAAGTTGAATATAAATGTCTCATTTCTTTTGCTCTATTCGTAAGTTAACATTTCTCTCTCCCTTTTTTATGTATAATATACAAAATTTGATATATAAATGTTTGATATCTTCCATTCTATTCGTTAGTTAACATTTCTCTCTCTCTCTCTCTCTCTCTCTCTCTCTCTCTCTCTCTCTCTCTCCTCTCTCTCTCTCTCTCTCTCTCTCTCTCTCTCTCTCTCATTTTTCATATATAACACGCAAAATTGAACATAAACCTCTCATTTCTTTCCCTCTATCCTAAAAATAACATATCTCTCTTCTCTTCATGTAAAAAACACGCAAAACTAAAAAAACAACTTTTTTCCTAAATAAAAAAAACTCTTTATGTGTGCGTGTTTTGGTTGATTAAGCACTTGAAAAGCAGTTTGTATTACTTGTTTAT
This sequence comes from Rapana venosa, assembly GCA_028751875.1. Lineage (NCBI taxonomy): Eukaryota > Metazoa > Mollusca > Gastropoda > Neogastropoda > Muricidae > Rapana > Rapana venosa. The sequence goes on along the minus strand of CM054167.1, from coordinate 30,136,527 downwards.
GAAAAAGAATTGTATTTGTACTTTCTTTAAGTTTATTTATTTATTTACTTTTTTTTTTAAGAAACATTTTGTCTGTAATTCTTTGTAAATGCAAAACGAAAATTAAAAAAGTTAAAATTTTTTTTTATAATCTACTGACCACGGATTACCATCTCTCAAGAAGGGACAAAGAATAGTGGAAGGTGATGGGGGGTGGCTAGTACTGGATGTGAGTGAGGGAAG
>CM054167.1:30113805-30126305 GCA_028751875.1 Rapana venosa | reverse complement strand
TCCACACCTTTTTCCTTTCTGTTGTCTTTGTCTCCTCTGCGCTTTGGCCCGTCTGTCTGTCCCGTCTGTCGTCTGTCGTCTTCCCCTCTCTCCTTCTCTCTCCTCTCTCTCCTTCCTCCCCTTTTCCCCTCCCTCCCCCCCCCTCCCCAACTTTTTCTCTCTCTCCCCTCCTCTCTCTCCCCTGCCCCCCCCTGTCGCATTTAACCCTTTTCCCCCCCCTCTCCCCCTGGTTTTTCTTTAAACATCTATCTCTCCCCCCCCCCCTCTTTATCTCTCCCCCCTCCCTCTATCCCCTCCCCCCCTCTCTTTCCTCCCTCCCTCCCTCATTCTTCCCCCCCCCCCTCCCTCTATCCCCCCCTCTTCCTCCTTCCTCCCCTCTTCTTTTTCTCCAACCCCCTCTCTCTCTCTTTCCCACTCTCTCCTCTCTCACTTCTCCTCCACCCCCCTCTTTCTCTCTTTTTCCACACTCCCCAATCTTCTCCCTCTTTTTTTTTGCTCCGCTACCTCTCTCTCTCCCCTTCTCTCTCCCCCTCTTCCCTCTCTCTCCTCCTCTTTCTCCCCCTACCTCCCCCCCTCTCTCCCCTATTTTCCCCCCCTCTCCCTCTCTCTTCTCCCCCTCTCTTTTTTCTCTCTCCCTATCTTCCTCCCCTATCTCCTCTCTCCCTCTCTTTTTTCCTCTCCCTCTATCCCCCCCTCTCTCTTTCTCTCCCTTCCCCCCCCCCTTCTTCCCTCTCTCCCCCCAACCCCCCTTTTTTTTCCCCATATACCCTCCCCCCCCCTCTCCCCCCCTCTAACCCCCCCCCCCCCCCCCCCCTCCCCCCCCGGGGTTTTTGTTCGAGGGCAGATTCGAAGGCACCTGATCGATTACTTTTGGGTAAGATTGTCACGAACTTCCGGGAACGAGAAGCTTTTATTTCCGGTACCCGTGGGGGGTGAGACGAACTGTTCAAAGTTTTGCCTAATGTGTGTGTTGTTGTGTGTGTGTTGTGTTGTTTTGTGTTGTGAGAGAGAGAAAAGAGAGAGAGGAGAAGAAGAGAGAGGAGGAGGAAGAGGAGAGAGGAGAGAGACGACAGACAGACGACAGACAGAAGACAACAGACAGACAGACAGACACCAGAGAGACAGATGTTTTTTATTTTATTTTATTCTTTTATATCGAGGTTTAATGGAAAAAAAGCACTTGCTTATGTGTTTTTTTTTTTAAACATCCTTTCCCCCCGGTTGAAATGGGGTTTTTGTAAATTCTGTCATCTGTTCCCCCCGGAATGGAGTGAGACGGAGAGAGAGATCTAGATAAAGGGAGAGAGAAAAGAAGAGAGAGAGAGATGGAGAAAGAGACAGCCCACAGAGAAGACAGAGAGGGGAGACAGAGAGTGAACGGAGATAGATAAAGGGGGAGAGAAAAGAGAGAAGAGGGGAGGACAGGGCAATAGTGAGCCCGGAAAGAGTTAGATAAAGGGAAAGAGAATAAAGAGATATGAAGAGAGAAGGAGAAGAGAGAGAGAAAGAGAGAGAGAGGAGAGAGAGAGAGGGAGAGAGAGAGGGGAAAGAGAGAAAGAAAGAAAGACAATAGACAAGAGTGAGACAGAGGGGTGAGACGGAGAGAAATCTAGAAAAAGGGGAAAGAGAGAGAAGAGAGAGAGAAGAGAGAGAAGGGGAGAGAAGAGAGAGAGAGAGGAATGAAGAGAGAGGTGGAGAGAAGAGAGAGAGATAGAGGGAAGAGAAGAAGAAAAGGAGAGAGAGAGAAGGGAAGAAAGAGAGATGGGAGAAAGGGGGGGGAAAGAGAGGGGAGAAGAAAAGGGGAAAAGGGAAAAAAGAAAAGGGGAGAGAGAGAAAAAATAGAAAAGATAGGGAGAAAGAAAAAGGGGAAAGGGGAGAGAAAGAAAAGAGAGAGAAAAGGAGGGAAAGAAAAAGGAGAAAAAAAAGACAGATAGAGAGACAGAGAGGGGAAACGGAGAGAGAGAGAGAAAAAAAAAAGGAGAGGAGAAGGGAGAAGAAAAAAGAGCCCAAAAGAGTGAGACGGAGAGAAAAAAAAGGGGAAGAAAAACAGACAGACAGATAGTGAGACGGAGAGAGAGGAGAGAGAGAGAGGAGAGAGAGAGAAAAAGGGGAGAGAAAAAAATAAATAAGAGAGAGGGGAAAAAAGAGAGGAGAGGAGAGAGAAGAAGGGGGAAGGGGAGAGACAGACAGACAGCCCGACAGACAGACAACAGACAAAAACCAGACGGATGACAAAAGCCCGGATTTTTCTTAACCAGCCACCACTGTCTTTTTAAATTATCATTCCCAAATCACCCTCATTATCCTCCTCCCTCCTCATAAAATATCGTCGTCGTCGTTGTTATCATCCTCCTCCTCCTCATCCCCCTCCTCATCCCCCTTCTCCTCCTCACCCCCACCCCCACCACCCCCACCCCCACTGTCGTTTTCGCTGTCGTTGTCGTCATCGTCATCATCATCATCATCATCATCATCATCATCATCATCATCATCATCGCCACCACCACTGTCGTTTTCGTTATCATCATCATCATCATCATCAACCACCACCACCACCACCACCACCACCACCACCACCACCACCACCACCACCACCTTCACCACCACCGTCCTTGTCATCCCTTTTTAATCGATATAAATAAATTATCAAAAGGTTTTATATGTTTGTCCGTCGTGTTCGACGATAACCTCCAAAACAGCAGAGGAGGCAGCTGCTGTTTCGGAAATTGGGTAGAAATTTTATTACAGTGGAGATGCCTTGCCCACAGCACCCCCCCCCCCCCCCCCCTTCCCACTCTCTCGGCCAAGTGGGCATAAGGACAGTCAGCGTTGGAGATGTTCTCCAAAGGCCAACTAGCCCCCAGGGCTGCAGCGCATCAGGACTGTGCGAGTCAAGCCTAGTCAGAGAGAGTCATAGTCGATCACTAATGACTAAGCTGTAAAGTGGAATTCCATGAGTGGGAAAGAAAGCCACTGATCATACAGCCTCTCACGTTGCTGTTGCCCCCAATGGTTTAATTATTAACTGTGATCATGCAAGGCAAACGTGATGTTTAAACTGTGAAGGAAAAAACCCCACGAACTAACAAACAAATTTCAGCTTTAATATTGTACTTGTAAGCTCTCGAAATTTTTGGTTGTTTTTTGGGGGTTTTTTCACGACACTCCCCTTCCACGCTTAAAATTCCTCCCCCATCTCCCCCCAAACTGCAAAAACAAAAACAAAACAAACAAACAAACAATGATGAAAAGTGCAAGCATTTTGCAACTTTTTGAAATGTTTAAGCATGGTTTGATGAATCGTACAAACAGTTCCAAATGACAAATTTTTCTTCTGCTGCTGCAGCTGCTGTTGGGGAATATCATTTATATCATAATTCAGTGTTGTTGTAATTAATGTTGTTGTTGCTGTTGCTGCTGCTGCTGCTATAACGCTGCTATTTATACATTCTGACACTCCTATGTTTCATACTTAAATTCTTTTTTTTTTACACATTTTTTCCACTACCCCCTCTTCCCCCCTCCCCTTACCTCTTTAAAAACCTTGCTGCAAAAGGAGCTATTTTACTCTCTCTCTCTTATATTGTTATCCTAAGTAATATATTTGTTAACTGACTTTTTTGTGTTATACAATAACATTTTGTCATTCCTATTGCCACCACCACCACCACCACCACCACCACCACCACCACTATCCTTGTCATCCCTTTTTAATCGATAAATATGAATTATCAAAAGGTTTTATATGTTTGTCCGTCGAGTTCGACGATAACCTCCAAAACAGCAGAGGAGGCAGCTGATCAGTGGCTTTCTTTCCCACTCATGGAATTCCACTTTACAGCTTAGTCTTTAGTGATCGACTATGACTCTCTGACTAGGAGGCTTGACTCGCACAGTCCTTATGCGCTGCAGCCCTGGGGTCTTGTTGGCTTTTGGAGAACATCTCCAACACTGACTGTCCGTATGCCCTCTTGGCCGAGAGAGTGGGGGGTGGGGGGTGCTGTGGGCAAGGCATCTCCACTATAATACAATAACATTTTATACAATAACATTTTGTCGTTACTATTGCTACCCTGCCCCCCCCCCTCCTTCCACCCCCACCCCTCTCCTTCCACCCCCCACCCCTCTCCTACCAAAATACTAAGCAGTTCGGCATGGGCCAATGGCCTTTTTGTGAATATATCATTGGACTTCGAATTCTCTCTCTCTCTCTCTCTCTCTTCTCTCTCTCTCTCTCTCTCTCTCCTCTCTCTCTCTCTCTCTCTCTCTCTCTCTCTCTCTCCCCTCTCTCTCTCTCTCTCTCTCTCTCACCCATCTTCTCTCTCCCTCCCTCCCTCTCTCTCTCTCATCCATCTTCTCTCTCCCTCCCTCCCTCCCTCCCTCCTCTCTCTCTCTCTCCTGCCCCCATCTCTCTCCCCTCCCACCTCCCACCTCTACGAAACCATAGCTAAATTTTGACAAGGTCAATCATGTCCTGTGGGGAATTTGAGTGGGGGTGGGGGGGTGGGAGGAAGGAATGTGGACAAGTAAACCTGGGTGGGAGGGGGAGGGGGAGGGAGAGGGAGAGGAATCCTCTCTAGAGATTTGGGTGCTGTGTGAAGATGAAGGTTTTCTTTTTTCTGTGCTGTGCTGTGCTGTGCTGTACACGTGCAAATCGGGATTCAGTCTGTAGGGAGTTGGATGGAGTTGGATGTTTATTCTGCTGATTATGGCTTGTCTTTCAGCGCCTGGGCTTTATCACAGGTTGTTGTTTTAAACTTAAACGATTGAGGTTTCTGGGGGGCAACAACAGCAAAGTGAGAAGGTATAACTATGATCAGTGGCTTTTTCTTCCCACTCATGGAATTCTTCAATTTTCAAGATTAGGTCTTTGAGTGATGGACTCTGACTCTCTGACTAGGTGGCTGTCTGTCTCTGTCTGTGCCTCGCTCTGTCTCTGTCTGTCTGTCTCTGTCTGTTTCTGTCTCTGTCTCTCTCTTGGGAACAGATGACAAAATTGACAGCACTGCATAAACACGGGGACTGGATGAAAAAGAACACATGAGTGCTTATTCCATTACCTTCGAAATATAAGAATAGAGTAAAGAAATAAACCTCTTCCCTCCCCCCCCCCCCTCTCTCTCTCCTCTCCCTCCCCTATCCCATCCCCCCTCCCCCCCTCCCACCTCTACGAAACCATAGCTAAATTTTGACAAGGTCAATCATGTCCTGTGGGGTATTTGAGTGGGGGGGTGGGGGGAGGAATGTGAACAAGTAAACCTTGGGGGAGGGGAGGGAGAGGGTCGGGAGGGGGGGGGGGGTGGGAGGAAGAATCCTCTCTAGAGATTTTGTGCACATGTGGGTTTTTCTTTTTCTTTTCTGTGTTGTGCTGTGTACGTGCAAATCGGGCTTCAGTCTGTAGGGAGTTGGATGGAGTTGGCTGTTTATTCTGCTGATTATGGTTTAAACTAAACATCATTTTATTCCTTCTTAACAACAAAGCAGCACCAATACAGGAAGGGATGGGATAGCCTGGCTGGTTAGAAGCGTTCAGCATTGCACTCGTGATCTGCTGACCCGGGTTCGAATCTCTCTCTCTCTCTCTCACGCATATACACACACGCGCACACATACGCACGCACACAAGCATGCACGCACGCATGCACACACGCACACTCACACACACACACATCTCTCTCACAACACACCACACACACATACACACACACACACCCCCCCCCCTCCCACACACCACACACGCACATACACACACACACACACACTCACTCACATCACTCACTCACTCACACACACACACACACACCACTCACTCACTACACACACACACACACACACACACACACACACACACACACACACACACACACACACACACACATCACTCACACACACTCACACACACACACACACACACACACACACACACACACACACACACACACACACACTCACACACACACACACACACACCACACTCACACACACACAACACCTCACACACACACACACACTCACACACACACACACACACAACATACACACTCCCCCTCCCCCCCCCCCATCACACACACACACACACGAGAAGTTTTGATGTTGTGAGTGTGATTGTGTGCGTGCGTGCGTGCGCGCGTGCGTGCGTTGTGGTTGTGTGTGTGTGTGTGGTGTGTGTGTGTGTGTGTGTGTGTTTTGTTTTTGTTTTTTGGTTCTGTTCTCTTCTTGTCCTTGCCACGAACACGGTCGTGTTTGAGTTAGTGCTGGTGTAAACCCTCAAGTGAAAATTTCCCTTGACTGTGTGTCTGAGTACTCTGTCTGTCTGTCTGTCTGTCTGTCTGTCTGTCTGTCTCTGTCTCTCTGTCTCTGTCTCTCTGTCTCTCTGTCTCTCTCTCTCTCTCCTCTCTCTCTCTCTCTCTCTGTCTATTTTATTATCATTTATATCCCTAAGGGCGGGGAGTGGATGTAAAAAAGCACATGGGTGCTTATTCATTATCCTCGCAGCTCGAAATAAAAGAATTTGTGATTGTTATTGTCATTGTCTGTCTCTCTCTATCTCTCTCTATCTATTTCTCTGTGTCTATCTCTCCTCTCTCTCTCTCTCTCTCTCTCTCTCTCTCTCTCTCTCTCTGTCTCTCTATCTATCTCCGTCTCTCTCTGTCACTGTCTGTCTGTCTCTTTCTGTCTGTCTGTCTGTCTGTCTCTCTGTGTCTGTCTTCTCTCTCTCTCTCCGTCTCTTTCTGTCACTGTCTCTCATTCTCTCTCTGTCTGTCTGTCTCTTTCTCTCTGCCCCTCTCTCTGTCTGTCTGTTTTTCTCTCTCTTTGTCTGTCTGTCTCTCTCTGTGCCTCTCTCCCTGTCTGTCACTCTCTTTCTCTCTGTCTGTCTGTCTCTCTGTGTGTCTCTGTCTCTCTCCCTGTCTCCCCTCTTTGCCTCTCTCTCTCTGTTTCTCCCCTTCTCTCTCCATCTCTCTCTCTCTCTCCCCCTCTCTCTCTCTCTCCCTCTCTCGCTCTCACCCCCCCCTCTCTCTCTCTCTCTCGCTCGTTTCTCTCTCTCTCTCCCTCTTTCTCTCGCCATCTCTCTTTTCTCTCAGTCTCTCTCTTTCCATCTTTCTCTCTCTGCCTCCATATATATATCTCCATTCTTCCATCCCCCCCCCTTCGCCTCCTCTCTCTCTGATGAAACTAATTATTTTAGAAGAAGCAAGAGGAAGTAATTATCTTAAAAGTAACATCACCACAAACCCCCAAAAAAACCCAACAAGAACATCCCCTCCACCCCATCCTCTCCTCCCTCCAACCCCCCTCCTCACACCCCCCCCCCCCCCCCCCCCATTCCCCCCTGTCAATTTTCAGAAAGAGCTAAAATTCTGACAAGGAAAAGCGATCGAGATGTGTCAAGGGAGAGAACTTTAGGATGATGTAGAAGGTTTAATAACGCAGGGAAGCGTTAAAATAATAGCTATTTAGAGGGATGGGGCCCGGTGCAAAAAACGGGGGATTAATCCCCCAATTTGGAAAGGGAAAGGGAAGGAAGGAAAGGGAAAAATAGTTGAGTGAAAAGGGGAGAGGGGGGGGGGGTTTAAAGGAGAGAAGAGAGAGGGGGGGGGGGGGGGGGGGGCCTAGAGGGCGGAATCCCAAACACACACCACTGGGAGAAGACAGAGACATACAGACAAAACAGAGAAAAACATCAACAGATGGGTTTACGGGAGAGAGAGAGAGAGAGAGAGAAGAGAGAGAGAAAGGGGAAGAGAGAGAGAGGGGAAAAAGGGCCAAAAGGGCCCATTTAAAAACACACTTCCCATCACACCACACAACAACACACACAAAACACACCACCACACACAAAACCAAAACACACACACACACACACACGTGTACAAAAATAAACACACACAAAAACGAACCTAAACACACACACAACAAAAAACTCAACACACCCACACACACACACACACACCACACACAACACCCACACCCACCCCCCCACCCCCCCCCCCCTCCACAAAAAAAAACACACACCACACTTTCCCACACACACAAACTCACACACACGCGAAACGCACCCCAAACCACAGGGCACTTTGAAGAGAGAGAAAAGGAGAGAAAGAAGAGAGAAGAGAAAGAGAGAGAAGAGAGAGAGAGAAAGGGGAAGGGGCGCGGGGGAAGAGAGAGAGGGGAAGGGCCAGAAAAAAACAGACCACAACACCACATAACACACACCACACACAACACACACCCCCCACACACACAAGACCCCCCTACGGGGTTCCCCAAAAAAAAATAAACGAAACGAACCGGCCCCCCCCCCCAAAACCCCCCCCGCACCCCCAATTAAAAAAAAAAAGAAAAACCCCCACACACACACACACACAAACACACACACAAAACACTACCCCACAAACAAAAACTACACACAAAAAACACCCACACACACAAAACACACACTCCCCTTCACCACACACACACAAAACTCCCCACACCTTCAAACACAAAACACACACACCACACACACACACCACACACACACCCCACACACACACACACACCTACAAACACACACAACCCCAAAATTCACACATCTAAAAAAACCACACCACCCCACACACACACCCCAAAACACCCCCAACACACACAAAACAAAACACCACAAACAAACACCACACAACACACACACACCCCACACCCCAAACACACAAAACCCCACCCCAAAACACACAAACCTCACAAACCCCACACCCACACACTTTCTCTCTTTTTCTCTTTTCTCTCTCCCCTCTTTTTTTTTCTCTCTTCTCTCTCCTCTCTCCTCCTCTCTCCTTTCTTTTCCCCTTTTTCCCTCCTCTCTTTTCGTTTTCCTCTCTCTCTCTCTCCCCCCTCCCCCCCCCCCCCCCCCCCCCCCCCCCCCCCCCCCCCCCCCCCCCCCCCCCTCTCTCTTTTCTCTCTCTCTCCCCTTTTCTCTCCTCTCCCCTCTCTCGCAGGGGGAAAAACCAAATTTCCCAAGCGGTGCCCCAAAACCCCGGAAATCAGAGGAATGTTTTTTTCCGGGCAATGGGAAAATTTGGGTTCTGGAATTCGTTCTTGTTTTGAGGGAATTTCCCGCCCCCCCCCCCCCTTTACCCTCTTCTCTCTCTGTTTCTGTCTCTCGCTCGCTACTTTCGTTTTTATACTGTAAAAAAAAGTTTGTGCCGTTGAGCAAACCAAAACCCATCGTGCGCGGGGGGTGTGGTGTGTGTTGTGTGTGTTGCGGTGTGTGTATGTGGTGGGGTTGTGGGTTTTGTGTGTGTTTGTTTTGTATGTATGTGGATGTTTTTTTTGATGTATTGGTAAGTATGGTGAATGAAAGTTTTGGTGCGTTTGGCGCGTTTCTTAAAAAATTTTGAAAAGAGTTAAATTTTTGCTTGTTTATGAAAAAAAAAATTATATATATACTTTCTTTTTTATTTATCCATTCATATTTATTTAAAAATTTAGTCTTCAATTTTTTTGGGCAATAACCCCCCCCCCCCACCCCCCAAAATACCCCTCCCCCCCAAAAAAAAAAAAAACCACACCAAAAAACCACACACCCCAACCCCCAACAAAAAACAAAAAACAACGTTTGATTGGGGAAACCCCGTACGTTTTTACCTAGAAACACTTTGGGATAAAAGGGAAAAAAAAAAAAGAAAACCCCTCAGTGCCTAGCCAGCTTCCCCGACCAGCCCCCTTTGGGTAACTAACCCACTAAGGGCTAACCCGCGTGTTTTTGGTTTAAATGGGGTTTTTTTTTTCCCCCCTGGGGGGGGGGGGGGGGTGCCGGGGGGGAAAAAGGGGGGGGGGGGGGTTTTTTCAGTAAAAAAAAAGCAACCTCAAGTCCAAAATTTTTGTTTTTTTGGGAAAATTTTCCCTTTTTTCTACCTCTCTTTGTTTTTCTGCCTTGTTTTTCTTTTCTTCCTGTCATTTCCTTTTTTTTGTCTGTTTTCTCCCTTTTTGGGCCCCCTTTTCCTCCCCCCTTTTTTTTTTCTCCCCCCAAAAAAAGACTTTAAAAAAATAAAGGTTTTCTCCCCTGCCGAAGTTTGGATGCGCTGGGGGGCCCACTTGTAGGTGCTTAACGGCACGCAAAATCAAATTTTTTTCCCCTATGAAAACACCTGTAGTTGCTGTTTAAAAGGGTTTTCGAAGAAAAAAGGAGGAGGAGGGGGGGAGGGGGGAAGGGGGGGAAAGGGGGAGGAGGGGGGAAGAAGAAAAAAAGAAGAAGAAAAAAAGGGAAAAAAGAAAGGGAAGAAAAAAAAGAAAAAAGAAAGAAGAAGGAGGAGGAAAGGGGGAGGCGGAGGAGGAAGAAGAGATTGCGAAGAAGAAGCTTTTTGAAGAAATTTCAAGACGGACGGGCCGAAAGAAGAAAAAAGAAAAAGAAGACAAAAAAAAAAAGAAAGGGAAAAAGACGAAGAAGAACAACAACAAAAAAAGGAAAAAGAAGGGAAAGGGGGCGGAGGATGGGGGGGGGGAAAAAAAGAGGGGGAGGAAGAGAGAGGGAGGAGGAGAGGGGGGGGGAGGGGGGGAAGGGGGAGGAAAACGAAGAAGGATTGCGAAGAAAAAAGAAGAAAAAGAAAAGAAAAGAAAGAAGAAGAAGGGAAAAAGAAAAAAAACAACAACAACAACAACAACAACAAAAAAAAACAACAACAAAACAACAACCCCAAGAAAAGGAAAAAGAAGAAGAGGAGAAAGAACAAGAAAAAGAATTGCGAAGAAGAAGAGAGAAAAATTGCAAGAAGAATAGCGAGAAGAAGAAGTTGAGAACAAGAAGAAGTTAAAGAAAAAGAAGAAACAAAAAAGACAAGACAAAAAGAAAGAACAAGAAGAAAGAAATCTCAATACATGCCAAAACTATAAGTTTCAGGACCAATGAATTACAACAAAGGGCGAGCCATCTTAAATGTGAAGAAGGGGAAGTACCGAGTGATTGGGGCCATACGAGGCAGGAACTTTCAGAAGAGTATTAATTAACTAAAAGGGAGCGCAAACCTGAACGGATTAAATCCCCCGATTAAGAAAGAGAGAGAGAAGAGGGATGAGAGAGGAAAGGAGGAGGGGGAGGGAGGGGGGAGGAGGGGGTAAGGAGGGAGGGGGAGGGAAGGGGGAGAGGGAAAGAGGGGAAGAGAGAGAGAAGAGGGAGGGGAGAGGAGGAGAGAGAAAAGGGGAGAGAGAGAGAGAGAAGAAAGAACAGAGAGTGACAGAAGAGAGAGAGGACAGAAGAGGCAAAGAGACAGAGAGAGAATGACAGAGGGGAAGGGAAAAGAGGGGAGAGAGAGGGGAACACAAAAGAGACGGGAGACAGGAGGGTAGGGGGGGGAAGGAGAAGAAAAAAACAAAACAACAACAAAAAACAAAGAAGAAGACTGAAAGAGAAGAATGTGAGTAAGAAAAGGGGTAGAACGATAAGATAAAGAACACCCCCACACCTAACACACACACACACACACCCCTAAACACACACACACACCTAAAACCACACACACACAGACATACACACACACACACACACACCTCTCTCTTTTCTCTCTCTCCCTCTCTTTCTCTCTCTCTCTCTCTCTCTCTCTCTATAATATATATATATTTTATATATAATATATATATAAACACAACATACATACACCACTCACACACACACAACACACTCTCTCTCTCTACCTCTCTCTCTCCCCTTTCTCTCCTCTTTTTACTCTCTTTTTTCTCTCTTTCTGTCCTCACCTTCCCTCCTCCCCTCTCCCCCCCTATTTTCCCTTCTCTCTCTCTATTTTCCTCCTCCAAAACACACACCACAAAACACACACACACGCACAACACACACACACCACACACACCCACCAAAACACCAAACCAAAAACCCCCCCCCCCCCACCCCCCCCACCCACCCCCCACCCAGATAAAAAGCAAACGTTTGCAACTTAAACGATGCATTTCAATTCTGACCCCAAAATCCCATGGGAATGAGAAGAATTTTATTTTCCCGGCAAATGGGGAAACCCCGCCCCTGCCCCCCCCCCCCCATCCCCCCCCCCCCTTCCCCCCCCCCCCCCCCCCCCCCCCCCTTCCCCCCCCCCCCCCCCCCCAAAAAAAAAAGTTTTGGAAAAAATGAAAATTTGATAAATGGGGGAGAGGGAGAGAGAGAGAAGAGAGGGGGGGGGGAAGGAGGGAAATGGTGAGAGGAAAGGGGGGGAGAGGGAGAAAGGAGGGGGAAAAAGGAGGGAGAGTGGAGAGAAGGGGGGATGGGGGGAGAGAGAGAGAGAGGGGGGAGGGAGAGGAGGGGGGGGAAAGGGGGGGAGGGGAAGGGGGAAAAGAAGCAAACCATCACCCGCCGTTGCTCAAAATCCATGATGAAGGGTGTTGGTGTGTTGTGTTGTGTGTGTGTGGTTGTGTGTGTGTGTGTGGTGTGTGTGTGGTGTGTTGTGTTTTCTCTCTCACGTTTAGTTCACGTTCATGATAAAGTCTTCCACACATGCGCTACTGAGGGAGGGAAAAGGGTG
>CM054167.1:30069459-30113305 GCA_028751875.1 Rapana venosa | reverse complement strand
GTTAAACAGCGCGCGAGGCCACCATGCATGTACTACAACAAAAACTTTGGGAGAAGGGTTTTTCCGAACACATTGGAGTGGGCAGGCTTCTCCTCCACCCACCTTTTCAACATCTTTCCTTTAGGAATCAGGGCTTTTTGCATGGAACATCATGAAGGATCAGCAGATTGGTGGCAAACATCACAAACCTCCGCTTCGCAGAATTTACATTGATGGAAAACAGGATCAAAAAAGAGCTTGCCAGCCCAAAAAGAACGCTTTGGATAAGGGCCTCCAAAAACAACGCAGAAATCAGTGCAGAGAAGCCCAAAACGATGACAATAACACCAAGGGCATTAGCACTGATACGGGGGTTAATGACCAGAAGCTGGCAACAGTTCAACTTCAAATACCGGGACCCTTTTAAACAACCGGGGGTCCAAGCCAAAGTGTATCAGGACTGCACGAAATAACACTTTTTCCAAAAAAAAACACCCCCTAGAGATAAGAATTCTCATTTTCTCCAAGTCAAACTAATGCGTTTCCCCCTTGTATAATCCTTATTTTCTGTATTTGCCTGTGAACATGGGGCCCCGACTGCGAAATTTGGGGAGAGATTAAAGCATGGGGGGGTGAGATGCTTTCGGGGACTCCTTGGGATCTCCTACAAAGACCCCATAAGCAACGAAAGCGGCATAAACAGAATCCGCAACCATTGGACCCATGAGAACCTTTTAAACGATCGTGAAAAACGTAAACTTAAATGGTATGGCTGCACAAGATCCAAGAATTTTAAAAAACAGTTTTTTCAAGGCACGTCCAAGGGGAAGAAGAAGGGCAGAAAGGAAGAGCTGGGGGGAAAAATAGCGAAAAGACAGGCCTAAACTCAACCCCAAAAAACCCCCGAAAGGCAGAACAGAGAGAGGAATGGAGGAACGGTTGTTGAGTCTTTTAGGGGCCCAGGTGTCGACTCGGGACAGTAAAAGATAGTAATAAAAATAGTTTGTTTAAATGTTTTTTGGTTGTTGTTGTTTTTTAACCCGAAGGACAGTGTTAGACATTTAAGTTTTAGGAAGTGGGTTTTTTAATTTTAAGTGAAATTTACGGAGCCCTGAAATGATTGAGGGAAAGCCCCAAAGACTTTTGGTCGGTAGACCTCAAAAACAGTAAATTACATGGAATTTTGGAAGGAATGGCTGGAAGGATGGACTAAATGGGGTGGAATAGAATGGACTGGGAAAGGTTGGAAAGGAATTAACGAATGGATGGACTGGGGGACTTGGACTGGGGGAATGGGGTTGACTGGAAGGACGGACTGGAATGGAAAGACTGGAGGAAAGGATGGGATGGAATGAATGGACTGGAAGGGTGGAAAGGACTGGACTGGAGGCTGGCTGGAATGGAATGGACTGGACTGGAATGGACTGGGATGGAATAGAATGGGCGGAAGGGAAAGGAGGATGAATGGACTGGACGAACTGGACGGAATAAATGTGGACTGGACGGAATGGACTGGGCTGGAATAAAGGGGCGAAAAGAAGGACTGGGCGGACGAAAAAGAAATAACGAATGGAATGGAATGGAATGGAAGACTGGACGGAAAAAATGGAAAAAACGAAAAAAAATTGCTGAAAGGACTGGACTGGAATGAAATGGAATGGAATGGACTGGACTGGAATAGAATGGAAATAACTAATATAATGGACTAGAATGGAATTACCTGTACTGGAATGGAATGGACTGGAATGGAATGGAATGGAATGCACTCGACTAGAATAGAATGGACTGCAATGGAATGAACTGGACTGGAATGGAATTAACGAATGGACTGGACTGGAATGGACTGGAAAGGACTAGACTGGACTAGACTGGAATGAAATGAAATGGAATGGACTTTACTGGAATGGACTGGACTGGACTGGACTGGAATAGAATGGACTGGAATGGAATGGAATGGATTGGAATGGAATGAACTGGACTGGAATGGAAATAACGAATGGAATGGACTGGAATAGACTGGACTGGAATGAAATGGACTGGAATGTAATGGAATGAACTGGAATGGAATGGACTGGAATGGACTAGAATAGAATGGAATGGACTGGACTGGACTGGACTGGACAGGAATGGAATGGAATGGAATGGAATGGACTGGAATGGACTGGACTGGAATGGAATGGACCAGACTGGACTGGACTGGAATGGACTGGACTGGCATGGACTGGACTGGACTGGACAGGAACGGACAGAACTGGACTGGACTGGCATGGACTGGACTGGACTGGACAGGAATGGACAGAACTGGACTGGACTGGAATGGAAAGTACCAGACTGGACTGGACTGGACTGGAACGGAACTCACGTCGTAGAAGCTGTAGAGTACGAACTGCTCGCTGACTCCTTTGCTGTCTGTCTTGTTCACCTTGTACACCTCACGGTTGTTCTCCGCGTCGTAGGTGACCTCCATCTCCATCTGTCAGCACAGTTGTGGGTTGTTTTAATTTTTAAAATTTTTATTCTTTTATATCGAGGATAATGGAAGAAGCACTTATGTGCTTTTTTTTTACATCCAGTACCCGTGTGTATGCGGACTTGTCAAATCTGACATCTGTTCCCACCGGCACACAATGGCCTACTCTTACGAATAGCAAATTTTAACTTCGCAAGATGTTTTCTCTTTCCCCCCGGGGCCTCGGGTTTTAGTCCATCCAGAAGGACTTTTTGGGGAGGTGGATCTGCACTGATGTTAATCCAGGAGAAAATAACCCCTTGAACGGAATCGAACCCGGGTCATCAGAAAGAGCAAGGCAGGGTTCATTAAGGATGTTTGGTGGTGGGTTGGGGGTTGGGGGGGGTTGTGGTTTGGTTGGTGGGGTGGTTTGGGGGTTTTTGGGGGTGGTGATTGGGGGTTGGGGGTGGTGGTGGGGTGGTGGTGGGTTGGTGGTTTGGGGGGGGTTTGGGGGTTGGTTGGGGGGTTTTGGGGTGGGGTTTGGTTTGGGTTTGGGTTTGGGGGTTTGGGGTTGGTGGTGGTTGGTGTGGTTGGGGGTTTTGGGTTTGGGGTTGGGGGGTGGTTGGGTTGGGGGGTTTGGTGGTGGTTGGGGGTTTGGGGTTGGTGGGTTGGGGTGGGGTTGGTGGTGGGTTGGTGGTTGGTGGTTGGGGTTGGTGGTGGTGGTTGGTTGGTTTTTGGGGGGGGGTTGGTTGGGGGTTGGGGGGTTGGTTGGTGGTTTGGTTGTTGGGGGTGGGTGGTTGGTGGTTGGGTTTGGGGTTGGTGGGTTGGGGGGTGGTGGGGGGTGGGGGTGGTTGGGGTTTGGGTTTGGGGGTTTTTGGGGTTGGAGGGGTGTGGGTTGGGTTGGGTGGGGTTTGGTGGTTGGGGGTTGGGGGGTGGGGGTTTGGTTGGTGGGGGGTGGGTGGTGGTGGGGGTGGGTTTTTGGTGTGGGGGGGTTGGTGGTTTTTGGGTGGTGGGTGGTTTGGGGGGGTTGGTGTTGGTGGTTTTGGTGGTGGGGGTTGGGTTGGTGGTTTTTGGGGGGGTGGTTGGTGGGTTTGGGTGGTGGTTGGGGGTTTTGGTGGTGGTTTTGGGGGTTGTTGGGTTTGGGGGTTGGGGGTGGTTTGGGGGTTGGGGTGGTGGGTTGTGGTTTTTGGGGGGTTGTGGTTTGGGGTTGGTGGTGGTGGGGTGGTTGGTGGTTGGTTGGGGGGGTTGTGGTTGTGGTGGTTGGGGTTTGGGGGGGTGGTGGGGGGTTGTGTTGGTGGTTGGTGGGGGTGGGGGGTTTTGGGGGGTTTTTGGGGTGGTGGGGGGTTTTGGTTTGGGGGTGTTGGTGGGTGGTTGGGGGGTGGGTTTTGGGGGTTGGGGTGGTTTTTGGTGGGTGGTGGTTGTGGTGGCTGGTGGGTTGGGGGGGGGGGTTGTTTGGGGGTGGGTTTGGGGGGTTGTGTTTTTTGGGGGGGGTGTTGGGGTTGGGAAGGTTTGGTGGGGCTTGGTGGTGATGGTGGTGGTGGTGGTGGTGCTTGGTGGTGATGGTGGTGGTGGGTGGTGTTGTTGGGGGTTTGGTTGGGGGGTGGTGAGTTGCTGGGTTTAAACTATGAAAGCAAGTACACATATGTGCACGTACACACACACACTCGCACGCGCAACGCACACACTTACACACACACTTCCCCTACAGACACACAAAACCCTCACCTCACCTCACCCCCAACCCCCACCCCTACCCACCCCACGCACACACACACCACCAACACATACATACCGCCTTACTATATCCTAACTCCCGTCCCCCCCTCCCCCTCCCTCCCTTTACCCCACCCCCTTCAACCCCACCCTAACCCTCCTCACTCCACCCCACCACCCCCCCCTTCTGACCCTCCCCCACTCCACCCCACCCCCCATCCCCACCCCCCACCCACCTGGGCCCTCTCCACCTCCACCCCCACACCCCACACCCCACACCCCAGCCGGCAATGAACGACGTACACTGAGCATATAAGTTCCTTTCAAACCAGTTTGAAGGAAGGCGAGGAGTTGTCTTCCCTGAAACTTCTCGGGGGTACAACAGGAGGCGCTGTTGTCCGAAGCAGTGACGGGAGTGACCGCCATCAGAACTGACCCCACCGCTACCACCACCACCACCACCTCCAGCACCGACAGATCACGACCCCTTGACCATTGTGCTGTCCGGCTTGCGATGTCTTCTTGACCTGTGGAATGATCAAGCTAGACTGACCACTACTAGGTTTTTTTTGTTTCTTTCTTTCAGCTTGAGGAAGGTTTGAGGGTTTGGGGTGGGTGGTTTTTTTTTGTTTACAACAAAATAACAACCCTAAGAAAGTAAACGGAATAGGGTTAAATTCATGGTGGTTTAAAAACAAAAAGGTCGTGCGAATTAGAGTGGTATACAATACAATACAATATAATATAATACAATATAATACAATGCAATGCGATAAAATGCAAAACAATGCTATAAAATACAATACAATGCAAGAAAATGCAATGTCGTACAATACAATGCAATACAATACACTGCAATACAATACAACCCAATGCAATACAATGCACTACAACACAATACAATGCAATACAACACAATACAATGCAATACAATACAATGCAATACAGTACAATAGGTAAAGGTGTTCCCATAACCTAAGTGGTCGTAGGGGAGCGAGGCATCAGAGACCTCAGCTTCTCTAGGGGCCAGCATATTGAGGGCTGGCGCCCATCTCCTCTCCCTCGCTGCTTTACCTTCCCTGACCCTAAAGAGGACAGGTATCATTTACAGTGGGTGAACTGGGGGACTGTAAAAAGCAAGGCGCGAAAAAGGGTCACCCAAACCAAGTGGTAAACCACGCTCGATGTGCTTAACTTGGGGGGGGAAAGCGTGCCTGACCCTAGGCTGTCTTGTCCCCTACAAAACAATACATTACAGTCAAAATGTCACCATGGGAAACCTCAGGCTCTAGCCAGGAACGAAAAAGATAAAGGATTTGTTTTTGTTGTTTTGCCCCGTTTTAACATTTCGTGTTTGGTTGTGGGGTTCTGTGTTGTTTCAGTAAGGTGGGGTGGTGTGTGGTGGGGGTGGGGGGTGGTGTGGTTTGGGGGTGTGTGTGTTTGTTGTTGTGTGTGTGTGTGTGTTTTTGTTGTGTAGTGGTGTGGTGTTATCTTGAAACTTGAATTTGCGCGCGCGGTGTGTGTGGTGTGTTTTTGTGTTGTGTGGTGTGTGTGTTTTGTGTTGTGTGTGGTTTGTGTGTGTGTGTGGTTTTGTGAGTGTGGGTTTGGGAGTGGGTGAAAGCTTTTGTTGTGTAAAATTTAAAAATAAAGAAAAAAATTTTTTTCCGATGGAAATTTTAATACCCAAGCTTTGTTTTTTTCATCCCGCCATCTATCTAAGAAAAAATTTGTTGATTTAAAAAACCTCTAGGGTCTTTCCTTTTAAACCAGTAAAAAAAAGAAAAAATCTGGTAAATTAAAAAAAATTACCCTCTTAAACCCCCACATACCCATGCCCCGGCGGTGCGCGCCAATTTAAAACATTTTTTAAAAAAAATTTTTAAAAATTAAAAAAAGAAATCATTAAAAACGTCAGGACAAAACGAATTTATTTCCCTACGTTTTCCTTTTCTTTCGTTTATTTTTTTAAAAAAAAAAAGTGGAAAAAATTTAAAATCAAGCTTTTCGTCATTACTTGACAATTTCCCAATACCTCCCCCCCTCCTCCTCCCCCAACAAACCGTGGCTTTTTTAGCCCCATACTTTCAAATAGCGCTTTTTTAAAAATGATATTTTCCCACAATAACTAAAAAAGCAAGAAAAGTAAATAAATTACAATATGATTATTTAATAGAGATAAAATAAAAACAACAAACCCTCACCAGAGAAAACCAAAACGAAATAACAAAAAAGCTTTGGAAAGGGGGGGGGGGAGGAGTCGGGGGGGGAGGGGAAAAACACCTTAAACAAATAGAAAATTTAAAAATTTTTTTTTTAAAAACAATTTTCAATTATTCAGTGTAATTTGTTTGTGTGTGTGTGTTTGTGGTGCGCCGCCCCGCCGCGCGGGTGTTTTGTGTGTAAGTGGTGTGATGTGTGAAAGTGTGCGTGCCCGGGGTGCGTGTATGTAAGTGTGTGTAAGTGTGTGTTGTTGTTGTTGTTTTGAGGTTGTTTATTTTTTTACCCACCGAACGCTGACATGAATTAGGGAATCATTAACGTGCACATTAAATTGATCTTCTGCATGTGTATATACACGAAAGGAATTAAGGCACTGGTAGGTCTGCACTTGAAGTTGCCCACGGAGGTCGTAACACCACCACCACCACCACCCCCCCCATCACCCTGAATTCACCACACGCCACCAAGATTGGAACCCACGACTTCATGGACTCAAGGGAATGAAGTCGAACTGCCTTACCCACTCGGCTACATCGTCCATCGGTTTCTTTCCATCTATAGACTGTTGTTGTCAAAACATTCCTTGATACTTATGACCTTACGTAGTTTTGTTGTTGTTGTTCTTCTTCTTCTTATTTCGCATTAATTTTGTGATTAATTTTCTAGTGAGTGAGTGAGTGAAGGAGTGAGTGAGTGAGTGACAATTACAAATTTTTATTTCGAGGGTAATGATGAGTGAGTGAGTGAGTGATGAGGAAGATGATGAAAGGGGTGAGTGAAGGAGTGGAGGAGCGAGTGAGTAACAATGACAAATTCTTTTGTTTCGAGGGAAATGAATGTGAGTGAGTGAGTGAGTGAGGAGGAGGGAGGGAGGGAGGGAGGAGTAACAATGACAAATTTTTTTTGTTTCGAGGATAATGATGTGAGTGAGTGAGTGAGTGAGTGAGGGAGGGAGGGGGGGGAGGGAGGGAGTAACAATGACAAATTCTTTTGTTTCGAGGATAATGATGTGAGTGAGTGAGTGAGTGAGTGAGTGAGTGAGTGAGTGAGTGAGTGAGTGAGTGAGCGAGTGAGTGAGTGAGTGACAATGACAAGTTCTTTTGACAATGACAATGGCAAATTCTTTTATTTCGAGGATAATGATGTGAGTGAGTGAGTGAGTGAGTGAGTGAGTGAGTGAGTGAGTGGGTGAGTGAGTGAGTGAGTGAGTGAGTTGGTTGGATGATTGGTTGGTCAGCTAGCTAGCTAGCTAGCTAGCTAGCTAGCTAGTTAGTTAGTTAGTTAGTTAGTTAGTTAGTTAGTTAGTTGTTAGTTAGTTAGCTAGTTAGTTAGTTAGTTAGTTAGTTAGTTAGTTAGTTAGTTAGTTAGTTAGTTAGTTAGTTAGTTAGTTAGTTAGTTAGTTAGTTAGTTAGTTAGCCGATAGTTGACTCAATTTTACAACTCATTTTTTGTTATTGGGGGGGATTAATGAACAGAATCTTCACATCTTGAAGCCCTGTTCCTCAACCCTCACCATAATCCTCAAAGACGGACACACCCACAGACAGGTGGAGACAGACAGACAGACACACCCACAGACAGGGGTAGACAGACAGACAGATAGACCCAGAGACAGAACAAACAGACAGAGACAGAGCCAAAGAGATAGAGGAAGAAAGGGAGTTACAACGACTTACACAGAGAGAGGGAGAAAGAGAGAGGAGGGGAGAGAGAGGGGGGAGAGAGAAAGAGAGAGGGGAGAGAGAGAGATGGAGAGAGAAAGAGAGGAGAGAGAGAGAGAGAGAGAGAGAGAGAGAGAGATAAAGAGAGACAGAGAGACAGAGAGAAAGAAAGAGAGAGAGCTACAATACAATATTTATTCATAAAGGCCATGGCCCCTTAGAAGGGGGTTGTACAAGACAATGTTGACAAGACACATCCACATTAACAATTTGTTACACACTCACTTCGCCTTTTAAAGGCTTTTGTACAAATATATGCTTAATCTCTTAACAGTAGTTTTGTTTGTTGCTGACATTAACAATATGAATTTAAACAGACGTGGATACCTGAAATATTTTCCTGGAATAAATCGTTCTCTGATATTTTTAAATTCTGGACAAGAAAGTACAAAATGAACCTCATCTTATTTTGAATCCTTACACAATGGACATATTAAAGCTCTACCATATGATTTACTATAGCGTTTTAAAATGGACAAATATATCTGAAATTTTAAACTTCAATTTGGTCATTACAGAGAGAGAAAGAGAGAGAGAGAGAAAGAGAGAGAGAGAGAGATAGAGAGAGAGAGTGACAGAGACAGAGACAGAGAGACACAGAGAGGAACTGACCTTTACTTCTGGCTGTGCGGCGAAAGTGACCAGTGACACCGTTAGAGAATCCCACCGTCCATTTATACACACGACCCTCAATGTCCGATTAGAAGGGAGATAAGCCACTTTTGTATTTTTTTGACAACGAAAGCATTAACTCTCATATCTCACCCCTCTCTAGTTGGGGGGGGAGGGAGGGGAGGGGTTCTGTCAACAAACTGCTAAATCGTGAAGCACATTATCAAAAGAACTATGCTTTTAATCTAAAAAGCTGGAAAAGAGAGAGAGAGAGAGAGAAAGAGAGAGAGAGAAAGAGAGAGGATGACAATAGTTTTATGTGATTTAATCTGTAAAGCCCATTCACAAGGGGACAGTGGGAAAGAGGACTGGGCACAACACATATATTGAACGATAATAACAACAACAGCAACAAAATATGGTTGTAGCCCAAATGATCTTCATGGCATGGATTCCACGTCATGGTACAGAGACACACATCCAGAGTCAGACACAGCATTGCAGCAAAGTGTTTAGTCAGGCTGAGAGACAGACAGACAGACAGACAGACAGACAGACAGAGAAAGAAACTTTGAAAGTTTTTCAAACCATTTTATTAATGAGGGGACAGAGTCAGTTCAGGTGATGGTCTTTTTCACCTCCAGCCGTCAGTGAAGGAAAATTAACGAATAATACTGATGTTAATAATAGTAATAATTATTAATAATCAATTAATAAATAATAATAATAATAATAATAGTGATGATGATGATGATGATGATGATGATGATGATGATGATGAATGATGATGATGATGATGATGATGATGATGATAATAATAATAATAATAATAATAATAGCAGACAGAGAGACAAGACACAGAGAGAGACGTTGTGAAAAATTTATTGTTATTGCCCAATAAAGCCTATTGACAAAGGGGGTGGGGTGGGGGGGGGGGGGGTTACACATAACCACTTTCTTTTGTGAATGCAAATAAATACGAAATAAGATGACATGGTACGTGTAACGTAACGAAAAGAAAAGAGCTGTTTATAGGTTGATACCACCGTAAGTTCTGACGTCCACAGAACTAGAATGTGAACACGCAATAAAAAGTAAAGGCAAAGGTGTTCCCATAACTTATGTAGTCGTAGGGGAGCGAGGCATCAGAGACCTCAGTTTCTCTAGGGCCAGCATATTGATGGCGGCGCCCATCTCCTCTCCCTCTCGCTGCTTTACCTTCCCTGACCCTAAAAGAGGCAGGGACCCATTTACAGCTGCGTGAACTGGGGAAACTGTACTGAAGCCTAGGCGGGCAAACGGTCACCCATTCCCAAATGGTAAAACCCCGCTCGGGCGCTGCCCTTTAAATTGGCTGGGGGAAAGCGAGTGCTCTGACCACTGAGCTATACCGTCCCCGAATACACAAAATGAGTCAAAACTAAGCAACAGGAAACAATAAACAGCAACTAAAAGTAACAACAACAACAACACTCCTCTAGAATGCTCTAGTCGACCATCCAATCAAATTCTATGTGAAATTTTCATTAATATTCTTGCGGGAGATGACAACAATATAAATGTTTCTTTAGTTTTTGTCACACAATATTAAACAAATTGGTGTTTAGCTGTGATTTTTTCTAGTTTCTGTGCTTTAAAATAAAAATTTTCAACAGATTTGATCACAAAGTTTTGTCATCAGACACAGAGACAGACAGACAGACACAGGCAGACAGACAAACAAAACAGATTTTTTTTTTAATTGTTATTTATTTTTTTATATCGAGGAAAATTGGAATAAGCACTCATGTGTTTTTTTTTAACCCGCCATTCCCCGGTGTAATGCATTTTTTTAAAAATTTTTTTGCCCCCCCTGCCCCCAAAACCGGGAAACACAATGGCCTACTTTTTCAAAAAGCGCAACAGTTTAACTGTGCGAAAGATGTTAGGGGTGCTTTTGCACACAGGACCTCGGTTTATATCTCACCCAAAGGGACTTTTGGGAAGTGGATTGGGGCACTGATGTTAACCCAGGGGAAAAAGTCCCCTTGAAGGGGAATCGAACCCGAGTTGCCCAGATTCCCAAGCGCAATTTTCAAACCCAAACTGGGCTTTTTCCCGTCCCCCAAAAGGAAAAAAAACCCGGGGCCCCAACGACAACAGGCGGGCGGGCCCAAAAGACAGACAGACAACAAAAACCCCAGCCCCCAAATCTTACCCCAAAGAGAAAGAAGAGAGAAAGCGACTTTTAAACACGGGAAGAGAAGATGGGCCAAAACAGCAACAAAAACCGAGACAGAACTCAAAAGCCCAAAAGGGAACCAACAGACAGACAGACGCACAAAACCTGACATACACAAGACAGACAAAACACACAACAGAAAACAAAACAAAGATGGAAAAAAACAGACACGAAACAAAAGGAACAGAAAAACAGAAAAAATTCATTCACACTAAGACGGGCCGGGGTTTGGGTTTGGGGGTTGGGTATTTTCTTTTTTGCGTTCCAAATCGACTAATCACGAGGGAGTTAAACGGAAGAAAAAGGGCGACAAAATGGATGGGGGGACAGCTGCAGAGATAAGGGGTTTTTTGACTATGACGGGGCTTTTTTTTTTCCCAGGAGAGAATCACATGCACACGAAAACTTTTGGACAGGGGGATCAGACTCTAGATCCAAAATTTTTAAAAACCGGGCAAATTTTTTTTTTTTTTTCCCGCCTGTTTTTTTTTTTTTTGTTTTGTTTAAAGCCAAAGGGCGCCCCTTTAGAAGTAGTAGTTTAAAAGAGATGAACTACGTGGAAAAAAAGGGGTAAAAATGGAATAGAGTAAGTAAAAAAAATATTTTTTTAAAAACTGAACTGAGCACTAGATGCCAAAATGACGTGGGATTATTTTTTTAAAGGGTTTTCCTTTTCCACCCTTTAAGCTTTTCCCCACCCCCCCTTCACGCAACCCGCTGGAAACGTTAATGCCCTCCTCTTTCTCCTCTTCCTCTCTTCTCCCCCATCTCTCTCTCCCCCCAATCTCCTTCCATCCCCCCACCTCTCTTCTCCTCCCCCTCTCTCCTCGCCTCCCCAAACATCATCCTCTCCTCCTCTAAAATTATTGCTTGTTTTTTACTTTTTTTGAAAAAAAATTTCAAATGTATAATATGTTGTTATTTTTGAATTTGTAGTTCCAGATGCTCCTGTGGCTGGGGCGTTTGCCCGGAGAAAAAAACTTTTGTTCGAAGTTTGGTTTTAGGGGAAAAAAGGGTTTTGGCGGTTTGGTGTTGTTTTTTATTTTTTTTTTCCTTTGGGCATTTTTTGATTTTTCCCGTTTAATAACCTTTCCCAATTTTTGAAAAACTTACACTAAACGTGTGTTTTGCAAATTTCCATTTAAATTGAATAAAATAAATTTTTCCCCTTTTGCATTTTTTTTTGGGGTTTTTTGGGTGATTTTTCCATACTTTGCTTATTTTATCTTTTTCATTCCCCCCTATATTTTGTTTTTTTGGTTCCCTTTTGAAATTTAAGTTTTTTTTTTTTTTATAGAAATCTGATTTTGGGTTTTTGAAAACAAAAAGAATTAGTGATTAGATGTTTTATAAATAAAAAATTTTATTTTTGTTTTATGGACCCAACCAAAAAATTTTTGGTTAACAAAAAGGGTTTTCAAATTTGGGTCATCTTAACATAAAACCCATGAAATAAAAAAATGTCTGAAAAAATCTTCCATTTTGCCCAAATTCGGGGAAACAAATTTCCATGTATTCCGCTTCACAAAAACCCATCATCACCCCATTTTTTCAACAATGAAAATTTCGTCCCAAAGGCTACAATCCCAAATTCCCAAAAACCCCCCTATTCATAAAAAACCCTGGTATGGGTTGTTTATATACATCCCTCGGTACATTCAAAAAAGGTTAAATTTTGGGAAGCCAATTTCATGTAAAAAAATTTTGGGAATTGAAATTAAAAAGACTTTCCCCAGACCAATTCTTTTATGTTTTCTTTCAGAAATCCCAAAGAAAAACAGAAGGGTTTGATCGCTATATCTAAATGAGGATGCAAGATAAAGATTAATGATGATTTTAATTATATTGGGTGTTTTCAATATTGTTTTAAATTAAAACCAAAATAACATTGGAACAACATTTGAATTTTCCCAACTTAAAAGCAATAAATAACTACCCCAACTCTGTCAAAACCAATTTCAAAATTTTAATAGATAATATAAAGTTGTAAATAAAGAAAACTTTTGTAGGGTAAAGTTCCATTTTTTCCTGGCGTAGGATCATTTTCCTAAAGTAAACTTGGTCAAAAAAAAGGAGAACAAACCAAAAGTTACCCAAAAAAATAAAACTTCCCAAATTTCTCAAACTTTAATATCACTTTTTTTCTACAGGACCTTCTAAATTCGCATTTGAGTAAATGTTTAAAAAATTAAACTGATCCCAATAAAGGCTACTAAAAAACATTGGTTTCTATCTTTTATAGGCCCTACAACAAACATCCCTCCATAAAAAACTAAAAGATTTAAAACAAAACCCAAACCCAAACCATGGCTACTAAAAAAATACAGAAACATAAAAAACATGGGGTTACCTATTAAAAAAGGGTTCCCGAAAAAGATTTTTAAAAAACAGAAAAATAATGAAACCCCCCCTTTTCCCAGCGGGAAAAAAAAACATTTTGAAGAGTTTCCCTTAAAAAACGGGGACAAAAATCTATTTGGAAAAAAAAACCATCCCCCAAACCCAAAAGTTATAATAAAAATTAAAAACTTTGGCTGGATATATCTGCGATCCCATAAATTTTTCTTTTCCCAAAACTTTTGCAGACCATTTTAATTTCCTCTAAGGAAAAAACAGAAGACAATGATTTAAAAAAACTTGATATTTTTTTGCGACAGCAAGAACTTTCCCAATCAAATTTGGGGGATGGGCATTTTTTAAAAGTTAACGGGGTTTTCACTGCTTAAACCCGTTTTGAAAAAAACATCAACACGGGGTCTTGATGGATTGGAGGGGAAAAAATTTTTAAATTATCGCACCTTTTTTTTGCAAAAAACCCTTACATTTTTTACAATCTTTGCAAAAGAAAAGAATTTTTTCCCCCTAAAATCTAAAACAACAAAAATTATTCCTTTAAATTAAATTCTGGAAATCCCTAAAAACCAAAATCAAACTACAGCCCAAATTTTTCAATTTTGCCCCACTCTTTCAAAACCATTAGGCAGCACTTTTTAAAAATTTTTTAAATTACCCCCCCCCCTTAAAAAATATAATCTTTACCCCCAAAACCCAAATCGGGATTTAAGAAAAACCATTCCCCACACACTCTTGTCAAAATACGATAGAGGGTTTTTTTAATAAAAAAAAAAAAAATTTCCCACGGGTATAACTTTTTTATTGATTTTGCTAAACCCTTTTGATATTATAGAAAAACAAAAACTTCTACTACAAAGTTTTGCAGTTTTACAAACAATCTCCAGTCCCCCCAACCTTTTTTTTGCCCTTTTTATCTAGAGACGAAAAAGGGAAACATCTAAACAACACTTTTTCAATTTTTTCTTCTTAACGGGTTTGGTGTTCCACAAGGATCATTCTTTTGGCCCTTTTGTTTCTTTTGGGCTAAATTTACCTGCCTTTGAGTATAACTATACAAAAAGGGAAATAATTTTTAGATGAAAACAAAACCTTTTTTACTACCCCCAAAAACCCTCTTCATGATTTAAAACTTTCAAAGAAAAAAAAAAACATAAATTTCAACTGGGCACAAATGAAAACCCATGGGCCCCTTTATCCAGGTAAAACAAAAAATTTTGCCCGTTATCAAAAAAGAAAAAAAACGTCAAAATCTTAAAAATAACTTGCCTTCTATTTTCGTCAACGGCAAAATTGAAGAAGTTTTCCCATTTATAAATTTTGGGGATAACCATCATAATAATTTTTCTTTGGGCTGTACATATACGTAAACTAACAAAGAAAAATTTCCTCCAAAAAACCCACCAGTTTTAAAAAAAACAAAAACCCCTTTAAATCTGCATGCGAGAAAAATATTTTTTTTTCATTTAAAATTTAACTTCTTGGAAAAAAGCAAACAAAAACTATGGGATTTAACCAGTTTAAAAACTTTCAAAAACCCTTTAAACCCGTATAAAAAAACGAGCTGTCCAAAAAAAAAATTTGATAAGTCATCTTTATTAAAAAATTTCAGATTACAAAAAAGTTAAATTTTTTCTTTCCCCTCAAAAAAACGATTGTGTTTTAAAAAAGGATACTAATGCATAAAAAAATTTTTCATTTGGTTTTGCCCCATCTTTCCCCAACAGCATGTTCCCGCGAAAAAAAATTTTCGACATTTACATAAAATTTAAACCCCCCTTACCACTAATTTCTCTTTTTTAAAACAACTTTGTTAAAAATGGGAAAAGTGTTTTGGAATAGACCCCCCAAACCTTTTTTTAAAAAATGAAACAGATTTTTAAAAATTTTAAAAGTCTGTTTTTTGATTTTTTTAATGACCTAAAAAAAATGTCCGGGATTTTTTTTCACCACAAATTTTAACAATGGTTTGTAGTTTCAAAATTTCACAAATTGTCCCTGCGCATGGGATAATTATTATTGTTAAAAATCCATTCCCATTCCCAAAAACTGTTTGTTTTTTTTTGATTATTTCTGAGAAAATTTTTTAAACACTTTCTCTATGTTTTCTATATTTTTTTCTTGCCTTTCCCGTATGTGTGGGGTGCTCTGTGTGGGGGTTTGTTTCCAAAGTAATCTATGTCAATATGCATATTTTTGTTTCTTATTCATTTTTTTATTTATTATTTTTAGGGCTGATTTTAAAAAAAACAAAGTAAAGCTTAATCTAAATACCCCTGAAAAATAAAAAAAGTTCAAAAAAAAATTTTTCAAAAAATTTTTTCTCTCTCTCTCTCTCTCCCCTTTCTTCCTCTCGTCTCTCTCAAATCTCCTTATCCCCCTCTCTCTCTCTCTCTCTCTCCCCCTCTCTCTTTTTAAAAAATTTGTGTGTTTCTCTTTGACAAATTTTTTTTGGTTTCTTCCCAAGGGAAATTTTTTTTAATTTGGGATGTGTTATATACCACCTAAGGGTTTTATCATTTTATAAAAGTGTTTGACAAAGATAATGGAAATTTCCCATGCTGGAAGATTTTTTAGTCAATTTTGTGGTGCATTGGATAATTTGTAAAAATACTGTGTGGAGACTTTAAAAACAACTCAAACTTTTCCCTTTTTATTTATGAGCTAATGATTTTTAATTTTAGATTCCCCTAGTAAAACATGTCCCAGTAGTAATCGTAATTTTTTGAAATTCTGGGAAACAACAATAATTATGGTAAATTAAATTTTTGAATATGTGCACTGCCTTGGGTTTTTCAAATTAAAATGGTGAAAGCAAATGGGGGGACCAGCTAGGGCGCTAAAAAATTCATTTCTGATGGAGGATTTCAGTGTTTTAAAGATTTTTATTAGTGTCAATGATTTTGGGTTTTCCCAAATTTTTTTCTCATTTTTGTTTGTTTGTGCTGAGCGTTTTTTGATTCTGAAAAAAACCTTTCCTGTTGAATTTTCATATTTAAAACCCCTAAATGGGGGTACATTTCCGTAACTGAGGAGCCAGCATTGTGGGAAAAAGGTTTATGTGGGATGAAAACAAACTCTCAGTTTTTAAAAAAATGTCCCGGGGAAAAAGAAACCCTGTGTGAAAATTTCTAATGGGCCCTTTCCCAAGGGGGAAAAGGGGGGGGGGAGTTTTGGAGGGGTTTTCTTTTTAAAAAAGGGGGGGGGGTTTTTTTCCCCCGGCCCATTTCACAGGTTTTACCCCAAACGGGGATTTTGAGCAAAACACCGTTTTTTTTCCCCCCTTAAGGTAGGGGCATTTAGAAAAAGGAAAAAAATGTGTATACAAAAAACCTTTTTTTCCCAAAATACTTTAAAAGGGTTTCTATAAAGTACTTGTTCATTTACATTCAAAAAAATTTACAAACCATCCTAAAAAATGCAAAAACATTTTCTACTTAAACTGAATTTTTATAATTTTATTTGTTTTTCCCTTCCATAAAAGCGTTTGGTCATATCGCATCCAACGATCTTGTTCATAAAGTAAATTTTTTGGGTGACGAAAGGGAGCAGAAAAAAAGCGTGTTCCAAAACAAACCCCAAAAAGGTGAAAAGTTGACCTGACCTTTTTAAGAAGCTGTGGAAAAGGGGGCAAGTCAAAAAAGTAATGTCTATGACTTCCCAAATTTTTCCAAATGTGCGCTGATTTATTTACACCCCGCCAACCTGCTTCCAAAACATTTTTATTTTTTTTTTACATGTATGCAAAAGGGGAAAGGTTCCCCCCCCCTATGTGGGCGTAGGGGGGCGGGTATCAAGACCTCAGCTTCTCTCCGGGCCCGCAAATTGAGGGGGTGCCCATCTCCTTTTTCCCCCTCCCCCCCCCCCTCCCCCTTTACCCCTTCCCCCTTTTTTACCCCCAAAAAGAGGCAGGGAGCCTTTTTCAGCTGGGGGGAACTGGGGGGACTGTACTCAAAAACCCAAGGGGCACAAAACGGCAGGGCCCTTCTAAGGCAACCACCTCAACGCTGCTTAACCCTTTGCTTGGGAGGGGGGGGGGGAGTTGGGGGTCTGACCACTGAGCTATCCTGTCCCCGTTGGGGGTAAACCTGTCATTATTTTTTTTATATCCCAAATTCCCGTGTCACGCCCCCTTTTTTGAAAACAAATTTAATTTTGGGGGCTTTGGTTTCGGGGCCACAACCCAAAAATCAAAATTTAAAGAACCTTGTCTGCCAATAAAATTTTACCATGCATTTCATGACGGATACCCCCAGTGGGCCCGAGCGCTCACTTTCCCCCAGCCCAAGGGTTTAAAACAGCATCCAGCGTTGGGTTAAACCCCTTGCATGGGGGACCGTTTTTGGGGCCTTGGGGTTTAGTACATTTCCCCCAGTTCACCCCAAACTGTAAAAGGTACCTTTTCCCCTTTAGGGCCCGGGGAAAATAAAGCAGTGGGAGAGGGGGATTTGGCCCCCGCCTCAATATGCGGGCCCCCCAAGAAGCGAGGCCTGAAAAACCCCCTCCGTACGGGCCACACAGGTTTATGGGGAAACCTTTTCCTTAACCGGGTTTTCCCTGATCTCCCCTTAGTCACCAGGGAAAGGGTTTAAACAGCTTGGTTTGGGAATAAACCCCCGTTCTTGTGATCTAAAAAAAAACTAGGGTAGGATTCAAATCTTTTCTGAGGGTTTAATCGGAGGGAAAGGTTTTCCTTGGGGAAAACAATCGCATTCCCATTTGTTAGTTTTAAAAATCCCGCGCTTTTTTAATTTTCCCTATGATATGATGATGATGATGATGTGGTGGGGTGGTGGTGGTGGTGGTGGTGGCGGTGGTGAGGGTTGGGGTGGGTGGTGGTGGTGGGTGGGGCGGCGCGGCGCGGCGGCGGCGACGACGACGACGACGACGACGACTGACGGACGACGACAACGACGACGACGACGACGACGACACGACGACGATGATGATGATGATGATGATGATGATGATGATGATGATGATGATGATGATACATGGAATTTATACAGCGCTATATCTTGCACACACAAAAAACAAATCAAAGCGCTTTCATTCATCCTAGTTTTTCACAATCAGCCATTTACAATTAAAAGATTTATTTTACAAATTCAAATGTAAACACACACGCGCGCACAATTAAAAGCTTTTACAAATTCAAATGTAAACACACACGCGCGTGCGCCCCCCTCCCCATCCCGTCCCCCCCCCACACACACACACACACACATCTTCCGCACAAGTTAAGTCCTGTTCCGCTTTTCATAAGAGTAGACCATTGTGTGCCGGTGGGAACACATTACTGAATTCACAAATCCGCATACACACGGGGACTGGATGTAAAAAAAAATAAGTGCTTATTCCATTATCCTCAAAATAAAAGATTTGTTTAAAAAAAATAAACACACACAACATAAAGGTTGTCCACTCCGGCAGGGTGATGGGGGGGGGGGGGGTGTTCTTGAGGGCAGGGACAGAATTGAGATGAAACAAGAGGAGATAATCTTAGATTTGAAATAAATGTGTCTTTAGGCTGGATTTAAAAGCATCATAAGTAGGCTTTTGGCGGAGAGAAAGAGAGAGGAAGGTCATTCCAGATCGATGGATCAGAAAAAGAGACAGAGCGACGGCCAACAGTGGACTGGTTGAATCTAGGTAATCTCAAGCACAAGGTACCTTATGGTGGGAGACGGGATAGCCTAGTGGTTAGAACATTGCGCTCGCAATCTGACGACCCGGGTTCGATTCCCGTTCAAGGGGATATTTTCCTCTGGAGTTAACATCAGTGCCGACTCCACTCTCCCCAAAAGTCCTTCGGACTATAAACCGAGGCCCCGTATGCAAACGCACGCAGAACATCTTGCGCACACGTTAAAAACTGTTCCGCTTTTCGTAAGAGTAGGCCATTGTGTGCCGGTGGGAAAAGATGACAGACTGTACAAAAATGCATACACACGGGGACTAGATGTAAAAAAGCACATACGTGCTTATTCCATTATCCTCGATATATAAGAACAAAATTAAAAATTAAATTAAAAATTTTTAAACCCCTAAAGATCTTCCAATGACCTCCTCCCAGATGCCCCCTACTCTGAAGGCTTTGATGTCAATTCGCTACAAGGACAGAAATGTACAGGATGACGAAATTGACGTCACCATGAGACCAGAGCAACATGGGCTATGGAATCTGCTGCCGCTGCTGCTTCTACTGTTACTGCTTCTGCTGCGGCTGTTTCTGCTGTTGTTGCCACGTACAACTGCTGCTGTATGGCATATAGATGCTGTATACAAGCTGTGTGGGCTTTTAATAATAATAATAATAATAATAACAACAATAATAATGATAATGATAATAATAATAAATGGAATTTATATAGCGCTATATCTCGCAAAAAGAAATCAAAGCGCTTGCACTCAACACACCCCTACACATACAACCAATAACAATTAACAGAGTCAACAAATTAAAATGTACTTACACGCACGCACACGCACCACACACACACACACACACACACACACACAGGTTAGACACTTTGGCAGGGTCGTGGGATTTTGGCTGTTTTAGGCAGGGATAGATTTGAGATGAAACAAGAGAGGAGAAATCAGATTTGGAATAGATATGTCTTGAGGCTGGATATAAAAGTGTCATAAGTAAACTTTTGGCGAAGGGAGAGAGGGAGGTCATTCCAGATCACTGGACCAGAAACAGAGAAAGAGCGATGGCCAACAGTGGATTGGTTGAATCTCAGTATTCGTAATCACAAGGTATCTGCAGCAGAGCGGAGGGAACGAGAAGGAGTGTATAGATGAAGACAGTCGCAGAGGTAGGAGGGAGCTGTTCTGTGGAGTCATTTGTAACAGAGGGTACTGATCTTATTGTTAACTCTTTGTGGCACAGGCTTTTCTGGGTTTTTATTTCATGTACGAGATTAGGGGGAGGGGGGGACATACTTATTTATTTATGCAATGATTCCATGCACTTCTGCTGACGTGAAGGAACTGATGTTATCTCTGAGGGGAGACAAGTGTGCATTGCTTGCTGTTTGTTCTCCTCATGTGTGTGTGTGGGGGGGTAAAGGAGGGGGATGGTATTCTTTAATTTCGAGGATAATGGAATAAGCACTCATGTCCTTTTTTTTTACATTCAATCCCCATGTGTATGCAATTTTGTAAATTGTGTCTGTGTGTGTGTTTCTGTGTGTCTATGTGTGTGTCTGTGGTATATGTAGTATGTGTGAATATTTGTGTATGTGCGTGCGTGCGTGCGTGCGTGCGTGTGGTTGTGTGTGTGTGTGTGTGTGTGTGTGTGTGTGGTGTGTGTGTGTGTGTGTGGTGTGTGTGTGTGGTGTGTGTGTGTGTTGTGTGTGTGGTGTGTGTGTGTGTGTGTGTGTATGTGTGTGAATGCATGTGTAAGTGTGCGTGGATGTATGTGTGTGCTGTTTTTCCATTCAATGTCTATTCATATTAAGCATTAAGTGATATTAGACACTAGAAGGCAAACAATCACATAGAGAGAAAAGTTAATTAAAGAACTGTCTATCTTACGTCAGCATAATACAATAAACAAAAACATTTACATTCTATATAAAAAAAAAACGTAAAACCCATGTAACTTCAACAATTAAAACATAAACACAGCAAAACCTGGAAACAAAAGCAAGTAGTCTAAAGATGATGTCAGGGTGGGCAGAATGGTTCCGTCTTAAATCAATAAATGATATCTTCACTTGCACTAAAGCAAAACTACTGAAACAACTTTCTTTCAACAGCAAAGCAACTCCACAGGAGCGATGTACAGTTATTTAAACCCTTTTGCAAGGATCTATCAGGATTGGTAGGAAGAGGCTGTCTTGACCATCGACATTCGAAAAGAATATGAATGTTTGAACTTGTCCCACCACCCACACACTGCACATTTTTAGAAAATTGTGTAAGGAAAGTTTATATACCCTCAGTCTATCGATAAAACTTATGACTGGCCTTTGGTATGTGATCTATCTAACCCAAAACGAGAACAGACAATGTGGTTTAGGTCAAAAACAGTAAACGACACCCTGACAATAACTACCATCTTTTGGGTGGGTTTTTTCCTGACATGTTTCCAGCAAGCACTTTCCATCAAGTTATAAATCTCATGAATTGACATTGATATTCAAGATAGCAGGAGAGTTTGAATGTGCTGCCGCATTTTTAGCTGCTCTATCAACCTTTTCGTTATACCAAAAAAAAAATTACATTCAGTTGGTACCCAGCAAAAGGTGACACTAATGCCTCTTAAAATGAGAAAGTGTCTAAGAGGATTTAGTTCAGTTATAAGATCCTGTCTGGTTTCAGATCCAGAGCTTTTAAGAGACTGCAGAAAAGATTTTGAATCAACACATACCAAAACCTGTAAAATGGCCCAGGGAACGTCAGTTAAGTCATGTAAAGCCATCAGAATGGCAGTTAACTCTGCTGTAAAAATAAAATGATTCTTTCCAATATGGTACATTTTTTCAACCTTTAAGGAGGGAATGATGAAAGCTGCACCTCCATTACTGCTATTTAGAAGAGATCCATCGTATAGATTTTAAGATGTGAAGGGTAGTTATTTATTATATGCTCTTTAGCATGAAACCTTACAATGTTGTTTCCTTATATAAATATATATATATATATATATTATATATATATATATATATATATATATATATATATATATGCGTGTGTGTGTGTGTGTGTGTGTGTGTGTGGTGTGTGTGTGGTGTGTGTGTGTGTTGTGGTGTGTGTGTGTGTGTGTGTGTGCGTGTGTGCACGCGCGCGAGCGCGCGCGCGTGTGTGTGTGTGTGTGTGCGTGCGCGCGCGTGTGTGTGTATGTGTGTATTTGCTTTTTTTTTTTAATCTATTTTCGCATGTTAATACAGCCACCTGCAATCAACCACTCTTTACTTGAAACATAAAATTAATTGTTTGTTTGTTTTAAAACAACAACGAAAACGCATTTTAGTTCTTCTAAACAAATGCACATGCACGTAACTTTAAGCGTCCACGTACGTGTAATACCGTTAGTTCATATATTTCTTCAATACGTTCTACATTCTTCGTTACTATGTCAGCTTCAGATTGCAACTTAACTGTTTTTTATATTACGAAATTCAACTCTTAACGTAATACATTTCAAATATGCCCCCGCCACCCCCACCCCTCCTTTTTTTGTGGTCAATCCTTGGCTAAAACTGAAGAGCACTGCACACAAATCCAGCACAAGTCAGTCAAGGGTCCAGGGCCCAGTGCTAAAATTACCCTAACCCCTTCCTTTTACCAAGTCCGAGTGTGATCAGTTCCAAGTGTGATTGACGCCCACTGACCCCAGCTGGGCTGGGATGGGATGGAAGCGATAGCAGCTGAAAGTTGGGGTGAGAGGGGGAGAGGGGGAAGGAGGGTGGGGGGAGGGGGGAACTAACAGCTATGAGGAGGTGGTGTGAGATTGTGCGTGCATGTGACGATTTGCCCCACTATTATTTTAGAAATTTAATATGTATTTCGATAAGGAGTTAGATCAATGTCCACTCGAGTCCGTGTATGTATGAGAGAGAAAAGCGGGGAGAGGGAAGTAGACAGACAGACAGAAACAGAGAAACAGATAGATAGATAGATAGATAGATAGATAGATAGATAGATAGATAGATAGATAGATAGATAGATAGATAGATAGATAGATAGATAGATAGATAGATAGATGGATCGATCGATCGATCGATCGATCGATCGATCGATGGACGGACGGACGGACAGACAGACAGATAGACAGACAGACAGACGGAGAGACAGACAGACAGACAGACAGACAGATAGATAGATAGATAGATAGATAGATAGATAGATAGATAGATAGATAGATAGATAGGTAGATAGGTAGGTAGGTAGGTAGGTAGGTAGGTAGGTAGGTAGGTAGGTAGGTAGGTAGGTAGGTAGGTAGGTAGGTAGGTAGGTAGGTAGGAAGAAAGAAAGAAAAAAAAAAAACAAAGTCAGAAAAAACAAAGTATTACTCTTCTCAAGTTCTTGACGCCACGTCTATGAAATCTCTCTTTTCCCTCACATCTATTCTTCTTCGATCTATGAAGGCAAGCCCTCTGCCTTCCATCCACAACCACTCTGAACTCCCATCTATATTTTCAGCATTCTTTTCTGAAAAAGTCTATAACATTCGCTCCAAACTGGACCAGACTCCTTTCCAGCCTGCACTTCCTGATCCCCAATTCTCTGGCACTCCTCTCCTTTTCTTTCATCCGACAAGTGAGAAAGAAATCACGACAATTCTGAAAGAAATGACTATAAAATCATGTGATCTTGATCCCATACCTGCTTATCTTTTCACACAGTGCCTACCACAACTCATACCCGCTATCACGAAAATAGTAAACTCATCTCTTGTTTCAGGAAATGTTCCATCAGCTCTCAAAACTGCTATAGTCACACCTCTACTCAAAAAGCATGACCTTGACCCCAACATTCTGAAGAATTATAGACCTGTTTCCAATCTACCTTTTATTTCTAAAGTCCTTGAAAAAGTAGTTCTCAAACAGCTCAACAACCACTTTCTCTCCAACAATCTTCTTCCTGAGTTTCAGTCTGCCTATCGCGTCAACCACAGCACTGAAACCACCCTAGTACACACTTTAAACACGCTTCTACACGCTTCTGACTCAGGGAAAATCTCCCTTCTCACTCTACTCGACTTATCAGCAGCCTTCGATACTATAGACCACTCAATTCTTCTCTCCCGTCTTCAAAAAACGTTCGGTGTTACTGGCATAGCCCTCACCTGGTTTAATTCATACCTTACTGACCGATTTCAGACAGTTGCAGTAAACAAGATTCAATCAATACCTGCTAAACTGGAATGCGGAGTCCCACAGGGATCAGTTCTAGGCCCTGTTCTTTTCACTCTTTACACTGCCCCACTGTCACATATAATAAACCGTCATCAAATCAACCCTCATTTTTACGCAGATGACTCTCAGATTCAAAGCAGTGTTACTCCTGAAAATCTGCCTTCTCTCCTGACAAATATGGCCCGCTGCTTTGAAGATATTCAAAACTGGATGACACAGAACAAATTACAGCTAAATGCAGATAAAACCGAAGCCATGCTCGTAGGGACCAAACACAAACTCTCTTCCATTACAACAGCTTCAATAGAACTTGGCAATACATCAGTCCCTCTATCCACTGCTGTGAAATATCTAGGTGTTGTTTTCGACAACACACTCTCTATGAAAAAATTCATCACCCAGACCTGTCAGTCGTGCTACTATCAATTACGGCGTATTAGTGCAATTCGAAAGTACCTGTCCACTGATGCAACAGCCAAACTTGTCACTTCTCTCATTCTTTCACGTCTGGACTATTGTAATTCTCTTTTGTCTGGTCTGCCAGCATCATCTATCCACTCCCTTCAACGTATAAAAACCCCGGCCCGCAGCTCGACTAGTTTAAAAAAAAAAAACCCTGAGCACTTCCCCCTCTCTTGCAAATCCTCCACTGGTTTCCTGTGCCACAAGAATTAATTAAAAAACAGTCCCCTCTGTTACAAAGTCCCCACAAAACGCACCCTCCTCCCTCTTTTAATTTTTTTTAACCTTTACACTCCTTCACTTTTTCCTCCGCCAATTTGCAGATCCCTTTTTGCCAAACAATACCTGATTCAACCAACCCACTGTTGGCCGCCGCTCTTTCTCTTTTTTCGGGTCCATCGACCGGGAAATTTGAGCTCCCTTTCTCCTCGCCAAAACCTAGTTATGACCTTTTAAAAAACCCAGCCTCAAGACAAAATTTATTTCAAACCAAAGTTTTCCCCCCTCCTTTTTTCATATCAGACCCATTCCACCCTCACTAACCCCATGTCCTATCACCCTGCTAAAGAATGGGAAACCTAAGGATTTGTGTGTGTGGGGTTGTTTTGGTGTGGGTGTGTGTGTGTGTGGGGTGTGTGGGTGTTTTTTTGGGGTGTGTGTGTGGTGTGTGTGTTGGGGTGTGTGTGCTTTTGTAAAAATTTGACTATTAAATTTTTAAATTAAATAGTTTTTTGTCTGCACCCGCACTATTTTTGGGTAAATTTCTGTTTGTTTAAACTTTTTTATCATTTACATTGATTGCATGATGTGAAAATTTAAAAGGTTTTTGAATGCTTTGCGTTTTGGTTTTGTCTTTTCAAGATATACGCATATAATTTTCCCTGTTTTAAATTTTTATTTTTTTTTTATTAATTTTTATTATTTTTACTTTTATTATTATTATTAATTATTAATTATTATTTATTATAAGAAAGATAGATAGTAAAGTTTAGATAGATAGAATAGGGGGGGTAAAAGGTAGGTTTGATAAGAAAAAATAGAAAAATAGATAGATAGAAAAGTTGGGGAATGGGATAATAGATAGATGGGATAGAAAAAAATTAATAGATAAAATAGTGGTAGGTAAAGGTAGTAGATAGATAGATGATAAAAATAAGGGATAAAAATTTAAAAGATAGATAGGATAGATAGATAGATAGAAAATGATAATAGATAGATAGTTTAGAAAAGATGGGGAATAAATAGAAAAAGAAGATGGGAAAAATAGGGGAATTTGAAAATAGAAAAGGATAAAAATAAAAAATAGATGAAAAAGATTGGGATGGGAAAAAGGATAAAAATAAAAATTAAAATAAAAATAAAATAGAAATAAAAAAAGGAAAAAAGGAAAGGGGTAGGTAGAAATAAAAGAAAAAGTTATTTAATAGAAAAAAGATAAAGTAGAAAAAGAAAAGAAAAAAGATAGGATAATTGAAAAAAGAAAAAGATAAAATAAAGTTTAAGTTTTATTTTTTTTAAAAATTAATAGATTGGGTTTTTTAAAAGTTTAGGGTTTTGTAAGGGTTTTTTTGGTAATTTTTTTGGGAAATTTTTTAAGGAGGAAGATAAGGTTTTTGGGAAGGGGGTGGTTTTTGGGAGTTAAAAATGTTGAAAGGTTTTGGGGAGGGGGGGGAAAAAAGGGGAAAAGGGGGGAGAAGGAAGGGGGGGGTGGGGGTTTTTTTGGGAGGGGGGGAAAAGGTTGGGGGGGGGGTTGCCGTTTTTGGGGGTTGGGGGGTTTTTTGTGGGGGGGGGGGGGGGGGGGGGAAAAACCCTTTTTAAACAAAAGGAGGAAATAGAAGTAACGGAAAAAAACCCCGGGGTGAGCGGGAAACGAAAACGCCAAACGGAACAAGAACCCAAAAAAGGGGGCGGAACAGGAAACGGGCGCAAAAAGGTTTTCGCGGCGCGAAAAGCCCAAACCGAAGCCAAACCGGGGACGGGGAGGGGGAGTCGAAAAGGAAAGTTAACCAGGGGGGGAAAAATGAAAGGGGGCGGAAGTTTGCGACGAGAACCCAACAGCCCCCAGGGGAAGAAGGGGAGAGAAGGGGGAAAAGGGGGGAAAGGGAAAGAGAGAGGGGGAGGGGAGGGGAGTTTAGAAAGAAAAACCCAGACAAACAGCCAAAAGAAAGCCCAGAAAAGACAAAAGAGGGGAAAAGGGGGGAAGAAAACATAAAAACCCGAGACAGACGGAGACAGACAGACCGGGCGAAAAAAGGGGGAAAACAAACAAGCAAACCTTAAAGGGAGAGACAAAAAAAGACAAAAGATAAAAAAGCGAAGGAAAAAACAAAAACAAAACAGAAAGGAAGACAAAACAACAAAACAAAATTTACAAACTTAACAAAAACGGGCCAAGCAAACAACACAAAAAAACAACACAAGGAGCAACAACAGGCCAAACGCCCAAAAAAAAAAGGGGGGGGAAAACGACAAATTTAAAAACAAAACAAGAATAAAAACAAAGAAAAATTTGAAAAAAAAAAACAAGAGAAAACGAAAAAACAACAAAAAAACAGAAAAAACAAAAAACCGGGGGGGGAAAATAAATGAAAACCTTAGCGCCGCCCCGACCCGGCGCAAATTTTGGCAGGAAAAACAGGGGGGAAAAAAGACATGCCCAAACCTTTGCCCCGACCGACCAAAACCGGGGAAAAATTAATTAAAAAGGTTAAAAATTTTTAAAAAGGGAAACGGAAAAAAAAAAGGTCGCAAAACCAAATTTAAAAAACACAAAAATAAGAAAAATAAAAATAAATAATAATTTAATAATAATAAATAAAAAAATAATAATAAAAAAAAAAAAAAAAACAAAAAAGTTGAGATTTAATTTTTGGGTTTATTTTTAAAAACGTTTTTTCCCCCTCAAAAAAAAAAAATTTAAAATTTAAACCAAAAAATAAAATTAAAAAATAAAACGCGATAAAAAAAAACGAAAGAGATAAAAGATATAAATAAAAAAAGGGTTCTAGAAACCCTTTTAAAAGGAAAATCCCTGGAAGGTCGGGGCCAACCCTTTCCCCAATTTTTTCCCCCCAAAACTTTCCTTTAAAAACCAGGGGTTTTGGCCTTCCGGGGCCTGCCTTTGAGAACCGAAAACCCGGGGACCGTGACCAAATTTTTAGCGAGTAAAAGGAAGAAGGGGAAAACCCCGGGAGAGCTGCCTGGTAAAAAATTTAAAAAAGTTAAAATAAAAAAAAATAAAATTAAAAAAAAAAAAAAAAAAAATGGGAAGGTGTGTTGTGTGGAGGTTATGGGGTAAACCCCCCAATTTTCCAAAATCTCCTAAAAATTAAAAATTTAAAAAAAATAAAAAAAATTTTTTAATTTTTAATTTTTTTTAAAAGGACAGTGCGAAACCCAAAATTTTTTTTTTATTTTTTTTTTTTTGGGGGGGGGGTTAAAACACGCCTTCTAAAAAAAAAAGGGGGAAAGGGTTGCGGGGGGCCAAACCCCCTTTCCCAATACCCATTCCAAAAAATGGGGGCCCCCCGCATTTTTTAAAAGGAAAAAAAACCCCGAGGGGTTAAAAAACTTTTTTGCCAAAAAGGCCCAGGCCGGGTTTCCCCTTTTAAAACCAACAAAAAACCCCAAAAAACAAAACATTAAAAGAAAAAAAGAAAAAAAGGGCCCCGCGGGCACGCGCACCCCCCCGGGGAGAACACCCAAAACCCGCAAAGAAAACGCCGACTTAAAGTGGTTTTTAAATAAAAAAAAATTTTTTTTTAAATCAAAAGAAAAGTTTTTGGAACCCTTTCCATCCCCAAAAAAAGCCCCAAAGGCTTCCCATTTTTCCCCAAAAAAGGGAAAAAAATTTAAGTTTTTTTAAATAAATAAAAATAAATAAAACACAAAACCATAACCAAAATTAAAAAAAAACCCCGGATTTTTAAAAAAGCCAAAGGCTTTTCAACCTCAAAAAAAAGGGAAAAAAATAAAAATAAAATAAAAAATAAAACACACACGGGGGAAAAAACCACAAACACGACCCCACCACACACACCACACACCACCCCAACGCAACTCCGCCAAACTTTTTCCCTTTTTTCGGAAGGGGCCACTTTTTGGGGCTTTCTTTTTTTACCCTCCATCACAATGGGTTAACAAAAAAGAAACCTTTGGCATTTAATTTTACCTCGTAAAAAAATTTTTTTTTAAATTTCAACAAAATTTTTCCCAAAACCCAAAAGGATTAAAAAAGAAAAGGAGAAATTGAAAAAGAAAAAAAATAAAAAAAAAAATAAAAAATAAAAACCAACAACACAAACAAACAACAACAAACACAGAAAAAAAAGACCCCAAACAGGCAGGCCCGGCGCAGGGCGGCTAAAACGGGAAAACCCATCGGGCAAAACGGGGAAAAAAGGAGCGGGGCCAGGCGGGCGGAAAGCCAGACAGCCCCAACAATCAAAAGAAGCTGGAATTAAAACCCATACAAAAAGAAAAAACAGAAAGGAGAAGTGAGGGAAGAGGGGGAGAGAATGGGGGGGTGGAAGAACAAAGGGCCCAAAGAAGAAAACAAAAAGGCGAAGAAAAAAGACAAAACCACGGGAAAACAAAAGGGAAAAATATCAAAAAAAAAAAATTTTTAAGGGGGAAAAAACAGACGAAAAGGGGGCCCATCAGAAAGCCAGAAGGAAGGGGCGGGAAAAATAAAGACGCCCCCCGGGCCACGGGGGGAAAAGAGGGGGGGGGGGGGGGGTTGGATAGCCCCCCTTTTTTAATTTAAAAAAAATTTAAAAGGCGAAAAGCCCGGAAAACCACAAAAACCCCCGAGCCCCCGGCAAACCCTTAAAATTAAAAAAAATTTTAATAAAAAACCGGCCGCCGAAGGAAAGGCCATTTGTTCCCTTGAAAAGGGGGAAAAAATTGAAAAACGTTCCCTGAAAAAAAAAAAAAGACTTGAAGTGTTTTTTCCCCATTTTCAAAAAAAGAAAAAAAATAAATTTTTCCCAATAAAAACTCCCCACCCCAAAATTGGGAAAACTCTTTTCGAAATTAAAATCCTTTCTTTTTCCGAAGGGTACCTTGTGTCCCGGGTTGGCCGGGGGTGACCAAATTAAAAACCCTGGCTAACCTTTTTAAAAAAAAAGGGGGCCGGGTTTTTTAATTTTTTTAAATTTTCCGGGGGGCCCGGGGGGGGGGGGGGGGGGGGGAGGGGGGGGGGAGGGGGGGGGGAGGGGGAGGGGGGGGGGGAGGGGGGGGGGGGCCGGGGGGGGGAAGGGGGGGGGATGGGGGGGGGAGGGAGCCCCCCCCAAACCCAGGGTCACGTCATCGTCCAGCATTTTGGGAAAAGTCCTCTCAAAAGAAAGCACGTCTGGCTTTTTCCCGCTGCTGCAAGCGGTAATTCCCAATTGCACTGCCAGACATCTTTCTTTTTTCTGAATGGGGCAGTCCCGAAAAATTGGGAAAGGGGACGGACTAGAGGGGCCGAATCGAAAAAATTTTTGGGACCAGAAGTACCGGAGGGGGGACTGGCAAAGCATTATGGGAAAAATTTGGGACTGCAAAGCAAAAGGGAAAATTTGGGGCGGCTAGCAGTACGAAAAAATTGGCCCTAGCAAAGCAGTACCCGGAAAAAATTTTTAGTAGCAAAGCGGTACGAAATTTGGGAAACCAAAAAAAGAAAGGGAAATGGGCTGGCAAGCGTATCGAAAAATTGGACTGGCTTTGTAGTATGGGAAAATTTGGGGACTAGGCAAAGTAGTATCAAAAAATCGAACGGGCCCTTTAGTAGTAGGGGAAATTTTGGACTGGAATAGTAGTATGGGAAAATTTTTGGACTAGCAAAGAAATAGGGGAAATTTGGGAAACTGGCATACAAGTATAAAAAATTGGACTAACATAGCAGAATGGGAAAATTTTGGGGACTAGCAAAGCAGTATGGGAAAAATTGGCCCGGGCATAGCAGTATGGAAATTGGACAGCAATAGCATTACCGGAAATTTTGGACAAAATTTTAGAAAGTAGGGAAAAATTTGGAAAGGGAATAGCAGTAGGGTTTTTTTTGGACTAGCATAGCAGAAATGGGAAAAACGGGAAAGCAAAGCAAAAACCCCAAAAAATTTGACTAAAAATTACCGGAAAGGGAAACGGGAAAAGGGTTAAAAATGGGAAAATTTTGGACTAACATAGAAAAAAATCGGAAATTTAGACTAACATAGCAGTATGGGAAATTTGGGAACCTGGCATTGCAGTATGGGTTTTTTTGGGACTAGCAAAGTAGTATCCAAATTTTGGACGGCATAGCAGTAACGGAAATTTGGACTCCCAAAGAAAGTATGGGAAAAATTGGACGGGCAAACAGTATGGGAAAAATTTGGACACCCTAGTAGTATCAAAAGGGGGACTAGCATAGAAAACAAAATTTGGACGGGCAAGTAGTTGGGAAAATTTGGGACCGGCAAAACCCTATGGGAAATTTGGACAAAGCAAACCCATTATGGGAAATTTTTGGACTACCCATAGTATTATGGGAAAAAGGGACTACATAGTAGTATGGGAAATTTTGGACGGCATAAAAAGTAGGGAAAAATTTCAACTAGCAAACTTTTAATCGAAATTTGGACTAAAAAGGGTTTTCTCTTTCAATGAAAGTATGGGAAACGGGTTTTAAAAGCCTAACTTTTTTCTGGGGTCATCCGTTTGGGAATGTCTTGAAGGAGAAAGGCCATTTTTGGGCCAGGAGGGAAGGCATTTTCTCAAGAGTGCCCAAAAAACCCTTGGCATTAAAGCTGAGTATTTTT
Organism: Rapana venosa; assembly: GCA_028751875.1. Lineage (NCBI taxonomy): Eukaryota > Metazoa > Mollusca > Gastropoda > Neogastropoda > Muricidae > Rapana > Rapana venosa. The sequence goes on along the minus strand of CM054167.1, from coordinate 30,081,920 downwards.
CACATAAAAAAAAAGACCCAAGATATAGATAAAAGATAGATAGACAGACAAAACAAAAACAGACAGACAGACAGACAGACAAAACGGGACAGACCAGAAGACAAGAGCGGGACAGAAAAAACAATAGATAATGTAGATAGATAGATAGATAGATAGTAAATATAGATAGATAGATAATAGAAAAAAAATTAGAAGACAGAAAGATAGATAATAGATAATAGATAGATAGTTTAAAATGGGAATAGATAGATAGATAGATAGATAGATAGATAGATAGATAGATAAACACAAAAGACGGGCCAAACCCTACTGATTAGCAGACAGCAGTCAGGCAGACAAGAAAGAAACACAAAAGGTGACACATGAGGAAGATAATAAAAATAAAAATAAAGGGAAAATTTAAAATTTTAAGCGCTATATCTTCCCAAAGGCAAAATCCAAAGTCCCATCATTAAAACCTAATTTTTCACATCATGAAACCCAAAATAAACAATAATCAAAAATTTTAAAAACAAACCCAAATTAAAAAACTTTAACGCTGAAAGCCCCAAATCTATGAAACAAAATTTCAACAGTCAAAAGGATTTGTCATTGCATTGCCCTTGACACACACACCCCATACACCACACACACACACACACACACCCACACACACACACACAAAACAACACACAACTTAAAATTTTAATATTTTAGCTTTTTTTCTTGCAATTTTTTGTTTATGCTTTGCTTTCATAAAAAATTTTGTTTATTGCAAATGATTAAATGTGCATCCCCCTTTCCTCCCCTACACACACACACACGCCGCCCCGAAACAAAAAACCCACACACACACCCACACACAAAAACCACACACACACACCACCCAGAAACACACACACAACACAACACACACACACAAAAAAATAAATACACACACACACAAAAATTTCATTTTTCCCCGTCGGATTTTCCAAATTTTAGGGGAAAAACCCTTTTAAATTGAAGAACTACACAAACAACTACTACAAACTACACTACTACTACAACTACTACTTCTACTACAACTACTACTACTACACAATTTAAAATTTTTCTACAACTACACTACTACTACTATTTACAACAAAACCCACACACACACAAAACACACACACACACACACAAAACAACACAAAACCATCCCTTTAAGGGCCAAAGCCCCTTCGGATGAGACTATAAACCGGGGCCCCCCCGGGTTTTCAAAAACGCATGCAAAAAATCTTGGGGCAAAAAACCCAAAACCCTGCCCCGTTTTTCCCGGAAAAGTGGGGCCATTATTTTGCCGGTGGAAACGGAAAATAAATAAAAAAAACCGCATACCCCACGGGGAATGGATTTTTTTTTTAAAAAAAAGCACACGAGTGCTTTTTTCCATTATCCCGATAAAAAAGAAAAATAAATAAAAAAATTTAAATAGGTAATGTTTAAAAAAATTTTAAATTAAATAAAAAAAAAATTATACTGGAAAACACTGGGGGGGAAGGTGCCGAGAAAAGCACTGTCCCGGCCCCCTTCTTGACCGTATTTATGGGCAGGGGAATTTCCCGCAGACCAATACCCCATAGCCCAATACCTTTTTGATGGCAAAAGCCCAAAATGGGATAGCTCCGCTGGGACTGAAATATAATCAAACTAAAAAGAAAAACTTTTTTTTTTAAAAACAGCATTGCTCATTTTTTTTTGTTGTTTGGTTTTTGGTTAATTTTTGGTGGTGGGAAAGTTGGTGTTGTTTGTTGGGTTGTTGTGCTGCTCTTTCTTTAAAGTTGTTGTTTTTCCTGCCGACGGGGTTTTGCCCGCTGTTTTTTCTGCTGTTTTTTAAAAATCTGCTGTTTTTGTTCTGCTGCTGCCTTTCTTTCTGCTACTGCGTTGTTGCGCTGTTGTTGCGGTTTTTGGGGGTGCTGAAGGTTGCTGCTGCTAAATGCTTTTGTTTGGGGTTCTGTTTTGCCCGGTCGCGCTTTTTTTGCTGTTAATGCGCTGGGTTTTTTTGCGCTGCACCCGCTGCTAAATGCTAAAATGTTCCTGGCCTTTGGAAAACCCTTTGGGGGAAAGGGGGGGGGGGGGGGGGGGGGGGGGGGGGGGGGGGGGAGGTATCCAGAAAAAGGATCCATCTCACTCATTTACAGTTCGAATAACTTTGGGGAGTACACACAAAAGGATGAGAAAAACTTTGGGACACCCATTTTTTTTAAACTCGCCCCACAGGGATCCATACCCCCCACTTCAAGGGTTTTTTGTTTAAAAACCCCTTTTAAGATACTCAACCCGGGGAAAATACAGCACAAAAGTGATATTCCCCAATACTGGGACAAAAAAAGCTTTTCCCAAAAAGCCGGCCCCTTGTGTGGGCGGTGGGGAAAGGGGTGATGAAATTACAAAAAATGCACACCCCAACACGGGACTGGTTTAAAATAAAAAAAGCAAAATGAGTGCTTTTTTTCCATGTTTTCCCAAAATAAAAGAATAAAATTAAATTAAAAAAATAAATTTCATAGTGGTGATATTGGGACGAATTTTATTAAACCCTTTTAGGAGTGAGTTTTGACTGAAAATTTTTAAAATTTAAAAAACCGGGGACCAAAAAAAACCCCCTAAAACCCAAAAAAAAATCTGAAATAAAACGCACGACACAAAAAAAACAAAAAAAGAAACCCCCTGTTCCCTTTAACAAGTCAGAAACCTCTGCTCAATGTTTTTTCAAATGATTAAAATTTTCATAAAAAACATTTGAAACCAAAAGTTCAAAAATTTTTAAAAAGTGTAAAACCCAAAACCTTTTTTTTTTTTTCCAAAACGGTAAATTTTTTCCAAAATAACTTGTTTTTTTCTTTATTAAAATTATTATTATAAATTTTTAAATTTTTTTTTGATATCAGGATAATGGAATAAGCACTCGTTGCTTTTTTTTTACCCTCCATGCCGGGGGGGTAAACATTTTTTTAAAAAAGTTCCAACCCTTTTTCCCCCCGACAAAGCAATGGCCCCACTCTTTCGAAAAGCGGGAAAAGGATTTAACCCGGGGTGCAAAATGTTTTGCGTGCGTTTTTGCACAAAAGGGGCCTCGGTTTATAGTCTCATCCTAAAAATTTGGGGAAGCGGGGTCTGCACCGGGTGGGTTTAAATCCCAAGGGGGAAAAAATCCCCTTTTAAAAAGGGTTTCGAAACCCGGGGCGACCCGATTCGAGCGCAATGTTCTAACCCCTAAAGGGTATCCCCCCCCCCTGTTAAAATGTTCCCCTTTGTGAAAAGATGACAGCGCCCCGCAAAAGCAGTCGTTCACATAAAAAAAATAACAAAAAATAAATCCTGCAGGTTTTTTAATACAACCCGAACCAAAAAGGGCACTCAGTTTAGATTTGGAAAAAGACACTACATGGTTTAAAAAAAGATGACAAAATTTTTCTAAACTGCAAAACACCCTGGGACTGGATGTAAACAAAAGGGACATGAGCGCTTAATTTATTGTCTTTTGAAAAATAAAAAAATAAACAAAAAAAATAAACGAACAAAAAAAAGGAAACTTTTAAAAAATATTTAAAAAGTCCTTTTAAATCTAAAGTTAAGAAAGTTTTCCCTTAATAAACCTTTATAAAAAAGAAAACCAAAAGTGAATAATTTTTCAACCCGTTTGGGTTGGGTGTGGTTTTTTTTAAAAAGTGAACAACATCCTTACACAGCAACCCCCAAAAACAAAATTTTTTTTTTAAAAAAGAAAAGGTTTTTTAAAAAAAAAAGAAAAACCCAAAATTTAAAAAAATACAGAGGGTCTTAAAACAAAAATATTTCCCAAAAGGGCTGGGCTACAAAAATTGTCAACTTTTTCCTTTGATTGGTAGCAAAGAAAAACATAATTATCTAATTAACTGTACCTCTGATGACATTTCTGGCTCCGGGAAAAGCACATTTAAAAAGGGAATTTTTAAAAAGGCATTAAAAGGGAAACATGTTTCCTTAATTCGCTTAAAAACAGTTACATAGAGACAAAACCCCAAAGTTCCCTTTTTCTGATTTTTTTTAAAAGGGGCAGTTTCTGTGACAAACCCATGCATTTACTGAATACATTAGTAAATTAAGGGCGGGCCCCAAAAACTTATTTTGTGTAATGGCAACAAGAAAAAAAAAAACAAATCAAAACAACAGAGAGAGAGAGACAAAAGAAACAAACAAAACAGACCGAGACAGAGAGAAAAGAAAAACAGAGAGGACAAAAAAAAGAGAGAAGAGACAGAGCAGAAAGAGACAGAAGAGAGAGACAGACAGACAAGGAAGAAGACCCCGACCAAAGGGGAAAAAGGGCAGAGAACCCGAGACACACACCGAACAGAGAAAAAAGCCAGAAAAGAGAGAAACATTTTTCAGACAGAGACAAAGACAAAGACACACAAACAAAACAAAACACACACACACACACACCCACACAAAGTAATAAAATCAAAATTCAAAAACAAAAACGTTTTTTAAAAAAAACAACAACAACAAAAAATTTTTACACACACACAACCCCAAACCCAAACCCCCCATCCAACCAATCCAAATCCCGTGTTTTTAGCCCCCGCCGACCCCCAGAGGGGCCCTACAGGGGTTACACCTAGTTATAATTTTTTAAATCTCCCGTTAAAAACCCGGGAAACCCACAAAAACAGAATTTTTAAAAAAGGGGAAAAACCAACCTTTTACTGTCAAAACCCCCCCAACCAACCAAAGGGCCCCCAAACCCCCCAAACCCGCCAAACCAAACCCGCCAACTTAAAACCCCAAAGGCCAACCAAAACCCAAATAGCCAACTAAACCAAAACCCGCCAACCAAGCAAAACCAAAAAACCCCACAGCCAACCAGCCCCAACCAAACCCAAACCGCCCCCCAACCAGCCCAACCAACCAACCAGCCAGCCAAAAACCAAACCCAAACCCCCACCAACCACAACCAACCCAACCCCAAACCCCCCAAAAACCAACCCAAACCCAAACCCGCCCAAACCCAAACCCAAACCCCCCAGCCACCAACCAAACCCCCCCAACCAGCCCAGCCAGCCCAACCAATCACGTTGTTTCCCCCCCTGGGGTACGGGGGGGGGGGGGCGGGGGGGGGGGGGGGGGGATCCCTTTTTCCATAAAAAACAAACCCTCACCTTTAGAAAAATTTAGTGCAAGAAATTTCCACTTATCTATCCCTTTTCCCCTTTGTTTACTCTTTCTCTTTGGGCCCTTTCTTCCCTCTCTTGGGTTATTTTTTTGCCTTCCCCCGTCCATCTCCTGCCTCTTTATTTTAAAAAAATCTTTCCCAAAAAAAATTTATGCTTTCAAAGATAGAAAAATTTTTTCCCGTGTTCTTTTTTTCTGGCAGCCCCGGGATTTATAATTTTAAAAACCCGGGGTGGGGAAAAGGGTGCCCTTTTTGCAGTTTTTTTTTGCCCCCTTGGGATTTTTTATATATTTTTTTTTACTTCAAAAATGTTTGAAAATTTTTTTTTAAAAACATTTTTTGGAAATCTTGGGGTGATAAAAATTTAAACGGGGGAAAGGGTGGGGTCCTCACACAGCCCCGGTTTATCAGGGCCCTTAAAAGGGGAAAGGGGTTTAAGGGATTGTTTGTTTAATAAAAAAAAGCCGTTTTCTGTTTTCATTTACCGCGTATTTAAACTATTCTCAGTGTATCATGGGCTTTAGTCTTAAACACATGAGTGCTGAAACTTTCCACCTATCCTTTCTTGAAAAATGTCTAATACCGGGGGGTCCTTCAGCTTCTCGAGGGCAAATTTTTATTTCCCGATTTGTTCCGCTTGGAATTTTTTTAGACGAGTCCGGGAAAATCAAACATCACAAATTTATGAACACTCCCCCCAAAAACTGCTCCTGGAAAAATTCGTGTCCGTGCGAAGTTTCCCCCTAGACGAAACCGTCCCCTTTTTCCCCCGTTAATCATTTTGGTTGTGGGGTTCTCCAATTTGGGCTATGGGGCCATGTCCCTTTTTTGGATTTCTTTTTTGGGCCAAGTGTATTCCCCTAGCTGGAGGTGGGTTTTTTACTGGCAAAATCCAGAGTCCCCAAGCCTCTTTTTTATTTTTATTTGGGTTTTTACAATGTGGGCCCCCAAACGCCCCCCAGTCTTTCCAGGGATCCCCCCCTTTTCCTAACCTTTTGGTTCCCTCACCTTGAAAAACGGGATTCTTTCTTTTGGGGGTTTGATTCAGAAAACCCCTTGTAGCTGGGCATAAAATTCTTCAAAGGGTTTTATCGTGCAGTCTGAAAGTAGGGGGGTTTTCCTGTAAAATTTGTTATGTTAAAAAAGGGGGTTTCCTCAAAGGGGGATGGTTTAAAATCTGCTGGGCACCCGGCTGCACTCATGAAAGGGGGTTTTACGGGTGTCTTTGGGAAAAAGAGAAACCCCACGCCGTGTTCATGTTTATCCGTTTTTCCCCTGTATTATAATTTGTGGGCTTCCCGGGGGATTTGGGTTTTTCCCCCTGTTTTCCACCTGACTTTTGCAGAGCCCAAGGATGTGCCATTGATATTTTGGAAAACTCAAAAAAAACCCTGGGTCACACCTAAATTTCCCACAACTACGAAAAACGGAGAGTTGAAGAAAAAGAAAAAAAAAACAAAAGAAAAAAGCAGAACAAATGGCAGTCAACAAAAGAATCAAAAAGTCCATGAAAGGAGGCAAAAAGAAAAGGTCGGTTTAACAGTCCAAGACAAAAGAAAAGAACATCAAGAAAAACAATAAACAAGAAAGCAAAACAGCTGGTGAAAGACCTGACTACACAAAACCCGGGGAAAAGGTTTAACAATCCAAACAAAAAAAGGGAAGTGTCCCCACTGACCCACCAGGATATTTTTGAACAGAGGGCAGGGAAAACTGCCCCCACCTTGTATAACTATAGAACCGCAAAGGGAAATCCAGAAGTCCTTAATGTACCCGAAAGCAAAGACACAGACATCACCCCATCCTCCGGGGAAGAAGTGGAAACAGCGCAGATCGCTGAAAAAGGGGGAAACAGCAAGGGGGTGACAACATTTCCGGGTGAGTTGGTTTTAAGCTGGAAAGGGGAACCCTGATCCGCCCAAATAAAAATCTTTCAACAAGATTGGCAGACAGGAAAAAGGCCCAAAACCATTGGGCACAGTCACTCATCATCAACCCCCCCCAAGAAAGGGAAAAAAACAACAATGCCATAAAATTAAACCCCCCAAAACACCTCATAGGGCACCCAAGAAAAGGGCATGCGGGAATAATAATTTTTAAAAACCCCGAAGCCACAAACAGAGACCCTCAAATTTCTGAGGAACAAGCGGTTTTAGAGCAGGGGGCAGCACAACAACCAAAAAGATTTCAACCTCGAATAAAAATTTAGCGGGACCTTTAACAACAAAAAGAAACCCTTTTCCACGTATTTATCGATTTTAAGAAGGGAAAATTTTACAGGGTGTGGCATGCCCGCTTTTTGGGCCCAAACCCTGAATTTGTAAAAGCACGATGCAAACCTGTTTAGAGTCTCAAACAGCTGTTTAGCGAGGCCAACCCGTGCAAAAGTACTTTCCCAAAAACCCAAAAAAGGGGAATGGTTTCGAACAACAGTTTTGGGGTAAAGGGAGGGCGGTTTTACCCCACCCACTTTTTCAAAAATCTTCCCTTTAGAGAATCTTTGGGTGATGCAAATGGAACATCATGAAGGATCGTCAACATTGGGGGCAAAAAACGATCACAAACCTCCCCCTTTTGCAGATGATATTTAAGGAATAAACAAGGGTCAGAAAAAAAAGCTTTTCCAGCCAAAAGAACGCTTGGAAAAAGCCCCCAAAAAAAATACCATTTAAAAAAAATGCAGAGAAAAACCAAACTGTTTACTAATAACAACCCCAAAGGCAAAAAGCACTGGGTACAGGTTAATGACCAGAAAACTGGCAACATTCAAAGCTTCAAATCCTGGGGGCCATTTACAGACCAGGGGGCCAAGCCCGAATTTTATCAGGACTGCACCCGGGCAAAAAAAAGCTTTGTCAAAAATAAACACCATCTGGGGAATAAAAAAAATTCCACTTTTCTTTTCCCCCATCAACTAATTCGCTCCCTTTTCCCTAAACCCTATTTCTGTATGCCTGTTAATCATGGACCCGACTGCAGATTTGGAGAGAAGAGAAAAAAGGCAGTGGAGAAGAGAGGGTTTTTGGAGACTCCTTGGCATCCCTACAAAGACCACTAAGCAACGAAAGCGTGATAACCCGAATCCAGCAAACCAAAAAGGGCCCTATAGAACCTTTCTAACGATCGTGAAAAAACTAAACTTTAAAAAGGTAAAGGGGATGTCACCCAAAACCCAAGGAATTACAAAGACAGTTTTTTCAAGGCAAATTGGGCCAAGGGGGAAGAAGAAGAGGCAGACCCCAAAGGGGGGGGCTGGGAGGATAACATCAGCGAATGGCAGGCCTAGAACAAACAAAACCCTGAGAAAGGCGAACAGAGGAAAGGGAAAGGAGGGAAAAATGGTTGTTTGGGGGTCTTTGAGGGGCCCCCACGGTTTGTCCCGAAAACGGGGCAAAAATAGATAGATAAAGATAGATTTGTTGTTTAAAAGTTTTTTGGTTTTTGTTGCTTTTTACCAGAAGGGCAGTGTTAGACATTTGAAAAGGTTTTTGGAAATTTTTGGTTTTTTAATTTGAAGTGAAAGTTACGGAGCCACTGAAACTGATTGAGGGACACAGCCCCAAAAATTATTCCATGGTCGGTTTTGACCTCAAAAAAAAAGTAAAGGAAAATGGGAAAATTTGGGAAAGGGAAAGGGCTGAATGGACTGGACTAACGGAAAGGAAAAAAATGGAAATTGGGAAAGGGTTTGGGAAGGAAATTTAAAGAAAGGACGGACTGGAATGGGCTGGATGGAAAAGGGAACTTTTTACTGGAATGGACTGGGGGCTGGAAAAGGAATGGAAGGACGGGAAAGGGCTGGGGTTGGGGAAAAATAAGGACGGAATGGAAAAGGACGGACTGGACTGGACTGGGGCTGGATGGCTGGACGGAATGGAAAAGGACTTGGGCTGGAATGGACGGGAGAATAGAATGGGCGGAAGGAAAAGGGCTGGAATGGAAAAACTGGACTGAACGGACGGGGAAAAGAATGGACTGGACGGGCCCGGAATTGGGCGGACTGGAATAGAATGGACTGGAAAAGAATTGGACTGGGCTGGACGAAATGGAAATAACGAATGGAAAAGGGGAAAGGAATGGAAGGAAATGGACTGGAATAGAATGGAAATAAAGAATGAAATTTACTGGGGTTTGGGCTGGGCTTTGGGAAAAAAATGGGGAAAGGGGAAAGGGGCTGGACTGGAATAGAAGGAAAAAAACTAATATAATGGACTAGGGAAAGGAATAAACCCTTTCTGGAATGGGAAAGGGCTGGAAAAGGAATTGGAATTTAATCACCGACTAGAATAGAAAAAGGACCCCGCAATGGAAAGAAATTGGGCGGAAAAGGGAAATTTAAAGAAAAGGACTGGACTGGAATGGACTGGAAAGGACAACTGGGCTAGACTGGAAAGAAAAGAAATGGGAAAGGGCTTTCGGAAAAGGGCTGGGCGGACTGGGACTGGAATTTAAAAGGACGGAATTTGGGAAAAAGGAATGGGTTGGAAAAGGAATGGGAAATGGCCCGGAATTGGAAAAAAACGAAAGGAATTTGGGCTGGAATAGACTGGACGGGAAAAGAAAAGGACTGGAATTTAATGGGAAAGAACTGGAATGGAATGGACTGGAAAGGACTAGAATAGAATGGGGAAGGGGCTGGACTGGACTGACTGGACAGGAATGGAATGGAAAAGGAAAAAAAAAGGAATGGAATGGACTGGGCCCGGAATGGAATGGACCAACTGGACTGGATGGAATGGGGCTGGACTGGCAAGGACTGGGGCTGGAATGGGCCGGAACGGACCGAACTGGAAAAGGACCGGCCTGGACTGGACTGGGCTGGAAAAGGGAAAGGAAAAAAAAGAACTGGCTGGACTGGAATGGGAAAGTTTCCAGACTGGACTGGGGGGACCGGAACGGAAAACCCCGGGGCGTAAGAAACTGTTTAAAAATAAAAACTGCTCGCTGACCCTTTTTCTGTCCCGTCCCTTTTTCACCTTTTAAAAACCTCACGGCTGTTTTTCCCCGGCGAGGGGACCTCCATCTCCCTCTTCAGCACAGTTTGGGTTTTTTTAAATTTTTTTTAAAATTTTTTTTTCTTTTTTTAAAACGAGGGTAATGGAAAAAAGCACTTAAATTTCTTTTTTTTTACATCCTACCCGTTGTAAAGCGGACTTGGGCAAATCTAAAATCTGTTTCCCCCCGGCACAAAAAATGGCCTACTCTTAAAAAAAGCGGGAAAAAGAATTTTAAAAAGTGTCGCAAGTGTTCTGCGTGCGTTTTTCCCCCACGGGCCTCGGGTTTTTAAAATCTTTATCCAGAAGGACTTTTTTGGGGGGAGTGGAGGGCTGCACTGTGTTAAAAAATCCCGGGAAAAAAAACCCCTTTAACGGGGAAACGAACCCCCGGGGCATCAGAAAGGACAAGGGCAGTAGTCCCAAAAAAAGTTGGTGGTGGGGTTGGTGGGGGTTGGTTTGGTTTTGGGGTGGGGGGGTTGGGTGTGGTTGGTGGGTTGGGGGGTGGGGGGTTGGGGGTGGGTTTGGGGAAGGTTTGGTTTGGGTTTGGGGGTGGTGGTGGTGGTTTGGGGGTGGTGGTTGGGGTTGGGGGTGGTTGGTGGTTTTGGGGGTGGTGGTTGGGGGTGGTGGTGGGTTTGGGGGGTTGGTTTGGGGTGGTTTGGGGGGTTGGTGGAAAATTTTTTGGGGGGTTGGGGGGTGGTGGTGGTGGGGGTGGTGGGGGTGGTTGGGGATGGTGGTTTTGGGGGTGGGGGTGGTTTTGGTGGGGTTGGTGGTTGGGTTTGGGGGTGTGGGTTTTGGGGTTTGTGGGTTGGGGGTTTGGGGTGTGGGGTGGTGGTGGGGTGGGGTTGGTGGATGGGGGTTGGTGGTGGTGGGGGTGGTTGGTGGTTGGTGGTTTTGGTGGGGTGGTTGGGGGTGGGTTTTTGTTTTGGGGGTGGTTTGGGGGGGTTTGGGGTGGTTGGTGGTTTGGGGGTGGTGGTTTGGTGGGTTTGGGGTTTTTGGGGGTTTTGGGGTTTTGGGGTGGTTTGGTGGTTTTTTGGGGGTGGTTGGTGGTTTGGTTTTGGGGGGGTTGGGGGTGGTTTTGGGGGTTTGGGGGTGGTTTGGTGGTTGGGGGGTGGTTGGTGGTTGGGGGGGTTGTGGTTGGTGGGGGTTTGGGTTTTGGGGGGGTTTGGGGGTTTGGGGGGGGTTGGTTTGGGGGGGATTTGGGGGTTGGGGGGGTGTTGTGTTGGGGGTGGTGGTGGGGGTTTTTTTTTTTGGTGGTGGTGGGTTGGTTTGGGGGTGGTTTGGGGTTTTGGGGGTGGTTTTTTGGTGGTTGGTGTGGTTTGGGGGTTGGGTTGGGGGGTGGTTGGTGGTTGGTGGTGGTTGGGGTTTGGGGGGTTTGGTGGTGGTTGGTTTTTGGTTGGTGGTGGTGGGGGTTGGGGTTTGGGGTTTGGGGGTGGTGGTGGTTGGTGGTGGGGGTTTTTGGGGGGGGTGGGGTGGGTTTGGGGGTTTTTGGGGTTGGGGGTTTGGGGGTTGGTGGGGGTGGTTTGGGGGTTTGGGTTGGGGGGTTTGGTGGTTGGGTGGTGGGTGGTTTGGGGGGGGTTTGGTGGTGTGGTGGGGGGGTTGGGGGGGGTTGGTGGTTTGGGGTGGGTTTGGGGGTTGGTGGGTGGGGGGTTGGTGGTGGTTGGTGGTTGGGGGTTTGGGGGTGGTGGGGGGTTGGGGGTTTGGGGTTTGGTTTGGTGGTGGTTGGGGGGGGGGTGGTTTGGGGGTTGGGGGTTTTGGGGTGGTTTGGGGGGGTGAGTTTGGGGGTGGTTGGGTGGTTGGTGGTTGTGGTTTTGGGGGTGGTTGGTGGGGGGTTGGTGGTTTGGGGGTGGTTTTGGTTGGGGGGTTGGTGGGGGTTGGGGGTTGGTGGTGGGGTTGGGGGTTTGGGGGTTTGGGTTGGGGGTGGGGGGGGGGGGGGGGGGGGTGGTTTGGGGGGGGGGTGGTGGGGGGGGGGGGGGGGGGGGGGGGGGGTGGGGGGGGGGGGGGGGGGGGGGTTGGGGGGTGGGGGGGTGGGGGGTGGGGGGTGGTTTGGGGGGGGTTTGGGTGGGGGGGGTGGGGGGGGTGGTTGGTGGGTTGGGTTGGGGGGGGTTGGGGGGTGGGGGGGGTTTTGGGGGTTTGGGGGGGGGGTTTGGGGGTTGGGGGGGGGGGTTTGGGGGGGGGGGGGGGGGGGGGGGGGGGGGGGTTGGGTTTGGGGGGGGTTTGGGGGGTGGTGGGGGGTGTGGGGGTGGGGGGTGGTTGGGGGGGGTGGGGGGGGGGGGGGGGGGGGGGGGGGGGGGGGGTGGGGGGGG
>CM054167.1:30055670-30060670 GCA_028751875.1 Rapana venosa | reverse complement strand
CCATCCCCTCCCCCCCCCCCCCCACCCCCCCCCCCCCCCCCCCCCACCCCCCCCCCCACCCCCGGCCCCCCCCATCCCCCGCCCCCCCTCCCCCCACCCCCCCCCCCCCCCCCCCCCCCCCCCCCCACCCCCCCCCCCCCCCCCCCCCCCACCCCCCCCCCCCCCTCCCGACCCCCCCCCCCCCCCCCCCCCCCCCCTCCCCCCCCCCCCCCCCCGCCCCCCCCCCACCCCCCGCCCCCCCACCCCGCCCCCCCCCACCCCCCCCCCCCCCCCCGTCCCCCCCCCCCCCCCCCCCCCCCCCCACCCACCCCCACCCCCCACCCCCCCCACCCCCCCCCCCCCTCCACAACCCCCCCCCCCCCCCCCGCCCGACCCCCCCCCGCCCGCCCCCCCCCCCCCCCCCCCCCCCCCCAACCCCCCCCCCCCCCCCCCCCCATCCCGTCCCCCCCCCCCCCGCCCCCCACCCCCCCCACCCCCTCCCCCCTCCCACCCCCCCCCCCTCCCACCCCCCCCCCCCACCCCCCCTCCCCCCCCCCCCCCCCCCCCCCCCCCCCCCCCACTCCCCTCCGCCCCTCCACCCCCCCCCCCCCCCCCCCACCCCCCCCGCCCCCCAGCCGCCCTCCCCCCCCCACGCCCCACCCCCCCCCTTCCCTCCCCCCCCCCCCCCCCCACACCCCCCCCACGCCCCCCCCCCCCCCCCCCCCCCCCCCCACCCCCCCCCCCCACCCCCCCCCCCCCCCCCCCCCCCCCCTCCCCCCACCCCCCCCCCCCCCCCCCCCCCACCCCCACCCCCCCCCCCCCCCCCCCCCCCCCCCCCGCCCCCCCCCCCCCCCCCCCCCCCCCGCCCCCCCCCCCCCCTCCCCCCCCCCCCCCGCACCCCCCCCCCCCCCCCCCTCTCCCCCCCCCCCCCCCCCTCACCCCCCCCCCCGCCCCCCCCCCCCCCCACCGCCCATCCCCCCCCCCCCCCCACCCCCCCCCCCCCCCCCCCGCCCCCTCCCCCCCCCCCCCCCCTCCCCCCCGCCCCCCCCCCCCCCCCCCCCTCCCACCCCCCCCCCCACCCACCCCCCCCCCCCCCCACCCCACCCCCCCCCCCCACCCCACCCCCCTCCCCCCCCCCCCCCCACCCCCCCCCCCCCCCCCCCCCCCCCCCCCCACCCCACCCCCCCCCCCCAGAGCCCCCCCCCCCCCCCCCACCCCCCCCCCCCCACCCCCCCCCCCCCCCCCCCCCCCCCGCCCCCCCGCCCCCCCCCCCCCCCCCCCTCCCCCCACTCTCCCCCCCCCCCTCCCCCCCGCCCACCCCACACCCTTCCCCATCCCTCACCGTCCCCACTCCCACCTCTCCAGACTATTATTATTATTATCGTTTTCTGCGCGCAACACGCATGCACCACGGAGTGGCATGCGCGTGAGCATGCCACACAGTGCATGCGGCACGCGTGTGTGTGTGCACCGTGTAATCCGCGCGCTCAAGCATGCGCGTTAGACAGACACACATACATACACACGCGCGTGCGCTGCGGACACACACACTCACTCACGCACCACACACGGGCACGCATAAACCGCTGTCAGACTGTCTGTCTGTCTGTCCGCCCTGCCTGCCTGTCTTCTGTCTTTCACTCTATCTCACATCACACACACAACGCTCCTCGTTTCTCTCTCACGAACAGACAAAAAAATAAAAGAACAAATGATAACACCTCTCTCTCCTCACACACAACACACACACACACACATTCGCTATCTCTCTCTCACACACACGCAAAACACAACACACACACCACACACAACACACACGCACACCTTGCTCTCATCTCTCACAACAACACCACAACACAACACACAAACCACAACACACATGCTGTCTCTACTCTCAAACACAACACAACACAATACAACACACACACACACGACACACACACACACACTCTCTCTCTCTCTCTCAGCACAAAACAACACAACACACCCAACCAGACACACACACACACAACACAGCACAACACACCACATACATATCACACACTCTCTCTCACACACTCACAACACACAATCACACACACTAAAACACAACACACACACACAACACAACACAACACAACACAACACACCCACAACACACAACTCACACACACACTCTCTCCTCATCCACACACCAACTCTCGTCTCACAACACACAACACACAATCACACACACACAACACAACACCACACAACACAAACACAACACACACAACACAACACACCACACACCAACACAACACACTCACTCATCTCTCTCTCGTCTTTTCTCTCTCTCTCACACAACACACACAAGACAACACACACACACACACACACACACACACACACACAGACACACACACACACACACACACAACAAATCACTCTCTCTCTCTCTCTCTCACACAACACACACACAACAACACAACACAACCACACAACCAACACAACAAACACAACACAACACACTCCTCTCTCTTCTCTTTCACACAACACCCACACACCTCTCTCTCCTCAACTCTCTCACACAAGACAACACAAACCCCCCCACACACCCCCACCAACACACACAACACTCACACCACACTCACACACACTCTCTCTCTCTCTCTCTCTCTCACACAACACCCAAAACACACAAACAACGCAACTACACACAACAACTCACACACAACATCATACACACTCTCTTCGTCTCTCTCAACACCCAGCCACACACCACACATACACCACACACACTCCTCTCATCACACACAACAACATACACACACGAGCACACACACACACTCACACACAAACACACACACACACACACACACACACACACACACACATTAACACACACACACACACACACACACACACAACACACACAATCTACACACACAACACACAACGTTAAGGGCCAAGGTGCAATACTCGTTCATAATACAAACCAACCGAACCGACGATTCGCATTTTCGATTATTTTGGAGCGTGGTGCCAGTGTGTAGGTGTGTTGTGTGTGTGTGTGTGAGTGTGTGTGGTGTGTGTGTGTGTGTGTGGTTTGTATGTGTGTGTGGTGTGTGTGTGCAGAGACTTAAAAAGCATTTGCTCGCCCCCCCCCTCTCCCCCAAAAAAAAAAAATCACCACGGACTAATCTGTCTACCATTGAAACTCATTTTTATAGCTCCTATTTGTTCACCGAGTGCGCACGTGCACCAACGCGCCACTCACGAGCATCGCTCGCAAAAAATCAACCCAAAAAATCTTCCACCACTTTTATTGAACTAAAAAGCAAAACAACCCCCAAAAGTTGAAAACAAAAAATATGGAAGGGATTTGGAAATTAAACTTGATTCCAACCTCTCTCGCACTCCTCGTTACCACCTACTGCCGCTATTGGTTCTGTAATCTAACGTTATGTTGTTGTATTATTAATTATTAATTATCCATTCTTTTGGTTCTCCCTTCCTTCCTTTCTTTCTGTCTGTCTTTGGTGTGTGTGGTGTGTGTGTGTGTGGTGGGGCGTCGCGCGGCGATTATAGTTTTTACTCCGACTCTCATGAGGCGTGTGCTAAAAGGGTGTTCAAAATAAGGTCTTTTCTAGAAATGATTGAGAGTCGTGTTATGGAAGAACCGTTCATGCAGAAACAACGTACCGCTATCTGTTAACACCTCGCGAACACACGTAAGGCCCGCCCGCCCGCCCGCCCGAGAGAAGAGAGAGAGAGAGAGGAGAGAGAGATAGAGAGAGAGAGAGAGAGAGAGAGAGAAAGAGAGAGAGAAGAGAGAGGAGAGAGAAGAGAGAGAGAGAGGAGAGAGAGAGAGATTGAGAGAAAAGAGAGGAGAGAGAGAGAGAGAGAGAGAGAGAGAGAGAGATGAGAGAGAAGAGAGAGAGAGAGTAAAGCAAGTGGGGGGGGGGGGGGGGTGCGGATGGAAACAGGAGCGGAAACAGAACCGGAAGAGCAGACAAAGTAGTTAAGACATCAGAGTCATAATGGAAGAAGTGGTGCTTTTTGTAGTGTCTGTTGTATCTTATTTTGTGGTTGTTGTCGGTCTTTTTTATTTTGGTGGGGGGGTGGGGGTTGTTTTTTGGTGTTTTTTGCTTTGTTTGGTTATGGTTGGCTTTTTCTTATTTTTATTTTTTATTTCCAACTGGTATCTTTTGTGTTTAAGAAAAAGTGTTTTGTTCTGTGTTTTGAGTTGCTTTTGAGAAGTGGTTTGTTTGATATGTGTTTGTTTTTAGTTTTTTGATTTGGCTTGCTTTTGTTTGACTATTAGTTTATGGTTGTTTGTTAGTTTGTTTCATTAATGAAAATATGGTTTTTTTGTTCAATGACTCACCTTTAAAGCACAACAAAAATCCTTCCTTGAAAAGAACAAAAAAAATGGTTCAAAGCCATTGTGTGTTGTGCTGATCTGAAAAAAATAACAAATGGGGCTTTTTAAAAAACCTTTTGGCACATTTTGAAACCAGGGGATTTATTTTTTCTGTTTTGGTTAATTTTTTGTTTTTGTTTTTTGTAAAAACACACCTGTTGGGGGCCATGTATTTTGTTCCAAAAAGCTGAAATCTTTTTTGCTGACAAGTGACCTCTGTTTGGTCTGTTAACACAACAGGATTTTATTCAGACAATGGAAAATATGAGATTTCTTAAGAGATAGGTTTTTGAACAGTTTGGTGAATCCAGGAAATATTGTTTCACTTACTATTGGTTTTAAAAAAAAAAGCCAAACAATGCTTTAAACTTTTTCTTCTTCCCCTCCTCCTCCTCCTCCTTGTTCTTCTCCTCCTCTTTTTTTCTTTTTTTCCTTCTCTCCTTCTTCTTTTTTTTTTTTCTTTTTCTTTTTTTTTTTCCTTCTTCCTCCTTCCCCTTCTTTTCTCTCCTTCTTCTTCTTCTTCTTCCTTTTCCCCCTTCCCCCTTCTCCTCCTTTTCTTCTTTCCCCTCTTCTCTTCTTTTTTTCTTCTTTTTTCTTCTTCTTCTTCTTCTTTCTTTTTCTTTTTTTTCTTCCCTTC
>CM054167.1:30042902-30047902 GCA_028751875.1 Rapana venosa | reverse complement strand
CACTCACACTCTCTCACACTCACACACTCACACACACATACATCACACTCACACACTCACACACACGCACACTCTCTATCTCTGTCTCTCTCTGTCTCTCTCTGTCTGTCTCTCTCTCTCTCTCTCTCTCTCTCTCTCTCTCTCTCTCTCTCTCTTACACACACACACACACACACACACACACCACACACACTCACACACTCACACACACACACACAAAACACACACACGTGTTCAACATGCACGTTCTCAGACGCTTCTTTTGTCTCACCTTAATTGCATGTTCTTGTACCTGTCGCTAGGACAGGTAAATAATGCAAGGTGACAGGTAATTAAGTCCTTCCCTCTCGGGGTGAGGGCGAGGGAGGGGGGGGGGTGAGGGGGAGGAGGAGGGGGAGGAGGGCATAGACCTAAGGGACAGAGCAAAATAATAAGTAAGATTAGCTCTGTGTGTGTGTGTTCTTTTGGTCGCTTGAGAGATAGGAGAGAGAGAGAGAGAGAGAGGAGGGGCGGGACGGGGAGAGAGAGAGAGAGAGAGAGAGGGAGATGAGAGAGAGAGAGAGAGAGAGAGAGAGAAGAGAGAAAGAGAGAGAGGGAGAAAGAGAGAGAGAGAGAGGTGGGAGAGAGAGAGGGAGAGGAGGAGAGAATGCGAATGCGAGTGCGAATGCGAAAGTTTTATTCATTATAGGCCTTGGCCCCTCATGAAAGGGGTATGTGTATATAATCAACATTCCAAAACATGTTGCATAAGAAACATTTATGAACAGAAGAATAATACCTCAGGTACAGATAGAATTTCTAATGTTAAAGAGAGAGGAGAGAGAGAGAGAGAGGAGAGAGAGAGAGAGAGAGAGAGAGAGAGAGAGAGAGAGAAAGAGAGAGGGGGGGGAGAGACAGAGAGAGAGAGAGAGGAGAGAGAGAAGAGAGAATGTGTGTGTGTATGTATAGAGAGAGAGTGTGGGGGAGAGAGAGAGGAGAGGGAGAGAGAAGAGTAGAGAGTGTGTGTATGTTGTGTGTCTGTGCGTCTGTGTATCTGTGTGTAGTGTTTGTGTGTGTGTGCGCGCACGCGCGCGCGCGTGTGTGTGTGTGGGGGGGGGCGCACACGCACGTCGCGTGTGTGTGTGTTTCTGTGTGTATGTGTGTGTGTTTGTGTGTCGCGCCCGCGTACGCGCGTATGTGTCGTTTGTATGCACTTGTGCGTCAATGATGCATGCACACGAGTATGTAAGAGGGTGTGCGTGTGTGTGTGTGTGTGTGTGTGTGTGTGTGTGTGTGTGTGTGTGTGTGTGTGTGTGTGTGTGTGTGTGTGTGTGTGGTGTGTGTGTGTGTGTGTGTGTGTGTGTGTGTGTGTGTGTGATAAAGAGTAATAACAAGTGAAATACACAAATAGTATTCTTAACACAAACTGATGAAGAACAACATTTGTCAAAAAAATTAAATTCAAAGAGAACTACAACTACAATAAATGCCCTATAGGACTTAACAATAAACCTTTAGCAATGTAAAACGTTAGCTTTACATTGTTCAAAAACTTCGTGAATGGAATTCTCAGAAAAGGCAGGGAGATGTGGTTTTAAATTCTCACATTCAAGTATGATATGGATATTTGAAATATATGCATCTCATAAGCATTTAATATCCTTGCTGAATTTTGTCGTGAATGCATTTAATCTTATCCTGGAAAAATAATGCCTTGAATTGTCTTTCTTTGACAGCATTTGTATGAATATCTAAGTGATCAATGTATTCAATTACATTCTTCCCACTCGGAGTTGAATGCAAAAGCCGCTTGGTTTGCCGATGCTTTTCTATGAATTTGTTTAAGAAAGCTACCTCTAACAACTGATAACCCTCTGCAATGGATAGAGGGACATGCAGTACTATACACCCCTTTTCATTATGTGCACCTTTCTTCGCAGCCCGATCAGCCCACTCATTAGAAAATAATCCTATATGTGAAGGAATCCAGCAAAAGGAAACATGAATTCCTCTTAAACGCAGAAGATGTATGAAGTATTTGATATTTAGTATAAGTTTAGTAGATTGCTTTTAAGTTATAGACTTTAAGGCATATGATACTGATTTTGAATCTACGCGAGTGTGTGTGTGTGTGTGTGTGTGTGTGTGTGTGTGTGGTGTGTGTGTGTGTGTGTGTGTTGTGTTGTGTGTGTGTGGTGTGTCCGTGTGCGTGTGCGTGGTGTGTGTGTGTGTGTGTGTGTGTGTGTGTGTGTGTGTGTGTGTGTGTGTACACATTTGGACATGGTGGAACTATTAATTGTTACTGGTTGTATGACTGTGTAAGAATGAGTTGAGTGAAAGCGCTGTGATTTGTCTCTGCAAGATACAGCGCTATATGAATTTCATTTGATAATAATAATAATAATAATAAAAATAATAATAATAATAATAAATGAAATTTGTATAGCGCTATATCTTGCAAAGACAAACACACAAAACACACACACCACACACACACACACACACACACACACAACACACACACACACACACACACACAGGTTGTAGGCTTTGGCAGGGTAATGGGATTTGGGGCTGTCGAAGGCAGGGGCAGTTTTGAGATGAAAGAGGGAAAAAGTTAGGTTTGAAACAAATATGTCTTGAGGCTGAATTTATATGTGTCATATGTAGGCCTCTGTCGAAGAGAGAGGGAAAGGTTGTTCCATATGGATGGACCAGAAATAGAAAAAGAGCGACGACCAACGGTGGACTGGTTGAATCTAGGTATTCGTAAGCACAATGTATCTGTAGCAGAGCGGAGGGAACGAGAAGGAGTGTACAGGTGAAGACATTCACAGAGGTAGGAGGGTGCTGTTTGGTGGAGATATTTGTAACAGAGGGTACTGATCTTATAGTTTACTCTCTGTGGCACAGGCAACCAGTGTAGAGATCGCAAGAGAGGAGTAATGTGTTCAGATTTTTTCTTTCTGAGGACTAGGCGAGCTGCAGAGTTTTGTATACGTTGAAGGGAATGGATAGATGTTGCTGGCAGACCAGCTAAAAGAGAATTGCAATAGTCCAGACGTGAGAGAATGAGAGACGCTACAAGTTTGGCTGTTGCATCAGTGGACAGATACTTTCGAATTGCACTGATACGCCGTAATTGATAGTAGCACGACTGGCAGGTATGGGTGATGAATTTTTGCATAGAAAGTGTGTTGTCGATAACAACTCTTAGATACTTCACAGCAGTGGACAGAGGGACCGATGTATTGCCGAGTTCTATTGAAGTTGTTGTAATGGAAGAGAGTTTGTGTTTGGTTCCTACAAACATGGCTTCCGTTTTATCTGCGTTTAACTGTAACTTGTTTTGTATCATCAAGTTTTGGATATCTTAAAAGCAGTAGGCCATCTTTGTCAAGAGAGAAGGCAGATTTTCAGGTGTAACACTACTTTGAATCTGAGAGTCATCTGCGTAAAAGTGATAGTTGATATGATGACGGTTTATTATATGTGATAGTGTTGCAGTATAGAGAGTGAAAAGAACAGGGCCGAGAACTGATCCCTGCGGGACACCACATTCCAGTTTGGCAGGTATTGACTGTATCTTGTTTACTGCGACTGTCTGGAATCGGTCAGTGAGGTATGAACTGAACCAGGAGAGGGCTGTGCCAGTAACACCAAATGTTTTTTTGAAGACGGGAGAAAAGAATTGAATGGTCAATAGTGTCGAAGGCTGCAGATAAGTCGAGTAGGGGTGAGAAGGGAGATTTTCCCCGAGTCAGAAGCAAGTAGAAGTGTTTTTTAGGGTATGGACTAGGGTAGTTTCAGTGCTATGGTTGACACGATAGGCAGACTGAAACTCAGGAAGAAGACTGTTGGAGAGATGGTGGTTATTGAGCTGTTTTAGAACTACTTTTTCAAGGACTTTAGAGATGAAAGGTAGGTTGGAAACAGGTCTATAATTCTTCAGAATGTTAGGGTCAAGGTCATTCTCTTTGAGTAGAGCTGTGACTATTGCAGTTTTGAGAGATGATGGAACATTTCCTGAAACAAGAGATGAGTTCACTATTTTCGTGATAGCGGGTATAAGTTGTGGTAGGCACTGTACAAAAAGAGAAGCAGGTATGGGATCGAGGTCACATGATTTTATAGTCATTTCTTTCAGAATCGTCGTAAATTCTTTCTCACTTGTTGGATGAAAGAAAAGGAGAGGAGTACCAGAGAATTGGGGATCAGGAAGTGCAGGCTGGAAAGGAGTCTGATCCAATCTGGAACGGATGTTACGGATTTTGTCAGAAAAGAATGCAGAAAATATAGAAGGAAGTTCAGAGTGGTTGTGGATGGAAGGCAGAGGGCTGCCTTCACAGATCCAAGAAGAGTAGATGTGAGGGAAAAGAGAGATTTCATAGACGTGGCATCAAGAACTTGAGTAGAGTAGTACTTAGTTTTTTCTGAAAGAATTAAAATCATTTACATTACTATTGTTATTATTATTATTATTATTATTATTATTATTATTATCATTATCATTATCATTATTATTATTATTATTACACGCAAGCGTCCGGTGTACAAGTATATCATCGCACGTTCCACAGAAACAAGACATCATTATATCTTTTAATACGATACAATAAACTATAATAACCCCGTACAATCCTCTTTGAGAACTTTGAAAGGACATAAGATTATCCACAGACTTAGACAAGCAGTCATAGCCTTGTCATTTTTGCATTATCAGAATCATCCTCTTGAGGTATACACTCACACACACGCACACACGCGCGCATACACACACGCATGCGCACACTCGCACACGCACGCGCACTACACAATACACACACATGGGGATTGGATGTAAAAATAATATTTAAAAAAGCACATGAGCGCTTATCCCATTATCCTCGAAAAAAAGAATAAAATTTAAAATAATAAAAACAAAAAATGCATACACACATACTACACAAAACACACACACACACACACACACACACACACACTAAACTACAATACACTACACTACACACACACACAAACAC
>CM054167.1:30022902-30037902 GCA_028751875.1 Rapana venosa | reverse complement strand
CTCGATATAAAAGAATAAAATCAAAAAAATAAAAATAAAATAAATATGTTGAAAGTTTCAATTTAGCATAACAGTTACTCCATGACAAAAAAGTTAATTACACGAACTATTTCAACAGTTAAGTTTTGAAATGCAGACACATCTGTTGCATTCCTGTCTGACATGGGAGAGACAGAATTTAATTTAATTTTTTTTTTTAAACAAACCAAAAACACCCACTACTGTCAATATGAACTGTTATATACAAATGAGGTTCTAGGTTAGATTCTTTTTGCAATGAACTGCTGTTAATTTGTTTTTTATTTATTTACTTATCCATGTTTTTATGTATTTATTCATTCATTCATTCATTCATTCATTTATTTATTTATTTATTTATTTATTTATTTATTTATTTATTTCTACCACTTTTAAGTCACGGCAGATTTCTCTGCGTGAAATTCAGGGTTAGCTGCTCTCCCTGGGTAGAGCGCGTCGCCACAAGAGCAGCGCCACCCATTTTTCTTTTTTTCTTTTCCTGTCTTCAACTGTATTTCTTTCTCTATCAGAGTGACTTTTTTTCTACAAAATTTGTCCAGGGGCATCTCTCTTGTTGCTGTGGGTTCTTTTACGTGCGCTAAATAATTTTTCGTAACACACAGGACCTCGGTTTATCCTCTCATCCGAAAGACTAGCGCCCAGACCACCACCACTCATGGTCTAATGGATGGGGGGAAATTTGGGGGCCTAAACGGGGATCGAGCCATCGAACACTTCCGACCCGAACTTTTCGCTTTCTAGATAGGCGCGTTACCTCTAGACCACCCATTCACGTATAACTGTATGTTTTGTGCTTTGACGTTTGTGGTAGTAGTTCTGTATTATGAATACATGGATATACTTCGTTATATGTTACTGATATATTTGTGTTTTGCGTAACTTATCGTTTAATTTTGCGGTAGGGATGATTTTTCTTCTGATAATATCTGGAGACAATGGTTGCCCGCCCTTCTTTAGCCAGCGTCGTCAGCATCATTTATAATCATATAAAAATAATAATAATAATAATAATAACAACAATAGTAAAAATAGTAATAATAATAAATAATTTTAAACATAATAATAAAATAATAATAAGAACAATAATAATAATAATGTATGGAATTTATTTAATTTTAATAATAATAATAATGTATGGAATTTATATAGCGCTGAATCTTGTAAAGCAACAAATCAAAGCGCTCAGATTTTTAAAAAAAATTTTTCGAGGATAATGGAATAAGCACTCAGGTGCTTTTTTTGTACATCTAGTCCCCGTGTGTATGCGGTTTTGTAAATTTTTCTCATCTGTTCCCACCGGCACACAATGGCCTACTCTTTTGAAAAGCGGAACAGGATTTAACGTGTGCGCAAGATGTTCTGCATGCGTTCGCACACGGGGCCTCGGTTTATAGTCTCATCAGAACGACGGTATGGTATGGAGCAGCGTCTGCAGTGACTTAGCTGACCAATCCGTGCATGACAGTCTCTGTCACCGCTGCTTAAGGCAAAACTGGACACCCTCAAGTCAAGTCAAAGTCAAAAGTCAAAAACACTTTAATCATCCCATGAAGGGCAATTACAATACTGACAGGCAGATTGATACTCATCAAATATATCAAAGACACAAAAGCTATATTTCATATTGGTTTTCAAATAAATGTCACCACACACACACACACACCACACACCACACACACGCGCGCATGCGCACAAACATCAATTGTGAACCCCAATTTTAAACCCATTGACTAGAAGACATAAAAACTTATTTTACGCACGCATATACGCAGCACGTACACACGCACTACGTGTGGTGCAATACGCCCACGCACACCCACACCATACACCAATATATGAATTCAATGTTTTAAGACAGTTGACTAGAACACAGACTTATTCACACACCCACGCACCCACCCACACACACACACACACACACACACAATTATGTAATTGACTACACTCGTAACAATGACAATCAGGCAATAATTCAGAGAAATTTTAAGAACAGTAGTCAACATCATTGTGAATTCAGAAGTCGAATGCTTACTGGAAACAAAAGAATTTCTTTTTTTTGTTGGTTTTGCTGATGGGACACTGAAAACGGCGTTCCGAAGGCAACATTTGAAATTCTGGAAACAAAGCATGAGAAGGATCAGCCAAAATGGCTGTGGCTTTGCGTACAAGCTGCTGATGCAGAACGAAAATGAGATCTCTTTGTTCTTTCCAATTATTTTTGAGCAATTCTTACAATTCTCTGCAGGCCATCTTGTTTTAACACTAAGGTTATTGAAACCAACAAATGAAAGCAAAACTTAGAACACTCTCTATGTAAGACTTGTAAACAAGGAAAGGATCTTTTTTGTCTACAAAAAATGAGTTCATTTTTCCTCAGAAAATACAGACGTTGTTGTCCTTTTTGACAATAGCGTCAGTGTTAACGTCCCAGTTTAATTGTGGTAAAAAAACAGTTCCCAGATACTTATAGTTCAAAACGTTTTTCAACCTCTTGATTATGGATAATAATATTCCTTAGGAGTATGCCCTGATCTTCGAAGTCGATAGGCAGGTCTTTAGTTTTAGAAACATTTAGCTCCAGAAAGGCCTCGTCACACCAGTGTACGAACTCGGTGAGGGCTGGACCATGGTCTAAGACTGATCCGGATAAGAGGGATAACAGAGCACTATCGTCTGCGAACTTTACCAGAAAGGAATTTCCATAGTTTCTTCTGCAATCATCTGTGTATAGAATGTACAGATGGTGAGAGGACGCAACCCTGCGGAGAACCAGTGCAGGTAAATCTAACCGAAGAAGATATTTTGTTGGCCAAAACACGCTGTGTCTGTTGGTTAAAAATTCAATCAGCCAACGAACAAGTTGATTGTCTACGTCAAATTTTGAAATTATTTTTTTTAACCAGAACGTGAGGCTGCATTGTATTGAAAGCTGAACTAAATCAGCGAACAATATTCTGCATGAGAGTCAGGTGTTTCCAAGTGGCTATACAACTTGTTCAAAATGAATAGTTTGGGATCTCGACCCCCCCTTCAGACCTGTATGCAAATTGCAGTGGTCAAGGTCCCTTTCTCTGTAGCAGAAAGAATGAAGATTTTACAATCTTTTCCAGCGTTTTCCCTCACAAGAGATGTGAGAGCTACAGGTCTAAAATCGTTAGGTCGAGAAGGATTGGGTTTCTTTGGAAGAGGTATTACATTGGAAGTTTTCCAAATAACAGAATCTGACAAGTATCCAGTGAGGGCCCGGAACAGGTGTTGAAGGACACTGGCAAGCTCAGTACGCAGAATTTCAGGGTTCTTCCACATATACCATCTGGGCCGGGAGATTTGTTAATATTTATTGCCTTTAAGTGCTTACAGATAATTTCTTCATCACAATGACGCTATTCTCAGAAACTAGGGATTGCTTCAGATCATTTAATTCATCTGAGAAAAACATGCTTTTCAAAACGAGTAAAAAATGTGGTTTAGATGGTCTGGTAAGTTGTTATCACATACTCCCTGCAAACTGATCTTTTACCTATGTTGGACACCTAACCATATTTACTGCAGACATAATTTTTGATACCCTGCCATGCAGAACGAAAATTGTTCCTCGCAAACTTGTCTTCTATCTTATTTTTATATAACGTCTGGCCCGTGCAACAGCAAGCTTTGACTTCTTTGTTTACTTCCTTCTTTTGTTGTTCTGTGCCTGTGTAAAAATACTACTTTCTTTTTGTTTAAAACACGTTTCAGATCCTTTGTAACCCAAGGCTTTTTATTGGTAAATGGTTATCTTCCCTTTGTTTTGGGAAAAAAAACAACTAACACAAAATGAAATATAAGAACAAAAAAACATCAGTGAGCTCATTCAATCTGAACACACATCATAAAACAAACCCATCAGTGCAATCAAAGCAGCCTTGCAGACTAGCTATACTATCAGCAGTCCATTTTTTTGCGGTCCTGACTATGGGTTGAAGGCGCCGAAACACTGACTGGTACATGGGTGCAAGAAGAACGCAGTTGTGGTCAGATGATCCCAGGGGAGGCAAAGGCAACGATCTATAGGCGCCTGCTACAGTCCCATAGCACAAGTCTGTATATATGTACATTCTGTATATAGTTAGTTGTCTACTATCATACATAAAGGTAAAGGTGTCCCCATAACCTATGTGGTCGTAGGGGAGCGAGGCATCAGAGACCTCAACTTTTCAAGGTTGCCAGCATATTAAGGGCGGTGGCGCCCACTCTTCTCCCTCCCTCTGCTGCTTTAAACCCTTCCCGACCCTAAAGAGGGCAAGGACCCATTTATAGCTGGATGAACCGGAAACTGTACTAAAGCCAAGGTGCGCAAATGGTCACCCATCCAAGGGGTAACCACCACGCTCGATGCTGCTAACCTTTGCTGGGGGAAAGCGAGTGCTCCGACCACTGAGCTATCCCGTCTCTAACGGTATATACCATTTGCAAATATTTGTGTATACAGTTTATTTTACTGTTTGCGTCATTTTAGAATGTTTTACATCTACACAATCTATTGGGGGTATCTTTGGAAAGAAGAGTTATCGAATGTTTATGCTTGAGAACATTGCGTGAGAAAATTGCAAACAAATAATACTAATAATAATAAATGGAACTTATAAGCGCTATATCCTGCAAAGACAAAACAAACAAACACAAAACCAAACAAAACAAATAAAACACACGTAGCGATACATTGCACCCCTGTAGAACAATACAGTAACCCCCCCTTGTAAAAAAAAAAAAAAGGCAAAACAAAAAACTGCGAATAATTGAAATGCTTTCAGTTGATTTGTGTAAGAACAAAAATACAGGACTGAATGAAACGTTTAAATGCTGTCTCTGTCTTTCTACGATCTTTGCGTTTGCGGCCGTTTTTGCCCACCATGAAGGTAGCCACCACATTCCGACTTCAGGGAATGTATGCTGGGTATGTTTGTGTTTCTGTAACCCACCAAATTCTGACATGACATGAATGACAGGATCTTTAAAAGTGCATAGTACCTTCTGCATGTGAATAATACACGAAAAGAATTAAAGCATTTGGGAGTTCTGCATTTTAAATTGAAACTTGAAGATCGTAGAAATTCCTAGCCTTAATTCACAACGATGCCGAGATTCGAACCCCCGTTTCATGAACGCAGGGGATTGAAGTCGAACGGTCTAAACCGCTCGTCTAAAGCGGGAAATTTAAGAGTTTATATAATTTGGACGTAACACATGCTTACTTCACAATAAAAGATAATTACACAAAAAAGACAGTGGGGTTTTTTTTTTTAAAAGTTCAGTTTAAACATGTGTGTGCACACAGCTGTTCCAATTATGTTAATGATAAACTGACTGTGTCAGTGCCAGTTAAAATAGAGAATACAGTTCTTGGGTTTGGTCAGTGTTTGGAACTTTTTTAAAACACAAATGAAATGAAGAGTGTTGCAAATAATCACGCTATGCAGTCATGTTCGTGAAAGTTCTCATCTCATCTCATCTGTTTTCCCCTAACCCCCTCCAGGTCGTAGGGGCACTGCAGTGATGAACGTTGCACCAGCTGGCTCCATTTGCGGCAGTTGTGTGCAAGTGCCTGGGTTGTGGGGAAGCTCTTCCCGTCCATTCAGTAATGCCCGTCTTCCCATTTCATTCTTCTTCGGCCTGCCTCGCCTTCTCTTCCCCTCACTGTTGTTCCTATGCACTATGGTCTTGGAGAACCCATCTGATCTTGTCACATGTCCATACCATCTCAGCTTCTTTTTCTTGACTGTGGTCAGCAGGTCTTCGTAGTGCTTTACTTGTTGGGTAATGGTTTGTTGGGGCTTCTTCGTTGGTGATGTGGTCCGGTATCAAAATGCCAAGGAGTCTTCTGAGGCATCCCCATAAACCAAAGCCTGGATCCTCCTTCGTAGATATGCATTCAATGTGAAAGTTTGTGAAAGTTGTTGTGTAAGAATTATCATTGTATGAAACTTATACGCTAATTTTCTTATTGTAACTCTGTTTAGGGGGGATAGGGGGGTTTTAAGTTAAATACCTTTCGAAATGTTTTTGCATACTAGCTGTCTACGGGTAATTCATTGTCAGAGCTCTCGCTTTCCCCAAGCTAAGGTTAAGCTGCATCGAGCATTGTTACCACTTGGATGGGTGACCGTTTGCACCCCTTGGCTTTAGTACAGTCCCCCCAGCTGTAAATGATACGCATCAAAAATCTCAAAGACACAAAAAGCTATATTTCATATTGGTTAAAACATTCCAAAATGACTTCAAATAAAATGTCACGAACACGCACACACACAAACACAAAACACACACACGCATGCGCACACACACATACACACACACATACACACGCACACACATCATTTGTGAACACAATGTTAATTTAAACCCATTGACTAGAAGACATAAAAACTTATTATTTACGCACGCATATACGCAACACTTACACTCGCACGTACGTGGCGTGTGCGAACACACCCACGCACACCCACACCATACACCAATATATTAATTCAATGTTTTAAGACCATTGACTAGAAGACAGACTTATTTCACGCAAAACACGCACCCACCCACCCCCCACCCACCCCAACACACACACACACACATACACACAACACACATAATTATGTATTGACTACACTCATAACAATGACACCAGGCAAATAATTCAGAGAAATGTAAAAACATTTGCTTTTATGTTGCAAAAAACCCAAAAATTTTGGAAGAGAAAAATAAAACAAAAAAACCCAGCCGTTTGGCCCACCCCATAGCACAAGTCTGTATATATGTACATTCTGTATATAGTTAGTTGTCTACTATCATACATAAAGGTAAAGGTGTCCCCATAACCTATGTGGTCGTAGGGGAGCGAGGCATCAGAGACCTCAACTTTTCAAGGTTGCCAGCATATTAAGGGCGGTGGCGCCCATCTCTTCTCCCTCCCTCTGCTGCTTTACCTTCCCTGACCCTAAAGAGGGCAAGGTACCCATTTATAGCTGGATGAACCGGAGGAACTGTACTAAAGCCAAGGTGCGCAAATGGTCACCCATCCAAGTGGTAACCACCACGCTCGATGCTGCTTAACCTTAGCTGGGGGGAAAGCGAGTGCTCCGACCACTGAGCTATCCCGTCTCTAACGGTATATACCATTTGCAAATATTTGTGTATACAGTTTATTTTACTGTTTGCGTCATTTTAGAATGTTTTACATCTACACAATCTATTGGGGGTATCTTTGGAAAGAAGAGTTATCGAATGTTTATGCTTGAGAACATTGCGGTGAGAAAATTGCAAACAAATAATACTAATAATAATAAATGGAACTTATATAGCGCTATATCCTGCAAAGACAAATCAAACAAACACAAAACCAAACAAAACAAATAAACACACGTAGCGATACATTGCACGCCCTGTAGAACAATACAGTAACCTCCCTTGTAAAAAAAAAAAAGGCAAAACAAAAACTGCGAATAATTGAAATGCTTTCAGTTGATTTGTGTAAGAACAAAAATACAGGACTGAATGAAACGTTAAATGCTGTCTCTGTCTTTCTACGATCTTTGCGTTTGCGGCCGTTTTTGCCCACCATGAAGGTAGCCAGCCACATTCCGACTTCAGGGAATGTATGCTGGGTATGTTTGTGTTTCTGTAACCCACCAAATTCTGACATGACATGAATGACAGGATCTTTAACGTGCATAGGTGACCTTCTGCATGTGAATAATACACGAAGAGAATTAAAGCATTGGCAGTTCTGCATTTGAAATTGATCTTGAAGATCGTAGAAATTCCTAGCCTTAATTCATCAGACGATGCCGAGATTCGAACCCCCGGTTTCATGAACGCAGGGGATTGAAGTCGAACGGTCTAAACCGCTCGTCTAAAGCGGTATTGAAGAGTTTATATTAATTTGGACGTAACACATGCTTACTTCACAATAAAAGATAATTACACAAAAAAGGACAGTGTGTTTTGTTTTTTTAAAAGTTCAGTTTAAACATGTGTGTGCACACAGCTGTTCCAATTATGTTAATGATAAACTGACTGTGTCAGTGCCAGTTAAAATAGAGAATACAGTTCTTGGTTAGGTCAGTGTTTGGAACTTTTAAAACACAAATGAAATGAAGAGTGTTGCAAATATTCACGCTATGCAGTCATGTTCGTGAAAGTTCTCATCTCATCTCATCTGTTCCCATAACCCCCTCCAGGGTCGTAGGGGCACTGCAGTGATGAACGTTGCACCAGCTGGCTCCATTTGCGGCAGTTGTGTGCAAGTGCCTGGGTTGTGGAGAAGCTCTTCCCGGTCCATTCAGTAATGCTGTCTTCCCATTTCATTCTTCTTCGGCCTGCCTCGCCTTCTCTTCCCCTGCACTGTTGTTCCTTGCACTATGGTCTTGGAGAACCCATCTGATCTTGTCACATGTCCATACCATCTCAGCTTCTTTTTCTTGACTGTGGTCAGCAGGTCTTCGTAGTGCTTTACTTGTTGGGTAATGGTTTGTTGGACTTCTTCGTTGGTGATGTGGTCCGTGTATCAAAATGCCAAGGAGTCTTCTGAGGCATCTCATATCCAAAGCCTGGATCCTCCTTCGTAGATATGCATTCAATGTGAAAGTTTGTGAAAGTTGTTGTGTAAGAATTATCATTGTATGAAACTGTATACGCTAATTTTCTTATTGTAACTCTGTTTAGGGGGGATAGGGGGTTTTAAGTTAAATACCTTGCGAAATGTTTTGCATACTAGCTGTCTACGGGGTAATTCAGTTGTCAGAGCTCTCGCTTTCCCCAAGCTAAGGTTAAGCTGCATCGAGCATTGTTACCACTTGGATGGGTGACCGTTTGCACCCCTTGGCTTTAGTACAGTCCCCCCAGCTGTAAATGATACGCATCAAAAATCTCAAAGACACAAAAAGCTATATTTCATATTGGTTAAAACATTCCAAAATGACTTCAAATAAAAATGTCACGAACACGCACACACACAAACACAAAACACACACACGCATGCGCACACACACATACACACACACATACACACGCACACACATCATTTGTGAACACAATGTTAATTAAACCCATTGACTAGAAGACATAAAAACTTATTATTTACGCACGCATATACGCAACACTTACACTCGCACGTACGTGGCGTGTGCGAACACACCCACGCACACCCACACCATACACCAATATATGAATTCAATGTTTTAAGACCATTGACTAGAAGACAGACTTATTTCAACGCACACACGCACCCACCCACCCCCCACCCACCCCAACAAAACACACACACACATACACCACACACACATAATTATGTATTGACTACACT
Source organism: Rapana venosa (assembly GCA_028751875.1). Taxonomy (NCBI): domain Eukaryota; kingdom Metazoa; phylum Mollusca; class Gastropoda; order Neogastropoda; family Muricidae; genus Rapana; species Rapana venosa. Next base: position 30,028,532 of record CM054167.1, on the reverse strand, counting down.
CATAACAATGACACTCAAGGCAAGTAATTCAGAGAAATGTAAAAACATTATGACTTTTATGTTGCAAAAACCAATAATTGTGAAGAGAAAGTAATACAAAACAAGCTATCCTAAATAAGAAAGTTATTTTTAAAAAAACCCAAAAAAATCCTCCCCTTCTCCCTCTCTCTCTCTCTCTCCCCCCTCTCTGGCTCTCTCTCTCTGGGGGCTCTCTCTCTTCTCTGGCTCCTCCCCTTTCTGTCTCTCCCCCTCTCCCCTTCCCTCTAAAATGAACGTTACCATAAAAGGGCGTACAAATGCTGTGCAGCTAGCCCCAATTCCGGAAAACGTGCGGGGTTTCATTATTGCGGCCTAAGGCCAATGTGCAATTAAATCATTTCAGAGTTTTCAGAGAGATTTTCCACCTCCAAACATTTTATTGAAAACTGCTACGATTTTTATAACTCATTTTGGAGATTTTTCTTTTTAGATAGCATCTTCTCTATATTGGTTGGTTGATTTTAATTTATAATCATGTAATTTTTCTTTTTATTTTAGTCAAAATTGTTACTGCATCGTCTTTTGTATGATTCATATCTATATTTTGGTATTTCTTCTTTAATCATCATAAATCTTTTTTTTGTGCAATTGTTTTGCCAGTGTATGAAAACCACTTTTTCCATCCTGACCCCAAAACAAATTATTGTGGCCAAGCCAATTACTTTAAACATTTCAAGTTCAAGTTCAGAGTTCTTCCCTCCCCTCTCTCCCTTTTCTCTCTTCCTCCTCCTCGGATCTCTCTGTCTCTGTCCTCCTGTCTCTGTACCTCTGTCTCTCTCTCCTCTCTCCCCCCCCTCTCTCTCACTCTCTATCCCTCCCTCCTCTCCCTCTCTCTCTCTCTATCCCTCCCTCTCTCTCCCTCTCTCCCTCTCCTACCCCCCTCTCTCTCTCCCCTCTCTCTCTCTCTCCCTATCTCTCTCCTCTCCCTCCCTCTCTCCTCTCTCCCTCTTCTCCCTCCCTCTCTCTCTCCCTCTCTCTCTCTGTCTCCATCTCCCCCTCTCTCCTCTCTTTTACAATGCAACTTCTGCTTTTACCTTTTGATAAGACCACCAGCTCCAATCCCAATCATTATAATATGATAATGACAACATGGTCATTGGTCAGCATGTGGTCAAGACACGTCCTGTGCCGGTCACTGTTCCCCACTGCCTCTGACAGCTAGCCGCATAGATTCCTTCCACCACCACCACCACCCCCTCACCCCTTCCTCCTAGGTCAGCACCGACACTGAAGAGAGTAACTATTGGCGACAGCACGTGCGTGCTTGGTGTACTTTAGTTAGGCGCGGACACACGTTTAGAGTGTGTAGAATGAACAGGCATTACAAATTTTAATATAAGATTTATATAATATAATATATATAATATATAGAGAGAGAGAGAGAGAGAAGAGAGTGAGAAAGAGAGATAGAGAAATAGATAGATAATAGATGGATAGATGGATAGATAGATGATGATAGATAGATAGATAGATAGATAGATAGATAGATAGATGATAGATAGATAGATAGATAGATGAAGATAGATAGAGAGAGAGAGATGATAGATAGATAGATAGATAGATCATACATACATACATACATACAACATACATACATACATACATACATACATACATACATACATACATACATACATACATACATACATACATACATAGAGAGAGACATAGAGATACAGACATAGAGAGACAAATAGATAGATAGATAGATAGATGATGGATGGATGGATGATGGATGGATGGATGGTTGGATGGATGGACGGATGAATGGATGGATGGTTGGATGGATGGATGGATGGATGGATGTGGATGGAGGATGGAGGATGGATGATGGAGATGATAAGTGAATAGATACATAGATAGACAGACAGAGACAGACGATAGACAGACAGATAGACAGATAGATAGGATAGACAGACAAGTAACAGAAGATAGATAGATAAAGATAGATAAGATAGATAGATAGATAGATAGATAGATAGTATAGATAGATAGATAGATAGATAAAGAGTAGTTAGAGAGGAGACATAAGAGAGACATAGAGAGACAAAAAGAAAAATAGATAGATAGATGATAGATGGATAGATGGATGATGGATGGAGATGGATGGATGAGATGGATGTAAGTAGATAGAAACATAGATAGACAGACAGACAGACAGATTGACAGACATATAGACAGACAGACAGACAGATAGATAGAAAGATAGATAGATAGATAGATACAAGATAGACTAGATAGATAGATAGATAGCATAGATAGATAGATAGATAGACAGATAGATAAAGAATAGATAATAGATAGATTAGATAGATAGATAGATAGATAATAGATAGATGATAGAAGATAATAGAAGATAGATAGATAGATATGATAGATAGATAGATAATGGAATGTGTTATGAACAGAACTTTTGCCTACTGGTTAGAACATTGCGCTCGCAATCTGACGACCCGGGTTCGAATCCCGTTCAAAGGGAAATTTTTCCCCTGGTGTTTAACATCAGTGCCGAATCCGCTCTCCCCAAAAGTCCTTCGGATGAGACTAAAACCGAGGTGTGTTAACCTCGCAGAACATCTTGCGCACATGTTATAAACCTGTAACCGCTTTTCGGAAGTGTAGGCCATTGTGTGCCGTGGGAACTGATACAAAATTGACAAAACTGCCTACACACGGGGAAACACACACACACACCACACACACAACACACACACACACACACACACACACATACACACACAGCAACACACACACACACAACACACACACACACACACACACAAGTATGCATTCGTAAGATAGTGTATTTGATGGTGATGGTGTTTATGTAATGGTGATGAATGGTTGTAGTGTTAAGATGGTGGAAGTGGTGATGATGGTGGTATGTGATGAGGTGGAAGTGGTGATGATGGTGGGAATGTGGAGGGTGATACTGGATGAAGAACATGGTAGTGGGTGAAGATGGTGACGGTAGTGGTGATGAAGGTGACGGTAGAGGTGATGATGGTCGGTATTGGTGATGAAGGTGGTGATGATGGTGGAAGTGGTGATGATGGTGGTGAGATGGTGGTAATGGTGATTGATGGTATGATGGTGACGGTAGGGTGATGATGGTGGTACTGATGAAGAGGTAGTGGTGGTGATGATGGATAGGGGTGATGAAGGTGTAGTGGTGATGATGTTGGTGGTCATTGTTGTTGTGTTGCTGCTGCTGCTACTAATGCTACTGTTTACTGATGCCATATTGCTTACTGCTGCTACTTCTACTGCTGCAGCTGCAGCTAGTTACAGCTGGCTACTGCTTACTCCTCCTACTACAACAACTACTGCTACTACTACTACTACTACTAACTACTACTACTACTACGACTAACTTACTTACTACTACTACTGCTGCTGCTGCAGCTGCTGGCAGCCTGCTGCTACAACTACATACAACTACAACCTAACTACAACTACTACACTACGCTAACCGACTACTACTGATACTACTACTGCATTACTACATACTACTACAACTGCCGCTGCTACAACTAACTACTACACTACTGCTACCACTACTACTGCCTACTACTACTACTGCTACTCTGCTACTACTACTAAAATACTGCTACTACTACCTACTACTACTACTACTATACTACTACTACAGCTGCTGCTACAACTACTACTACTACTACATACTACGACTACTACTGCTACCAGTACTACTACTACTAACTACTATTACTACTTACTACTACTGCTACTACTACTACTACAACACTACTACCACTCTACTGCAACTACTATTACTGCTACTACTACTAACTACCACTACTGGTGCTGCTGCTTGCTTACTACTACAGCTAGCCAGTGATAACAAATGATAGTGTTGCTAGTGATGATGGTGGTGGTGGGGGGGAGGGTTAAGTTGTGAGGTGGGAAGGTGACTGAGGTGAGGGATAGGGGGTGGGGGTAAGGGGGAGGGAAGGAAGGGAGGGAGGAAGGGGGGGGGGGGGTGGGGTGGACGCTGTATTCTTATCTGGATCTGTCCTGTCAATTTCACCTGGCCCTGTTTCTGTCTGTGTTGTCCTTGTGTGTGAATAGTCAGTGTGTGTGTAGCGTGCGTGTGTGTGTGTGTGGTGTGTGGTGTGTGTGTTGTTTGGTGTGAGTGTGTGTGTGTGTGGTGGTGTGTGTGCGTGCCGTGTGTGTGTGTGTGTTTGGTGGTGGGTTTGTTGTTTGATGAAAGTGTGTTGGTGTGTGTTGTGTGTGTGTGTGTGTGTGTAAGTGTGTTGTGTAAAGGAGGGGGGTTTTGTTGTGAGTGTTGTGGGGAGGGTGTGTGTGGTGTGAGTTGTGTGCTTCGTGTTGTATGTGAGTGTAAGGAGGGGGGTTGTTGTGAGTGTTGTGGTGGGGATGTGTGTTTGTGTTTGTGTGTGTGTGGATGTTGTGTGTGTTGTGTGTTGTAGTGTGTGTGTAAGGAGGGGGGTTTGCTTGCCTGTGAGTGTTGTGGGTGTGGGGTGTGTGTTGGTGTGTGTAGTGGTGTGAGTGGTTTAATGTTCTTGTGTTGTGTGTGGTAGAGAAGTGTAGTGTAGGTGTGTAGTGTGCGTGTAGTGTGTTATTAGTGTAGTGTGTGTAGTGTATTGTGTGATTTGTAGTGTTAGTATTTAAGGTGTTGTGTAGAGTGTTGTAGTGTGTGTGTTTGTGTAGTGTGTGGTAGTGTGTGTAGTGTGTGTATGTGTGTGTATTGTTTGTTTGTGTGTGTAATGTGTGTATAGAGTGTAGTGTGTGGTGTGTGTATGTGTGTTCATATGTGGTAGTTGTGGTGTGTAGTGTGGTGGTTAGCAGTTGTGGAGCATGGTGTGGTGGTGGTGGTGGTAGTGGGTGGTGTTAGATGGTGGTGTCGTGGTGGTAATAGTGGGTTATGGTATGGTTGGTGGTGGTGGTGATGGTAGCGGTGGTGGGTGGATATGGTAGTGATGGTGGTGTGGAGATTGTAGAGGTGCTGGTTTGTGTAGTGTAGTGGTAGCATGGTTGTGGTGGTGGTGATGGTAGCGTGGTGGTGGTGTGGTAGCAGGTGTGGTGGGTGGTAGCAGTGTGTGGTGGTGTAGCAGTGGTGTTGGTGGAGGTGGTAGTGATGGTGGTGGTAGCAGTGGTGGTGTGTGGTGTTATTGGTGGTGGTGGTGGTGGTGGTAGCAGTGGTGGTGGGTGGTGGAGTGGTGGTGGATGTGATGGTGGTAGCAGTGGGGTGGTAGCAAGTTGGTGGGTGGTGGTGGTGGCCAGTAGTGGAGGGTGGAGGTAGTGGTGGGGTAAGCATGTGGAGGTGGTGTAGCAGTGGTGTGGTGGTTTTGGTGGTAATGGTGATAGGATTGGTGGTAGCAGTGTGGTGGTGGTTGTGGTAGCAGATGTGGTTGTGGTGGGTGCAGTGGTGGTGGTGGTGTGGTAGGTGGTGGTGATTGGTTGTGGTTGTTTGGTTGTGTTGGTAGTAGTGGTGGTGGTAGTTGTGGTGGGTGGTAGTGATGGAGGTGGTGGTGATAGTGGTGGTGGTGGTGGGGTAGTGGTGGTGTTTGGTGGTGTAGTGGTGTGGTGGAGATGGTAGTGTGGTGTATTGG
>CM054167.1:30000402-30017902 GCA_028751875.1 Rapana venosa | reverse complement strand
ACTACTATACTACTACTACTTACTATACTACTACTACTGCTGCTGCTGCTGCTGCTACTACTACTTCTCCTCCACACACCACACACACACACCACACACCACACACCACCACACACACCCAACACACACACACCACACACACACACACACCCACACATACATACACCACACACACCACACACACACCCAACACACACACACCACACACACACACACACACCACACACACACCACACACACCACACACACCACCCACACACACACACCACACACACACACACACCACACCACACACCACACACACACACAACACACAACACAACACACACACACACACACACACACACAACACATACACACACAACACACAACACACACACACACACACAACACACACACCACACACACAACCACAACACACACACACCACACACACACACACCACACACACACCACACACACACCACACAACACACACACAACACACACACAACACACCACACACCCAACACACACACACACACCAAAACACACACACACACACACACACCACACACACACACCCAACACACACACCCACACACACCACACCACACACACACACACACACCACACACCAACACACACAACACACACACACACACACACTACACACACACACCACCAACACACAAACACCACAACACACTACATACACACACACCACACACACACACCACATTCAAACACAACACACTACACACACACACACCACACACACACACACAACACACACACACACCCCACACACACACACACAACACACACACACCACACACACACACCACACACACACACCACACACACACCACAAACACACAATACACACCACACACACACACACACACACACACCACACACACCAAAACACACACAACACCACACACACACCACACACACACACACACACACAACACACACAACACACACACCACCACACCACACACACACACACACACAACACACACACACACACACACACACACACACACAAAATAAAAACAAAGCCACCACGTTTACCATCATTCTGGTCAGTCAGTCTTCGTGACAGTCAAGCAGGAAGAAAAGACAAAAACAAAAAAAACCCATACCTACGTCATCGGGTTGGGGTTTTTTTGGTCTCTTCTCTCCATCCCTCCACCCCCTTCCCCTTCCCCCTCCATCACCCTCAACACCCCTCTCCCCCCCCCCCCACCCCCCACGCCCCCTTGTCAACCCTAACCACCAACCACCATCACCCTTCTTCCTCCTTACCTACCACCCACCACCACCATGACTTTTCCCCCATCAAACCACCACCAAACCACCATCATCATCATCATCATCATCACCCTCCTTCTTCTTCCTCCTCTTCCACCCACCATCAAACATCGCCATCACCATCACCCTCGCCAGCCCCTATACCCCCCATTCGCCCCACCACACACACCCCACTTCCCCCCCCCCCACTACCACCACCCCCACCATCACCATCACCACCACCACCACCATCACCATCACCCTCAGCGTCCTTCGCTTCTTCTCTAACATGCCAAAACGTATGTTAGAAATAGCCGCAGCCTTGTACGGGCATTCACCTCTTGACCAGTACACTACACAGAGAGACACAGACAGAGAGAGAGAGACAGAGATAGAGAGAGAGAGAGAGAGTGAGAGAGTGAGGGGAGTGGGGGATGGAGAGAGTAGGGGGAGAGGTGGGGAGGGAGAAGGGTAGAGGTGAGGAGAGAGAGAGATGGAGAGAGAGAGGGGGATGGAGGGAGGGGAGAGAGAAGACGGGGAGAAAGAGAGGAGAGAGAGAAAGGGAGGGAGGGAGAGAGACGGAGAGAGGGATGGAGAGAGAGGGGGGGGAGGTGGGGAGGGAGAAGGGGGAGAGGTGGGGAGGAAGGGGAGAGAGAGAGAGAGAGAGAGAGAGAGAGAGAGAGAGGAGAAGGAGGGAGAAAGGGAAAGAGGGAGGGAGAGAGAGAGAGAGGGATGGAGAGAGAGAGGGAATGAGGGAGGGACGGAGAGTGAGAAAGAGACAGGGAGAGAGGAGGAGAGAGGAAGAGAGGGAGAGAGTTGAGAAGGGAGTTAACGGGAGAGTGATGAGAGAGAGAGCGGCGGGGGGGGGGGGGGGGGGAGAGAGTGATGGATGGAGAGAGAGAGAGGAGAGGTGAGGAGGGAGGGGGAAGGAGAGAGGAGAGGAGAGAGAAGGAGGGAGAGAGGGAAAGAGGGGGGAGGGAGGGAGAGAGAGAAAAGAGAGAGGGGAGGGAGAGGAGAGAGAGAGAGGGGGAGAGGTGGGGAGGGAGAAGGGGGAGAGAAGAGAGAAGGAGGAGAGAGAGGGAAGAGGGGAGGAAGGGGAAGGGAGGGATGGAGAGAGGGGGAAGAGGAGAGAAGGAGAGAGAAAGATGGGGGAGAGAGAGGGAGAGAGGAGAGAGACAGGGGGAGAGAGAGAGGGATGGAGGAGAGGGGGCAGAGTGGGGAGGGAAAGGGGAGATGTGGGGAAGGGAGAGGGAGAGAAAGAGAGAAGGAGAGAGAGAGGGAAATAGGGAGGGAGGGAGGAGAGAGAGAGACGGAGAGGAGAGATGGGAGGAGAGTGGGAGGGAGAAAGAGGGATGGGAGGGGAGAGGGGGGAGAGGTGGGAGGGAGGGGGGTTGGGAGTGTGGGAGGGAGGGGGGAGAGAGGAGAGAGGAGAGAGAGAGGAACGAGGGAGGAGGGAGAGAGGAGAGAGAAGGGGGAGGGAGGAGAGGGAGAGAGAGAGGGAAAGAGAGAGAGAGAGGGAGAAGGGAGAGAGAGGGGGGAGAGAGGGGGAGAGAGGAGGGGGGGGGTCGTGGAGGGGGAGAGAGAGGGAGAGGGAGGAGAAAGGAGAGAAACAGAGAGAGAGAGACAGGACAGAGAGAGGGGGACAGAGAGAGAGAGCTGAGAGAGAAGAGAGAAGACAGAGAGACATGATAGAGACAGAGAGAGACAGAGAAGACAGACAAACCTCTTGACCAGTACAGATTACACAGAGAGAGAGGGGGGGGGAGGAGAGAGGGATGGGAGGAGGGGGAGAGTGGGGAGGGAGAGGGGGAGAAGTGGAGGGAGAGGGGGGAGGGGGGAGGGAGGAGGGAGGAGGGGAGGAAAGAGGGAAGAGGGAGGGAGAGAGAGGGGGAGGAGAGAAGGAGAGGGATGAGAGAGAGAGAGAGAGAGAGAAGAGAGAGAGAGAGAGAGAAAGGGAGGGAGGAGAGTTGAGAAGGGAGTTAGGGGGAGAGGGATGGAAAGAGAGAGAGAGTGAAAAATGAAGAATGAAAAAGAGAAACAGAGAGACAGAGGAGAGGACAGAGAGAGACAGACAAAACTCTGTGAAGTACAGATACAGTAAGAGAGATAGATAGGGGAAGGGTGGAGAGAGAGAGAGAGGGATGGAGAGAGGGGGGAGAGGTGGGGAGGAGAAGGGGTTGAAGTGGGGAGGGGATTAAAGAGGGGGAGGAGGGAGAGAGAAAGGGGTAAAGACAGACGAGTGAGAGAGAGATGGGGAGGAGAGGGGGAAAGAGGGAGGAGGGAGAGGAGAGATGGAGAGGAGAGGGGGAGATAGAGAGAGAGCGGGGGGGGGGGGGGGGAGAGAGATGATGGAGTTTAGAGAGGGGGGAGGGATGGAAACGTAGAGAGGGGAAAAGAGAGGGGGGAGGGAGGAGGGGGGGGGAGAGAGACGGGGAAGAGGGAAGGGGGAGAGAAGGAGGGAGAGAGGGGGAGGGAGGAAAAAGAGGGAGAGAAGGGAGAGAGGGAGAGAGAGATGTAGATAGTAGATGGTAGATAGGTAAGATAGATTAGATAGATGATAGATTGATAGATAGATAGATAGATAGATAGATAGATAGATAGATAGATAGATAGATAGATAGATAGATAGATAGATAGATAGATAGATAAATGAATGAATGATTGATTGAATGAATGAATGAATAACTAAATGAATGAATGAATGAATGATCTTTAATTTTCAAAGGCAACAGGTAAGCATTATTATTTTTTCACGGCCCTTGCCCTGATTAGGGATTCGCGGAGAGAGAGGGAGAGAGAGAGGGGGGGAGGAGAGGAGAGAGGGGGGAGAGAGGAAAAGAGAGAGAGAGAGGAGAGAGAGAGAGAGAGAGAGAGGAAGGAAAAGAGAGAGGAGGGAAGAGAGAGGGAGAATGGGGGGAGAGGGGGGGGAGAGGGGGGGGGGGGAGAGGGAGGAAGGGTGGGTGGGAAGGGTGGGGGATGGGAAAAGGATAAGGGGGATGTGTGGTGAGGGTTAGGACGTGCCCGACAGACGAGAGGGGGGGAGGGAGGAAGGGAGGGAGGATGGCGGATAGAGGGGAAAGGGAAAGGAGAAGAGGGAGGGGGGAGGAGAGGTGGGGAGGAGAGGAGAGAGAGATGGTGGGGAGGTAGGGACTGATCAAGTGAGAGAGGGAGGTGAGGGAGAAGAGAAAGAAAGGGGCAAGGAGATAGAGATTTGGGTATTTTTGTTTTTATTTTATTTTTTTGTTTTTTTCTTTTATATCGAGGATAATGGATTAAGCATTTTGTGCTTTTTTTTAACCCGTCCCGCGGTTTTCTTTTCATAAATTCTGCATAGAGGGGAATAGAGACAGACAGCACACGAGAGAGAAGCAGGTGGGTGGGACAAAGAAGGGAACAAGCAGAAAATGAGAGAGAGGGGTAGGGTGGTAGGAGGGGGGGGGGGGGGGGTTTTGGGGGGGGGAGGTGGGGGGTGAGGGGGGTGTTTGCCCAAAGATGAGAAGAATTGGGAAACAAATAAATTATTCATAAAAATGCGGGCCTAAAAGTCACCCAAAAGTCTGACATAATTATAAGACGGTGGACAGACACACAAATGACCAACAAAACCCCTTTAACCCCAAAAACCACCACACCGCCACACACATACCACCCATAAAAATACAACATCAAACAATACAACACTTTTACACACCCCAAATACCACGAAACCAACTACACAACATACACACACACACCCCACCAACACACACACACAACACCACACACAACAGACGGGATACCCGAGTGGTTGAACTTGCGCCGCAATCTGAGCCCCGGGTTGAATCCGTTCAAGGGGATTTTTCCCCCTGGAGTTAACATCGTGCAGACCCCCTCCCCAAAAGTCTTTGGATAAGACTATAAACCCGGGGCCCCCCGTGTGCCGAACGCACGCAGAAATTTGCGAACCGTTAAATCCTTTTTCCGTTTTTCTTTTGGAGTAGGTATTGTGGCCCGGTGGGAAAAGAGACAACTGCAAAACCGCATCACACGGGGCTAGGTGTAAAAAAAAAAAGCACATGAGTGCTTTTTCCTTTACCCTGATTTAAAAAATAAATAATAAATAAAATTAAAAAAAAACACACAACCGAAACCCACACAACAAACACACACACACACACCCACACACACAAACCCAACAAAGGAGGTGCGGATAATGAAGATTACTGTTGTTGTTTGTTTTTTTAAGTAGAGTTTCTGGGGAGTTTTAGGTCGGGGACTTTCATTTGTTGTGCACTTTTTTTTTTTCCCCAGTTTTGTTGTTGTTGTTGTGTTTTTTTATTGTTTTTGTTTTTGTTTTTTGGTGGGTTGGCTTTTAGGGGTTGGGTTTACCACACCACACATACACCACACAACCACACACCCAAAAACCACAACCCCAAAACAAAAAACACACAAAAAAAAAACACACACACTTACAAAAAACACACTACACACAACACACTAACACACACACACACCATCTTGCCCACACGTTAAAACCCCGTTTGGTAGGTCATTGTGGCCGATGGGAACGGATGAAAAAATTTACAAAACGCATACACTTAGGGCTGGTGTTTGTGTTTTTTTTTTAAAAAAGCACATGAGTGCTTTTTTCCTTTTTCCCTCGAACTAGAAAAAAATTAGTAAAATGAAAAAAAACAATATATATTTTTTTAAAAAAAATAAACACTCAACACACTAAATACACAAAACCACACACACACACCCCCACACACAAAAGGGCAACACTAAACGCACCAACCAAAACACAGTCCCCACAAAACAAGTACCACAAAAAAAACACACACCAAAAAAACACCACACACCACACAAAACCAAAACACCCCAAAACCCCCAACACACACACACACAAACACAGTACCACAAAACACCACACAAAACAAACACACAAAAACACACACACACCAAAAAACACGTAACACACAAACACAGTACACACACAAAAAAACACAGTACACCACACAAACACAGTACACACACACACCCACAACACACACACACACACACACCACAAACAACACAAAAACAAAACACACACACCACACACACACACAACACACAAAACCAGTAACACACAACACACACACTAACACAAACACCCCAAATATTTTTTAGCTTGTTTTGACAGCCACCTTTTCGGGTATAACATCCCAAAAAAAAGCTTTCGCTACGATTCCTAGTCGCCGTGCAAATGTGAACGTTCACCCAGGGTTAAAATGGAAAGTTCATTACGCCTTTTAAATTAAAAAGTGCAAATTTTTGTGCCTTTGTGCTTGCTTAACGCTTAATCAGGGCTGAAATCATTTTTGATTTGCCACACACACAAATAAAATTTTTTTTGGGTGATGTGTTTTGTTTCTTACTTTTTTGTCGCTCTCGCCTTTCCCATTGGCCGCTTGCCTGCCTGCTTCCTGTCGTTTGCCTGCCTGTCTTCCTGTCTGTCTGTCTCCCTGTTGCCTCCCTGCCTGCCTGGCTGGTGGCCCTGTTTAGGGCTGCATGCCTCCCTTTCTGTTGTATTTCTGCCTGTCTGCTGCCTGTCTGTGCTGTCTGATGCCGCTGCCTTTCTCCCTGTATCCCTGCCTGTCTGTATGTATCCTTTTTCCCCCTCCCTTTTCTGCCTGTCTGTTGTTGTCTGCCTGCCGCCTCCCTGCCTGCCTGTATGCCTGCCTGCCTGTCTGCATGTCTGCCTGCTTGCCGTCTGTTGCTGTCTGTCTGTCTGTTGTTGTTTTCCTGTTGCCTAATGCCGTCTGTGCCTATAGCCGTCGGTCTGCGCTGTCTGTCTGCTGCCGCCTGTTATGTCTGTCTGCTCCCTGTATGTTTCCCTCCTGTCTCCCCGTTGCCTCCTGCCTGCCGCTGCCCCCTGTTGCCTGCTCCCTGCCTGTTTTTGCCTGCTGCTGCGTTGCTTCCCATCCCCCCTCATCCACCCTTTTTCCCTTCCCTTCCTCCTTCCTTGGAATCCGGGATTTCTTTTGGGAAGGGGTGGGGGGGGGGGGGGAGGTGTCCAAATAAAAGCTCCCTTTTCCTTTTTATCCAGTGTCTGCTCACAAAAAAAACCCAGACCCTCAGTGTGAAAAGTTTTCTCCTTCTTTTCTCCTGTCATTCCCGGCATTTTTCTCTCTTGTCTCCTTCCTGATCCTTTTCCCGAAAAGCTTTCTTTTTTTTTTTTTTTTTAAAGTTGTAGCCGGCCTTTTCGTTTGTTACTGGTCACGGGAGTAAGGTGATAGCTTTGTGGTACGAACATTGCTCTCGAAATTTTGAAACAGGGGTTCGTTTCCCCCCGTTAAAGGGGGAATATTTTCTCTCCCTGATTTTAAAACATCAGTGCAGAACTCTCTCTCCCCCAAAAAGCCCCTTGTTGAGATTTTTTAAAAACCGGACCCCGTGTGCGAACGCGGGGAAAAACTCTTGCGCAACTTTAAACCTTTTGGGGAGGGGGGTTGGTGCCGGGGGGGGCAGGGGGGGGTTTTTTTTAAAAAAAGTGGTTAACCTTTCTCTTTGTTTGGTTTTTTTAAAAATTTTTTTTCAGTATTGTAACCTTTTTTTTTTCCCTTTTTTTTTATTTATTTTCCCCTATTTTTTAATTTTTAAAATTTTTCCATTTCCCCATTTTTTTCCTCCATTTTTTTTCCCCTACCCCCGGACCTTTTTCCCCCCATTTTTTTTCTTTTCCCCTTCCTTCCTACCTTTCCCTTCCCCCATTCCTTCCTTTTTTCCTTCCTTCCTTTTTCCTTCCCTTTCCCTACCCCTTCTTCTTTTCCCTTCCCTTCCCTTTTCCCTTTCCCTTCTTTTCCCTTTCCCTTTCCTTTCCTTTTTTCCCTACCCCTTTCCCTTTCCCCTTTTCCCTTCTTCCTTTTCCCTTCCTTCCTTCCCTTCCTTCCTATCCCTTCCTTTTTCCCCTTCCTTTTCCTTTCCTTTCCCTTCCCTATTCTTCCTTTTTTCCCTTCTTTCCATCCCTTCTTCCTTTTCCTTCCTTCCTATTCCTTCCTTCCTATCCCTTCCCCCTTCCTTCCCTTCTTACCCCTTTTCTTCCTTCCCTTTTCCCTATCCCTTCCCATTTTTCCCTTTCCCCATTCCCCCCTTTCCCTTCCTTCCCCTTTTCCTTCCTTTCCTTCCTTTTTTCCTACCCCTTTCCTTCCTATTCCTTCCTTCCTGTTCCTTCTTCCTTTTCTTTCCTTCCTATCCCCCTTCCTATCCCTTTCCCTTCTACCCCTTTCCCATCCCTTCCTTTTTCCCCCCCCTCCCCTACCCCTTCCCCCCTTTCCCTATCCCTTCTACCCTATCCTTCCTTTCCACCCCCTTCCCTTCCCTTTTCCCTTTCCCCTTCCCTTCCTATCCCTTCCTTCCTTTTCCCTTCCCTTTCCCTATTCCTTTCCCTTCCTTTCCCTTCGCTATTCCTTTTCTTCCTACCCCTTTTTTCCCTATCCTTTCCCTTCCTTTTTCCTTTCCCTTTCCTTCCTATTCCTTTTTTTCCTACCCCTTTCCTTCCTACCCCTTCCTTCCTTTTCCCTTTCCCTTCCACCCCTTCCCTTCCTATCGTTTCCCTTTCCCTATTCCTTTCCCCTTTCTTTCTATCCCCCCTTTCCCTACCCTTCCTTCCATCCCTTTTTCCTTCCCTTCTTCCTACCCCTTCCTTTCCCTATCGTTCCTTCCTATTCCTTCTTTCTTTCTCCCCCTTTCCCTTTCCTAACCCTTCCTTCCATCCCTCCTCCTATCGCCCCTTTCCCTATTCCTTCCTTTCTTTCTATCCCTTCCTTCCTACCCTTTCCCTTCCTACCCCTTCCCTTCCTATCCCTTCTTCCTATCCTTCCTTTCATCCCTTCTTCCTAGTCCTTCCTTCCTTTTCCTTCCTTTTTTCCCCTTCCTTCCACCCCTTCCTTCCTATTCCTCTTCCTTCCCCTTCCTCCTTCCCTTCCTTTCCCTTTCCCCTTTCCCTTCCTACCCCTTTTCCTATTCCTTCCTTTCTTCCTTTCCCTTTCCCTTCTTAGCCCTTTCCCCTTCCCTTTCCCTTCCCTTCCCTATCCCTTCCTTCCTACCCCTTTCCCCCTATCCCTTTCCTTCCTTCCTATCCCTTTTTCCTTTCTTCCCTTTCCCCTTTCCTTTTCTATTTCTTCTTCCTTCCTTCCACCCTTTCCCTTTACACCCCTTTCCTTCTATCTCTTCCTCCCTATCCCCTTCCCTTTATCCCTTCCTATTCTTCTTTCCTGTCCTTCCCCTTCCCCCCCTTCCCCTTCCTTCCTTCCTCCCCCTTTCCTTTTCATTCATTCTGTCCCTTCTTCCTTTCCTTCCTTCATATCCTTCCTTCGTTGTGTGTGTTGGTGTGTGTGTGTGTGTGTGTGTGTGTGTGTGTTTGTGTGTGTGTGTGTGTGTTTGTGTGTTGTGTGTGACGCAGTGGTGTGTGTGTGTTTTGTACGCGTGGTGTGTGTGTGTGTGTGTGCGCGCCCCGGCGTGAGTGTGCGCGCCAGGGGTTTTGGGTTTTTTGGGTATGATAATTTTTTAAAGCTAATTTGGAAAGGGCTTATAAAAATTCTGAAATGATTTTTTGTATCTTTTTAAAAAGTTACAGGATAAAATGTCCCTGTTAGAATTGTAATTCCCCCTTCATGGGAGATTAAAGTGTTTTTGACTTTGACTTGACTTTGATTTCTTCCTACCCCTTCCCTTTCCCTTTTCCTTAAATTTCCCCTTCCTTTTCCCTTTTTTTTCCCTTGCTTCTTCCCTTCCTTCCTTCCCGTGCACTCTTTGGCTAGGCTGTGTCATGATTTTGAATGGCAGAACAGCCGGACTCATGTGCAACAGAAAAAGCACAGTAGCATTTTGGAAAGGGCTCGTTGCCGTTGTTCGGGACTGCATGTGGTTGTGTTTGTGTGTGTGTGTGTGTGGTGTGTTGTGTGTGTGTTGTGTGTGTGGTGTGTGTGTGTGTGTGTAAGGTGTGTGTGTGTGTGTTGTGGTGTATGTGTGTGTGTGTTTTGTTGTTGGTGGTGTGTGTAAGTGTGTGTGTGTATGTGGTGTATGTGTTTGTGTGTGAAAGGTGTGTGGGGGTGGGGGGTGGTGTGGGGGTGTGTGAAAGTGTTGTTTTTGTTGTTGTCTTCGTTTTAGTCGTTCATCACAGTGATATTAGAAAAAAGGAAAAAAAAATGTTAAAAAGGGGTTTGTATGATAATGGGTGGTTGTAGGGCCCTACAAAAAAGCGGGGGGGAAAAAGAAAGTCTAATCATAAAAAGAAACCGTGCAAAAAAAAGATACAAAAAAAAGTATTTTAAAAAACCAAAAACTCACCCAAACAAAAAATAAAAGTGATTAACGTTAATGAAAATATAAAAAAATGTCTATAGGCTATGCCAGAGACCTTTTGCAAAACAAATGCAAAAATTTAAATTATTTAATATGCTTCTAAAGGGGTTTTCAGAAAATTTAGGTAAAAAAGCTTTGTATTCTTACTTCAAATTTTATTGAGTATTAGAATATTTCACCCAAGACATTTACTGTTTATGAATTTGGGTTTCGAAGCATTTAAATTTTTTTCAAAAACAAACTATTCACTCTTTTGCTGTGGGGTTTTTTGAGCAAGCCTTAGGCGGCCACGACCTCTCTTTATCAGTTTTGATGAAGATTTGTTTGAAATCTCTCTTTTAGGTGATACGTTTCTGTGACCATTCTGATGTTTTTTCTAATAAGTGGTAGCCCTTTGTAATGATAAAGGGGTGCAAAAGTTGGTTTCCGTTTATGTTTCACCTTTTTGCAGCTCTATGCCCATCATTTTGGAAAGAACCACTGTGTGAAGGACCCAAAAGAAAGTGATTGTGCCCTTTAAAGGGTTTAAAGGTGTATGACATGTTAATCTCTAATGCAATATTTGAAGATTTTTTGTACCACAAAAGGGTTTTAAGATACAATACCGATTTGAAACAAACAAATAAGGATTTGAAATTAAACCCAAATTTAAACAAAAAATAAATTTAGAGCCATTAAGTGTACTAATTCCGCCGTAAAAATTGAATGATGTTTACCCAAAATGATTTATTTTTCAATTTTAAAAATGGTATACGCTGAACCCGTTTTTTTGATTATCCCCGAGTGATCCTCTGTATAAATTTTTTAAATGATGAAAAAATTATGATGGATGGGGATCGAACTCAGAAAAACCCTAATGTTAGATTCTATTTTTTTTTGTTTTGTTACTCTTTCGAGTATGCTCTTTATTCCCACGATGGATAAGGTAATATTTCCTTGTTTGTCCATTTTGTGTTGATTTACATTAGAATTTTCATTAAAACAGAACATGTGTTAATGGGCTTAAGGAAGAATTTTTTTTTTGCTTTTTGGAAAAATGTGTTCAGATTTTCTTCTACTTCCTCGGAAAAAAATTTCAGGTTTTTTTGTTTAAGAACAATTTTGAATGCCGTTGACGGTAATCATCCCAAAGGGAATTACCACTTCATTGTACGTTCCAAAATGATGCAGATCGGAATCCCGTGCAAGCCCGTAAGCTTTGCGTCTACCTTTTTTGTTTTTAAGTAAAGATTTTGGAGCGGAAAAAGATTTCTTGTCCGTATGTAAAATTTGAAAAGAAAAAGGATGTGCTAAACATTTTAAATGTATGCTTGTCCCAGAACGTTTACTTTATCTTGTAAGTTTTGCACTTCTTGCCCTTTGTTAATTGTGTCAATATGTGATTCCAAGTTAGTTTTGAAGTTAGTAACACCTAAGAACTTTATTGTATTTTTTTTTTCAATTATTCAGTCCCCAAACTTAAATCTTGGGAGTTCCTCCGATTTCTGCCCTTATTAAAAAGCACAAAAGAGTTTTTTCTGGGGACAAAATAATCCATTTTCAAGATATATTTGTCGGGTTTTTAAGTGGCTTTGATATACCCTTTTTATGAATTTAACGCTCTTTTTGGTGTTTACGTTTTTTAGTAACATTCATCCAATGCATTATCATCGCATTTGTACTAAGATAATATCCTTGATTAAAATTTATTGGGGTCATGCCAAATTTTAAATAGGAAGGGCTATACGAATGGGGTTTCCCTTGGGGCCTCCTTGAAAATTTTTTGCCCTTTTCTTAATTTTTCGGGCGTAAAAACTTTTGTTTTTCATTTTCCGCCCCATATTTTTTGTTTTTAATTTGCAAAATTGTATTGCTTTTAATTTAAAAAATTTTGGCTTCTTTTTCTTCAAACTGCATTTTTACTTGGTTGATTGGTTTAACCAAATTTTCTTTTGGGAGTTTTTTTTTTGAAAACCTGTTGATTGAAGGGATTATTTTTTTTTTTAGAAAATACTGTTTTTGTTTTTTTTAATTTTTCCCTTAAGAAAAGCTTGGTTGTACTGGTTTTGTGTTTATTTCCCTGTTTTAAATGGAATGCTGGTTTTTATGGGACTCCCCGGGCCCAAGAAAGTTTGTGGGTGTAAGAAAAGGGGGGGTAAAGGGTTTTTGTATTGAAAATTTTTGGCCCGAGGGGGTTTTCTTTGTTGAAAGGTAGTGTTTTTTGTTTGTATTTGGGGTTTAATGGAATTGTAAGGGGGTTAGTAGTTCTGTTTTATTTTTTTTGTTTTGTAGTTTGCGTTTAAGTGAAACCCTTATGGCATTTATTCAGGGAAAAAGGGGCGAAGGGGTTGCTTTTTAGGGGATGGGAAATTCTTTTTTAAGTTTAGGGAAAAAAAGTTGGTTAACTTTCATTTTTTATTTAGAATTTATAAAAAATTTTTTAAAGATTTTTGTTTGAAAATTTAAAATGGCAAAAATAGAAGCCAAAGTTTCTTTTGGAGACAAAAAGGTTCAGAATTTTTTTTCTGTTTTTGTTTTAATTTTTTTTAGTTTATCTTTTTAAAAAAATCATTTAAGCGTTTTTTTTTACCTTCTACTGCGGTGTCCCCAAATTTAAAATTTTATTTTTTTTTAGGGTATTTTTTTTGGGGATAAAAAATGGAGCCCTTTTAATTTTTTTTCGTAAAAACTGGGAAAAAAAATTCAGTTTTCCGGAAACTTCTTTTTTTTAATAATTTTTTTCAAAAATTTCTTGCTTTTTTTAAAAATTTGGAAATTTTTCTTCTTGGGGCAAAAAGGTTCGTTAAGTTTAATACAGGCAATATTTTCGCTGAAGGGTTATTGGGGTTTCCCCCTCCCTTCTGGAGGGTTTAAGGGATTAAGGTAGATTAAAGGGTGTCCTGTGACTGAATGCAGGATTTTGTACCCCTGCCAAATTTTTAGTTTGTGGAGGTATAATTGTTTTTACAAAGGATTAGGGAATTTTTTACAGCTTTTCCCAAAAAAGGGGATTATTAAAATCTCCTTAAAACCAATTTTTATTATCTTTAGGTGTGTATTTATTCTTTCATTTTTTAGGGCCCCCGGTAGGGGAACAATCAAATTTTAAAAAAATTTTTCCCCCAAAAATTTTTTGCCTGTGATGAATTCTTTACGTTGGGACTTTGGGGGGCGTGGTAATACCCCTTTTTTCAAATTTTTATAGTCATTTTTTAAAATCCATGTTGTTTAAGGGGGAAAAGAACCAAGTTTTTTTCCCGGTACACAGGGTTGTAAAAAGGTTGGTATTTTTTTGGAAAAAAATTTTTAATAATTAAATTAGTGGTTAACTGGTTCCCCCTGCTTTAGTTTCAAAAGTTTATTTTTTTTGGGGTTATTTGGGGGAGACAAAAGTCGGAATAATTTTTAAAATTATAAAAAG
Organism: Rapana venosa; assembly: GCA_028751875.1. NCBI lineage: Eukaryota > Metazoa > Mollusca > Gastropoda > Neogastropoda > Muricidae > Rapana > Rapana venosa. The sequence goes on along the minus strand of CM054167.1, from coordinate 30,003,894 downwards.
TAATGTTGTGTGTAGTGGTGTGTAGTTTGGTGTTTAATTTTTTAGTTGTTTGTTTTTGTATTTTGGGGTTTGGTGTAAAAGGTGTGTATGGTTGTTTTTGGGGTGTTGGGGGTGTTTTTGGTGTTTTGTTTGGGGTTGGTGTTGGGGGTTTGTGTGTGGGTTTTGTCACGCATTTGTGTCGGCCGGGTTTGTTTTGGTTATAATTTTTTTTAAAGCTATCGGAATCTTAAACTCTGAAAAATTTTTTTTCTTGTGTTTTTAGTTTTCTATCAAGTCCCCGTTTTGTTTTGTAATTTTTTATATTTTAATTTTTTTTGGGTTTGACTGCTTTGACTTCTTCTATCCCCCCTTCCTTTTTTAATTCCCATTTTTTTTTCCTTGTTCTTTTCCCCTTTTTTCCCGTCATCTTTCTAGGTGGTATTTATTGTTGGAAAGAGGATTATTGAACCAGGAATGCCGTAAGCATTTTCAATCGTTGGTTTTTTCTAGGGATGTGTGGTTTTTTTGTTGTGTGTGTGGGGGTGTGTGTGTGTTTTGTTGTGTGTGTGGTGTGTTGTAGTTGTGTGTGTGTGTGGGTTTTGTGTGTGTTTGTGTTGTGTTGTGTTTTGTAGTTGTGTGTTTTTGTGTGGGGTGTTGTGTGTGTGTGTGTGGTGTTTTGTGTGGGGTGTTTGTGTTGTGTGTGTGTTGTAAGTGGTGTGTGTAGGTTGTGTTGTGTTGTGTTGTTTTTTTGTATGTGTGTGTATTTTTTTGTGTTTGTTAAGGGGTTTGTGTTGTATTTTGTTTTTTTGGGTGGTGTTTTTTGGACGATTAAAATTTGCTTCTTTTTTTTTTATTTTAAAAAAATTTTTTTTTTTTTTGTTTTTTTTTTTTTTGTGGTTTTGGTGGTGTGTCTTTTTTCTTTATTTGGGGGAAAGAAAAGACTGTGCCCATAAAACCGGGGAGCATTTTGCGTTTTTTTTCCGTTTCCCCCAGAAGGGGGGACTTTGGTTGGGGTTTGTGTGGTGTGTTTGGAGGTTGGGGTTTTGTTTAATGTTTTGTTTTGGGGGTGGTGTTTGTTTGTGTTAATGGGTTTTAAAAGGGGGGTAAAAGGATGGTTTTAAAAGGTGAAAGTGTGTGGTGGGTGTGTGTTTTTGTGGTGTGTGGTGTGTGTGTGTGTGTGTTGTGTGTGTGTGGTGTTGTGGTTTTTGGGGTGTTTTGGTTGTGTGTGTGTGTTGTTGTGGGTTGTATTTTTTAATTTTGTTTTCCTATTTGGACGGGGTAAACTTTTTGCTTTTTGGGGTGGTGGTGCAGTAAGGAGGGGTGTGTGTGGGTGTGGTGTGTGGGGTGTTGTGTTGTGTAAAGTGGGTGTGAGTTTTGTTTGTGTTGGGGGTTGTGTTTTGGGTAAGATGTTGTGTTTTTAGTTGTGTTGTGAAGGGCGTTTTTGTTTATGAGAATGTATTTGGAGTTAGAAAAGGGTAGTGTGGTAGTGTGGGGTTGGGGTTTGTTTTAGTTTAGCTTTAAAATGGGTTTGGGGTTGTGTTTTAGGAAAAATTTGTAGTGAGTGCAGTGTTATTGGTCAGTGTGTGTTGTGTTGTGTGGTGTGTGTGGTGTGGTTGTGTGTGGTGTGTGTGTTGTGTTTTGGTGGGTTGGGGGTTGGTGTGGTGTGTGTGTGTTGTGTGTGTAGTGTGTGTGGTTGTGTTTTGTGATTAGTGTAGGTTTGTGCAGTGTGTGTAGTGTGGTGTGGGGTGGGGTGGTGTTTTGTTGTGGGGGGAAATGTAGCGTTTTTGTGGGTTTTGGTGTGGGTGGGGTGTTTGTAGTGTAGTGAAAGGGGTGTGTGTTGTGAGTGTATGTAGTGTAGTGTGGGTGTGTGGTGTAGTGTAAAGTGTGTGGTGTAGTTGTTTTTAGTTGGTTTCGGTTGTGGGGTTTTTTTGGTGTGGTGTGTGTGTGTTGTGTGTGTAGTGTGTGTGGGGTTGTTGTGATGTAGTGTGTGTAGTGAGGGTGTGTAGTGTGGTGTGGGGTGGTGGTTTAGTGTGTTGTGTTGTTTTTGTGTGTGATTAGGTAGTGTTGTGGTGTAGGTAGGTGGTGTGGTTTTGTGGTGTTTTGTGGTGGGTGTGGGGGTGGTGTGGTGTGGTTAGTGGCAGGAATAGTTCTCTAGGGAAAATGTTGTGGGGGTGCCCATTTTGTGTGTTTATTTGGGTTTGGGGCGGTTTTTTTTCGTGAGTGAAAAGGGGGGTGTATGAAGAAAGAGGCAAAAGGGAAATTGGGAAAAGTTGGTTTTTGGGGGAAAAAGGGTGAATGGTGTTGTCCCCCATGTATGAGTGGATGGTGGGTTGGGTAAGGTGTTAGGGGGGTTTGGGTGGGTGTTTGGGTGGGGTTGGTGTTGGGCCCGAAATTTTTCCTTTCTCCCTTCCCTGGTGGTTCTGGGGCAAGTCTTTCGGATGAGACGATAAACCGAGGTCTTGTGTGTTACACAGGATTATTTAGCTCACGTAAATGAACTCACAGCAACAAGAGAGTTGCCCTGGCAAAAATTCTGTTTAAAAAAAAAGCCACTCTGATAGGGAAACAAATACAGTTGCAGACAGGAAACAACTTTTTTTTTAATGGGTGGCGCTGCTCTTGTGGCGACGCGCTCTCCCCGGAAGAAAGCAACCCGAATTTCACGCAGAGAAATCTGCCGTGACTTAAATGGCTACAGGGAAATAAAGAAAGAAAAGAAAGAAAGAGAAAGAAAGAAAAGAAAGACAGAAAGAAAGAAAGAAAAGAAAGAAAAAGACAGAAGAAAAGAAAGAAAGAAAGAAAGAAAGATGAGAAAGATAGAAAGAAAACAAAGAAAGAATGAATGAAGAAAGAAAGAAACAAAGAAACAAAGAAACAAAGAAACAAAGAAACCTAACGAACTTACAGACAAGACGGACGAACAATTGCAAAAACGGAGGAGAGGAGACAGACGTTGAACACTCCCTCCTTACAAGGCATTGTATATCACGTGCACACACGGCACAGAAGACTCCGCACAGTTGGCAGAAACTCTGGCATCAGTCTCCCTTAGAACCAGTCCCTTGTCGTCATCATCCCTCCCTTCTGTCTTCCAATCGTTTCTGATCAACTGTAAAAGAGGTAAAGGTAAAGGAGTCCCATAACCTATAAGGTCGTAGGGGAGCGAGGCGTCAGAGACCTCACTTCTCTAGGGGCCAGCGTATTGAGGGCGGTGCCCATCTCCTCTCCCTCGCTGCTTTACCTTCCCTGACCTTAAAGAGGGCAGGTACCCATTGTGTATACAGCTGGGTGAACTGGGGGAACTGTACTGAAGCCAAGGCTGCGCGCAAACGGTCACCCATCCAACTGGTAACCACGCTCGACGCTGCTTAACTTGGCTTGGGGAAAGCGAGTGATCTAATATGATGATGATAATAATAATAATAATAATAATAATAATAATAATAATAATAATAATAATAATAATAATAATAATAATAATAATAATAATGATAATAATAATAATAATAAATG
>CM054167.1:29992902-29995402 GCA_028751875.1 Rapana venosa | reverse complement strand
GAGAAGGGTGTCTTGTTTTGCGTTGCTCATGTTTGGTTTGTATTTTGTCTTTTTTTTTTTAGTGCGTTTACTTGTATCATTTTGCTTTAATTTGTTTTTTTTTGGAAGGGCGGTATTGGCATTATTTCCTTGCCTGTTTTGTTATATGATACATCTGGACCCTGAGTGGTAGCTAGCAGATTGTGAGCAGATCTTTTCCATGTCTAATAATGTGCAGCCCTGCCAGTTAATACCTCAATTTCACCTGTGTGTAGCTCATATGGAGAATCAATTGCGCTCGTGATCTGCTGACCTAGGTTCTAATCTCTTTCAAGAGGATTTTTCCTCTGGAGTTGACATCAGTGCTAACTCCACTCTTCCAAAAAGTCCTGATGGGACTTTAAACCGAGGTTCCGTGTGCGAATGAATGCAGAACATCTTGTGCACACGTTAAAACTTGTTCCACTTTTTAAAAGATTAGGCCATTGTGTGCCAGTGGGAACGGATGACAAAATTTACAAAATTGCATACATATGGGGACTGGATGTTAAACAAGCACACGAATGTTTATTCTGTTATTATCGTGGAAATAAAAGAATGAAATGAATAAATCAATCAAATATGCACATGGAAGATAGATATGGAAATGTGGCAACACCTGACTCCAACCATTGGTTTTACAGCAAATTGTGGGTTTTGTTTGCAGGGCATTTAAAAAAGAAAAAGTGATTACTAAATCTGATGTACATGTACTAAATATTGCTTAACATCAGTTTGCTTTATTTTGTCGTTTCAAAATGCTATGGCTGGATCCTTTTATTTTATCCTTACTTTCTTTTAAAAACAGGAAAAAATACAACACATGCTATAACAAAAAACAGATCTAAAACACACACACATGCACGCACACATGCAGGCATGCACCCACACACATACACTAACTTTTTAGTAGATAGACGTTTAAACGATTATACACACACACACACAATCATGCACACACACACACACATGTACACCACACACACACACCACAACACACACACGCACACACACACACACACACACACACACAACACACACACACACACACACACACAAAAACACACAAACATTTCATTACCTCGAAAAAAATGAATAAATTTTTAAAAAAAATAAAATGACCAAACACACATATAAAACACACACATACAACACACACACACACACCCCACACACACACACACACACACACACACACACCACGCACACACACGCACACACACCACACACAACACACACACACACACCACACACCCCATTCTATTACCTTGAAATAATGAATGAAATAAAATAAATGAATAAAATGACACAAACGCACATAAAACACACACATACCACACAAACAACACACACACACAACACACACACACAACACACACACCACCACACACACACACACACACCACCACACACACACCCATACACAAAAGAGCTGTACAACAAAAAAGCCACAAAAAACAAATTTACCACAAAACTAAACATGGATAATGTCAACAATGAAACATGCATGTATGCGGACCACCCAGTCCTGTAGAAACTCCCAGAGGATTGTGGGATGCCTGCCCTTCCTTCCGGTGGTGGGGCAGATAACTGTTGCAGCATTAATTAACAGACATGGCTGACCTGGAAGTGGACTGTATGGGTCTTATGGGAATGTCCCCACATTATTTTTTTGGGATGAAGTAAAGTCGAGGGTGAGGGGTGGAGGTGGGGGTGGAGGTGAAGGGGGCAGAGTCAGAAGGAGGTAAAGGTAAAGGAGTTCCATAACCTATAAGGTCGTAGGGGAGCGAGGCGTCAGAGACCTCACTTCTCTAGGGCCAGCATATTGAGGGCGGCGCCGTCTCCTCTCCCTCGTGCTCTACTTTCCTGACCACTAAAGAGGGCAGGTACCCATTTACAGCTGGGTGAATGGGGGAACTGTACTGAAGCCAAGGCGCACAAACGGTCACCCATCCAACTGGTAACCACGCTCGACGCTGCTTAACTTGGCTGGGGGAAAGCGAGAGCTCCGACACTGAGCTATCCGGCCCGAGTCAAGAGAGGGTTGAAAAATTGGGGAAGGCTGGAAGTATGGGTTCTTTGTTTGCTTTCAACCGCTTTTTTTCTTGTTGTTGTTGGTGTTGTTGTTGTTGTTGTTGTTGTTTGGTGGTGGTGGTGGTGGTGGTGGTTGGGGTGGTGGTGGTGGTGGTGTTGGTTTAGTCTTTTTTGTTAGTCTGGTTGGTTGCTCAATCAGGTGTGGTTGTGGATTTTATTTTCTTTATTTTTCGTTTTCGCTTTGATCTCGTTTTATCTGTGTAGTTTTTTTTTAATTTTTTAGAGTGTTTGTGGTTGGGGAGTTTTTGTCTTCTTCTTCTTCTTCTTCTTCTTCTTCTTGGTGCGGACTGTTTTCTAGCACTTTGATCTCTTTTGTGCACGCTTAACATAAATCATCGGATAAGACTATAAACCAAGGCCCCCTGTGTGAACGCACGCAGACTTTACG
>CM054167.1:29985805-29992402 GCA_028751875.1 Rapana venosa | reverse complement strand
TATTCAGTTTTTGAAAATTTTGTCACCCGATCGTTTGGGGGGGAAAAGCGAGCGTTCCGACGGTGATTTAAAAACCCGCCCCCACTTGCTGTAAATGGTCCCTCCCCTCTTTGGGTAGGGAAGGAAATTTAAAAAGCAGCGGGGGAGAGAGGAGAGGGGCTCCATCCCCTCAATATTTCCCCTGAGAAGTGGGTCTCTGACCCTCCTCGCCCCCCTCGCCCTTATAGGTTTGGGCATTTTTTCCTTTTACTGCAAAGTGAATACAAAAGAAGAAGAAAAAAAAAGAGAAAAAATCCTAATGAATGAATGATGTGTGTACGAAAGGAGACAGAGAAGCTGATGGAGGGACGGGAGAATTTACGGGGATATCCCTCTAGGGGTGGGTAAAATCTACCGCTGAAAACCACCCTGGGCGGTAGCTATCGAAGGGGGTGGCAAATCCCCGGCAACCCTTACCCCGGGTGGTGACTGTGCAGGTAGGGTGGATTTTTGGTTGTTTTGTGTTTTCTTTTGTTTGGTGTTTGTTTTTGTTGGGGGGTGGGGTGGTGGTGGTGGTGATGGTGGTGATGGGGAGAGGGTGGGGGGGGGGGTGGGGGTTAGTGGTGGTGGTGATGTTTGGGATGGTAATGCTGTTGTAAATGTTGTTGGTGGTGGTGATGAGTTGATGGTAATGATGATGGTGATGTTGATGATGATGATGAAAGATGATGCTGGTAATTTAGAGAAGAAATTTCGAAGAAGAGATTGCAACGGAAAAAAAGAGAAATTACGAAAAAGATCTGCGAAGAAGAATTGCGAAGAAGAGAATTGCGGGGAGAAAAATTGCATAGAAGAAAAGAAAGGAAAAGAGATGCGAAGAGAAGAGAAAGAGAAGAAGAAGAAAAATTGCAAAGAAGAAGAAGAAACAAAAAGAAAGTTTGGGGGAACGAAAACAATAACAGAAAACCCCCCCGGACAAGACAAGTCAACGATTAAAAAAATGGGAAAACTCACAACAATTATTCCCTTTTTAAACCCACGCACGCACGCAGCACCCCGCCGACGCAGCACGCACACACACACCAAACCACCACACCCACACCCCACGGGGACGGGAAGCCTAGTGGTCGACATCGCGTCGCAATTGACGACCCGGGTCAATTCCCCTTCAAGGGGGAAAATTTTTCCCCTTGGAGTTAAAATCAGTGAGACCCCCTCTTCCCCCAAAAAATCCTTTGGATGAAACTAAAAACCGAGGCCCCCGGTGCGAACGCACGGAACATCTTGCGCACACGTCAAACCCGTTCCCCTTTTCGTAAGAGTAGGCCTTGTGTGCCGGTGGGAACGATGACAAAATTTCAAAAACCGCATACACAGGGGACTGGAAGTAGAAAAGCCCAAAATGCTTATTCCATTACCTCGATTAAAAGAAGAAAAACAAAATAAAAAAAAAACAAAAACTCACCCACCCAACACCCCCAAACACCCCCCCCCCCCACAACCCCATCCCCACCCCCAAAAAAACACCCACACACCCTTTAAAAAAAATCACCCAATCCCCACACCCATAACCCCCTTCCGCCCCCCACACCCACACCCCCCCCCCACCCAAACACACACACACACACCCTTAAAAACAAAAACCCAACTCCCACACACCCCCAAACCCCCCTCCCTACCCCCAACACACACCCACACCACACACCACACACCCCACACCACACAACACACCAAAAACAACCCTTTTAAAAAAATACCACCCCCACACCCACAAAACCCCCTCCCACCCCACCCACCCCAAAACCCCCCCCCCCCCCACCCCCCCCCCCCCACAAAACACACACCCCCCAAACACACCCCTTAAAAAAAAAACCAAAACTCCCCCCAAACTCTCTCTCCTCTTTTAAATTTTTTTTTTCCCAGGCTGGAGGCGAATGTGTGCGTGCGTGCGTGCGTGCTGCGTTCTGTGTGCGCGCGCGCGCGTATGTGTGTGTGTGTGTGTGTGTGAATTTGGACTTGTTAAAACTAATACTTGCTATTATATCGAGGATAATGGAATAAGCACTCATGTCCTTTTTTTTCAGTGTGTGTGTGTGTGCGCGCGCGAGTGCGTGCGTGTGTGTGTGTGTGTGTGTGGTGTGTGTGTGTGTGTGTGTGTGTGTACGAACGGAATTACAGGTCTGCTTGTTTATTCTTTTTCTTCTTTTTTTTTTTTATTCCGAGGATAATGGAATAAGCCCTCATGTGTATGTCCCCGTGTGTATGCGGTTTTGTAAATTCTGTCATCAGTTCCCACCGGCACGCAATGGCCTACTCTTCCGAAAAGCGGAACGGGTTTTAACGTATGCGCAAGATGTTCTGCGTGCGTTCGCACAACGGGGCCTCGGTTTATAGTCTCATCCGAAGGACTTTTGGGGAGAGTGGAGTCTGCACTGATGTTACTCCAGAGGAAAAATCCTCTTGGACGAGATTCGAACCCGGATCAGCAGATCACGAATACATCACTCTAACCACCAGGCTATCCCGTACCCCGGGTCGCTTATGACGGTGTGTGTGTGTGTGTGTGCGCGCGCGCGTGCACACGCGCGTGCGCGTGTGAATTTAGTTTTAGAGAAAACCTTGTACTCTTTGACAATGGGATTGTTTTATTTTATTTTAAAAATTTTTTAATTTTATTCTTTCATATCGAGGATAATGAAATAAGCACTCATGTGCTATTTTACATCCAGTCCCCGTGTGTATGCATTTTTGTGAATTCTGTCATCTGTTCCCACCGGCACACAATGGCCTACTCTTACGAAAAGCGGAACAGGATTTAACCCAAAGTGTGTGTGCGTGCGTGAGCTCGCGAGCGCGCGTGTGTATGAAAATGCATTCGCATTAAGACACACACACACACACACACACACACACACACACACACACACACACACACACACACAACACAGTGTGCATGTTTAACCCGAAGCGTTGTGTTCACAAAACTGTTTCCATTCATTTCGAGATACATTTTTAACAACATATTGCACTTGTCATTATTACTGCAGTTATCATTGCAGAATTATATCGTTTTGCCTAATTATTATTGGCGCTTCTTTTTGACTTGTATTGTCATGATAATTGTAATGACGAGATGTTGACTTCGATGAGGAAAATGATGTGGTTGATGATGATGATGGTGATGATGGTGGTGATGGTGATGATGATGTGATAAAAATGATGGTGATGATGATTTTGATGATGATGATGATGATGATGATGATGATGATGATGACGGTAATGGTGGTGACAATATTTTGTATTTTAGTTTTTGTCATTCTTTATTGTCATTGTTTCTGTTGCTATTTTTGATATGTCATCGTTGACAAAAGAAACACACACACATACATGCACGCACGCACGCAGACACACATTTATATATGCACGCACGCACGACACACACATCACAATCACACAAACAAACACACACCTACACACACACAACTCTCGCACATTGATTTACATACACAGACACACACACATGCAAACACACACACACACTACACATTTATACCAACGCACACACACACACACACCACACACACACACACACACACACACACACACACACACACCACACACACAGAGGGAACAATACACTAATTAAGTACAATTTTTATCTTACTTTTTAAAAATATCCATTGATAGAGAAAGATTCACAAATTAATAATTATATCAACAAATCATCTAGCAGTTTGTTCTGTACAATTATACTCATGAGTCGGACAATAATTATTCTTAGTAATAGAAACATAAATCACCTAAAACAAACATCTTATGATTTATTTTAAAAGTTCCTACATTCTGAATGGGGACGGTATAGCTCAGTGGTCGGAGCACTCGCTTTCCTCCAGCCAAGTTAAGCAGCGTCGAGCGTGGTTACCACTTGGATGGGTGACCGTTTGCGCGCCTTGGCTTCAGTACAGTCCCCCAGTTCACCCAGCTGTAAATGGGTACCTGCCCTCCTTAGGGTCAGGGAAGGTAAAGCAGCGAAGGAGAGGAGATGGGCGCCGCCCTGAATACGCTGGCCCCTGGAGAAGCTGAGGTCTCTGATGCCTCGCTCCCCTACGACCACAAAGGTTATGGGACACCTTTACTTTACATTCTAATTGTGTCTTGGCTTCATACAGTTGCCTGTTTCTTCTTCTTCTTCTTCTTCTTCTTCTTCTTCTTCTTCTTCTTCTTCTTCTTCTTCTTCTTCTTCTTCTTCTTCTTCGTTGAACACTCAGACAGCAACTATTGTTGTCTGTCATATGTGCGGATAAAAACGTTTGCGCTGCCGTTAAGCGCCTGACAAGTCAGGCCCAGCGCATCCGATTTTGGCGTGGTGAAATGATTGTTTGATTGGGTGGTTATTTGAAATGTATAAAGAATTCTTTAAAAAAATATTTTGTTTTAGTTCGTAATAATTATATACTTGCAAATATTTGGCATTGTTTGTTTGTTGTTTTTAGTATCTTATTTATTACATTTTTACAGTGTTTTTTGATAACGGAACTAAGGTATTTCCTCGTGTGTTGATGTTATTGTATACAAAATCTGGATTTGTGCATTGTGTGTAGGTCAAACCACGAGATTTGAATAAACCATGTTGAGTAAAAAAGCAGAGCTAGTGAATTTTATTGTCTTCAGAATCATGTACGAATGTGCTGGGGTTGTGTGTGTGTGTTTTGTGTTGTGTGTGTGTGTGTAGTGTGGGGGGGTTGTGTTTTGGGGTGTGTGTGTGGACGGGTGGGGGTGGGGGGGTGGGGGGGGGGTTGTGTAGTTTTTTTGTGTGGGGGCGCGTATGTGTGTGTGTGTGTGTGTTGTGTGTGTGTGTAGTTTGTGTTTTGTAGTTGTGTTTTTTGTGTGTTAGTTTTTGTGTGTGTATTTTGAGTGTGTGTGGGGTTTTGTAGTTGTGTGTTGTGTTGTTTTTGGTGTGTGTATTTGTGTGTGTGGGGGGGTGTTTGAGTTGTGTGGGTGTGTGGTTTTGTGTGCATGTAGTTGTGTGCGTGTGTGTGTGTGTGCGCGCGTGTGTGTGTAGAGTTGTGTGCAATAGTTTTGGTGTTTGAAATGTATGTAGTTGTGTGTGTAAAAGTGTGTTTTTTACTTGTGTGTGTATTGTTTGTGTGTGTGGGGTATTGTGTGTGCATGTGTTGTTGTTGTGTATGTGTTTATTTTGTTTTTATTTGATCTGTTTCATTATTTTATTTCGAGGATAACTGCATAAGCACTCAGTGCGTTTTTTACATGGAGTCCCCGAGTGTATGCGTTATTGAAAATTTTGGTCATCCATACCCACCAGCACACAATGGCCTACTCTTCCGAAAAGCGGAACGAGTTTTTACGTGTGCGCAAAATGTTCTGCGTGCGTTCGCACACGGGACCTCGGTTTATAGTTTCACCCGAAGGGTGTGTTGTGTGTGTGTGTGTGTGTGTGTACGTTAGTGTAAGCTTACGTGCAGTTGTGTGTGTGTGTGTGTGTGTGTGTTTTGCCTAAATGTGTGCCTACGTTAGTGTAAACTTACGTGCAGTCGCGTGCATGTGTACGTGCGTTTACTTAAGTGTGTGTTCATTTCTACGATTTCCCAGGTCCACTGAATATGAAGACCTGCAGCTACCTCCATTCCCTTTGTGTATATACACGTAATAGGTAAAGGTGTCCCATAACCTATGTGGTCGTAGGGGAGCAAGGCGTCAGAGAATTCAACTTCTCTAGGAGCCAGCATATTGAGGGCGGCGCCCATCTCCTCTCCCTCGCTGTTTTACCTTCCCTGACCCTAAAGAGGGCAGGTACCCATTTACACCTGGGCAAACAGGAGGGGAAACTACTGGAGCCAAGGCGCGCAAACGGTCACCCATCCAATTGGTAACCACGCTCGATGCTGCTTAAAAGACGGTAAGACGAACGTGTCCAGAATTCATCCTGCGAAAATAAAAAGAAGTAGAGAAACATGGTCTAAAGTCGGAACGTGTCGGCTGAGGCCAGTGGACAGACCTCCTGCAGAGTTACAGGCACAGGAGAAGACCAGGCACTACGCATTCTACTCAAGAGGGGAAGAGAGAGAGATAGATAGATAGATAGAGAGAGATAGATAGATAGAGAGAGAGAGAGATCAATTTTTTTTAATTTCGAGAATAATGAATGAACAATCATGCGTTTCTAAATCCAGTAACCGTCCTCATCAGGGATGTATCATGACAACAACAACAACAATAATAGTACTAAGAAGAAGAAGAATCGTTATCGTCATCATCATCGTCGTCATCATCGGCATCATCATCAATCATCATCATCAAAACCCAAAATTAAAAACAACAACAAAAAAAACCAAAGTAACCCAACATCTTAAAAATCAAAAAACAACAACAACAACACAACCAAATACACAGACACACAACAGCAAAAGCTAACAACACCACCCACAAACGAGAGGGAAAAAAATCCCAAATTCAACCCTCCCCTCCCCCAAACAAACAAGCAAAACAGAAACAAAAATACACACACAAGCACCCACACACAACACACACACACACACACACACACACCACACACAACACACACACACCACCACACACACACACACACACACACACACA
>CM054167.1:29963305-29980805 GCA_028751875.1 Rapana venosa | reverse complement strand
TTGGTGGTGTTGGTGAGGGTGATGATAGTTGTGGTGGTGACGGTGGAGGTGGAAGTGGTGAGGGTGGTGGTGGTGGTGGTGAGGGTGGTGGTGGTGGTGAGGGTGGGGGTGGTGGTGAGGGTGGTGGTGGGTGGCGGTGATGGGGGTGGGGGTAGTGGTGAGGGTGGTGAAGGTGGTGGTGTTGGTGGTGTTAAGGTGGTGAGGGTAGTGAGGGTGGTGGTGATGGTGGTGGTAGTGGTGGTGATTTTGGGTGAGGGTGGTGGTGGTGGGAAAGTGGTGGTGAGGGTGGAGGTGGTGGGGTGGTGGTGGTGAGGGTGGTGGTGGTGGTGGTGAGGGTGGTGGTGGTGGTGAGGGTGGTGGGGTGGTGAGGGTGGTGGTGGTGGCGGTGATGGGGGTGGGGTAGTGGTGAGGGTGGTGAAGGTGGTGGTGTTGGTGGTGTTAAGGTGGTGAGGGTAGTGAGGGTGGTGGTGATGGTGGTGGTAGTGGGGTGAGTTTGGTGAGGGTGGTGGTGGTGGGAGTGGTGGTGAGGGTGGAGGTGGTGGGGGTGGTGGTGGTGAGGGTGGAGGTGGTAGTGGTGAGGGTGGTGATGGTGGTGGTGGGAGTGGTGGTGGTGGTGGTGGTGGGGTGGTGGTGAGGGGTGGTGGTGGTGGTGGTGGGGGTGGGGGGTGGTGAAGAGGGTGGTGAGGGTGGTGGTAGTGAGGGTGGTGATGGTGGTGGTGGTGATGGTGATGGTGGTGGTGGTGATAGTTGTGATGGTGGGGTGGTGAGGGTGGTGGTGGTGGTAGTGGGGGTGGTAGTGGTGGTGAAGGTGGTTGTAATGGTTGTGGTGAGAGTGGTGGTGGTAATGGTGAGGGGGGTTTTGTAGTGGTTGTGGTGGTGAGGGTTGAGATGAGGGCGGTGGTGGTGGTGATTGTGAGGGTGGTAGTGGTGGTGGTGAGGGTGTTGGTGGTCGTGGTGATGAGGGTGGTGGAGGTGGTGAGGGTGGTGGTGGTGGTGGCTGTGGGGGTGGTAGTGGTTAGAGGGTGGTTAGGGTGGTGGTGGTAGTGGTGGTGAAGGTGGTGGTGGTGGTGAGGGGTTGGTGGTGGTTGTAAGGGTGTTGGTGGTGTTGAGGGTGGTGAGAGTGGGTGTTGTGGTAGTGGTGTTGGTGGTGGTGGTGGTGATGGTGGTGGTAGTGTGGTAAGGGTGGTTGTGGTGGTGGTGAAGATGGTGATGAGGGTGGTGGTTGTGGTGGTGGTGAGGGTGGTGGTGTGGTGGTTGTGGTGAGTGTGGTGGTGGTGGTGATGGTGGTTGTGGTGATGGTGGAGGTGAGGGTGGTGTTGGTGGTGGTGAGGCTGGTTGTTGTGGTTTCGGTGGTGGGGGTGTGAGGGTGATGGTTAGGATGTTTGTGGTGGTGGTGGTGGGGTGGTGGTGGTTGGTGGTGGTGAGGGTAGTGGTGATGGTCGTGGTGGTGGTTTTTAGGGTGGTGGTGGCATTGAAAGTGGTGGTAATTGTGTTGAGGGTGGTGGTAGTGGTGGTGATGGTTGTGGTAGTGGTGGTGGTAGTGGAGGTGGTGGTGGCTGTGAGGGTGGTGGTGGTGGTGGTGAGGGTGGTTGTGGTGGTGGTGGTGAGGGTGGTTGTGGTGGTGGTTGTGGTGAAGGTGGTGGTGATGGTGGTGTTGGTAAGGGTGGTAGTGGTGGTGGTGGTAAGTGTGGTGGTGATGGTGGTGTTGGTAAGGGTGGTAGTGGTGGTGGTGGTAAGTGTGGTGGTGGTGGTGGTGCTGCTGCTGCTGGTTGTGGTGGTGAGGGTGGTGAGGGTGGTGGTAGGGGTGTAGAGGGTGGTAGTGGTGGTGGTTAGGGTGTTGGTATTGGTGGTGAGGGTGGTGGTAGTGGTGGTGAGGGTGGTGGTGGTGGTAGTGGTGGTGAGGGTGGTGGTGCTGGTGGTGAGAGTGGTGTTGGTGGTGGTGAGGGTGGTGAGGGTGGTGGTGGTGGTAGTGATTGTGGTGTTAGTGGTAGTGAGGGTGGTGAGGGTGGTGGCCGTGGTGGCAGTGGTGGAAAGGGTGGTGAGGTTGGCGCTGGTGGTGATAGTGGTGGTGAGGGTGACGGTGGTGGTGGTGAGGGTTTGGAAAGGGTGGTGGTGAGGGTTGTGGTGGTGAGGGATGGCTGGTAATGGTGATGGTGGTGGTTGTGATTGTGGTGGTAGTGGAGAGGTTGGTAGTGGACGTGGTGATGGTGGTGGTGATGGTTTTGGTGTTGTGATGGTGGTGAGAGTTGTGGCGGTGGTTAAGATGGTAATGGTGGTGATGGTGGTGGTGAGGGTGGTGGTGTTGGTGATGAGGGTGGTGGTGGTGGTGACGATGGTGATTGTGGTGATGGTGGTTGTGGTGATGAGGGTGGTGTTGGTGTTGGTGTTGGTGGTGGTTGTAGTTGTGGTGAGGGTGGTGAGGGTTGGTGGTGGTGGTGATGGTATTGGAGGTGGTAGTCGTGGTGGTGATTGTGGTAGTGTTTGTGAGTGTTGTGAGGGTGATGGTGGTGGTGAGGACGGTAGTGTTTGTGGTAGTGGTGGTGGTAGTGGTGGTGGTAGTGGTGGTTAGGTTGGTGGTGGTGGTGGTGGTTGTGGTGGTAGCGGTGGTGAGGGTGGCGGTGGTGGTGGTGAAGGTGGTCGTGGTGCTGGTTAGGGTGGTGGTGGTGGTTGTGGTAGTGGTGGTGAGGTTGGTGGTGGTGGTGTTGGGGTTGGTGGTGGTGGTGGTGAGGGTTGAGGTGAGCGTGGTGGTGGTGGTGGTTGTGAGGGTGGTTGTGGTAGTGGTGAGGGTGTTGGTGGTGGTGGTGATGAAGGTGGTGGTGGTGGTGAGGGTGGTGGTGGGGGTGGTGAGCGTGGTGGTGGTGGTGGCTGTGGTGGTGGTAGTGGTGGTGGGGTAGGTGGTAGTGGTGGTGAAGGTGGTGGTGGTGGTGAGGGTTGTGGTGGTGGTTGTAAGGGTGCTGGTGTTGTTGACGGTGGTGAAAGTGATAGTGGTGGTTGTGAGATTGGTGGTGGTGGTGGTGAAGGTGGTGAGGGTGTGAGGATGGTGGTTAGGATGTTGGTGGTGGTGGTGGTGGTAGTGGTGGTGAGGGTAGTGGTTGTGGTGGTGGTGAGGGTGGTGGTGGTTGTTGTGAGGGTGGTGGTGAGGGTGGTGGTGGTGGTTGTGAGGGTGGTGGTGATGGTGAGGGTGGTGAGGGTTGTGGGATGGTGGTTAGGATGTTGGTGGTGGTGGTGGTGGGGTGGTGGTGGTGGTGGTGGTGAGAGTGGTGGTGGTTGTTGTGAGGGTGGTGGTGAGGGTGGTGGTGGTGGTGGGGAGGGTGGTGGTGATGGTGATGGTGGTGAGGGTGTGAGGATGGTGGTGGTGATAGTGGGGGGTTGTGAGATTGGTGGTGGTGGTGGTGAAGGTGGTGAGGGTGTGAGGATGGTGGTTGGGATGTTGGTGGTGGTGGTGGTGGTAGTGGTGGTGAGGGTAGTGGTTGTGGTGGTGGTGAGGGTGGTGATGGTTGTTGTGAGGGTGGTGGTGAGGGTGGTGGAGGTGGTGGTGAGGGTGGTGGTGATGGTGATGGTGGTGAGGGTGTGAGGATGGTGGTTAGGATGTTGGTGGTGGTGGTGGTGAGGGTGGTGGTGGTCGTGGTGGGGTGAGTGTAGTGGTGAGGGTGGAGGTGGTGGTGTTTAGGGTGGTGGTGGCATTGAAGGTGGTGGTAATTGTTTTTGAGGGTGGTGGTAGTGGTGGTGAGGGTTATGGTTAGGGGTTTCGTGAGGGTGGTGTTGGTTTTGGTAGTGGTGGTGAGCGTGGTGGTGGTGGTGGTGGTGAGGGTTAGGGTGGTGGTGGTGATGGTGGTTGTGGTGCTGGTTAGGATTGTGTTGGTGGTGGTGGTGAGGGTGTTGAGGCTGGTTGTGGTGGTGGTGGTAGTGGTTGTGCGGGTGGTGGTGGTGGTTGTAGTGGTGGTGAGGTTGGTGGTGCTTGTGGTGAGGGTGGTGGTGGTGAGGGTGGTGGTGGTGCTGGTGAGAGTGGTGGGTGGTGGTAATGGTGAGGGTGGTTGTAGTGGTGGTGATGGTGGTGGTGGTGGTGGTGAGGGTGGTGGTGGTGGTAGTGGTGGTGAGGGTGGTTTTTGGTGGTAATGGTTGTGGTGGTGGTAGTGGTGGTTTAGGGTTGTGGTGCTGGTGGTAGTAGTGGTGGTGAAGGTGGTGGGGTGGTGGTGATGGTGGTGGTAGTGATGGTGGTTGTGAGGGTTGTGGTGGTGGTTGTAGTGGTGGTGGGGGTGGTGGTGGTGGTGAGGGTGGTGGTGGTTGTTGTGAGGGTGGTGGTGAGGGTGGTGGGTGGTGGTGGTGAGGGTGGTGGTGATGGTGATGGTGGTGAGGGTGTGAGGATGGTGGTTAGGATGTTGGTGGTGGTGGTGGTGAGGGTGGTGGTGGTCGTGGTGGTGAGTGTAGTGGTGAGGGTGGAGGTGGTGGTGTTTAGGGTGGTGGTGGCATTGAAGGTTGGTGGTAATTATGTTGAGGTGGTGGTGGTGGAGGGTTAGGGTGGTGGTGGTGATGGTGGTGTGGTGCTGGTTAGGATTGTGGTGGTGGTGGTGGTGGTGGTGGGGGGTGTTGAGGCTGGTTGTGGTGGTGGTGGTGGTAGTGGTGGTGAGGTTGGTGGTGGTGAGGGTGGTGGTGGTGCTGGTGAGAGTGGTGGTGGTGGTAATGGTGAGGGTGGTTGTAGTGGTGGTGAGGGTGGTGGTGGTGGTGGTGAGGGTGGTGGTGGTGGTAGTGGTGGTGAGGGTGGTGGTGGGAGTGGTGGTGATGGTGGTGATGGTGGTGGAACTGGTGGTGGTAGTGGTCATTAGGGTTGTGAGGGTGGTGGTGGTGGGTGAGGGTGGTGGTAGTGGTGGTGAGGGTGGTTGTGGTGGTGGTAGTGGTGTGAGCGTGGTTATGGTGGTTGTAGTGGTGGTGGTGAAGGTGGGGGGTGGTGGTTGTTGTTGTGGTGGTGAGGGTGGTTGTGGTGGTGAGGGTGGGTTGTGTGGTGGTAGTGGTGGTGAGGGTGGTTGTGGTGGTAATGGTTGTGGTGGTGGTAGTGGTGGTTTAGGGTTGTGGTGCTGGTGGTAGTAGTGGTGGTGAAGGTGGTGGGGTTGTGGTGATGGTGGTGGTAGTGATGGTGGTTGTGAGGGTTGTGGTGGTGGTTGTAGTGGTGGTGGGGGTGTTGGTGTGGTGATAGTGATGGTGGTGGTGAGGGTGGTGGTGGTGGTAGTGGGGGTGAGGGTTGTGGTGGTGGTGATGGTGGTGATGGTAGTTGTGGTGATGGTGGTGGTGAGGGTGTTGGTGCTACTGGCTGTGAGGGTTGTGGTGGTGATGGTGGTGGTTGCTGTGAGGGTGGTTTTTGGTGGTGATGGTGAGGGTGGTTGTGGTGGTGGTTGTGGTGAGGGTTGTGGTGATGGTGAGCTGAACGTGGTGGTGAGGGTGGATGTAGTGGTTGTAGAGGGTGGTGGTGGTGTTGGTGGTGAGGCTTGTGGCGCTGGTGTTTGTAGTGGTGGTTAGGGTGGTGATGTTGGTGGTGGTGGTGAGGGTTGTGAGGGTGGTGGTGAGGGTATTGGTGGTGGTGAGGGTATTGGTGGTGGTGAGGATGATGGTGCTGATGGTGAGGGGCGGTGGCAGTGGTGGTTAGGGTGGTGGTGGTGGCAGTGAGGGTGGTGTTAGTGGTGGTGGTGGTGGTGGCAGTGGTGGTAAGGGTGGTGAAGTTGGTGCTGGTTGTGAGAGTGGTGGTGAGGATGGTGGTGGTGGTGGTGGTGAGGGTACTTGAAAGGGTGGTGATGAGGGTGGTTGTGCTGGTGGTTGTGAGTGGGGTGGTGGTGAGGGATGGCTGGTAATGGTGATGGTGGTTGTTGGTTTGTGTTGGTGGTGGATAGGGTGGTAGTGGACGTGGTGATGGTTTTTGTGTTGTGATGGTGGTGAGATTTTGGCGGTGGTTAGGATGGTAATGATGGTAATGGTGTTGGTGAGGGTGGTGTTGGTGTTGGTTGTGAGGGTGGTGTTGGTGTTGAAGTTGGTGGTGGTGTTGGTGGTGATGGTGGTTATGGTGGTGGTTAGAGTGGTTTGGTGGTGGTCGTGTGGTTGTGGTGGTGGTGGTGATAGTAGTGTTGATTGTGGTGAGGGGTGGTGGTGGTAGTGGTGTTGAGGGTGGTGGTTGTGGTGGTGGTGAGGGTGGTGGTGGTGGTGAGGGTTTGGTGAGGGTGGTGGTGGTGGTGGTTGTGAGGGTGGTAGTGGTGGTGGTGAGGGGGATGGTGGTCGTGGTGATTAGGGTGGTGGTGGTGGTGGTTGTGAGGGTGGTAGTGGTGGTGGTGAGGGGGATGGTGGTCGTGGTGATTAGGGTGGTGGTGGTGGTGAGGGTGTGGTGGTGGGGGTGGTGAGGGTGGTGGTGGTGGTGGCTGTGGTGGTGGTATTGGTGGTGAGGGTGGTTAGGGTGGTGGTGGTGGTGGTAGTCGTGGTGAAGGTGGTGGTGGGGTGAGGGTTGTGGTGGTTGGTTGTAAGGGTGTTGGTGGTGTTGAGGGTAGTGAGAGTGGTTTTTGTGGTAGTGGTGGTGGTGGTGGTTGTGATGATGTGGTGGTGGTGGTGAGGGTGGTGGTGGTGGTAATGGTGGTGAGGGTGTGAGGGTGATGGTTAGGATGTTGGTGGTGGTGGTGGTGAGGGTAGTGGTGAGGGTGGCGGTGGTGGTGTTTTAGGGTGGGGTGGCATTGAAGGTGGTGGTAATTGTGTTGAGGGTGGTGGTAGTGGTGGTGAGGGTTGTAGTAGTGGTGGTGGTAGTGGAGGTGAGGGAGGTGGTGGTGGCTGTGGGGTGGTGGTGGTGGTGGTGAGGGTTGTTGTGGTGGTGGTGGTGAGGGTGGTTGTGTGGTGGTTGTGGTGTTTGGTGGTGTTGGTAAGGGTGGTGGTGGTGGTGGTGAGGGTGGTGGTAGTGGTGGTGAGGGTGGTGGTAGTAGTGGTGACGGTGGTGGTGGTGGTGGTGAGAGTGGTGGTCGTGGGGTGAGGGTGGTGGTGGTGGTGGTGAGGGTGGTGGTAAGAGTTGTGGTAGTGGTGATGAGGGTGGTTGTGAGGGTTTGGAAAGGGTAGTGTTGAGCGTGGTGGTGGTGGTGAGGATGGTTGTAAGTGTGGTGGTTATGGTGGTAGAGGTGGTGGTGGTAGAGGTGGTGAGGGGGGTTGTTTTGAGGGTGGTGGTGTTTGTGGTGTTGGTGGTGTTGGGGGTGTTGGTGGTGGTGGTGAGGGTGGTGGTTGTGTTAGGGTGGTTGTGGTGGTGGTGATGTTTTGGTGTTGGTGGTTGTGAGGGTGGTGGAAGTGGTGGTGAGGGTGATGGTGAGGGTTGTGGTAGTGGTGGTGAGGGTGGTGTGTGGTGGTGGTGAGGTGGTGGTAAGAGTGGTGGTAGTGGTGATGAGAGTTGTTGTAGCGGTGGTGAGGGTGGTTAGGGTTAAGGTAGTGGTGGTGAGGGTGGTGGTGGTGGTGAGGGGTGGTGGTGGTGGTGAGGGTTGTGGTGGTAGTGGTGCTGAGGTGGTGAGGGTGGGGGTGCTTTTGGTGGTAGTGGTGGTGAGGGTGGTTGTAGTGGTTTTGAGGGTGGTAGTGGCCGTGGTGACTGTGGTGGTGATGGTTTTGGTGTTGTGATGGTGGTGAGGGATGTTGCGGTGGTGGTGGTGGTGAGGGTTGTGGTGAGGGTGGTGGTGAGGGTCCACCACCCTCACCACCACCCTCAACAGTGATGGTGGTGGTGGTGGTGATTGTAGGTGGTGGTAATTGTGGTGAGGGTGGTTGTGGTGGTGATTGTGGGTGGTGGTGTTGTTGGTGATAGTTGTGGTGAGGGTGTTGAGGGTGGAGATGGTCGTGATGATGGTGGTGGTGGTGGTAGTGGTGGTGGTGGTGGCGGTAGTGGTAGTGAGGGTGGTGAGGGTTATGGTTGTGGTGAGGATGGTGTTGGTGGTGGTAGGGGTGGTGAGATGGTGGTGTTGGTGAAGGTGGTTTGTGATGGTGGTGGTTGGGGTGGTGGTGGTGGTGGTGGTGGTGAGCGTGTTGGTGGTGGTCAGGGTGGTTGTTTTGGGGGAGGGTGGTGTTGAGGGTGGTAGTGGTGGTGGTGGTGAGGGTGGTGGTAAAGGTAGTGGAGGTGGTGGTGGTGGTGGTGAGGGTTGTAGTGGTGGTGAAGGTCGTTGTGGTGGTGGTGGTTTAGCGTGGTGGTGAGTTCGGTGGTGGTGAGGGTGGTGACGTTGGTGGTGAGGTGGTTTTGTGGTGTTGTGGGTGGTGGTGTTGTTGGTGTTGGTGGTGGGGGTTTATGGGGGAGGGTGGTGTGGTGGTGGTGGTGGGTGTGGTGGGGTGTTAGTAGTGGGGTGGTGAGGTTATGGTGGTGAGGTGGTGGTGTGGTGGTAGGGTGGTGGTGTGGGTGGTGAGGTGGGATTTGGTGTGGTGGTTAGGGTGTGGTGAGTGGTGGTGTGGTGGTGTTGAGGTGTGGGTTGTTTTGGGTGATGGTGGTGTTGGGGTGGTAGTGTGGTGGTGAGGATGGTGGTGGTAGTGCGAGGTGGTGGTGGTGGTGGTGAGGTTGTAGTGTGTAAGGTGTGGTGGTGTGGTGGTTTAGGGTGGGTGGTGATGTAGTGGTGGTGGTGGGTGACGGTGGTGGTGAGGGTGGTGTGGGTGAGGGTGTGGTGGTGTTGGTGTATGGTGGTGGGGTGTATGGGGGGTGGTGGTGGTGGTTGGGGTTGTGGTGAGGGGTTAGGTGGTGGTGGTGAGGGTGTGGTAGTGGTGGTGAGGTGTGGGGGTGTGGTGGTGATGGTGGTGAGGGGAATTGGTGGTGGTTGTGAGGGTGTAGGTGGTGGTGATGGTGGTGTTGAGGGGGTTGTGGTGATGGTGGTGTGGTAGGTGGTGAGAGGTGGTGAGTGTGCTGAGGTGGTGGTTGTGTTAGGTGGTGGGTGGTACGGTGGAGGTGGTGGTTGTGGTGTGGTGGTGGTGGTGCGGTGGTGAGGTGGTGGGGGGTGAGGGTGGTGGTTGTAGTGAGGGGGTGGTGTGATGAGGGTGTGGTGGTTGTGGTTAGGGTGGTGGTTGTGGTGGTGGTGATTGGGTGGCGGTGGTGGTGAGGTTTGGTGGTGGTTGTGAGGTAGTGGTGTGGTTGTGGTGATGGTGTGATGGTGGTGGTCGTGAGGTGTGGTGGTGGTGAGGGTAGTGTAGGTGATTGTGGTGAGGGCGGTTGTGGTGGTGGTGAGGGTGGTGAGGTAGTGGTTGTGGTGAGGTGAGATGGTGGTGGTGATGGGAGGGGTGATGTTTGTTGGTGGGGGGTGTGGTGGTAGTGGTGGTGGTGATAGTGGTCGTGGTTAGGGTGGTGGTTGTAGTAGTGGTGGTGAGGGTGGTGGTGGTAGTGGTGGTGGTGGTAGTGGTCGTGGTTAGGGTGTGGTTGTAGTATGTGGTGAGGGTGGGGGTGGTTGTAGTGGTGATGTCGTGAGGGTTGTGGTGGTGATGGTGGTGGGGTGGTGGTTGTGGTGGTGAGGGTGATGAGGGTGGTGGTGAGGGTTGTGGTGGTGATGGTGGTGGGGGGGTGGTTGTGGTGGGATGGTAGTTAGGGGGTGGTGGGTGGTGTAGTGGTTGTGAGGTGGGTGGTGGTGACAGTGGTGGTGAGTTGGATGGTGGTGGTAGTGGGGGTTGCGGGTGGTGAGGATGGTGGTGGTGGTTGTGGTGGTGGGGGGGTGTGGGGGGTGTTGTTGTTTGTTAGGGTGGTTGTTGTGGTGGTGAGGGTGGTTAGGGTGGTGATGGTGAGGGTTGTGAGGGTGGTGGTGATGGTTAAGATGGGGGTGGTTGTGGTGGTGTGGGTGGTAGTGGTAGTGGTGAGGGTGGTGGTTGTGTTGAGGGTGGTGGTAGTGGTGGTGAGTGTGGTGATGGTGGTGGTTGGGGAGGGTGGTCGTAGTGGTGGTGAGGGTGGTGGTAGTGGTGGTGAGGGTGGTGTTGGATGTGGTGAGGGTGGTGGTAAGAGTGGTGGTAGTGGTGGTTAGAGTGGTGGTGGTGAGGGTGGTGAGTGTGGTGGTGGGGGTTTGGTGGTGAGGTGGTTGGTGAGGATTGTGGTGGTGTGAGGGTCGTGGTGGTGTTGACGATGGTGGTGGTGGTGGTTAGGGTGGTGGGGGTTTTTGGTTATGGTGGTGGTGGAGGTTAGGTGATGGTTAGGGTGGGTGGTGGTTGTGGTTGTGGTCTTGGTTGTGGTGGTGGTGAGGGTGTTGGTGTTGGTCGTGTGGGTGGTGGTGGTGGTGAGAGTGGTGGTAGTGGTGGTTAGGGTTGTGGTGGTGGTAGTGAGGTGGTGTTTGTGGTGGTGAGGCTGGTGGTGGTGGTGATAGTGGTGGTTAGGGTGGTGAGGGTGGTGGTGGTGGTGGAAGAGGGGGTTTAAGATGGTCGGGGTGGTGGTCCCCCACCCTCACCACCACCCTCAACAGTGAGGGTGGTGGTTGTCGGTGATGATTGTGGTGGTGGTAGTGTGGGTGAGGGTGGTGGTGATGGGGGTGGTGGTGTTGGTGTTGTGGTGGTGGTGTTGTTGGTGATAGTGGTGGTGGGTTGTTGAGGGTGGAGGTGGTCGTGATGATGGTGGTGGTGGTACTGTTGGTGGTTTGGTGGCGGTAGTGGTAGTGAGGGTGGTGAGGTGGTGGTGGTGATGAGATGGTGTTGGCGGTTGTAAAGTGGTGGTTGAGGGGGTTTGGTGGTGGTGAGGGTGGTATGTGATGGTGGGGGTTTTAGGGTGGTTTTGGGTTGTGAGGGTGGTGTGGATGGTGGTGGTGGGTGGTGGTAGTGGTGGTGTGGGTGGTGATTGAGGGTGTTGGTGTTGGTGAGGGTGGTGGTGATGGGGTGGTGGGTGGTGGTGATGGGGTGGTGGGTGGTGGTAGTGGTGGTGTGAGTGGTGTTGAGGGTGTTGGTGTTGGTGATGGTGATGGTGAGGTTTGTGGTGGTGGTGATCGGTGGTGGTGGTGGTGGTGGTGATCGGGTGTGGTGGTGGTGGTGAGCGTGGTGGTGGTGGTCAGGATGGTGTTGAGGGTGGTGGTTTTGTGGTGAGGGTGGTGGTGGTGGTAGTGGTGGTGGTGGTGGTGAGGGTGGTGGTGAGGGTGTTGGGTGTTGGTGGTGAGGGTGGTGAGGGTGGTGGTGAAGGTAGTGGAGGTGGTGGTTGTGAGGGTTGTGGTGGTGGTGAGGATGGTGGTGAAGTTGGTTGTGGTGGTGGTGGTGAGGATGGTGAGGGTGGTGGTGAAGTGGTTTTTGTGGTGGTGAAGGTGTGGTGGTGTTGATGGTGAGGGTTGTTGGTGAGGGTGGTGATGGTGGTGGTGGTGAAGCCGGTGGTTGTTGTTGTGAGGGTGTTGGTACTAGTGGTTAGGGTGGTGTGGTGGTCGAAGTGGTGGTGAGGGTGGTGGTAGTGGTGGTGAGGGTGGTGGTATTGGTGGTAAGGTGGTTGTACTGGTGGTTAGGGTGGTGGTAGTGGTGGTGAGGGTGGTAGTAGGTGGTGATGGTGGTGTTGAGGGTGGTTGTGGTGATGGTGGTGGTGGTAGTGGTGGTGAGGGTGGTGGTGGTGGCGAGGGTTGTGGTGGTTGTGTTAAGGTTGGTGGTGTTGGTACTGGTGAGGGTGGTGGTTGTGGTAGTGGTGGTGGTGGTGACGGTGGTGAGGGTGGTGGGGGTGAGGGTGGTGGTTGTAGTGAGGGTGGTGGTGGTGGTGATGATGAGGGTGGTGGTGATTTGTGGTTAGCGTGTTGGTGGTGGTGGTGGTGAGGGTGGTGGTGGTGAAGGTGGTGGTGGTGAGGGTAGTGGTGCTGGTGGTGAGGGTGGTGATGAGGTTGTATTGATGGTGAGGTGGTGAGGGTGGTGGTGAGGGTTGTTGTGGTAGTCGTATTTTTGATGGGGGTGGTGGTTTGGTGGGGGTTGGGGTGGGGGGTGGGGGTAAGGTGGGGGTTTTTCGTCGTCGTGAGGGTTTGGGGGTTTTTTTGGGGGGGTGGTAAGGGGGGTTGAGGGGGGTTTTTGGTTAGTTTTGGGGGGGTTGTGGGGGGTTTGAGGCCGGTGGGGGTGGGTTTGGGGTGAGGGTGATATGGGGGTGGGGGTTGGTGTTAAAGATGAGGGTGGTGGTGAGGGGTGGTGGTGGTGGTGGGGGTAGGGGTCGGGTTTAGGGTGGTTTTTTGTAGTAGTGGGGGTTGAGGGTGGTGGAAATTTGTAGTGGTGAGGGGGGTGGGGGTTTTTTGGGGGTGGGGTGGGGTTCGTGGTGTGAGGTGGTAAAGGGTGGGGGGTGAGGGAAGGGTGAGGGGGGGGTGGTATGATGGGGGGGTGGGGGTGGTATTTGGGGGGGAGGGTGGTTAGGGTTGGGGTTTTGGTAGTTGTTGTGGGGTGAGTGGTGGAAAGTGGTGGGGGAGGGGGTGGTGGTGCAGTCATGGGGGTTGGGGTGGTTGGGTGAAGGTTTTGGGTGGGGGTTTTTTTTGTTAGGGGTTGGGGTGAGGGTGAGGGTGTTGACGGGGGGTGGTGGGGGGTTTTGGGGGTGGGGGTTTGTTGTGGGGCCGTAGGGTTCTCGTGAACTGTTGAGGGGGTGAGGGGGTGGTGATGAGGGGGTGGGGGGGTGGTGGGGGTTGTAAGGTGGTGATGGTGGTGGGGGTAAGGGTTTTTTAGGGGTGTGGTGTTTGTGGTTAAAGGGTGGGGGAGTGGTGTTGGTAGGTGGTATGGTGAGTGGGTTAGGGGTGGTGGGGGTTTGGTGTTGAGGGTTGGGTTGGTTTTCGGGGGGTTTTGAGGTGGTAGTGAGGGTGGGGGGGGTTTGTTAGGGGGTATGAGGGTGGATGTGGTGGTGGTGGGGAGGGGGGTGGGTTGGGGGTTGGGGGGGTGGTGGGGTGGTGGTTTTGGGTGGTAATTTTTTTGGGGTCCCTTAAAGGGGGGTGTCGTGGTGAGGGTAAAAATAGGGTTGTTTAGGGGGTTTGGTGGGGGTATGGGGGTGAGGGTTTTTTTTAGAGTGGTGGAGGGGTGGGGGAAAGGGGGTGGGGGTGGTGGTGTGTAAAAGGTGGAAAGGGATGTGGGGTGGGGGTAGGGGGGGGTGGGGGTTTGGTGAGGGGGGTGGTATGGGGGTGGGGTTTTTGGGGTGCCTGGGGTTTTGTGATGGGGGAAGGGTGGTGGGGGTGGGGGTGGTGGGGGGAGTGGGGTGGTGGGTGGGGAGGTGGGTTTTGTGAGGGAGGGTTTTGA
The DNA here is from genome assembly GCA_028751875.1 of Rapana venosa. Taxonomy (NCBI): domain Eukaryota; kingdom Metazoa; phylum Mollusca; class Gastropoda; order Neogastropoda; family Muricidae; genus Rapana; species Rapana venosa. The sequence goes on along the minus strand of CM054167.1, from coordinate 29,967,638 downwards.
AATTGGTCATGGTGGGGGTGTGTTTGTGGGGTTCTTGACAAACACCTCTCAAATAAAAAAATTCTTCACCCAACCTGCCAGTTTTTGCTACTAAAACCAATTACGGCGCATAACGGGATTCGAAAGGACGTCCACTGATGAAATTTTTTTTTTCCAAAGCTTGTCACTTTTCTCATTTTTTTCCACTTTTAGACTACGAAAATCTTTTTTGGCGGGCCAAACCAGAAATCATCTATCCCCCTCTCTTCAAAGCATTAAAAAATCTGCAGCTCCCACCCGGTCCTAAGAAAAAAAAAAAAACTGAACACTCCTCCCCTTTTTTTGCGATCTCTTCACTGGCTGCCTGTCTCACAAAACTGGAGAAAAACAATGCCCCCCGTTTCAAATGTCTCCAAAATCTGCACCCTTTATCTCTGTAACTTCCTTTATCTGTAAAACTTTCCTCCCGTTCCCTTCGTTCAGCCCCAGATTTCTTTTTTGCTTTCAACCCCAGTTCAAACAAACCACAATGGGCTCGCTCCTTTTTCGGTTTTTGGTCCATCCAACCCGAAGGGCCTCCCTCTTTTACTTCGCCAAAAAACCTTCCTTGATAAACCCTTCAAATCCATCCTCAAAACACACTGATTTCCTCCCCTGAAACTTTCCCCCCCAAAAAATCTGGGCCCTAATTTTTTAACCCGCATTTTTTCACCTTTTAAGTGTTGTTTTCCCCTGTGGGGTGTGTGTGGGGTGTTGTGTGTGTGGTGTGTGTTTGTGTTGTGTTTTGTGCGTGTGTGTGCGGCATGCGTGCATACGTGCGCGCGGGAATTTGGGTTTTAAATCTGTTGTTCATTAAAGTTTTAAGGGGAGTTTTCAAAGCCTGTAAAGATTTAGGTTTCAACCCCTTCGATTTGTTTTGTTTTTTACAAAATTCAGCGAAAAATAAATTCCATATACATTATTATTTTTATTATTATGATAATAATGGATTATGAAGATTGATGAAGATGGGTGATGAAACGTTTTATGATGATGAAATTATGATGATGATGAAAAATTTTGATGATGAGATGATGAAAAATTTTTTCTTTTTTTTGCTTTTTACAAATGGGATGCCCGGGGGCCCATCCTAAAAACCCTCCCCTTTCCTTATGGAAATTCTGTCTAGGGTTTTGCCCCTCTTTTCTATCCCTCTCTTTTGCATCCTTTTTGCCTCCCTTTTCCCTTTTTTCTCTCATGTCACCTACTTCTTTACTACTTTCTGCTCTTCTTGCTCCATTCTCCTGCCCACCCACCCCAATCCCCCTTTTTTTAAAAACCAAAAAAAGGCTTCAAAGATAACGATGTTCTCCCACGCCGAAGTCGGATGTGCTTGCTGGGCCCAACTTGTCAGGCGTTTAACGGCAGCGCACAACCAACCCCACATTTTCGCTGATATGACACACGAGAACAATTCTTGCTGGCTGAGAGAGTTCGACGAAGGTGTTTGTTGTACCTATAAGCAAAGAGAGAAGTGGTCCTTTGAAGAGAGTAGACTTTGAACGTCAAGAGAAGTGTGCAAGGTTGTGCCAGGCATTCTTTTGGAACAGGAAAAGAAAAATGCATCGTTACTGTCACTGATCGTTGTTGCTGTTGTTGGACGCTTCTTAGATGAACATTCTGTGGGGCCTCACGCAGAAACTTACACGCTTGTCGCCCTCCAGCAGCCCTGCTTAGGAATCGCTGTGAGACCGCAAGTCATCATCATCATCGTAAAATAAAAAAAAATAAAAAATAACGATAATAATAATAATGATGATGATGATGATAATGATAATAATAATAATAATAATAATAATAATGATGATGATGATGATGATGATGATGATGATGATGATGATGATGATGATGATGATGATGATGATGATGATAATAATGATGATAATGATAATAATAATAATAATAATAATAATAATAATGATAATATTAATGATACTAATAAATAATGATAATGATGATGATGATAATAATAATAATAATAATAATAATAATAATAATAATAAAGATGATGATAATGATGACGACGATGATGATAATATATAATAATAATAATAATAATAATAATAATAAGATGATGATGATGATGATGATGATGATGATGATGATGATGATGTATGAAATTTATGTAGCGCTGAATCTTGTAAAGCAACAAACCAAAGCGCTTCAAAGTACAATAGAGTAGGTGAAGAAGTTTTGCATGTAAACGGTTGATTTTCCAAGAACCTTCTTCGTCATGTTGGGTGTGGGCAGCCACACTCCAACTCCAGAGGATTTTTTGCGGGCAAAGAGAGTACCAGTACCGGTAAGGTAAGGTAAAGGAGTCCCATAACCTATAAGGTCGTAGGGGAGCGAGGCGTCAGAGACCTCACTTCTCTAGGGCCAGCATATTGAGGGCGGCGCCCATTTCCTCTCCCTCGCTGCTTTACCTTCCCTGACCCTAAAGAGGGCAGGTACCCATTTACAGCTGGGTGAACTGGGGGAATTGTACTGAAGCCAAGGCGCACAAACGGTCACCCAGTACCAGTACCAATATTTTTTTTATATCAGTGAACAGGAGAGTATCATGTACAGGTTCTTATGCTCAGAGAACGATTAGAGAAAAGTTCAATAATAATAATAATAATATTGATGATGATGATCATGATGATGATAATAAAAAAATAAAATAAAATAATAATGATAATTTAAAGAAAATGATGATGATAATAATAATAATGATAATAATAATAATGCTGATTATGGTACTTATAATGATAATAATATAATAATAATAACAATAACAACAACAACAACAATAATGATGATGATGATGATGATGATGATGATGATGATGATAATAATAATAATAATAATAATAATAATAATAATAATAATAATAAATGATGATGATGATGATGATGATGATGATGATGATGATGATGATGATGATAATAATAATAATAATAATAATAATAATAATAATAATAATAATAATAATAATAATAATAATAATAATAATAATAATAATAATAATAATAATAATAATAATAATAATATTGATGATGATTATGACGATAATAATAATGATAATGATGATGATAATGATAATGATGATGATGATAATGATAACAATGATGATGATGATGATAATGATGGTGATGATGATACTATCAAAGCTTAACATTTTACTGTAAGTCTTAGCACTTTGCTTATATTCCTTTCATCTTTCACCGATCCCATAGTCCCGTGGACCCTGGGGGAGGGGGGGGGGCACCACTGAAGATTTTGCAACCAGCTTCCTCCACTTCCCGCTTTCCTCTTGCTTTCCGTAGCAAATCGTTCCACTCAAATCTACCAGTCCACTCTCTGATGTTGTCGATCTTCCCATCGTTTTCTCTGTCTGGCTCTTTGTCTCCCTCCTTGTACTGTTCCCTGTAGGACAGTCTTGGCCAGTCCAGGTGTTCGTGTGACGTGCCCGTACCACTTCAGTTTGCGATTTAATTTTTTTTTAACTGAAGTCAGGAGCTCTTTATAATACGGTTAATAATGGCGTTTAAAATTCTGGTTTTCACTTGTTCATTAGTGATGTGATCTCTGTATGAGATACCAAAGAGTTCGCGAAAGCACCTCATCTCCATTGCCGGTATCCTTCTTTCAATGTCTGCTGTTATGGTCCACGTTTCAGATACGTACACAAATATGGACATGATCAGGGAACGCATCAGTCTGATCTTGAAGCTGATGGCGATGTTCTTGCCGTTCCAGAGGACTTTCAGTTTGGTCATTGCAGCTGTGGTCTGGGCTATCCTGTTTATAGTAACAACTGACAAAGCGTTTGACCTGAGTCAATTTTCGCTGCTTAAAAACACACACACACAACACACACAACACACACACACACACACACACACACACACAACACACACACACACACACACACACACACACACACAGACCCACTCACGCACGCACGCACACAGAGATCAATGACAGAATTCACAAATCCGCATACACTGGACGTAAAAAAAGCACATAAGTGCTTATTCCATTATCCTCGATATAAAAGAATAAAACAAAATAAAATAACACACACACAATCACACACACACACACACACCACAACACACCACACAACACCACGCACAGCACGCACACACAAAACCACAACAGAACAACACACACACCACACACAACACACACACAACCACAACACAACAACACACACACACACACACACACACACACACACATTGAAGCTGTTATTTCTTCCTACCTTCTCAAGCCTACACTTCACAGTCACTTGTTTCTCAACATCATACCTCCACCTCCCCCTCCC
>CM054167.1:29958305-29960805 GCA_028751875.1 Rapana venosa | reverse complement strand
TTCCCCCAGCCAAGTTAAGCAGCGTCGAGCGTGGTTACCAGTTGGATGGGTGACCGTTTGTGCGCCTTGGCTTCAGTACAGTTCCCCCAGTTCACCCAGCTGTAAATGGGTACCTGCCCTCTTTAGTGGTCAGGGAAAGTAGAGCAGCGAGGGAGAGGAGACGGGCGCCGCCCTCAATATGCTGGCCCTAGAGAAGTGAGGTCTCTGACGCCTCGCTCCCCTACGACCTTATAGGTTATGGAACTCCTTTACCTTTACCTCCTTCTTGACTCTGCCCCCTTCACCTCCACCCCCACCTCCCACCCCTCACCCTCGACTTTACTCAGCCAAAAAAATAATGTGGGGACATTCCCATAAGACCCATACAGTCCACTTCCAGGTCAGCCATGTCTGTTAATTAATGCTGCAACAGTTATCTGCCCCACCACCGGAAGGAAGGGCAGGCATCCCACAATCCTCTGGGAGTTTCTACAGGACTGGGTGGTCCGCATACATGCATGTTTCATTGTTGACATTATCCATGTTTAGTTTTGTGGTAAATTGTTTTTTGTGGCTTTTTGTTGTACAGCTCTTTTGTGTATGTGTGTGTGTGTGTGTGTGTGTGTGTGTGTGTGTGTGTGTGTGTGTGTGTGTGTGTGTGTGTTGTTGTGTGTGGTGTAGTGTTTTTATGTGCGTTTGTGTCATTTTATTCATTTATTTTATTTCATTCATTATTTCAAGGGTAATAGAATGTGTGTGTGTGTGTGTGTGTGTGTGTGTGTGTGTGTGTGTGTGTGTGTGTGTGTGTGTGTGCTGTGTGTGTGTGTGTGGTGTGTGTGTGTGTGTGTTGTATGTGTGTGTTTTATGTGTGTTTGTGTCATTTTATTCTTTTTTAAAATTTTATTCATTATTTCGAGGGTAATGAAATGTTTGTGTGTGTGTGTGTGTGTGTGTGTGTGTGTGTGTGTGTGTGTGGTGTGTGTGTGGTGGTGGTGTGTGGTGTGGTGTGTGTGTGTGTGGTGTACATGTGTGTGTGTGTGTGCATGATTGTGTGTGTGTGTATAATCGTTTTAACGTCTATCTACTAAAAAGTCTAGTGTATTGTGTGTGTGGGTGCATGCCTGCATGTGTGCGTGCATGTGTGTGTGTGTTTTAGATCTGTTTTTGTTATAGCATGTGTTGTATTTTTTCCTGTTTTTAAAAGAAAGTAAGGATAAAATAAAATGATCCAGCCATAGCATTTTGAAACGACAAAATAAAGCAAACTGATGTTAAGCAATATTTAGTACATGTACATCAGATTTAGTAATCATCTTTTTTTTTTTAAATGTCCTGCAAACAAAACCCACAATGTTGCTGGTAAAACCAATGGTTGGAGTCAGGTGTTGCCACATTTCCATATCTATCTTCCATGTGCATATTTGATTGATTTATTCATTTCATTCTTTTATTTCCACGATAATAACAGAATAAACATTCGTGTGCTTGTTTAACATCCAGTCCCCATATGTATGCAATTTTGTAAATTTTGTCATCCGTTCCCACTGGCACACAATGGCCTAATCTTTTAAAAAGTGGAACAGGTTTTAACGTGTGCACAATATGTTCTGCATTCATTCGCACACGGAACCTCGGTTTAAAGTCCCATCAGGACTTTTTGGAAGAGTGGAGTTAGCACTGATGTCAACTCCAGAGGAAAAATCCTCTTGAACGAGCTTCGAACCTAGGTCAGCAGATCACGAGCGCAATTGATTCTCCATATGAGCTACACACAGGTGAAATTGAGGTATTAACTGGCAGGGCTGCACATTATTAGACATGGAAAAGATCTGCTCACAATCTGCTAGCTACCACTCAGGGTCAGATGTATCATATAACAAAACAGGCAAGGAAATAATGCCAATACCGCCCTTCCAAAAAAAACCAAATTAAAGCAAAATGATACAAGTAAACGCACTAAAAAAAAAAAGACAAAATACAACCAAACATGAGCAACGCAAAACAAGACACCCTTCTCCAAGAAGGTGGGACGGGATAGCCTAGTGGTTAGAACATTGCGCTCGCAATCTGACGACCCGTGTTCGATTCCCGTTCAAGGGGATATTTTCCACTGGAGTTAACATCAGTGCAGACTCCACTCTCTCCAAAAAGTCCTTCGGATGAGACTATAAACCGAGGCCCGTGTGCGAACGCAGGAACAATATCTTGCACACACGTTAAGTCCTGTTCCGCTTTTCCGTAAGAGTAGGCCATTGTGTGCCGGTGGGAACGGATGAGAGAATTTACAAAACCGCATACACACGGGGACTGGATGTAAAAAAAGCACATAAGTGTTTATTCACTTATCTTCGATATAATAAAAAAGAATGAAATAAAGATGTTTCTCTCCCAAGTCCTACATTCCTCTCTACTCCTGTAATTATTTACACACTGGCCTTACCCCAGAAAAATGTGGAAATATGACATTCCCCATAAGACCCAGAAGACAGTCCAATGCCATGACTGGAGGTCAGCCATGTCT
>CM054167.1:29938305-29950805 GCA_028751875.1 Rapana venosa | reverse complement strand
CATACACACACACATACAACACACACACTTACACACAACACATACACATAACACACATACAACACACACACACACTACTTACACACACACACACTTACACACACACATCACACACATACAACACACACACAACACACACAACACACACACTTACTTACACACACACACACTTACACACACACATGCAACACACATACATACACACACAACATACACACACACACACACACAACACACACACTACACACACTTACTTACACAACACACACACACACACACACACACACCACACACACACACACACACACACACACACACACACACACACACACCCCAGTCCTCTGAGACAACCGCATCAGTAGCCCTTGCCAAAATGCTTACTGTGCAGTTCTACTGTGTGCACATGAGTCTCGGTCTATTCTGCCATTCAGAATATCATGACACAGCCTAGCCAAAGAGTGCATGGGAAGGAAGGAAGGAAGGAAGGAAGGAAGCAAGGAAAAGAAAGGAATAGGAAGGAATTAAGGAATAGGAAGGAAGGGATAGGAAGAAAGTCAAAGTCAAGTCAAAGTCAAAAACACTTTAATCATCCCATGAAGGGGCAATTACATGCTGACAGGCACATTGATACCTGTAATTATCTCACAAGACACAAGAAAAATACATTTCAGATTGTTATAAGCATTCCAAGATTAGCTTTAAAAAATTATCATACTATCTATCTATCTATCTGTCCCGTAGTCTGACGACCGTGGGGCACCCCAAAACTCAGCAACACAGTTCCTCCATTCCTACTCTGTTCTGCTTTCTCAGGGTTTGTTGATTCTAGGCACTCCATTCACTGATTTTCTCCCACAGCTCATCCTTGGTCTGCCTCTACTTCATTCCTCCGGACAGTCCCAAACCTTTAACCCAAGGGCTTGTTGTCACCCAAATAAACGTTTTCAAGAAAGTTTCCGGGGAATTTGTATTCTTAGCAGTTTCATTATTTGCAAATTGAATTCCCAAAAAAATCCATTTCCACCCAAAATTTCAACAACTGCGGGCAGATTCACGGGTTTCAAAATTATTACAAAAAGATTAGTTGTCTGGCATAGAAATTTCTTTTTAGATTTTATTTGACAAGGTATTTTGCAGTGTAATCTTCGTTGGAAAAACCCGGTTTCTTGTTTCTCCCCCCATATTTGGCATACTTCCATTTTTTAAGATTTTATTAGTAAATTTGCGGTGTTATATGCATGTATGTGTTCTTGAACGTCATCCCAGGGGTTTAAAATTCCAAAATGTTATCAAAGCTTTTTGATCCGCATATAATGTTTGGGAAAAGGATTTTATGTCGACAATCTGTTGTCCTTTTAAAAGGGCATATCAGGAATACCAGTTTTTAAGGAAAGATATTGAAAAAATTTAAAGTTCGGGGGTTTTAACTCCAACCTTGAAAATCCCAATTTGGGGGAAAACCCAAAATGTCCCGCAATTTTTTTACTTACGGAAAAAGGTAAAAATTCTGGGCACCAAACCATTTAAAATGTTTATACATTCGTTCTTAAATATATACGGGAATAGGTCTTTTTGGTTAAATTTTTTACTTACAAATTCAGTGTAGAGCGCTTACGGTTTGGGCTGGGCCGTCTGCTCCTTTGGACGTACAATAAATTTGGTCTTTCCCTTTGGTATTATTCAAATATCTCAATATTTTTGGGGCCCAAAACTGATTTTTTTTAGGGTGTAGAATTCTGAATTTTTTTTTAAAAAGGCCCAAAAATTTCCCCTTTTTCCTTACACATTGTTCAGTTTAAAAAATGTATGCTCCCCCATGGAAAAAAACCCAGGGAATTTCCTACCTTGGGGTAAATTCCCTTTTCCGAATGAGGTACCTTCCAAACGGGGGAATAGGTACTTTGGTTTTGTTTCGATCCCTACAAAAGGGTTTTTTCATCATTTCTTATAAGGGATATCGGTCGGACAGTTCGCATTTGTTAAAATTTTATAAAATCATCTTTTTTTTTTTATTTAAATTTTTCCGGTTAGTAGCATCTTTAACCTAAAAATATGTTTCTGTTTGCTTGTGATATTTAACCCCTTATTTTTGGGGATTTAACCGTATTTCTTTTCCTTTGGTACAAAATTCTTTATTGCTTAAATTTCTTCTTTCATTTTTCCTTAACAAACACTTTCTGTTGGGTTTAAGTGGATTTTTTGATGGGCGGTGGTTGCAAAAAGGTGGCTGGGGTTTCGAAACTTGCGTTTACATTCCAAGGTCCCATTATTTAGAACAATCTGAAATCACACCTATCCCTAAAAAAATTTCTAAACACTGGGTCCTTAAAACTGATAAAGACGGGGCCTAGGCTTGCTAAATTTTTTAAAGCGAAGGGAAAGTTTTTTCAAATAATTTAAATGCTTCCCTAAAATTCGTCGTAATTTTAAGGGGTGAAAATTTCTAATCCTATTAATTTTTGGGTTGTTTTTTTTCCAAGCTTTTTCCTCAATTTTCTAAAACCCCTTGGCAATTATTTTTTGGGAATTTGGTTTGTTATTGCAAACCCCGGGCTAAGCCTTTTTCATTTGTTGGTTTATTAAGAACACTTTTTCCTGTTTTTTTTTTAAAATCTTATGCTTTTTTCGAGGTTTCTTTTTGTTGTTTATTTCCCCCTTGCATTTTCAACTCTCAACCCCATTATCTCACTGATTTTTTTCTTTCCGTACAAATTTTATGTAAGGGGGAAGAAAAAAGGGAGGAAAAACCCCAAAACACTACACACACCCCACCACCCCCCCCCAAACACCAAACCTCATTCACCCTTTCCACTTAAATTTTAAACCCCCCCCATCCCACTACACCAAACACAAAACCAAAACCAAAAAAAACCCCAAAAAACCCCCCCACCCACCCCGTTCGCACCAAAGGGCCAAAACACTGAGTTCCTGAACAACGCAATACCCTTCCAAAACACGCATTCTCGTGGCACAACCCGGGTCTGTTCCCACAAAAACAAACACACCACCAAAACACAAAAAAAAAACAAAAAAAAAAAAAAAAAAAAGGGAAGGAAGGGATGGGAAAGGGAAGGGAAAAGGGAAGTAACAGAAAAAATTTAAAAAAAGGGGGGAAAATTAACAGAATTGATTGGAAATTTAAAAAGGGAAGAAAAAAAAGATTGAAAAGTTAAATAATTAAAAAAAAAAAAAATAAAAAAGGGGGAAGAAGGGGAAAAAAAAAAGGAGGAAAAAAAAAGGTACAAAAAAAAAAAAAGGAAAAAAAAAAAAAAAACAAAAACAAAAAAAAGGGAAAGGGGAATTGGAAGGAAGGAATAGGAAGGAAGGGAAGGAAGGAAGGAATAGGAAGGAATAGGAAGGAAGGGATAGGAAGGGGGGGGAGGAGGAAGGGAAGGAAGAAAAAAGAAGGAAAAGGGAAAGGGAGGAAGGGATAGGAAAAAGGGGAAATAAAAGGGAAAGGGTGTAAGGAAGGATGGAAGGAAGGAAGAAAAAATAGAAAGGAGGGAAAGGAAGGAAGGAAAAAGGGATAGGAAGAAGGAAGGGGATGGGAAGAAGGGATAGGAAGGAAGGGATGGGAAAGGGAAGGAATAGGAAGGAAGGATAGGAAGGAAGGATAGGAAGAAGGAAGGAATGGGAAAGGGAAGGGATAGGAAGGAAGGGAAAAGGAAGGGATAGGAAGGAAGGGAGAAAGGAAAAGGAAGGGATAGGAAGGAGGAATAGAAGGAAGGATAGGAAAGGAAGGATAGGAAGGAAGGGATGAAAGGAAGGAATGGGAAAGGGAAGGGATGGGAAAGGGAAAGGGATGGGAAAGGGAAAGGGGAAGGAAGAAGGAAGAAAAAAAGGGGGAAGGGGATAGGAAGGAAGGGATAGGAAGGAAGGGATGGAAGGAAGGGTTGGGAAAGGGAAAGGGAAAAAAGGGAAAGGGGGGAATAGGAAGGAAGGATAGGAAGGAAGGGATAGGAAGGAAGGGATGGGAAAGGGAAAGGGGATGGGAAAGGGAAAGGGGGATAGGAAGAAGGGATAGAAAAAAAGGGGAAGGGAAGGAAGGAAGGGATAGGAAGGAAGGGATAGGAAGGAAGGAATAGGAGGAAGGAAGGAAAGGAAGGAAGGAATAGGAAGGAAGGGATAGGAAGGAAGGAAGGAAGGAAGGAAGGAAGGGAAGGAAGGAAGGGATAGGAATGGAAGGAAGGAATAGGAAAGGAAGGGATAGGAAGGAAGGGATAGGAAGAAGGGATAAGAAGGAAGGGGATAGGAAGGGAAGGGATAGGAAGGAAGAGGAATAGGAAGGAAGGATAGGAAGGAAGGGATAGGAAGGAAGGGAAGGAAGGATAGGAAGGAAGGTAGGAAGGAAGGGATAGGAAGGAAGGAATAGGAAGGAAGGAATAGGAAGGAAGGGATAGGAAGGAAGGGATAGGAAGGAAGGGATAGGAAGGAAGGGATAGGAAGGAAGGAATAGGAAGGAAGGAGATAGGAAGGAAGGGATAGGAAGGAAGGAAGGGATAGGAAGGGGATAGGAAGGAAGGGATTAGGAAGGAAGGAATAGGAAGGAAGGGATAGGAAGGAAGGAGGATAGGAAGGAAGGGATAGGAAGGAATGGAATAGGAAGGAAGGTATGGAAGGAGATGGGATAGGAAGGAAGGATAGGAAGGAAGGGATAGGAAGGAAGGATAGGAAGAAGGAAGGAAGGAAGGGATAGGAAGGAAGGGATAGGAAGGAAAGGGATAGGAAGGAAGGATAGGAAGGAAGGATAGGAAGGAAAGGAATAGGAAGGTGGTATAGGAAGGAAGGATAGGAAGGAGTGGATAGGAAGGATGGATAGCGCTAATGACTATTTTAAATTTAAAATAAGACCAAACTTTTAATTGAGGATGATGGAATAAGCACTTATGTGCTTTTTTCTGGGTTTTTTACATCCAGTTCCTGTGTGTATGTGTTTTAAAAAAAAATCTGTCATCTCTTCCCACCGGCACACAACGGCCTACTCTTACGAAAAGCGGAACAAGATTTAACGTGTACGCAAGCTGTTTTCTCCGTGCGTTCGCACAGCCATGGGACCTCGGTTTATATAGTCTCATCCGAAGGACTTTTTGGGGGAAGAGTAGAGTCTGCACTGATGTGAACTCCAGGGAGAGAAAATATTCCCGCCTTGAACGGGAATCGAACCCGGGTTGTCAGATTGCGAGAGCAATGTTCTAACCACTAGGCTATCATCCTTACTCTCTGTGACCATGTAACAAAGTCGAAACGGCCTGGCTACAACAGTTTTAAAAAAAAAAAAAAGAGAGAAAGCATTTACAGGGAACGGATCAGGGAAGGAGACATAGAGAGAAAATTTTCTGGGAATGACATTGGAGAATGAAGGAGAAAACTTTTCACACTGAGGATCTAGGCTTTTCTGTGAGCAGACACTGGACATCAAATGGAAAAGGCCAGTTCTTTGATTGGACACCTCCCCCCCCCACCCCACCCCTTCCTAATGACTCCTCGGGGATTCCAAGGAAGGAGGGAAGGAAGGAAGGAAGGAAGGATGGATGGATGGGATGGATGGAAGGCAGACAGGCAGACAGGCAGGCAGACAGGCAGGCAGGCAGGCAGGCAGCATGGACAGCAGACATACTGACAGGCATTAGGCAGACAAACAGGCAGGCAGGCAGACAGACATACAGGCAGGCAGACAGACATACAGGCAGGCAGGCAGGCAGACAGGCAGACAGGCAGACAGGCAGGCAGGCAGACAGACAGACATACTGACAGACTGACAGGCATATAGGCAGACAGACAGGCATATAGGCAGACAGACAGGCAGGCAGGCAGGCAGACAGGCAGGCATACATACAGACAGGCAGGCAGGAAGACAGGCAGACAGGCAGACAGGAAGACAGACAGACATACAGGCAGGCAGGCAGACAGGCATACAGGCAGAAATACAGACAGACAGGCATGCATGCGGACAGGCATACAGGCAGACAGGCATACATACAGACAGGCAGACAGATAGACAGACAGACAGACAGACAGGCAGGCAGGCCAATGGACAAGGCAGAGAGCAGACAAAAACATAATGAAACAAAACACATCACGCCCAAAATAATTTCGTGTGTGTGTGTGTGTGTGTGTGTGTGTGTGTGTGTGTGTGTGTGCAAATCAAAAACTGTATTTTCAGCACCTGATTAAGCGTTAGAGCAAGCATCAAAGGCACAGAGACTTTGCACGTTCAATTAAACGGCGTAATGAACTTTCCATTAATAACCCTGGCTGAACTGTTCACAGTTAGCACGGCGACTAGGAATCGTAGCATGAAAGCTTTTTTTGTAGCGCTGGTACCCGAACAGGTGGCTGTCAAGACAAGCTAAAGAATATGTGTGTGTTTGTGTTTAGTGTGTGTGTGTGTGTGTGTACTGTGTTTGTGTGTGTGTGTGTGTTGTGCGTGTGTGTGTGTGTGTTTGGTGTGTGTTTTGTGGTGTTTAGTGTTTGTGTGTAAGTGTGTGTAAGTGTGTGTGTGTGTGTGTGTGTGTGTGTGTGTGTTTGTGTGTGTGTACTGTGTTTGTGTGTGTTGTACTGTGTTTGTGTGTGTACTGTGTTTGTGTGTGTGTGTGTGTTTGTGTGTGTTTGTTTGTGTGTGTGTGTGTGTGTGTGTGTGTACTGTGTTTGTGTGTGTGTGTGTGTGTGTGTGTGTGTGTTTGTGTGTGTGTGTGTGTGTGTTGTGTGTGTGTGTTTTGTGTGTGTGTATGTGTTTTGTGTGTACTGTGTTTGTGTGTGTGTGTGCGTTAAGTGTTTGTTTGTGTTGTGTTGTGTGTGTGTTGTGTATTTATGTGTGTGTGAGTGTTTATTTATTTATATATATATATATTGTTTAAAGTCATTTACTTATTTATTCTAGTTCGAGGACAATGGAAAAAAGCACTCATGTGCTTTATTAAAAAAAAAAAAACAAACACAAACATCCAGCCCCTAAGTTTAATGCAGTTATGTAAATGGTTGTCATCCGGTCCCACGGCACACAATGGCCTACTCTTCCCGTGTAAAGCGAACGGTTTAACGTGTGGGTAAGATGGTGTTTCGTGGTGGTTAAGTGTTGTTGTGTGTTGTGTGTGTGTGTGTGTATGTTGAGTGTGTGGGTGAATTGTTGTGTAAACCCAACCCCTAAAGTAGCAAGCCTCACCAAATAAACCAACAAACAAAAACAATAACAAAAACAACAACAACAACAACAAAACTGGCGAAAAAAAAGAATGATCACAACATAATGAAACACCTGTACCTAAGAAACCCCATGAAGCAGTCTGACTGATTTGAAAGACAAACATCAACAACAGTACTCATTCATTATCCACACCTGCCTTTGTGTGGGTTGTGTGTGTGAGTGTGTGTGTGTTTTGTGTGTTGTGTGTGTGTTGAGGTGATGCGTGCGTGTGTGGTTTAAATTAAATTTTATTTATTTAAATATTATTCTTTATATCGAGGAATAAGGAATAAAGCACTCATGTGCTTTGTTTTTTAACACCGTAGTCCCCCGTGTGTATGCGGTTTTGTCAATTTGTACATCTGTTTATTCCACCGCACACAATGACCTACTTCTTACAAAAGCGGAACGAGGATTTAACGTGTGTCGCAAGAATAGATCGCGTGCGTTCGGCCACACTGGGGCCCTCTCGGTTTAATATGTCTTATCCGAAAGACTTTTGGGGAGAGTGGAGTCGCACTGATGTTAACTCCAGGAAAATATCCCCTTGAACGGAATTCAACCCGGGTCGTCAGATTGCGGCGCAATGTACTAACCACTCGGTCTATCCCTTCTGTGTGGTGTGTGTGTGTGAGTGTGTGTGTAGTGTTTGTGTGTGTTGGTGTGTGTGTATTGCGTGTGTATAGTGTGTGGTGTGTATGTGTGTGTGATGTTTGTTGTAATGTTTTTGTAGTGTGTGTTCGTTAGTTGCGAGTGTGGGGTCTGTGTTGTGTGTTAGTGGTGTTGTCAATCTTGTGTAGTCTGTCCATCTGTCCCTCTAAAATGTCCCAGACTAATTGCTGACATTGATTAGTGCCCGGCATTTTACATGAATAATTCATTAGTTTCCCCAATATTGCTTCTCACTTGCGGACAACACCCCCTCAACCCCCAAACCCCAACCCTCCCGCCCCCCCCCCTACCCCCCCCCCCCCGCCCTCCCCCAATTTTATGGACTATGATTAATGAATATAGAGACGTCCAAATTACCCAAGGGGGGGGGTGGTGGGAGAGGGGGAGGGGGGGGGGAACCCAAAGATGGGGGGGGGGGGGGGGGGGACACCACCCTGGATCCATATATATATATATATGTAGACGGGAATGGTGTATGTGAATGTAAGCAATCCAACCACAAAAAAATTACAGAGAAGAAGCGAACTTAACAATGGTGAAGAATAGAGGAAGCGAAATTTTAATTATTAAAGAAAAACACATAATTATAATAGTTTTTAAAGTAAAAATGTATGTACAAATAATAAATCTCTTTTATTAAAAATTCAAGCAACAAAAATAAATACAATCAAACTACAAAAATCTCATAAACAAATTAGGAAAAAATGAGTAGAGTCGGTAAGTAAATAGGGTGAGGAGTACATAGATAAAATAAATTGAGGGAAGACACACACACAACACTAGGGGGTGGGAGTGGATGATATATGGGTGTGTGTGAAATAGTGGTAGAGTGAGAGAGAGAGGTATGTTGTGAGATGAATCGTTTGATTCAGAAATAGACACACACACACATTTGTAGAGAGTTATACACACACACACACATGAGAGTAGTGGAATGTAAAGTGTAACTAATATATATGGAGAAGAGCGAGAGATAACTTCTTATCATAACTTTTAGAGTGTGTGTAGTGATAGTACAATTCAGGTGGTGACAACATTATCATAATATCAGAGAAGTGAACAAAGAAAAACCAAATCAAATTCACATAACCACATACACAACTTTACACAAATGATATAAAACGCGATTAACACCCATGACTGAAGTTAAATGGAAGGTTGGAAATAGTAAGAGAAAAAGTTTGTTGTGTGTGTGTTGTTTTTAGGGTAAGATGGTTTTGTTGTTTAGTTTTTAAAAAAGAGAGAAAGAAAATAGAGAGAGATAGGATAAGTTAAAATAATAATAAAAGGTGAAGAGGAAATAAAAAAAATAAGAGGAAATGAGAGTAAAGAAAAAAAAAGAGAAGAGAAAAATAGAGAGTAAGAAAATAGGGAGAGAGATGAGAGAGATAATAGAGAGAGAGAATAGAGAGAGAGAGAAGAAATAATAGATAAGATATAGGAGATAATAGCCAAATCCCTATCAGAAACCTTAAATAGTAGTTATCAATGATTACCTTTGACTTTGGAAAATTTTAAATAATTCATCATTCATTCATTATCATTCATTTCATTCATCATTCATTCAATCTTTCTTTATCTATCTATCTACTATCTACTATCTATCTATAGATCTATCTATCTAACTATCTAACTATCTATCTATCTTTCTATCTATCTATCATCTATCTATCTAGCTACATCTCTCTCTCCCTCCTCTCTTCTCTCCCTCTTTTTTCTCTCTCACCCCTCCTCTCCCTCCTTCTCATCCCCTTCCTCTCTTCCCTACTCTCTCTCCCTCCCTCCCCTCTCATTTTCCCATTCCCTCTCTCACTCTATCCAATCCTCCCTCTCCCCCTCTCCTCACTCCATCCATCTCTCTCAAACACCTCCCCGCTCTCTCTCTATCTCTTCCCCCCCTCTCTCTTCCAGTCTCTCTCTCCCTCAAAATAATTCCTCCCTCATCCCCCCTCTCCTACCCCATCTCTCTCATCTCTGAGTCTGTCTTTACCCTCTCTCTCGTTCCCTCCCTCCCTCTTTATCCCCTCCCCACATCACCCTTCTCTCTACCCTCCCCACCTCTCCCCCCCTCTCTCCATCACACTCTCTCTCTCTCTCCATCCCTTTCCCCTCTCTATCTCATCTTTTCTGTATCTTACTGGTCAAGAGGTGTTAGTCTGTCTCTCTCTGCGTCCTCCCACTCTGTATCTCTGTTTTCTCTTTATTTCTTTCTTTTCCGTTTTTTCACTCCTCTCTCTCTTTCCATCCCTCTCCCCCAACGTCCCTTCTCAACTCACCCCCTCCCTTTCTCTCTCTCCTTTCTCTCTCTCACTCTCTCTCTCTCTCCCTCTCTCTATTCTCTCCCCGTCTCTCTCTCTCTCCCTCCCTCCCTCTTCCCTCTTTTCTCTCCCACCTCCTCCCTGCCCCACCTCTCCCACCTCTACCCTCCCTCTTCACCCCTTCTCTCCAAAACTCCAAATCCAAAAACACTCTCCACAATGTGACACCATAAATCAATCCCAATGCTTCCAACTCCATCAGTTGTAAAAAAACCATAATAAAACACCAAATAGGACAAACCAATGAGATCCCCTCTTCTCCAACCCCCCCCCCCTCTCACTGCTGTGTATCTGTACTGGTCAAGAGGTTTTGTTGTCTGTCTCCTTGCCTTCTCTCCTGTCTCTCTCTGTCCTCCTGGTCTCTCTCTCTGTCCTCTCTGTCTCTCTCCATCTCTGTCCCTCTCTCTGTCTCTCTCTCTCTCTCTTCTGTCTCTCTCTCTCTCATCTGTTTCTCTTTCTTCCTCCCTCTCCCTCATCTCTCCCCCCTCCACACCCCCCCTCTCTCTCCCCCTCATCTCTCTCCCCCTCTCTCTCTCCTTCTCCTTCTCTCTCTCTCTTCCGTCTCTCTCTCCCTCATCCTTCCCCCCCTTTCTCTCTCTCTCTCTCCCCTATCCCGCTCCCTCGTATTCCTCTCTCTCTCCTTTCTCTCATCTCTCCCCCCTCCCTTCCCACCGTTCTCCCCCTTTCTTCACTCCCCACCCTCTCGCCCTTCATCTTCCCATCCCTCTTTCTCAGCCTCCCTCTCCCTCCCATCCTCTCTCTACTCTTCTCTCTCCCTCCCTCCCTCCCTATTTCCTCGTCTCTCTCCTTCTCTCCTCTCTCTCCCCCTCCCATCCCCTCCTCCCCACATCTCCCCCTTATCCCTCCCCATCTCTCCCCCCCCCTCTCCCATCCCTCTCTCCTCCCCCTGTCCCTCTCTCTCTCAGCATCCCTCTCTCCTCCCTCCCTCTTTCTCTCTCCTTCTCTCTCCCCCTCATCCTCCATCCCTCCCCTTACCTTCCCTCCCTATTTCCTCTCCTTCCTCCCCATCCACCCTCCCATTCCTTCCACCCCGCATGTTTCCCACCCGTTCCCCGCCCCCCCCATCCAATCCTTCCTTTTTCCCCCCTCAACCACGTCATAAAGTGAGCAAACCTCCCGAAACTCCCAGCTCAACTTCCACCCCCCCCACTTTGACCCAACTCCCCACCCAACCCCTCATCAATTCCTCCCACAACCATCCCCCCCTCCAACAAAGCCGACCGCCCCCTCTACACTCATTCCTTCGCATATCTTTTCCTCCCGCCAACCACCTAACCACCAGACAATCCTAAAGAAGCATGGACCCCCGTAACCAAAACCCAGGCCCCCACCCCTCCGCTCCCCCCCCATATCAATAACAAACCCAAAATCGAACAAATTCCACGGCATCCCCGTAACCGCCGAGACACCCCCAGGACTCCCTGCACAGCCCAAACCAACTCAAGGCGTTCAAGCCCAACAGAAACGTAACCGATAGAATACCACTTAACTACAATACCTAACCTCCCCCACCCTGGGAAAGGTTGCGTGAGCACACCCAAGTACTAAGTGTCGCCATCCCAATAGTCACCGAATTCCAGTCATCCTCCTATATAGCCCACATCTATTAACCCCGATTTACGCAACCCTATCCCAACTGGAACCATTCCTCTCTCAGCACGCACACCCCACCCCTCCGCCCCCTGCACACCGACCCCCGCCTATCCACTCACCAGCTTTCCATCAACCCCGAACAAACCAAGACACCCCAAGAACCCCACCGCGCTACGATAAGTTTACGATCCTGCAACAATATAAGAACACTACCCGCACTGCAGAAGTTGAAACGCAACCACTCCCCAGCGATCCATCCCTCTCATCCTCTCTCCTCAATCCCCTTCCCACCCCACCATCTCCCCCTTCTCACCCCTCCCCACCTCTCCCCTCTCTCTCTTCTCCTCTCCTCACTCTCTTATTTCTTCTCTCCCTCCCTCCCTCCCTCTTTCCCTCTCATCCCTCACATCCTCTCTCTCTCTCTCCCCCTCTCTCCTCACCTCTCCTCACTCTCTCTCCCCCCCCCCCCCGCTCTCTCTCTCCATCACTCTCCCGTTTAACTCCCTTCTCAACTCTCTCCCTCTCTTCCTCTCTCCTCTCTCTCCCTGTCTCTTTTCCACTCTCCCGTCCCTCCCTCATTCCCTCTCTCTCTCCATCCCTCTCACCTCTCCTCTCCCTCTCCCATCCCTCTTTCCCCTTTCTCCACCTTCTCTCTCTCTCTCTCCCCTCCCTCCCCCCTCTCCCCTTCTCCCACCCCACCTCCCCCCCCTCTC
>CM054167.1:29920805-29923305 GCA_028751875.1 Rapana venosa | reverse complement strand
CGTGACACATACACTAAGACGATACAAGACAGGTAATAAAGGTAAAGGTGTTTCCATAAACCTTGAGGTTGTTTCGGAGCGAGGCATCAGAGACCTCATCTTCTCTGGGGGGGGGGGGGGGGGGGGGGGCAGGTACCCATTTACAGCTGGGGGGACTGTACTAAAGCCAAGGGGTGCAAACGGTCACCCATCCAAGTGGTAACAATGCTCGATGCAGCTTAACCTTAGCTTGGGGAAAGCGAGAGCTCTGACAACTGAATTACCCCGTAGACAGCTAGTATGCAAAACATTTCGCAAGGTATTTAACTTAAAACCCCCAATCCCCCCTAAACAGAGTTACAATAAGAAAATTAGCGTATACAGTTTCATACAATGATAATTCTTACACAACAACTTTCACAAACTTTCACATTGAATGCATATCTACGAAGGAGGATCCAGGCTTTGGATATGAGATGCCTCAGAAGACTCCTTGGCATTTTGATACACGGACCACATCACCAACGAAGAAGTCCAACAAACCATCACCCAACAAGTAAAGCACTACGAAGACCTGCTGACCACAGTCAAGAAAAAGAAGCTGAGATGGTATGGACATGTGACAAGATCAGATGGGCTCTCCAAGACCATACTGCAAGGAACAACAGTGCAGGGGAAGAGAAGGCGAGGCAGGCCGAAGAAGAATGAAATGGGAAGACAGCATTACTGAATGGACCGGGAAGAGCTTCTCCACAACCCAGGCACTTGCACACAACCGCCGCAAATGGAGCCAACTGGTGCAACATTCGTCACTGCAGTGCCCCTACGACCCTGGAGGGGGTTATGGGAACAGATGAGATGAGATGAGAACTTTCACGAACATGACTGCATAGCGTGAATATTTGCAACACTCTTCATTTCATTTGTGTTTTAAAAGTTCCAAACACTGACCTAACCAAGAATTGTATTCTCTATTTTAACTGGCACTGACACAGTCAGTTTATCATTAACGTAACATTGGAACAGCTGTGCACACACATTTCTAAACTGAACTTAAAAAAAAAACAACTGTCCTTTTTTTGTAATTATCTTTTATTGTGAAGTAAGCATGTGTTATGTTCAAATTAAAATAAACTCTCCAAGACCGCTTTAGACGAGCGGTAAAGACCGTTCGACTTCAATCCCGTGCATTCATTAAATCGGGCATTCGATTCTCGGCAGCGTCTGATGAATTAAGGCTAGGAATTTCTACGATCTTCAAGATCAATTTCAAATGCAGAACTGCCAATGCTTTAATTCTCTTTTATATTCTTAAATTTTATTTTATTCTTTTATATCGAGGATAATGGAATAAGCACCTATGTGCTTTTTTTTACATCCAGGCCCCATGTGTATGCAGTTTTGTAAATTCTGTCATCTGTTCCCACCGGCACACAATGGCCTACTCTTACGAAAAGCGGAACAGGATTTTAACGTGTGCACAAGATGTTCTGCGTGCGTTCGTCGTGTATTATACACATGCAGAAGGTCAAAATAATATGCACGTTAAAAAGATCCCGTCATTCATGTCGTGTCAGAGTTTGGTAGGTTACAGAAACAGAAACATATTCAGCATACATCCCTGAAGTCGGAATGTGGCTACCTTCATGGTGGGCGAAAACGGCCGCGAACGCAAAATTTCACCGTTTGGTGAACCTAACCGAGAATCAGAAGACCTAGAGTGTTAAAAAGGTAAAGGTGTCCCCATAACCTACGTGGTCGTAGGGGAGCGAGGCGTCAGAGACCTCAACTTTTCAAGGGGCCAGCATATTGAGGGCGGCACCTATCTCCTCTGCCTCGCTGCTTTACCTTCCCTGACCCTAAAGAGGGCAGGTACCCATTTACAGCTGGGTGAACTGGCGGGGGACTGTACTGAAGCCAAGGCGCGCGCAAACTGTCACCCGTTCAATTGGTAACCACGCTACACGCTGCCTAACCTTAGCTGGGGGAAAGAGAGTGCTCTGACCACTGAGCTATCGTGTCTCCAACTGTGGTGGTGGTAGTGATGGTGGTGGTGGTGGTAGTAATTGTGGTGGTGGTGGTAGTAATTGTGGTGGTGGTGGTGGTGGTGGTGGTGGTGATGGTGGTGGTGGTGGTGGTAATGGTGGTGGTGATGGTGGTGGTGGTAGTGGTGATGATGGTGGTGGTGGTGGTAGTAATGGTGGTGTTGGTGTTGGTGGTGGTGATGGTGGTGGTGATGGTGGTGATGGTGGTGATGGTGGTGGTGATGGTGGTGATGGTGGTGGTGATGGTGGTGATGGTGGTGATGGTGGTGGTGATGGTGGTGGTGGTGGTGGTGATGGGTGTGGTGATGGTGGTGATGGTGGTGGTGGTGGTGGTGATGGTGGTAGTGGTGGTGGTAGTAATTGTAGTGGTGGTGGTGGTGGTGGTGGTAGTGATGGTGGTCTTGGTGGTGGTAATGGTGGTGGTGATGGTAGTAATTGTAGTGATGGTAGTAGTGGTGGGGTGGTGATGGTGGGGA
>CM054167.1:29913305-29915805 GCA_028751875.1 Rapana venosa | reverse complement strand
TATTTTATTCTTTTATATCGAGGATATTGGAATAAGCACTTATGTACTTGTTTTTTACATGCAGTCCCCGTGTGTATGCGGTTTTAGAGATTCTGACATCACCAGACACCATTTTTAATTTCCTGAGAGAATCGGGCTTTTCTCCGGTTTGATATAAGTGAAAGTGTTACAGTTGGCCACTAAGAACAAGGTCGTTTTAATTAAGGAATCTGGTTTTGGGTTTTTATCTCATTTTATGTGTGGTTGATGTGGGTTTTTTCCCACAACGCGGTGCCTGTCCTGGGTTGACCTTAATATGGTTGGCTAGGGCGTTGATAACAAGGAACGACAGCATAGTTGGTTTTATACCCTTGTTTTAATCTGTATAATATAGCTGTACACAGTTTTAATCTGAGATTTAAAAGTTGACGAGGTGACAGCCCTAATAGGGCCTCTGTGGTCGGCGGGGACTATGTTTTATTTGTTTTATTCTTTTATATCGAGGATAATGGAAAAAGCACATATGTGCTTTTTTACATCCAGTCCCCGTGTGTATGCGGTTTTGTGAATTCTGTCATCTGTTCCCAACCGGCACACAATGGCCTACTCTTACGAAAAGCGGAACAGGTATTTAACGTGTGCGCGCAAGATGTTCTGCGTGCGTTCGGCACACGGGGCCTCGGTTTATAGTCTCATCCTAAAGACTTTTTGGGGAGAGTGGAGTCTGCTCTGATGTTAACTCCAGGGGAAAATACCCCCCTTGAACGGGAATCGAACCCGGGTCGTCAGATTGCGAGCGCAATATTCTAACCACTAGGCTATCCCGTCCCCCAACAGGTTTGATTTGGTTTCTCCATCCCGTAGGGTTCTATGAAGCCCTGAGTTCGAATCTTGGCATGAACGTCTGGTGAATCATGGGATGGTTTTATACGATCTTCCAGGTCAACTTCAGATGCAGACCTGCCAGTGCCTTAATTCTCTTCCGTGTATATGCGTATGTATAAGATTTAAAGAATGCATGTCGAATATCCCGTCATTCATGTCAGCGTTCGGTGGGGTTACGGAAACACGAACATACCCAGCATGCGGCATGTACAATGAAATGAGCTGCTCTGAAGTGGGAACGTGTTGGGTGAGGCCAGCACGCAGACCTCCTGAAGAGTGACAAGCACAAGAGAAGACGAGACACTATGCATCCCACATAGAAGAGAACGGGGAGAGAGAGAGGGGGAGAGAGAGAAGGAAGAGAGAGAGAGGGAGAGAGAGACAGAGAGAGGAGAGAGGAGGAGAGTGGAGAGAGAGAGAGATGGAAGGGGGGAAGGGGGGGAGAGAGAGATAGGGAGGAAGAGAGAGAGAGAGAGGGAGGACAGAGAAGGAGAGAGAGAGAGGGAGAGAGAGAGAGATGGAGAGAGAGGGGGAGAGTAGAGGGGGATACAGAGGGGGGAGAGAGAAAGGGAGGGAGAGAGGGAGAGAGAGGAGAGAGAGAGGGGGGAGGGAGAGAGGAGAGAGAGGGGAGGGGGAGAGGAGAGAGAGGAGAGAGAGAGAGGAGAGAGAGGGAGAGGAGAGGGAGAGGGGAGAGGGGAGAGAGAGATGGAGAGAGAGAGAGGGAGAGACAGGAGAGGAGAGAGAGAGGGAGAGAGAGAGAGGGGAGAGAAAGGGAGAGGGAGAGAGTGGGAAAGTTAGAGAGAGGGGAGAGAGAGAGGGAGAGAAAGGGAGGGGAGAGAGAGGGAAGATAGAGAGAGGGCGAGAGAGAGGGGGAGAGAGAGAGAGGGAGGAGAGAGAGAGGGAGAGAGGAGAGGGAGAGAGAGAGGGAGAGAGAGAGGAAGAGAGAGAGGGAGAGAGGAAGAGAGGGGAGAGAGGTAGAGAGGGAGAGAGGGATGAGAGAGAGGAGAGAGGGGAAGAGAGAGGGGAGAGAGAGAGGGGGAGAGAGATGAGGGAGAGAGAGGGAGAGGGAGAGAGAGGGAAAGATAGAGTGAGGAGGAGAGAGGGAGAGAGAGAGAGGGAGAGAGAGAGAGAGGGAGAGAGAGAGGGATGAGAGAGAGAGGGAGAGAGAGAGAGAGAGAGAGAGAGAGAGGGAGAACGATGAGAGAGAGAGAGAGGAGAGAGGGAGAGAATGGACAATGACAATAATAATAATAATATTTTTAAATGGGATTTATATAGCGCTATATCTTGCAGAGACAAATCAAAGGGCTTGCACTTAAACTCATTCTTACACAGTCATACAACCAGTAACAATTAATAGTTCCAAGTCCAAATGTGCACGCACGCACGCACGCACGCGCGTGCACGCACGCACGCACACACACACACACACACGCGCGCGCGCGCGCACACACACACACACGCACGCACACACACACACACACAGAGGTCACACACCCTGGCAGGGCGATAGAATCTTGGCTGTCGAAGGCAGGGAAAAACTTTGAGATGAAGCAGAAGAGGAAAATCTTAGGTTTGAAATAAACATGTCTTGACAGTGTCAATGGGAAATTCTTTTATTTCGATGATAATGAAT
>CM054167.1:29900805-29903305 GCA_028751875.1 Rapana venosa | reverse complement strand
TAGTGGAGGTGGTAGTGGATGGATGGGTGGATTGGTAGATGGAGGGTGGTTGTGTTTGTGTGGTATGGGAAGTGGAATCACTGGATATTATGGGTGGGGTGTGTAAGTGTGTGTGTGTGTGTGGGGGGGGGGGGGGCGGGAGGGTGGATGTGGTGTTGTATGTGTGTGTGTGTGGTGTGTGTGTGTGTGTGTTTTGTGTGGTGTGTGTGTGTATGTTTGTGTGTGTGTGTGCTGTGTGTTGTTGTGTGTGTGTGGTGTTGTGTTGTGTGGTGTTGTGTGGTGAAGTGTGTGTGTGTAGTCAGTGTTGTGGTGTGTATTGGTGTTGTGTTGTTGTATGTGTGTTGCATGGTGGTGTTGTTGAGTTGTGTTGTGTGTGTGTTGTGTTGTGTTGTGTGTGTGTATGTGTGTGTGTATGTTGTGTGTTGTATTGTATTGTGAGGTATGGGAAGTGGAATCTCTGGATATCATGGTGTTTGTAAGTGTGTGTGTGTAGTGTTGTGTGTGTGTGTAGTGTTGTGTGTATGTAGTGTTGTGTGTGTGTTTTAGTGTTGTGTGTGTGTGTGTAGTGTTGTGTGGGGTGTTGTGTTGTATTTGTGATGTTGTGTTGTGTGGTTGTGTTGTGTGTGTGTGTGGTGTGGTGTGTGTGGTGTGTGGTGTGGTGTGGTGTGGTGTGGTGTAAAGTGTGTGTTGTGGTGTGTGTGTGTGTGTTGTGTGGTGTGTTTTGTGGTGTGTGTGTGTGGTGTTGTGTGTGGTGTGGGGTGGTGTTGTGTGTTGTAGTGTGTTGTGGTGTGTATAGTGTTGTGTAGTGTGTGTATGTAAGTGTGTGTGTGTAGGTGTGATCATGTTTTCTCCTTTTTCTTAAGAGATGTGATTGTTCTGTTGTCTGTATTGTTTGACACACATCTTCTCTCCCCCTTCCCCCCTCCACACACACACACACACACATGATCAAATCAACAACAAAAAGATCCAATAACACATGATCAACAACACGTGATACCCAAACACCTCAAACAAAGAAAAATACCAAGAAACAAGCCCCCAAAACAAAAACAAAACAACTAATCCCAAAATCAATACACGCACACAACACAACACACACACACACACACACACACACACACACACACACACACACACACACACACGTACACACACACACACACACACGCACGTGCACACACACACACACACACACACACACACACACACACACACACGTACACACACACACACACATGTACACACACACACACACACACACTCACTCACGCTGTCTCTCTTTCTTTCTTCAACCCCTCTCTCATACATACACAAACACACACACACCACAAATACACCACATACACACACACACACACACACAAATACACCACATACACACACACACACACACACACACACACACACACACACACACACACACACACAAAATACACCACATACACACACACACACACACACACACACACGCACGAACACACACACAACACACACACACACACACACACACACACACACACACACACACGCACGAACACACACACACACACACACACACACCACACACACACACACACACACACACGCACGAAACACACACACACACACACACACACACACACAAACACACACACACACACACGCACGAACACACACACACACACACGCTAACCACCCCCTCCCACCCCCCACCCCCCAACACACACACACGCACCCCCCCCTTCCACACACACAACACACACACACACACACACACACACACACACACAACACACACACACACAAACACACACACACAACACACACACACACACACACACACACAAATACCACCTTCCCCCTCCACCACACCCCCCATCCCCCCAACACACACACACACGCACATAAAGCTAACGTAATCAAGAAACACGCGGTTGACTCATCTATTCCCGCTATCTCCCTCACTGTCTTGTCCTCCACCAAATGAGAACAATTTATTGCCTCTCCCGCCATGCATTATTTACTCCTGGAAACAAAATCGAAGGCACACGCGAGTTATAGCTAGAACGCACGCAGAACATATTGCGCCGCACACGTGAAATCCTGTTCCGCTTTTGCGTAAGAGTAGGCCATTGTGTGTGTCCCGGTTGGAACAGTTGACATAATTTTCAAAAACCGCATACACACGGGGGGCTGGATGTAAAAAGAAAAAAAGCACATAAGTGCTTATTCCATTATCCTCGATATAAATCAAAACAAATTAAAGTAGCTAGATATAACTTTCCACCTCTAAAATTCCATGTCTAAATGGATTTCTGGAAGATAGTTAAGATAAGAGTGGGAGATGACTGTGATGTCCTTAAATCGACTAAGAGTCGTTAACTGGTAACGTTCCACTGAGCGAGCCTAGTCAAATAAAAAGTAACTTAAAATTGTTTCTTTTTTCTTTACAAAACTGCTTAGCTTATCGTTTTTTTGTGTGCAACACACGTGTGAAAACAAGACTCAAAATAATGAC
>CM054167.1:29880805-29883305 GCA_028751875.1 Rapana venosa | reverse complement strand
TCATCATGTGTATGTCCCTCATACCTCTCCACCCCTACCCCCTCCCTCTCATTTGGGGGATGCTGAAGGGAGGGGGGGGGGGGATGGTAGTAGGGGGGGGGGGGAGAGGAGGGTGTTGTGAGGGAGGGGAGGGCGAGGGAGGGGGGGGGGATGGCTCATTGAGTATTAACAGCATCCTCACTTTTTTAAAAAAGAAATTCTGTGCGGGAAAATTCTCGATTTTCTATCACTTCCTGCGTTTCTGTGTTTTTTCCCTTACCCGTCTCTCTGTCCCTTGTCTCTGTCTGTCTATCTGTCTGTCTGTCTGTCTGTGTCTCTGTCTGTCTCTGTCTGTCTGTCTCTCAGTCTCTGTCTGTCTGTCTATCTCTCTGTCTCTCAGTCTCTGTCTGTCTCTGTCTGTCTGTCTCTGTCTTTCTGTCTCTGTCTGTCTGTCTCTATGTAGGTGCCTCTGTCTGTCTCTGTCCCTGTCTCTGTCTGTCTGTCTCTGTCTGTCTCTATCTGTCTGTCTCTGTCCCTGTCTATGTCTCTGTCTAGCTGTCTCTGTATGTCTCTGTCCCTGTCTTTCTGTCTCTGTCTGCCTGTCTGTCTCTCTGTCTGTCTGTCTGTCTCTGTCCCTGTCTCTATGTCTCTGTCTGTCTCTCTGTCTTTCTGTCTGTCTGTCTTGTGCCGTCAGCGCCTGGGCTTCATCACAGTTCTTGATTAAACCATTGACGCTGGGGGCAACAACAGCAAAGTGAGAGGCTGTATGACCAGTGGCTTTCCCACTCATGGAATTCCACTTTACAGCTTAGTCTTTAGTGGTCGACTATGACTCTCTGACTAGGAGGCTTGACTTGCACAGTCCTTATGTGCTGCAGCCCTGGGGGCTGGTTGGCCTTTGGAGAACATCTCCAACGCTGACTGTCCTTATGCCCACTTGGCCGAGAGAGTGGGGATGTGCTGTGTGGGCAAGGCATCTCCACTATAATCAAATTTCTGCCCAGTTTCCAAAACAGCAGCTGCCTCCTCTGCTGTTTTGGAGGTCATCGTCGGACACGACGGACTAAACATACATACTAGTGTCAATTTTTTTTTCAACAGAAGGCCTCCACTTGCAAAATTTTGTTACAAGTAGTTATTCATATAGAAAAAAACAAAAACACATAATTATACGGAAAGGACAAAAAGCCTTGGGGAGTTAACCCTGAGGAAAACACCAGGAGTCGGGAGTTCCCCCAAAGGCAGTCTGAGGCTGTATGTATACAGCAACGTTCTGGCAGCAACTCCTGCGACGACGGCACTGGAACCATGTGTATCGGCGATTGCCTTTCCAATGGACCATTCCAGCGACGTGGAGGGGTGGGGTGGTGGGTGTAGGGGAGGGGGGTGTCTGCTGCATGGGTAACAGCTTGCCCTCCTACCTTACTTACCCAGGCTTTGGGCTCTTGAGAAGTCAGTCCAGCTTCGTTTTGAGATCACAGTTGCGATTCAAGGACGCGTGCAAGAGGATTTTAAAAGCCCTGGTTTAAGAACAACTGGGAAGCAACAGCCCTCGAACGAACCGTCACCGTCACCGATCCCTCAGATTCCGAATCCTTTGGGGCGCCTTCGAAGCTTTGTCAACCCCCTTTCTCCAGTCCTCGCGTTTCTCGGCCGCTCTCAAGGTGTCTGTCTCTCAGCTCCATGTCTGTCCACTCTCTTCGGATGAGACTATAAACCGAGGCGTCGTGTGTGAACGCACGCAGAACATCTTGCGCACACGTTAAATCCTGTTCCGCTTTTCGTAAGAGTAGGCCATTGTGTGCAGGTGGGAACAGATGACAAAATTTACGAAACCGCACACACACGGGGACTGGATGTAAAATAGCACACAAGTGCTTATTCCATTACCCTCGATATAAAAGAATAAATAAATTTAAAATAAATGAACATCGACCAGACCAACTGGGAAGCAACAGCCTTCGATTGGTCAGCCTGAAGCTCGTCACCGTCACCGATCCCTCAGATTCCGAATCTTTTGAGGCGCCTTCGAAGCTTTGTCAACCACCTTTCTCCAGTCCTCCCTGCGTCTCTCAGCCGCTCTCAGGGTGTCTCTCAGCTCCATGTCTGTCCACTCTCGAATGTTGTCCTCCCATCTTTTCCTTTGTCTACCTCTTCTTCTTCCTCCTCCCCTCACTGTGCCTTGTAGGGTTGTTTTAGCCAGACCAGAGAAGCGTGTGACATTTTATTTATTTTATTCTTTTATATCGAGGATAATTGAATAAGCACTTATGTGATTTTTTTACATCCAGTCCCCGTCTGTATGCCGTTTTGTAAATTTGTCATCTGACATGACCAAACCACTTCAGTTTGCGTTGTCTGACGAGTGTGTGAAGGTCAGTATAGGTAGGGCCCGATTTCATTGAGGATGCGTCTCTTGACTTCTTCATTCGTGATGTGGTCTTTGTATGAGATGCCTTAGAGTCTTGGGAAGCACCTCGTTTCTACAGCTCTTATTCTTCTCTCTAAGTCTGCTGTGAGG
>CM054167.1:29855805-29860805 GCA_028751875.1 Rapana venosa | reverse complement strand
CAGACAACCACAGCACAGCACAACCACAGCACAGCACAGCACAACCACAGCACGGCATAGCACAGCACAGCATGCTACAGCACAGCACGCACACTACAGCATAGCACAGCACAGCACAGCACAGCACACTACAGCACAGCACAGCACAACACGGCACAGCACACTACAGCACGGCACAGCACACTACAGCACGGCACAGCAACAACACAGCACAGCACAACACATCATAGCACAGCACAACACAACACAGCACAGCATAGCACGCTACAGCACAGCACAGCACAATACAGCACAGCACAGCACAGCACGGCACAGCACAACACAGCACAACACAACACAGCACAGCATAGCACGGCACAGCACAGCACAGCACAGCACGCTACAGCGGTATTGTCTTGCCCTATATGGCTGGTCCGGGGACTAGACAGGAATCAATAATTAATGTCCTTCTCTCAGTGGCTGGGCAGTAAGGGAGAGGGGTGGGGGGTGGGGTGTGTGGGATGGTGGAGTGGGTGGGGTGGGGGGTAGGGGGTGGGGGGGTAGGGGTTGGGGGTTTGGGGGGTCAGTGGTCTTGGTGTCTTGGTTATGGTATGGTATGGCAGAGCAGCATGTTGTCTGGAAATGGAACGGGACAGTGGTCAGAAGCACGATCATGTTTGTGTGTGTGTGTGTGTGGGGGGGGGGGGAGTGTGTGTGTGTGTGTGTGTGTCTGTGTGTGTGTGTGTGTGTGTTTGTGTGTCTGTGTGCCTTTGAAATTGCCTGCAGAATGTATTCTCTTCAGGCATTTTGGGGTTGTTGTTTTGTGTGTGTGTATTTTTTTATATACACAGTCACACATGCACGGACTCATATATATATATATATATATATATACACGCGCACATATTCACACACACATACATACATACATACGTACATGCATACATACATACATACACACACACACGCATACATACATAAAGACATACATACATACACGCATACATATATACAGACATACATACGTACGTGCCTACATACATATATACATACATTCATATTTACATATATACATACATACATTCATACAGACAGACAGACAGAAAGACATATAAACATACGTACATACGTACATACATACATATATACATACATACATACATACGTACATACATACATACATACATACATACATACATACATACATACATACATACATACATACATACATACATACATACATACATACATATGCGCGCATTCACACTCACACTCACCCAAAAAATACACACACACATACGCGCACGTTCACTTTACACACACACAGAAGAGAGAGACAGAGACAGAGACAGATATGAAGATAGACAGACAGACAGATAGACAAACAGAGAGACAGGCAGACAGACAAAAAGACAGACAGACAGAAACAAGACATAAGTAGAGAGTCAGACAAAATCAAACATACCCCAAAAAGCTGAATCTACCCCATCCTGCCTTCTGCCCTCAACATAGTTTCAAAGTAAAATTGTATATTTTTTGACAGATAGATCTGAATTAAACAATAACAATGATCTCATTCAAAGCATATCAGGTCGCGTTTTTAGTTTTGTGCGGGATAGCTCAGTGGTCAGAGCACTCCTTTCCCCCCAGCTAAGGTTAAGCAGCATCGAGTGTGGTTACCACTTGGATGGGTGACCGTTTGCGCTGCCTTGGCTTCAGTACAGTCCCCCAGCTTACCCAGCTGTAAATGGGTGGTACCTGCCCTCTTTAGGGCCAGGGAAGGTAAAACAGCGAGGGAGAGGAGATGGGCGCCGCCCTCAATATGCTGGCCCCCTAGAGAAGTTGAGGTCTCTGATGCCTCGCTCCCCTACGACCTTACAGGTTATGGGACACGTTTACTAAAAAATAAAAAAAAGGACAAAGCTTTAAGCCAGTTATTGCTAAAAGTTCCCTGCATTGAGAGGATTAAACACGAAGACTTGTTCAGTCAAGAAACCGTATAATATAGGTAGTTTTAGCAAATAGACAGACAGACAGACAGACAGGACAGACAGACACACAGACACACACACACACACACACACACACACACGCACAAACACATAACTAACACACACAAACACTAACACACACATACAGAGACAGAGAGAGACAATGACAATGACAATGACAAATTCTTTTATTTCGAGGATAATGAATAAGCACCCATGTGCTTTTTTTTACATCCAGTCCCCGCCCTTAGGGATATATATGATAATAAAATAAAATAAAGCCCATAGCAATACACTCACACAGTATACGGAAAAAATATCTACACAAAAATCCCCACAAAAATCACCGAAGAGAGAGAGAGAGAGAGAGAAGAGAGAGAGAGAGGAGAGAGAGAGAGAGAAAAGAGAGGGGAGAGAGAGAGAGAGAGAGAGAGAGAGAGAGAAGAGAGAGGGGGGGGAGAGAGAGAGAGAGAGAACTCGAACTCGAATATTTCGAACTCGAATATTTTATTGAGGGTAATTGGATAAGCCAGAGGCTTCTTTACACCAGGCCCTCAAGGGGAAAAAGTGAAACAAACATGAATAAACCAATTGATCAATAAACAAGATAATGTCAAAAAGCAAAGAAATGAATCATTCAAATAGCCCTTCAATTATTGACTGAAGTCATGAAATCAATGAAAGACCACAGAAGTAAACCAATCGAATAAATAAAACCAATTAAACAGTGACAAACTCCCCTCCTTGACACACCCCTCCCCTAAACAGACAACCCTCCCCCAAAAATCAACACACACAACACACACACACGCACGCACGCACGCTCGCACGCGCGCACGCACGCACGCACGCACGCACGCACGCAACACACACACACACACACACACACACACACACTACGCGTACATATGCACGGACACGCAACTACACGTGCGAGCTTGCACAAATCATACAAATCGTCCAGGATATAAATCCATACACATGACATTACCTCACATATTATAACAGCCTTATGTCATAATCACCAAATACCATAACCACACATTACACCGTCAAAACCAAACAATGAACATTATTTGAAGCACGAGAAGAAAAAAAACCAAAAAAAAAGAGAGAGAGAGAGAGAGAGAGAGAGAGAGAGAGAGGAGAGAGAGAGAGAGAGAGAGAGAGACAGACAGACAGACAGACAGACAGAGAAAGAGACAGACAGAGACAAAGAGACAGAGAATCTAACAATAACAGTTCTCTAGGGCTGTAAGCTGGATATCCAACATCAAGGAGTGGACCGGCCTCACTGTTACCAAACCTCCTGAAAGCAGCCCAGGACAGAACCATTTGGCGGTCCACTTGCAGCGTCCGTGCGGGTACCCCAACGGTCGTCCCGACCAAGGGATGAGTGGAGGAGCGGAGGGCTGTAAGGTTAAGGGGCAGAAAGAAAACAGGCAAACCCCCCCATCCCCCCTCCCCCCCTCTCCCCACCCCTACACCCTCCACAGGGGAGCGAATCCCAACATCACTCAGTCAAAAGCGCTAAATTTTAGCAACCCCTCCCCCCCCCCCCCCCACACCTTCTATTTACCTAGTCTTAAGTGTGGTGGTCAGTTTCTGCTATAATCAGCACCAGCTGGGCTGAGATGGGATGGAATGGGATGAACAGCAACTGAGAGCGAGGGGGGGGGGGGGGGGGGAGGGGGGGGGGGGGGGGGGGGGGGATAGCCTAGTGGTCAGAACATTGCGCTCGCAATCTGACGACCCGGGTTCGATTCCCGTTCAAGGATGGGATATTTTCTCTCCCTGGAGTTAACAACATCAGTACAGACTCCTCCACTCTCCCTCCCCAAAAAGTCTTTCGGAGGATGAGGCTATATAAACCGAGGAGGCCCCCGTGTGCCGAACGCACTGCAGAACATCTTGCACGCACGTTAAAATCCCACGGCGAGAGAGTTGTCCCTGGCAAAATTCTGTCATGAAAAGCCCACTCTGATAGGGAAACAAATACAGTTGCAGACAGGGGAAAAGACAAAAACTATGGGTGGTGGCGCTGCTCTTGTGGCGACGTGCTCTCCTTAGGGAAGAGAGAGCAGCCCGAATTTCACAGCAGAGAAAAATCCGCCGTGGCTTATAGCGGTATAAATAAATAAAAAATAAAATAAAACAAATACAAATACTGTTTCAATTCAGTTTTTGGTTTGCAGGTAATACCAGGATTAAAAACGCAATAGAAATGAAATAAAACAAATACTGTTTCAATTCAGTTTTTGGTTAGCATGTAATAATAATAATAATAATAATAATAATAATAACAACAATAATAATCTAATAATGTATGGAATGTATATGGTGCTGAATCTTGTAAAGCAACAAATCAAAGCGCTCAAATACCAGTATTAAAAACGCAATAAAAATAAAAATAAAACAAACACTGTTTCAATTCAGTTTTTGATTTACATGTAATAATAATAATAATAATAATAATAATAACAATAATAATTACGTATGGAATTTATATAGCGCTGAATCTTGTAAAGCAACAAATCAAAGCGCTCAAGTACCAGGATTAAAATCGCAATAAAACTAAAAAATAAAACAAATACCGTTTCAAATCAGTTGTATTTTTTTGGATTTTCACGTAAACATGACCTGAACGCGCCATCGGACCATAATTTATTATGAAGACCTTCTGGCTTAAGTGAAAAAAACCAACAAACAAACAAACAAA
This sequence comes from Rapana venosa, assembly GCA_028751875.1. Classification (NCBI taxonomy): domain Eukaryota; kingdom Metazoa; phylum Mollusca; class Gastropoda; order Neogastropoda; family Muricidae; genus Rapana; species Rapana venosa. The sequence goes on along the minus strand of CM054167.1, from coordinate 29,856,116 downwards.
CCGCAAAACTAATGTGATACAGGCACATCGCACGAACATCTGGACTGGGCCAAGACTTGTCCTAGCCTACTTGGAATGAAAGTGGCAGGATGGTTAAGACGTTCGCCTGCCAGCAAGTAGACCGTGAGGTTCTGGGTTCGATTCCTAGCCTCGCCCTTTCTTCCCAGTTTTACAACAAAAAATCGAACTGAGTGTCAAAGTCCTTCGGATGAGACTATAAACGGAGGCCCCGTGTGAGAACGCATGCAGAACATCTTGCGCACACGTTAAATCCTGTTCCGCTTTTCGAAAGAGTAGGCCATTGTGTGCCG